>JAHHFK020006070.1:0-646258 GCA_024533555.2 Aedes koreicus
ACATTTTTTCAAAAATGCTATGTTTTTAGTTTTTGTTGACTATCCTACCACGCGTTTCCATTATTCAATGTAACAATGTAACCATGCGTCCCCATCGGTCTGAAGTGATTTTAAATCTTCATTTGTTTTTTTGAGAGCTAAGGAATGGAGCATAAACCACTCTCGTATTTGGGATTTTCAGATTGCCTTTCCATTTGTGAATCTTTGTTCACAATTTTTTTTGATTTACATTTTTTTTAAATTTGCTGGCCAATTTCTTCGTCGGTCAGCAATGTATAAACTTAATTGATTTATCAGGAAATATGGATTCTTGAACAAGAGATGCGTGCCGCTTGTAATACTTTTCCAAAACGGATCAAGACAATCATTCAAGCAAAAGGTAACTGCATTGAACTCTTAGCCAATCCTGTTATACTTTAACATGTTAGTGAGATAACACAAAATAAACTATTAAAAAAAAAATCATCTCAATTCAAAGCAATGGCGTTTTATTTTTGCTTCACTGAACTGAGCCAACCCTATACCCTATGTACCCTGTACCAATGCCATTCGCTACCGAATTTAATAAATAGTACAAGTTCGAACTCGACTCCTACTTTTTTTACTGACCTGTATACCATTAATTTTGCTAATGCCCGAGCTTGTTTCTCTGGCACAACTCTCTCACAAATGCACAAAGTTTCCAATCTGCCTATACAACTCAGTTAAGCCCGTGCCTGGAACCAAACTGCGACACACATTTTCGCTGTATGCAAATGTTGAACTTTTCCATTTTTGTATTGCATATAGTTGCACTTCCCAAACTACCAACTTCGTGAACACATCGGAAAATAACAATCCTATCTACATGGTCTCAGCCTCATCCCCCCTGCCAGCTGCCACAATTTTGTGATATCGCCTCAACCCGGTTGAAGCATAAAACTGTGTACCGATTCCCGATTGCCACTCGTCGCGTTCTGGAGCACACAACATTTTTCACACAGGCTGTAAAAGTGCATCCCCAATTGAGTTATGCATGTGGTTTGAAAAATACATACGCTTCCGAAAGATGCAATCCCTTGCTGCCGATGCATTATGTCGGAACAGTTTCCGGTGTTCCATATGTAGGTAGACCAACTTTAAACAAGTCGAGTAGGGCTCCTAAGTGCCGGTGCAGTATGGCCGTCCTGGGAGCGAATGCAGTTGCATAAAATTGAGAGCTACGTACTTCTTAATGCAGCACATGAAACATGGCTCTAACCAAAAACTTGTCGATAGGAAATAGAAGCACAAAACACACGCACACTCACACAAACAAACGGAGCCGAAAAAACGTGAGCTTGGGATTTAGTGGTCGTTTCAAACAAGGTAAAAGCTCCACCCGCAACGTGTGATCTCTATTAATACCATCCGAATTTGCAATAGCCATACTGATTCTTTTGAGTTCATTTTTGCCGTAGGCATAAATGCGGCAGTGTCCCCAAAGGTATATCAAAACAGATTAATTCAAATAGGATTAAGATTTATAAGGCGTGTCCGACTTGAAATTTATAGGCTTGATCGGGAGCGGTTGAATTGAAAGAGCTGCGATTACGGCAGATGGTTGTTTCCAATGTCGCAGGATTTTTGTGTTTGTGTTATGGGAGCTGGAAATAAGTTCATAAATAAACGAATAATCCCCTGTTATTTTTAATGATCAGACACATAACCAGGTCGGGCTTGTTTTACTTTCCACAGCAACGGTACAGTGCAAATAAGGGCATCATTATGCGTCCCACACGAATGCAAATAAAATTATTGAATTAATACATAATTACATGCTGCTCACAACCACCGATCCAGTTCGAACAGAAACCTGTCTCTGTGTCACTGTTTCATTTCCACGACGGCTTCTCCAATTATTCCGGCAGCTTAAAATGACGATCCTCTCCAGCCCTTGAGCAGCAACCAGAAACGCCGAGAGTACCGTATAAATGTCATGCATAATTATCACATTAATTGAACTGTAATTGCAAAACATTAATCATCGTACGCTCAGCATCTGATCCTTCGTTGCATCCACGTTATTACACACGTTCAACTGCTGCACCGGCTGCTACTAACCCCGGCACTCAGGGATATTAGCAAATTAGCCTAGATTTGCAGTGAGCTACACCATAATCATTGTCTTACATGATGGCGAGCGTAGTCACATATGCTGGTTGGAACTTATAACCCACTGTTCGTCGAACATGGAGTGACCCTACCGAGCAACGAATGCCACCGCATTACTGAGACCGGTTGATTGGTCCTCTCGGATGAGCTTCAGTAAACATCAACCCTACCTCTTCAACTGAACAGCGGATTCAATCTGGAAATAAATTATACCTAAAACCAACACCGTCAGCCACCGAATAATTGATCACATTAATCAGTGATGCTGGTGTTTGTTGTAGGGCAGCATACTCTCCGGGCACGTCTCTCTTCAGCCTGCCACTGGCAGCATTGATTGCGCTACAGTACAGAGATCAGAGATCCACTTTTAGAGAGGGATTCGCTCGATTCATATCCGGCGTGTGTCGTGTCGTGTGTCGTTTCCATGACCGCAAAAGGGTTAGCAGGATTCAGGTAAAAGCCGCATCTTTTAAATTGGCAGCTGAATGGCAACTTCTCCAACCGGTACCCGATGTTCCACTGTCACCGCAGTATCAACATACGTGTGTTATAAAGCGTAAATGATAGGATTATGCTGCTGCGCTTTGGCAGCATGATGACGATCGTGACGTTGCTCTGGGTCCGGATTATAAGAGGTGTGTTTTATGCACGAGCTTACCAGTACCGAAGCTGCATGTGATTTAATTCTGTTGATTTGCAGCTGGCAGCAAGTGCTGTGCTAATGATAATGGATGAAGTGGAAGCTTTGAAAACTGGGTGATAAATGACGTGGGTTGGAGATATAAAACAGTTGGCTCTGACGGTACTGAAAAAAAACATGCTTCAATAAGCTTTTAATGACAGTAATGAGAGGTTTAAGCATGCCATTTTTATACTGTAGTAGGCGTAGATTGCTCATCCATTTCAAAAGAACAACACGTTCCAACGAATATTGGTAGCTGGTCAATACCCGAAACCTTTTCCCAAGTGCATATTCCCACATCCTCTTATACCGCTAACCAGCACCATTATCGATTGAACGGTTTCCAGAACCTTGCTTGCACACCATTCATCGAATCGAATCGTTTCATGCGAACCACGGCTCTGGGGAGAGCCACCTGTTATTATTCGTTCAGCAACAGGTCAAATCAAGACTCAACCACTTAACGAGCTTACGTTGGTTCCTACCGGGAAGCCGTGAATTTTCCACTTGCTCGTTTGATCGCACCTCCACCACCACCACCATCATCATCATCATCATCATCATCATCATCGATAGGGAAAGTAAATTCGCCAAAAACCACATCGCCACTTTTTGCCACCGCCGGAAGACGGTTCTTAGTAAGAAGTATTTGCAGAAATAAATAAACAAACCGATGATTGGTTGGCTGTTGCCGAACCCGTGCGCAGCGGTGTGAGACTAAGTAAACCACAAAGTAACGATGCATGCAATCGATTCCAGGAATGCGGTTTAGGAATCAAGTTGAGATGAACTGTAAATAAATGCATGACGTTTATAGTGGCACCGGTCAGAGTAGAATTTTCGAATTTTTGTTTTAAATAGAATTTGTTTAACGTATGCATTAAACAAACGGTCTTATTTCCGGTGGCGAAGAAAAAACACTACAAAAGATTCGTTTACGGCAGTTGGCTGGAACCTTGGCATGGCCGATGAAACGATGGATTTGGCATGTTCTTCAGCTCTCTTGTGGTCTTGGTGATCAGTTGCTCCTACGTGTTGGCCACGAAATAACTGGAGTAGATCCTCCGTTTTAGAGGAGGATAGGCAGTCTTCGGGACAAGGTTTATCTTTAGCCATTCCATCTCCTTCAATGATCTCTGGGAATAATGAGCCGGCCAAAAGACCATATTCTCCGTCGTTTGATACTTTTTGATAAAGGTTGAAACATACGGCAGGCACTCCGTACTGTATGTGTATCTTCCAGTTCATCGCAAGCCCTGAAGGAAAAATAACAACGGTTTGTACATTACCTTCTCGCTGATCAACAGTCACAGAAGGACTTTCCTCGAGAACTTGGTGAGACAGTCGTAATCCGTCCAGCGTTAAGTAGGTTTCGTCATCCACTATGACCACGATGTCGCGCTTCGCCGCAAAGATGATTTTCACCAGCACTTTCAACCGCTCTCGTTGGATGATTGCCCAGGTACTTTTTCACTATTTGGCCGGTTCCACCTACTCTCGGCCAAAGGCGCGGAACGATGAGGCCACCTTGCTTTCGGTTTTTTTTTTTGGGTTTTTGTGTTGTTTGGGGTTCGCGCGCACCGGCACGATGTTCCCCTTTTTTCGCTCTGTGGTGGGGTGGGGTGCACACAAATCTGCGGGTTGTGGCTTGGTTTTTTTTGTTTTGTTTACTTTGTTAAATTTAATAAAAAAAGGGGTTTTTGGGTTGGGGTTGGCGGGGGGGTTTGCACCCGGGGGGGTTGGTATCCCCGTTTTTTTGTTTTTTTTGTTTTTTTGTTGTGTTTTGTTTTTTTTTTGTTTTTAAATTATAAAAACAAACAAAAAATTACACCGTGTCCAATATATTCTCATACACTTTTTCCTTGCATTGGTGTCGTGCAACTACTCAACATGCTTCACGTATGTGTTGGTGTAGTTTTGCACTATGCTTATACAAACGCTTTTAGGTTATGTCCGATTGTCTTCATTCGGTGTTTGTTTTTACCAGCGATGAAGGAGTTTCGTGCTGTGGTGATAAACAAGTTTTTGAAAGGTGAGCGCCCGGGCGCTATTTTCAGAAATTTGTAAAACCTCGGAGTAAAGCGGGATTTTGTGTACCGAACCATCCGAAGGTACCGTGACACCTGCTCGTCGGATGACTGGAAGAGATCCGGTTGTACTCGTACGGTGCGGACTGCACGAGTTGTTAAAGTGGTTAGGGAACGGATTAGACGAAAAACACAGCGCTCTGTACGTAAAATGGCCGCAGATCTGAATGTTTCGTTGTGCACAATATACTGCAAAATGACCTGCACAATGCACAATATGCTGCAAAATGACCTCGGATTCCAAGCTTTCAAGAAACGTAAGGTTCACGGAGTTTCGGAACCTTCCAAGCAGAAACGACTCAAAAGAGCAAGTCTGCTTTTGTCGCGGCACGGTGGGGAAGAATTTATCTTCTCTGACGAAAAGTTATTCGCCTTGCAACAATCCCACAATGTCCAGAACGACAGATTGTGGGCTCTCTCTTCGAGAACTGTTCCAGAGAGTGATAGAAATATTCCACGGTTCCAAAGTGCTGCGTCAGTGATGGTTTGGGGAGGAATTTGCAAGCGAGGCAAATTACCACTGGTTTTCATCGAAAAAGGCGTTATATTGAATGCCGTATATTATAAAACGGAAGTTTTGGAGGAAGTTGTCAAGCCATATGTACAAGAGGTGATTGGAGATGATCACAATGTGTTTCAGCAGGACGGATGTGGCAAATCTGGTTCAGGGATGGTGCCGAGAAAATTTGACCGACTTTTTGGACAAGAATGAATGGCCTCCCAGTTCACCAGATCTGAATACCTTGGATTATTTCGTATGGTCATACATGCTGGCGAAGGTAAATGACCACAGGGCGACTAATATGAACCAATTCAAAACCGTAATCAAACGAATTTGTGACGAAATGCCGATGGAAGTCGTGCGTGACGGTTTCGAAAAACGTCTGGAGCTGGTCAAGAAGGTTAAAGGCGGTGTTATTCCAAAACATATGCTGTAGTTGATCAGTATTATATTGCAATATAATGGGTAAAGTTATCAATAAAATCTGGATTATCAATTTGAAATAAATAGAGTTTTATTTTGTATGAAAATATATTGGACACGGTGTATACACAGAAAAAAACATATGAAAATTTCAATAATCTGAACCTTTGCAGAAAAGATGTTGACTTAATAAATGGTTAAAAGTCTTTTTCAATTTGAAATACCGTAAATAACGAGGAAAACTCCCCGTGGTAAATATTTTTTTTTTTTTTTTATTATTTTTTATAAATTTTTTATTTTTAATTATTTTTTTTTTTTTAATTAAATTTAATTTTATTTTTTTTTTATCCCTTTTCTGTGTGGGGGGGGGGTTTGTGTGTGAAAAAAAAAAAAAAAAAAACCCCCAAAAAAAAAAATATATTATATTTTTTAAATTAAAAAAAAAAAAAAAATAAAAAAAAAAAAAAATAAAAAATTGTAAAGTGGGAAGTGGAAAAAGAACAAAAGATAATAGATATTAATTTAATAAAATATTTGTTTATGAGGAGAATATGCACAACTCATAATGAAAAAAAAAAAAAAATGACGATCGTTTTTGGCCAAATCGATTATTTAATAAATATCAGAATTCTGAAGATGGTTTACGCTCAGAACGCTTACCAAAATATCATATGCGAGGGAGCTTTTATGGTGCAACTTTTGGTTTTACCCTTGTATAATTTATGCGCCATTCTAAAGATACAAAAATGCAACAGAAAATTTGTGATGCTCATGCATATCTGTATTTTTTTTCACTTTTTAATAACTTGATAATAACCTATTGGTTATCGTGATGCTATAAACTACCTAGATAAGACAGCTTCATGTAAAAAGCATGTTATGCAGTGCATCTTTAGAACTTCTTATGCGACTTTAAAGATGTTATAAAAATATCGACTAATTGCGCTATTTAGTTCATATTCGCGTCGAAAAGTAAGTCATATGTTCTAGAAAAATACATGAGTGACGTATGAAACGCAAATGTTCTGCGACAACATCCTCTCAGCTTGTATACCACAAAAGATGTTTTTCATTTAATTCTGAATACTCTTGTACAACAAAGTTTGAAGATTATTGACCAAGAAGATGTTTTTGGTGTTACTTGGGATCTCATGGGATTCTAGAACAACTTTTTTCATTTTCATTTTCATTTTGCAGCATTTGGTATTGCCCCACCAGAGCGCAAGTTAGTCCATAGCCGATGATGAAGGAGGGGTAATGGCGAACTAGTCTATTCTGACCACATGAACTCCATGGGAAGGAACAAGGATAGGTTAGGGTAGGTGGTTAAGGTAGGGCGTTTTGGATCGGTTAAAAATTCTGCAAAAAGAAGATCATAAAATCGTTAATTTACAATTCCGCATTACAATGATACACGGCCAATCCCGAAAAGATAGAGAGAGCCATTGCCTACAGTTCGTATCAATGTGACCAGGCTATTTGAGATGCCACTGTAAATTTCATGTTGTTATTACGCTGCAAGTTGTTATATGAAAGTAACATCTCTCTATGATTTGCTATAATTTGAAAGTCAGCTGTCGTATACCGCACATATTTAAATTATAATTAATATTAGAATTAGAATTAGAATTGCAATTTAGGTATGTTTGGTGTTTAGTTAATGACAATCAATGAATAAACAACAATGAAAGAATTGCCACGCCAATGAAAAGTGCACCTCCTGTCGTGCCCCTTAACTACTTAATGTCGGGCGTCTACAAACTGTTTCTAGCCTCGTCTAAGCGTAAATTGCGGCAAAGCCCGCCGGTAGCACACCTCTTTCATTCTGAACAAACCCACCTATGACAAACCCCAGTGATACGATACTCTGAGTTCCTAAACGGGCCCTCCGCATCCCACAAAACCACAATACTTATGGCCACGGTAACGGAAATTCTATGACACAGTTCAAACTTCCACCCCGAATTGAATATTAAACGTTTTCAAAATTGAATAAATCTCTCTATAATTAAATTTTTAGTGATTTGCGGCCCAACCCACCGATATCACACTCAACGTTAGTGCCTGCATACATGCGTGCTACGACGCGGCTATTAAATGGAAAGAGGAGCGAGTGTGATATTATCACTACTTTGTGTGGCTGGACCTTTGGCTCTTCCATGAATGGTTCATTAGAGTAGAAGGTTAAACAATGACATGACCTAGCGACATCTATCATAAATCAGCTATCTCCAATACATCGTTAATATGAGATTGGGCCCTCCCACCAGCGTCCAGGTACAAAATCCAGCCATGGAGAGGGAATGAGATTCTAGAACAACTTTGTTCTATTATAATGTTTATGTATTTTTACTAAAAAGTACCAATTCCGAAAAAGTGGTCTTCACTGATGGGTCTCACTTCAATTGATACACGGTTTCGATCTCTTCAATGGAAACTCTAGCGCCCTCCACACACTTTAGAAACCTTGTTGTGTTAATGTTGCTGAGCTGGCAGCAATCAACTTCACATTGGGAATGATTTCCAACACGCCCGCAGACCATTACTTCATCTTCTCGGACAGCCTCAGTTTAATTGAGACTCTTCGGTCGGTGAAACCTAGTAGACATTTCATATTATTTCCTTTTAAATCTAAAGGAAAAGATGAGTGAGATTATTTGTATATTTGATCACCTTTGTATGGGTCCCTTCACATTGCTTAATCCCAGGCAATGAGAAAGCGGACTCACTCGTAAAGGCTGGCGCACAGGAATGCGATTTGTATGATAGACAAATTTCACACGATGAATTTTACCATTTAGTACGTCATTTTGGGATACTAGATTAGTTATTATAACAATTTAGGACCACTGTTTCATTCGACCATTCCTGTTGTTTCATAGAGGGCGTGGTTTGAAAACCTCCGCGTAAGTCGTGAATTTATCCATGTGATAACCACTACCAGTTAGATGCACATCTCTATAGAATTAACTTTGTGGAGGGCAATCTTTGCCGGTGTGGAAATAGTTGTGATGACATCGATCACACAGTCTGGAAAGTCGGAGAATGACTTTTAAACACCCTAGAGGTCCAAGGAAGAGAACCTTATGTTTCTAAAGCGTGTCCGGAAATATTTTTTGTAGCTTTGTTTGGATTTCTGTTAAACCTATAACGTTCGTGTGATGATACAAAATTAATTTCCGGACATGCTTTATTAAATATACGATCTCACGATCTTTGTTATATACAGTCGATTTATGTGTTTCTCCATATGTTTATTTTAGAGTTGAATCTGTGTGTGTTTTTTTCTTCTATATTTATTAGTTTGTGTTTGTTTGGTTCCGTCATCTAGATGAGTCTCACCGTCGCCCAATGCCCGAACACAAAAAGGGTGTCCTGATCATATCGCACAAATTTCAAGAGCTGGCGGCAACTTTCTGGTGAGACTACAGTATTCCATTACCATCTTCCTTTGTCTAATCCATCTTAAAAAAAAGTCACCCCTTTTCACCTCGGATAAACCGCGAGTAAACGATCTAAGTTTCACTAAACGTAGTTTTAAGTAATTCATTTTAATAAAAAAATAACTATGAAATATCGTAAAGCTCCGTAAAGCTAATGTAATTCAAAATAAACGGAATAGAAAAAACTACACAGAAAAAAAATGAATTTTAGCATTTTTCCACTCGTTTAATTCCAAGCCAAAGGAGGTGTAAACAACGAAATTGTTTGCAATCTTTCATGCGTCATACAACAATGTTTGCAATCTTTCATACAACAGACTAGATTCAGGCGTTATCTGGCTTAAATTTACATGAAATAATTTCTGCCAAATCTAGCATTCCCTCTATGGACATTACATAACGTTGAAAATTAAATGTTTCTTTCTATCTGTGTAGCTGAATATCTCGAAAACACACTGATATGGTGAATAACAAGAGCAGTGAAAAACAAATGTGTGTTTCTTATAGTAATTCTTATAGGATATTCAAAATATGTGTATTAAGTCGGTTATATGAATCAAAAATCCAACCAATAGGGCATAAGAGAAGTAAAAGGATCCTCTCTGCCCTGAAGCTTTATGATGCTTACAAGTAAGAGCGACCCCTGAATTCTAAGTGGTAATTGATGTCCTTTAAAATAAGCCTTTTTAAGCATATCAAATAATGAATCTGTTGAATGACCATGACTTAGCAGAAATGATATCTTTTACGAATTTTGTCTGAATTTTAAATAATTTCACCATCAAAGGACGTTCCAAAATTCCTAAATATTTCAATATTGAGGGAACAAAAATCAACAACGTTCAAACAAGCTCACCATAACAATCTTACAAATAATGAAGGAAACAACACGAGGCTTAATACAATAAAAGTATTACACTTGTTCTTTTTAAATGAATTCAGAGGTTACCGTTAGGATTACAGAGGCCCAATTTAATCAAAGACAAAAACATTTGATTTCGTTCAAGACCCAACCGTAAATGTGTCAAACTCCTTTGTTCATACTATTCGACAAAGTTTAGTCCCAAGTTTGAAGCATCCCTAGCGAGTACTTATTCCCTTAGACGAGTTGTTTTTCCGACCCCAGCGTACTATTAATTCTGGCCGAAATCCCGATAACTCCCTAATGACTATCGATTTCGAATACATCTAACCAAAAAGCTACAGAACCAAACTCACCCCTGTACATGTTGGCCGTCTGCTCCCAGTGCCCCCGCTGGCTGCGGGTGTGGTGTTTGACTAGTCGTTCAAAGTTTTTCGTCGCTTTCACCTCCAATTGACTTTCCACATGATTATCACAGCAGGGACCGCCGCAAACATTGCCTGTAAGAAAAGGAAAAAGAGAAAAAACACGGAAAAATGATAAAATTAATCAGATAGGAGATTTCATTTATTACTAATCCTCAGTAGACTTCCCACAATCGGTGCCTCAGAATAAGGAGGAGGATAAGATTGCAATGTCAGGCGAATTAAAAGGGTGGCTCGGCACAAGGTACTGTGCGTCTCCACAGCACCGTCGGATCCCAGCAACCCAGCTATAGAAAAGGAGAGATAATTGCGACAAAAGCCGAACTAAGGAAGCATGAAAGCTCATTAGTGTTCTGGAAAACCGTCCTCGCAGCTGCAGCCAACTGGTTTTCACCCCCCCATTTTAGAGTGTGTATTGTTCGCTGTAGCTTTAGCGTGAAGTGTAATCCAGCCCTGATGGGCGGGATGATAATTGAAGAGGGACTATTTTCGTGTCCTTACAAATATTTTCGTTCGGATTTGCTAAATATTTGAGTGTGCACTGTGAGAGATATCGAACGTGGGAAATATTATCGAGTAGTTAATTTGGGGATTATTTTCCATCCGGTCTAGATGAAGATAATTCCCATGTCAGATGACGTGATAATCTTGAGCCTGGCAGTGAGTTTCTTTACACTCTCCCAGCCGATAGCAGGCAGCTTTTGATGATGGATTTTTCTTTTGCTGTTCTTTTCGGAAAGCCTCTTGAAAATACATCTCTTGATGGGTAGAGTTTTCTTAAGACTCATCCTGGAGGCTTAGGACGCAAGCTGTAGACATAGCGCTACTCAACGAAAAGTTGTACGGTCAATTTCACTTCAGAAGCGACTATAAGAGGGAGAGAAGGGGGGGTAGAACTGTCGATGGCAGTAAGGCTCTTCTTACAATCAGTGAATGTTGATAAATTGCCTATGGGGAACACATCAAAAGCGACGAGAGATGCCCGGTGGCTATTATTCTGGACATTTTCCTTAACCAACAGCTACTGAAAGAAAAACGTGAAGGTCGAACGAATGACCTCGGCTACAATCAATCTTCCACGGTGAGCCTTGACTGAATGCGTGGTGTGGTGCGAGTTAGGCAGTGACTTACGAAGCAATTTTGTAGTGCTGCTTTTTGGCACGATTGGTTTCACGGGATAAACATTTCAATTGCCGATACATCAAATCATTATGGTGATGGGAATTGAATCTAATCTGAAGAAAAAAACTCCATCCGGTTCAATGTGGAGTTCAATGGGAGAGAAGAGGCGTGGATGAGAGTCTTACTCAGCAGGATGCTTCGTGGCGCGGTTGGGCCGTAAAATTTATTGACACGCATCCTTTTGCGACGTTCCGTCCCATTGCGTATGACGAAATAAAAATAGAACAAATCGCGAAGGCACGAAAGTGATTGCATCCTTACGATGATTCTGGAGGTGTCGGATTTTATGCCATAAATACGACATCAATAAATAATAAGGTTAGCTGTGTGGTTTATTTGGAGAAATTTGGCTTCAATATTAAAGTTGTTTGAGTAATATGATTGATTGGATTTAGGTGAGATAAGATTAAAGGACTCAAATAAAGTACCCAATTTCACGAAAGTTCTTCTTTAGCTTCACTTGAAAAAGAATCATAAGCTGAGTTATTCGTCAAAACCAACCAAATAGAAAAGGATTCTTAATACATCCACAATATTGTCCCAAACAACTTCAATTTGAAATAGCTTAACGAAATATATTACACCTTCACTTTCATTGAAGCATTTTCGCTTTAATAACAATTTCCAAAGAGCCATCTCAACTGACTACTTGCACCTTTCACCCGGAATTTGAATGGGAAAGCCATGGCAGGCGCTCCACCGTTCACTCAGCCGTCTACCTATTTATTCATTCGTCACCGACTTTTTCAATCACGGGACACTGATGGTAGATTTTTGTGCCTATTCCCTGCTACTCCCTGCTAGAGATTTCCAGATAGTCGCCGTCCGGGAGTGAACAGATCCCTTTGGCTGACAAAAATTCATTCCATCATCACCGTCCAACGGTGGTCGGAAGTCATGGGATTGGGAGAATAGGCAACGGAAGCTCTGGAAAAGCGGAAGAAACGAATGAGAAATGATTTGAGTGCTTTGCCGGAGCGCGGCTTCGCACCCGTTATCTGCTGGGATCCTGTGGGGGGGGGGGGGGGGGGGGGGTTGAAAGCACAACCGACGACACCGAGCGCAGAGCCAGTGCTAGAGAATGAACCAGATGCCATTGAATGGCATCTGTGCTGAAGGTCGACCGGTCTGCTGGTTGGGCAATGAATGCAAACGTCCTTCGTCCCTTCTCCTCGTAGGTAAGAGTGAGGTGTGTCGAAATTAATGCAGCCACTTTGCATACACTGAGACTAGAAGAGTAGTGGATGGATAAGTGACAAAAAGGGTTGAAGCCTTTCGTCCGGATGTCAAGTGATGCTCTACGTTGGTCTGAAGGATGCAACCCTGCACGAGTGAAAATGTTTGCCGTGGTTATAATGACGCCTCGGTTTGCAGCGTTGATAATGTCACTCATCGCTTGTATGGTAAATGTGCGAAAACGAGGACACACGAAGCATCAGGTAGCTCCCAGGTGTCGAGTTGACTGTTCGCTAATAAAACTGAGGCACGCGTTATGATGGAACTAAAATGTATTAAATCCATCGGAGAAGGATTTATTGAATGTTGAAAACTGTCTTGCTAGCGTTAGCAGAATTTTGCATATGCATAGGAAATGGCTAGCATTCGTTTGACCAACTTTTCCATTTTAAATATTTTATGGCGGGTAAATATTTTAAATCAAAATTTAAACCATTTTGACTTTCGATTACTTCCTCTGGAACAATGCAAACGGTGCAGACATTATTAAACTAAAGGAGACCAGTAACATTCTCATGCTCTCATTCAGACTCGAAACCAACCGAATTCAATGCAAAGAAGTGACTGCACTAGCTGGAATCCACATGGGTTCGTGTTTTTGGAATGGATGCCAATTTCAATAAATTTACTGATCTAGGCATTAAATAAACATTTCTCGACTACTTTTTCAAACAGACGTATCTGATTTTTGTGAATAAAGAGGGGAGGCGAGATTGAAACGTTAAATTCTTGAAATCATTAGCTCTTTCATGCAAACTAGGGCCACCAACACAAAGATGATGGTGATGCTACTTTCCGTGAAGGAGCTGAGTTTTGAGTTTTGAGAAATTTAAGATTGAATCTTACTCCCGCTCTTTGTTTACAAAATCAGATGCTTCTGTTTGAAAAAATACTCGAGAATTTTTAGTCTGCACTCAAATTTTTAGTCTGCACTGACGATTGCGAATCGGTTGTGGCTGTTTTTAAATTTAGCATGTGTTTTTAATGGAAAATGCTAAAAAAATTAAAGGCGGTCTAATAGACTGCACTAAATTATCGGAAATTTGTCAGGTCGGAGTGCCCCAATGATAAAGGTGTTCAGCAAAGTACACCGGTCTTCATATTGAGGGAGATTCGTCGGGTAACGCCAATTAAAATTTTTAAGGGCACACCTGACAAACTTACGCTGCACAAATTCGATTCTCATGCTCCACACTGGCTTTTATATGGATACCACACAACAGACGCGTACTCGAGAATCGGCCTTACTAACGAGCAAAACAGGGTTCGCATCATCGACAATTTTTGGAGAGTTGGTAATCCATTAGCATTCCGAGATCCTTAACATTATCATCGCGTACGAACGGTTTACCATTGATTGTGTAATTGTATACAGGGTATTCGGTTCCTTAGTGCATATATTTTCAGGGGCGATAAGGGATGATATTTGAAAAAAAAATGGTTCTACGCATAAGTTTACAGAGTTTTTGCACTTTTAATGTTTTGGTACATGTTAGTCTTATTTTGGTTGTTATTATTATATTTTTTTTTTTCGCCAAAACCTTCTTCCTCCATTCAAAAGCTAAGAAAATTTCCTGCATAAAAGTTTCGTTTAAACTCTTAGTAATTTAGAAGACTCTTATTAATTTTATAAGAGTTTGAAATTGAGCGTAGGGCTTTGTTTGGGCCGTATTTCGAAGCAGACATAGACATCTTTACCAAACATCCCACTGCGGGGTAGGTGAAGGCAGGGACAAGTCCGCCACCTTCACTGGCAAAAATGTCTATATCTGATCGCGCTCAAACACTGCCAAAACAAAGCCCTACGCTCAATTTCAAACTACTTCTATTCAATTTTCATAAACTGCCGAGCTCTATCGGACCTATCGATACTTTCTCTTCACAACTTTGGTTCTAGCAGAAACTGCTGTTCACTACTGGGATCCCATGGTGTTGAGAAGATATTTCCAATTTTTAAAAAATTTTTTTATATATGGGGGGCTGTGGCAATAAAAAAAAAAATTATTAGTAGTGTTTTAGTAATTATTTTTTATTGTTTTTTTTGGGGGGGATAATGTTTTTTTCATCTTTTTTTTTAAGGGTTGTTTCTTGTTTTTTTTTTTTTTATTAGAAATAAAAAATAATGAGTGAAAAGAATGGTGGTGTTGAGGGCGGGTGTTTAAAAAGATTATTTTTTTTTGTTGTATTTTTTTTTTTTTTGTATAGTGTTTTTGTGTTTTGTATGGGGGGGGACGGGACTAGGTGTCAGGGCTGGCAAATGTCATTTTCAATGAAAAATGACCAATGATTTTTACGAAATTACGTCTGAAAATCTCATCGGGCGAGAAAACGATGAAGAAGATTTTCTTCTAAATCTCATCGATTTTTTCGTCATGACAGCACGTGATAGTGTTTTGGTCATCGCTATTACCAGCACATTTATTGATATTATTGTAAGTTTCATCACAAAACTTCAAATAAAATTTCCACTCTATCGATTACATATTATTACTTGACTAATTTCAAGTAAGTTAATTAGAAATCTGTGAAACAAAATCGTATGAGAAAAAATCTCATGACTGCATGATGGTGTGAGATTGACAAGAAAGCTTATGATAGTTCATTTCGTCTTGTGACAGTGAGATGGCCTGTATTTTCATCGTCACATGATGGCCGTAAGATTTACCAGCTCTGGTCGTGATGCTCTCACAAGAGCGCTGGACGGCACTGAGGTCCCTCTCCCGGATACAATCCGGGACCCTCGTGGTCCACCCTTCTGTATCTTTGCCGCCCCATTTTTTTTTGCAACTAGGGGCCCCGGGGAACCCAAAAAAACCCTCATGGGGGGGGCGCGGGGCAAGTTGGTCGGGTTCCTTTCTTTCTGCTCAAGATACCCCAGCGTCTTCTTGGCGTAATGGAAAGACGCCTTGTCCGGCCAGAAGACGTACTTCCCATCCGCATGATGCTCCTTTAAGAACGGCAGAAGAATTTTCTCAAGACACTTCTCCTGGTACACTTGTTGATTGATGACCGCTCGGCTTGAACCACGGCTTTGAAATCCCTCTGTCCGATATGGCGATGTACAACATAACTTTTCTTTCAAATTTATGCTTAAACTAATATTTTACTTTGGGGAGTGTGGCCGACTTGTCGCTGGAATAGTAGCTGTCATTTCCTGGAATGTGGGTCTTCGAGAGCGGAAAGTAACTTTCGTCGTCCAGCACGAACGACGTCCCGCGGTAGTTCTTCGTCATCCACCGGCACTGCGATTTCACGGTCGCTATCTGCTCGTCCGTGTGTCCGTGGGGACCGAGTCTACTTCCGGCAGATGATGTCCTCCGTCTTGAGGGTTCGGTGAATCAAGGTATGTGAGCAGTGATATTTTCGGCCGGTGTCACGCCAACTCGTTCCGTCCTTGTTGTCGAACAGCTTTTTCAACGCTTCCTTCTTCTTCTTCGTCATTATCTTCGCCGGACGGCCGCTACCGGCCTTCCGCTGCACGCTCGGGGATGCCAGAATCCGGTAAACTGTACTCCCGGGCACGTTTTCGTCTCGAAAGAGGTCTCCCGAAAACTTGTTTCTACGATGACCATGCGTTTCGCAAAACCGTACAACACGCTGCTTGCTGTTGCGACGCCATCTTCGATTGCAGTGAAAGCACCCGAGCGAAAAAAACATGCCACCCATTTCTAGGGAGTCCAGAGAGCATTCCAGAGCAATTACAGAAAGGTATTGAACTAATGCTCATATCTTATTGAACACCCGTTAATAGGCCTCTTACATCTTCGATAAGATATAACGGAGTATTTAGCGACACTCATTTTGAGAAAGTTTAGAGTGCACCAATATGCAAAACGAACAAAAAGTTTTTGATGTTCTCTGTAATCTGCTTCAGTTCGCACCACCAGATAAAAGTTCAAGTCATCGGTATAAATAGGAAGACCCCCGTATTGTAGAAGACGTGAAAATTAAGGTTTTGGACACATGGCTACGTGAAAAAGGTGTAACTATGAGACAATTGACGAAACGTTTTGTAATTCATCACGCGAGTGTAAAATCCATTATAACCAAGTTTGAGGAACACTGTTCTTTGGATGAACTGCCAGGAAGAGACAGAAAACCCGGATCTTTCCACCCTAAATTGGATCAGAAAGCGGTAGCTCTAATTCGGAAGAACAAATCAATATCAATACGTGACTAGAAAATGAGATTAGTAATTTCCATTTAATTCCAACAACCTGTATTACTTATCTCGACAGATACGCGTATTTCGTCTACTGTACCAGAAGTCTGCACATTGAAGACGAAATACGCGTATCTGTCAAGATGAGCAATAAAGGTAGTGAAAATTAAACGGAAATAACTGATCTTTCTTCTCATTTTCTAGTTACAGGTATTCCACTAAAAAGCTCACACTCTCCAGGATTCATCAATACTTGATTTGGCCAATAAAGCGTGAACCAGCGTCGGAATGATTCAACGTATTAAGAAACGGAACAACCTGAAGACCTACAAGAAGCAGAAAATCGCAAAACAAAGTGCAGAACGGAAGCAACGCGCAGCAACAAGGGCCCGAAAATGGTATTCACGAGTTTTGCAGCGACCAAATGCATGTATTTTGATGGACGACGAGACCTATGTCAAAGAGGGCTCAAAAACCCTTCCAGGTTCACAATATTACATTGCCGTCGTAGGGAAGAATGTACGCGATGCAGATAGGTCGATTCAAGTGGAGAAGTTTGGTCGAAAAGTGCATGGCAAGCATGTTCCGGCGGTATGAAGTTTACCGTTTTTTTTACACTACCGGAACAATCAGTGCGGAAGTCTATCGATCTGAGTGTCTGCAGAAGAGGTTGCTGCCTTCGTATCAGAAGCATAGTATCCCTCCACTGTTTTGGCCGGATTTAGCGTCGGCACATTACGCCAAAGCAACTTTCAATTAACTCACGGAGAAGTGTATAGATTTCGTTGAAAAAGACATCAATCCGCCGAATCGCCGTCTGCTTCGGCCCATCGAACGCTATTGGGCGATTGTGGAGAGGGTCTTCAAAAAGACTGGTAAATTAGCTGAGAATATGCAGGAGTTCAAAAAAATTTTGGCTAAGGCGCAAATCGTGAAAGAATAATATTAATATCATCCGGTATTCATAATGTTCAAGTGCAATCGCGTAGAGTAAAAATCATCCATTTGTTTGAATAAAACATCTTTTTTTATATATGATTTGAAAGAAAAATATGTGGATAACTTATTTTCGATCCAGTTCTTTGGTTACTACCTTGTGGTACTTCGAAACACTCATTTGAACCGATTTTGACCCAAAGTTGCGTGCTATTCAAATTTGATTGACACCAGTTGCACATTCTTTCGGATACTCCACGTTGAGACAGTTTCGCCAATAGGATTTTGTGACTTACGGTGGCGAAAGCTGCCTTTATGTTCGTATAAACAGATCAACCTGTGCAAGGTTGTCCATTGCCCCGATGCAAGTCGTCGTGAATTCGCACACTGCTCTTCTACTGCTTCGTCTTTTTCTTCTTCATCATTTCAAGCTTATTGCTTTCACAATTAGCTTATTGCTTGCTCTCAACTTAGTGTTCTAAACGCACTTCCACAGTCATTGCCAAGTACCACTTTTGCATTAGTATGATTGTGTGGCAAGTACAATCATACCCTATGCCCAGGGAGTCGAGAAATTTTCCTTAACGAACAATTCCAAGACCAGACCGGGAATCGAACCCAGCCACCTCCAGCATGGTGTTGCTTTGTAGCAGCGCCTTTACCGGCTGAGCTAAAGGAGGACCCACAAATTGCTATCTACCAACTCCTTTGGATAGAACCCGGGCTGTGAAGGACTGATATAATTCCTGCACGAACTGCATAACAGACCTTAAACAATAGTTTCCAAATATTTCGATCCTACTGACAAAGATGATATTCCACGGTAGTAAGAGATGTTAGTTTTATCAATTTCACAGGATTCATATAGGATTGAAAATTGCTTGAAGCGTTGAACCAGTACAAGATTGCCTCTTTTTTTTTGTGTAAGTAGAGTTGTTATGATTAATCTTTTTAAGGGTTCTGGACGTCAGCTCTTTAGTCCTTGGATGTAATCTACAATTTTGTGAATCATCGGTAGTCACTTTGTGAGTGGCCTACGTACTTACTTAGATTCGAATCGGCTCTTAAGCGTGATTTCAGCAGCACCCTTACTGCTGTCTTTTCAATGAAAAACCACCATACTTTGTGAGTGGCCCCAACAGCATCTTTACTGTTGGTATGAATCGGATTTCAAGCATAATTCAAGCATAATCTCATAATTTTCAGGGGTGATAGGGGCCATTCGCTACCACAACCTGTTTCTTTGGATTTTTTTTTGTTTTTAATCGGTCTAAATTTAATATTCAAATTGATGCATGGTGTTGAGATCGAAAGCTCTCAGTCTATTGAAGTGAAATTTGAACACTCTCCACAGGAAAGCAAAAAGTCTATTAAACGAACGGTTGTCTGATACTTCAAACATTTTTATAGCACAGGAGAGAAAAGGTTGTAGCTCTGTTGGGTTCTAATGGCCCATTTCAGAATACCTGGATACTTACGTCGGTTCACTTTCAATTACAACAAGTCCCGCATATGCAAAGTACAAACATCAATTAGATATTGCTATTGGGCATACACTTCTATCATCATAGCATATTATGTTTTGAGAAAGGTACTTTTTTAGCATACTGCTAAAGATTACGATTTTGGACAGTAAGATAATGTCAGCAAAACAAAATCTAGATAGAATTGAACAAAACCGATTGTTTATTACATTATAAAGGAGCTATATATATACAGTAAAAACAGATGATTGAGATTTATCCTTCTTTTTGAAAAGGTCTCGAATTTTCTGTGGTAAACTCCCCATTCCCCAAAAAACCCCAAACCCCCCGGAACCTTTTGCCCCCTTTTTTTTAAAAATCGGATTTCTTTTTTTTTTTTTTTTTTTTTAAAAATTTTCCCCCCACCAAAAGCCCAGAATTTTCTTAAAGGGGGAAATGTTTTGTCGTCCCATTTTTTTACAAAATTTTTTTTGCAAAAACTGGGTGTAAAGCTCCTAAGCACATTTTTGCGGGAAAATATCTCGCTTCTTCTCATTTTAAATGGTTGGGCTTCAAATGGTGAGTTGACAACTTCGAAGGAGGGTGCAACCGACCTCTGGTCCTCACAAGTTCCTACGTCACGCCTCCACGAGTCATATGATCACAAAAGACTGCCAGCGTAAACATGGAGACGCTGGTTGGCGAAGCCTGGGCAATGTTGTCATTTTGACAATAGCGAAGTGAGGGGGTGCGACCTGTAAATCATATCATATAATTTTCCATTCTCATATCAATTAATGATTTCAGCAGGCTTTGGAATCATCTTTGCATTCCAAAACCATATATCTCAGGAGCCTGGAACAACATGACATGAATAAAAGGCTGAATTTGTTTTTCAGCATTTCAGCATAACATTTACTTTGAATTTGCATTTCTGAACATTAACTACTATATTCTTAAAAGAATGGCTAGTAGGCAGTATAGGATTATATTTTAATATTGTGTTTAGTGGTATAAGTATTTTAATATTAGTGTCCTCGGCTTCCAATAAAGCGAGTATCACGTCAACATATTCCTACCCATTCTCTACTTGACCTGCATTCGGGCGAGGCCGGCGCCGGTATTGCCTTGGTTTGGGATCACCAGTTTTTACACATTGAGGATGTATGCTGATCCCAAGTATCATCTTTTGGTTCTCTGTGTAATAACAGCAGATCTGGAAATAACGGAGTAGCAACCTCGGGCGGTCAATCATGCTCATGCTCATGCTCATGCTGAAAATCTAGCTCGTCATCACGATTGGGCAACTTTTTCACTTTGTAATCTTTCATTTCATGCCTCTGCTTTTCTTTTTGTATGTATTATTTTGATTATCCAGCTTGACGAGCAAAATTTTGCACTGAAAAGTAGGGGTTTTCCTCAATAATTGCTACCACATTGATGTTCATTTAGAGGGAACATACTTTCTGGTTCTTCTTCCCGTCCAACCTTGCGATTCATAACACGCTGGTCAAACAATTTGCAAACACTGCTTTTTGGTAGTTTTAGTTTCTTGGCAAGATTGCCTACCGATAACGTCGGATATTGCTGACATTCGTACAAACTGCGTTTGCTAAATTCCACTTGATTCGACGTCATTTTGTCAAATGCAACAAGAATGTAAACATGTTGTACCACGAAATAAAATGAAGAGTTCAAGCTGCTATATATTTAAATGAAACGTTTCAGCGATCCGTGAAATAATTCAAAAACAACAATGAAAGAAAAGTGTCCGAAATGTAACGTGGACAGATCAGATAAATCTCACCGAAAATTGTTGTTGATGTTTAGTATTCACTTGATATGGCAAGCCGTTCCCTGTGATGGTAAATTGTCTCTACGAAAGTAGCGCTCCACCATCTGGAAAATAATTTCACTTCATCCTTTTCGAAACGAACAGCACGAATACAATTAGTATTTTAAGCAATCGCGCACAAATGGATTTAAATAAAAATCACTGGCAATAAACAATTTCGAAAAGAAATTTAACCTGAACAATCACAATCACTGTACAGCGGAAGAGAAAACGTGACAGCTCTCGAAAACTCAACCGTCCGCGGGCATCGCTTGCTGCGATTCTCTTCTTGTTGCTGGTTTACGTCTCATGTGGTTAAAAAGCAGTTCATGATTCTTCCCAAATTACTGGAATTCGAAACTGTTTGCATGTGTTTTAGGTATTCACTTAACTAGATTTGGCATTTTTTTGCAAAATTTCTCGATATTCGATAGAGCTATGCCAAAAAGAAGAACGACTGCCGCAGTGAATAAGATAATCAACAGAGTTATAATAATAAATGCGAAAACAAATTTACTCCATATATCGATGCCATGAAAAATGCAACACTCTCTTCCGCCTATATAGAATCCGTTGGAAAACAAAATGCGATCACTCTATTACACTTGATTAGCGAAACGACTTCCGAAGAAGTGAAACAGAAGAAAATCAACTTTTTATCGCTTCCTTTTACAGGGAGAGTCTGGATTGCATGCACTTTTTCCTTTGCAACGGTCAAGCCCATGCATGGCTTTCGGCTGCCCATTTGATAGAGAACACGAAGCCAGGTTGTTCGTCTTTCGATGCTCGGTTCTTTTCAGCACACCATGTGGGAAATCCCGGTAAATCTATTTAGCCCCGGCAAAAGGTAGCATTTGTAGCAAAATGCATCCCTAAATTGCAACACCGACCGCCTTGGACCCCTTCTTCGTGCTGGCAGCTATTGCCAGCACGAACAGGGCAAATTATAAAGATGTACCTTCCAATATGTACGGTTGGCAACATTAATCTTTCGAGGCACGTATCGTCTCTGATGGCTCTCGATAGGAATCCGTACGCGGGAGGGCGTTTACTTGTCGAGCGAAAAATATGTCCCATATTGTAATTTACGACTGTTTCATTAGAGAAATGCTCTCACCTGGAGGGCTGCACCTAATCCAGCGAGCTCGTTTCCACAAACGATGCATGATAAATGATGAGGTTCGGAGTCTCCGGTCCGATTGAATCTCTTACTCGAACAGGCGAATAAAAGCCTCAGATTATAGAGCCATGTTATATTCATGTCGTCCGAATGGAGACCTGAACGGAGTACGTATTTATTATTCTAAGTTGGGAACGGCCTGCCGAGTGCGGGAGGGATCCTAATCGGTTGAACGTATGCACCAGAAATTACATGTTATAAATAATCACGTGCTTTCGAGCAGTTGCAACGGGAGATTTGTATGAAGCCATTACCTTTTATGAGACATGTTCGGTGAACAGGGTGGGCGGTGAACCGGCCTGTAGCTGTTTATGTTTCATATGCCTTCTCTTGAGCTCGTTTGTGGAAACTTACCGGAAATTGATTGGAACTTGTTTAGTGAGCCAACCATCAATCAAGGCGGAATGGGGATTGCTGAAAATGTTATCTATTTTGGTTTCGATGCTACGACTACATTCCGTTCAATGTAATCTAATAGCTTCTCTTAGGGTTCAAATCCATTCGAAGTAAATTCGCATTCGCTTGCAGGAAGAGCCTCACGGAAAGGGTCCAAAGGTAGACTTGTTTATTATTCTGATTGTTTGCTGAGTGATTTCATTGGATGTAAGAAATCTTACGTCCTACCATTTTCACCGGCCCATATAGTGCTTTTGAGTGTGGGTTGTTCGTGTGAAAAGTTGTTGTACCGCACAGGTGTAGCTTTTTCTCGAAAACTTTTCCCACTCACGACTGTCCCGTATAGCTTTTTGTTTCATTCCACGTACACTTCCTTCGCAGTAAAGTACACTTATGTAAGACTCTAGAAAGTCTTGACGTGTGACAAAGGATGCCTTGAAATATGTTACGGTATAAAAAGTTTACCACTCTTTTTGCATTCTTCACAACCTTTCAGTGTGGCCAGGAACGCTAAATTGATAGCTCGGAACACCATTAACTTTGAAAATTTGATGTCTTTAGGACCCGAAAACTTCAGCATCAGCACATCAATTTAATTTTCCTCGGAAAAATCTCCAGATGTGCACCACCAACACACAAATAACAGTTGCTAGATATGCTCCTTCCACTGGATGGTTTGTCCTTTGTTCTGTTTCAATCCTTTTATCAAAGTTAACGCTTACGTTAGGTCTAAACCGTTGCCAACGCAACAAGCAATCAACCTTTCTTTTTTCACACACACAAAAAAAAAACACTAGTAAAACACCAATGAACAGAGCGAAGGAAGCAAAACAACACAACACCGACGATGGGGAAAAACTATAAACTAACAGAGTTTACAAATTTACCCTGACATATCTCATTCTGGTTCGTTGGGTTGGCTCGGTTGTTTTCCCCTTCTCAGTGCTTGTCATCGTTACGGTCCGGGAGAGCAAAACACGGCGAAAATTTTGACCAGATTCGTCCGGTTCAACGGAGCAATAATTCTGCAGCAAAAACTTGGCTTTTTTTGCGTCCCATATCGCCAGGTGATGCAGGCAAAAAAAAAATGTGGGAAAAAAGGATTGAGATTTTTAAACCATTCCTTAGCTGAGTGGCGATACACGAGTAAGGGATGGAAATTGGTCCTTCGTTAAAATCAGACCGACTGACGTCCGACTGGGTTCGAAGATATTAGGGTGGGATGGAAAGCACTGCTCATATCGCTATGGAATGAAAATTAACATCTTTCAGGGCAGGCTACGAGTGCTTTCCAAACAAGACTCTAATGATAATTTATTTTGCAGTTAAATTAATTTTGTTCCAGTTTGTTTTATTACGCCCACAAATTTGCTCAAAGCATTGTTGATTCCATTAAGGTGGGGGCGGAAGAGGAAATTTTTGAGGAATTTCATTTCGTGTTCATTTCATTTACCGGCCCTCGCTTGAGTTTTAGCAAAAACGTTACGCAGTTCATGAACCCTTTCTGGACGCCAAATCCCGGCACAATATCTGGCGTTGCTAGGATACCATGAATAGAAATTCTAGCCAAACTGCCAGCATCAGAGGGTATCATCGGATCAGCTTCAATTTAAAATTAAGACAAAACTCCGTGGATGCTTGCTCTCGGTCCCGCACATCCGCAGCGAGCTTCCACAGCTGTTTGATCCATTAGGGAATAGGATTTTCGGGGAAAAAGAGAATGGAAAATGTTGAGCGAAATTGAGTATTTTTTTTCGTACCATGTTTAGGCAAAGATGGAAGGGAACTTTTACCGTATTTCCTACGTCAATCGACGTTGTTTGGAGCAGCTTCTCCGGAGTCCGGAGTTCATATGCGCGATTCACGCGAACGAGCTGTTTTTTTTAGAAGCAGCATTCGTATGCTGACGGTGGGCGGGAAAAATGATAGGCTGAGTAATTGGGAAAATGATTTCGCTAATGGCTTTCAAGTCGACGGAAATTGACTGTCACCGACTTGTGCGGGGGTGGGTGGCAACTTGATAGCGGAGAAGTATTCACTTTCATGGATGAATGTTTTTTTTTCCTTTTGGAATGTGGGGTAAATTCTCGGCAGCGAAATGAAACGCATGATGGTAAATTTCCGTTTTGGAATGTATAAACTGGATAATTTAAGATTTTTCTCGTTTATTGTTTAGGTTAAGTAAAAGGTACTTTTAGGGAATGTTACGTTTGAACTTTTATCGTCAAATCTTGATTTCCAGAGCTCATCCAATTTTGATCAAATGTACCCAGGTAACATTGCCAAAACCATCCAGTTTCACTAAGTTTTATTTAAGTTTTATGAAAGCTGCTAGAAATCAATTTGGTTTTATTATGGCACCAAGAGGTGCCAATAGGTTTCATATTTTAGTCGGGTTTATGAGAACTTACACAGCTTGTTTACAACGTTCCTTTGAAACCTTGTTTTCTCAAATTCCTTTAACTCCTATCAAAGGTTTTATTTCGACTTTATGAACCCGTAAAATGCTGTTTGGAAATGCCGTTTTAGGACTCATTAATATTATCTTACTATGGTCAGTTGAAGAAGCACTTTAAAAGAATTTTACTTCAAGTGAATGCATTAAACGGAAAATTGGTTTTATAGTAGTCATTGCGATGATAAATTGGCTTTTGGCCAAACTGTGATTTTTTCAATCGCCATATTGAAATATAAGAAATAATTGAAGTGTGGAAAATAAAATGCACCAAATTTTAAATGTAATGCAAAAGAACCGTAGATCGGAGACCGAATTCGGCATTTTTTTAGAAAACCTTATTGAATTCCATCAATTTTCCGGAAACTCATGATTAATTTATCGAATATATTTTTGTATGTTTTGGTTTTGTTGCATAATTTCCTATTCGCATTAATTTTCGGCTCTTATGGTGCCAATAGTCATCATAAAACTATATGCGCATAAGATTTAGAGCATGAAATGCTGTAAAAAACTCAATTTGTTGTGGATATTTTGCCATCAAACAAAATTTCCCGCAACACTAGAACTTTTTTCTTAGATATTATTTACTGCTAAATAAATCAGAAGAGCAGAGAATCGAACAAAGCAGAACAACAAAAACCAACCACGATATCACACAGCTTGACAGCTGTGACCATTTGGCCGTATGCTGCTTTTCATGGCAGCCAATAGGTTTTATGAAGGTTCTCAAGTGGTCATAACATCTTTCACTAGAACATTTTGAAAAACCTTTATGGTCTTATAAAGGTTTTAATAATTTGTTTTCACAATCGTCTATAGAGTGGGCCACTTTGTACAAATTTCGGCTTTAAAGAAGCATAGAGAAGGTGTTGGTGGACAAAACAGTTTTGAACGTAGTTTTATCAACAAAGCCGGGAGAAGTATAATACGGCTGGAATAAAACTAAAATAGTTACTTGGGTAAAGGATGGCCTATCACTTTTTGTAAACAAGATTTATGACATTGACTGTTAACGTCTGCTGCAAAAAGTGTAGATCCATCCGGCACACGGAAAACTCCTAAACCACAACTGATATCGTATTGCCTATAATAGAACTACTTATTATCATTCAGTTCATATGGAACGATAGCAAAATAAACCAGGAGCTGCCGATAATAGTAACACTCTTCAAGGAATCCTGGAGAGTGTAAGCTGTTTAGTGGAATACCTGTAACTAGAAAATGGAAGAAAGATTAGTAATTTCCATTTAATTCCAACTACCTTTAGTTGGAATTAAATTAAAATTACTAATCATTCCTCTCATTTTCTAGGTACTCCCCAAGGGGGTTCAGATTTCCCGGAATCAACTTGCCGGGAAATGGGATATGACATAAAAAACAATTTTTGAGATTTAGCGGGATCTCGAGATGCCGGAAAATAAGCCAAATGTTAGAAAAATGCGTAAGAGCAAAGTTTTTGCAAATGCAAATACAGAAAATGATGACTAAAACTAAACTTGGTGTGAAAGATGACATGTTTCTTCAATTCCTGGAGCTTAGCACGAACAATATTAGTGACTTGTTTTGAAAGTATAGTAAAGTCATAAATACTACAACAAAACGTTGCCAAAAAATATCTTCAAAAAACCTACTCAAACGTGGAATTGGATGAAATTGCTACTTGTATGGTGTATTCAGGCTTTGTTTATAAGACTTGCATAAGTTATTTAGTGTTGATAGACTATTCTTCAAGAAAAAAAAAAATTCTTAACATTGAACTTTTTGAGCTTAATAGGGTTAGACTCATTTTTTTTTATTTTTGGCCCGATGTCACTCCCTATGAAGTGTAATGTAATGTGAGATTTCATTTTCATTCATATTATCTCTATGATAGTACTAAATATATCATTGAAGAATATATTCATGATTCAAATTTATTTTCTCGTTAAAATGGAAATGTAACAAGGTAGGGACGAAAAACTATGTTTATTTGACAGAATGTCACCCTCACTGACGGTAATATCAATCTTTGCAAAACTATCAAATAAAAATAGTTCAAAACATTATTCTATCGTTTAGTTTCCAAAATATTTAATACATATATTCGTTCTAGTGGTGAGAGGCCTTTAGACCGTATGCCATATGACCGAACGCCAGTAAGATGAATGCCATTAGGAAAAATGGTGAACAACATTTATTCATTAATTTTCCCCTTTTTGTTTAGAATAGCACTCCGCTCATACTTCAAAGAGGCTCTACAAGGCATGACAGCTGATTGAAAGTTTTAAAACTAGAGAGAACTGCTCATGATTGAAAGGATTGGGAGAATCTCCCATGAAAATTCAATCGTTTCATTTCCAAAGATTTAAGAAATACTAAATTTAATCATCTACAAGGCATGCTAGCTATTTGAAAAACCTTCAAGGACCGTTTGACTGTCAATCGCAAGAAAGGAAGTGGTATCAGAATTTGCTCGGTTGATTTCAAGATGGCCAATAAGGTCGAAGCAGAACTCAGGCGTCGGACAAACATGTCGATCCAGGGTGTCGCTAGAAAATCCATGGGGTCGATCTGTTTTGTCCAGAAAACCATGAAACAAAAAGTGCAGAAGGCCCCAAACAGGAATGAGAAGCAAACTGTTCACAAATCCGTATTCCAACGTGATGGACGATGAAACCTATGTTAAGCCCAACCTCCGCCAACTACCAAGACCTAGTTCCAGAGGATGTTCAGAAGAAGAAAATGTCAGAATTTGCCAAAAATTTCCAAATCTGACAGACGGTTTTCGGTTGCGGAGAATCGATCGCTTCCTTCATCCCTTAAAAAGACTAATTTCTGAAGAATCACAAGGGTTTTACTCTATTGTGGCCTGATCTTGCCTCATGCAACTACACAGTTTAAAAGAAACATGTAATTTTCTGCACAGAAATGGAACGCTAAATTTGGCATAAGTTCTTGGGATATTTCTCTTAATTTAAGCCTGAATCAAGTTTCTTGTATAAAAGATTGCAAGCGATTTCGTTGTTTACACTTGCCTTTGCTTACAAGTGAACGAGGGAAATTTTAAGCGTCTGTTAAAATTCATTATTTTTCTAGGAATGCTAGGAACGTGTTGGAGTAGCACGAGCACGAATATTCAAGTCTTTTGGCACTTTTGTGCCAAAAGACTTGAATATTCCGAAATCATTGATAGGGGGCAGCCACCAGCAGAAAAAAAAGCGGGGAGAACTACTACCGGCAACGTTTCATACGAGCCATTCCCAATCTACACTCTCTCCATCTTTCACTGTACATTCTTCTCTCATCCTCTCTCTCTCACTTTCTCTTTCTTTCTCTCAAATGTTGACGGAGTTCAAACAAATCAACAAAGATTTTTCATTAGGGCCTAACTGACAAACGTAAACAATGACTTCTTCCACGAGCTTTGCGGCATTGAAACCACCCCTCATTAATCGTCCACGATAATTTCGAAGAGGAAGAGTTCTCCTATCTGATAGAATTGGTTGTTTACACCGGGAGACTTTGTATAACGAGAAATTTGCAGTATTTAGTGCTAACAATAAACTAAAACAAGAAGCCATTTTATTTGTCAATTAGGCAAACCTAATAAAAAACCACTCATATTCCAATGCCGCAAAATTGAGCGGTCTGTAGATGATTAATACAAAAAACGTCATTAAAACAAAGTACGCAATTTGTTGGAAGTCGATCATCAGTTTGGCACTTTGTCAACTTCCTAGTCACTGCTACTGGAATTTTGAACTAATCACCTTTTACTTGGTGGTATACAGTCAGTGATCTACCTTACTGCAAAAGCTCGATGGAGTTCAAATCCTGTGATTCGTTAAGAAATTTTCAGTTGTTTCGTAGTTGTTTAGGAACAGTGTAAAGCAAACACTCTCGTACACATTAGGGGTTTGTTTTGGATCATTGTCCTGCTGGAAGAAATAATCACGAGATAGATTACTTCTGATATTGAAATAGCACATTTTGCCAATCGTGGTGTCGATAAACTGAATGGCATCGGCTAGAGTACCAACTTTAAGTGTATCAATTTGAGTGATTCAATTGATTCACAGTCAATTTTTTCAACCCATTTGCAATAAATGCTCGGCAGCGTGACCGCTATTGAATCACAGCATGACGCTGCACCCGTGTTTGACGTGGGCTCACTCTCTCTCTCTCTCTCTTCTTTTTTGTTGTTCGCCGATTCTTCGTTCGTCAACAGCGGTCAAGCTTCGTTTGCAGTCTCTGTCTGTGGGGATTTTGAAAGCTTCGAATTTCAACTTTTTGACAATTTTAGACTATAGAATGCCTTCTAACAATGGCAGCTTTATACCCTTCTAATCTAAAAAGTATTTATTGCTGGGTATTTGACAGATTTAACTTTTTCCGAAACCAAAGCTATCATTGGGATTGAAAAACGCCATCGGACATCGATTTCCAGCTTTAATTGTCTGTTCCTAATCCAAAAATATCTATATGCAGGGTTCTGACAATATTCCTCATTTTTTTTACACAACAGAAACCACCATTTTCGATTCTAAAATGGGGTCAGACATTAATTTTCCATTAGACGCCGTTAATAATACAAACATTTGTATTTTGATGGGTTTTTGACAGTAAATTCATTTTATTAAATCAGAAGCTACCATCTTGGCTTCAAAAATGCCTTCAAACATTAACTGCCTCCAGGTGGCAACCCGAACAACTTTGTCGAAGACGGCATCTTCTTAGATGGCCAGGATCTCGAGATAGAAATTGTAGAAGATATTCACATGTACAATAGTGCAAATTTCAGACGTGGTTCCATCAATCGGAAAGCTGTGAATCCTAAAATTGAGCAGCAATTTACTAAAGAGATTACTTTACATGCCTCTCTTGGAACTCAAATTCAGCACGGCTTGTTTCAAATGCTCCAGAAAAAAATGCCACGTATTTTCAATTTGCGTCCGATTTTTTAGCTCATCTTCAAAGCAGCTTTTTTGAATAAAAAAATACTGATTGGGAAACTAGGAGAATTTAAAATTAACACATCACTTCAAAAGTGACCAACACTTTTTAAAAATAAAAAATAAAACATTGAAACACTTTTTTCAAATTATCACTAGTAAACGCGAGCAAATTCCTTTAAATTCCACTAGAGAAAGCTTAGGATAGGCCCAATTCGTCTACGACTTACAGATTTTTTCAGTGTCGAGTGCTTTCTAGTGTTACTAGGGATAATTTGAAAAGAGTGTTTCAATGTTTTATTTTTTATTTTTAAAAAGTGATCAAATGAAGTGTTAATATTTTAAATTCTCCTAGTTTCCCAATCACAATCATTCTACTAATACGCTCAAAAAAGTTTTTTAAATAGGGTTTTTTAGAAAACGTGAAAGCTGAAAATTCTGTTCATCCCATAGTGTAAAAGTCAAAATCCCTCACGAATCTTAACGTCGATAGCCGATTTTAAGGGTATTTTTTAAATCTAAAACTTTTCAGAGATGGTTTTTTGAAAATTTCCATCCATAATTTACTATGCAGGGTGTGTGTCCTAAATAATATTCAGCGATCAATTAAATTTTTAATTATAACCCATTAAGTATTTGAGCTGTAAGCGATATTCAGCTTGTAAAACACTTGCTTAACATTTGCATTAAAAAAAAATGGACAAATATTGCCTATTTTTCATTTCTTCACCCGTATTGACAAAACTACCCAAGCAGCATCAATCATAGTAACCCATGAGTCAGCAGACCAAATTTTACAGCTCTATCAGTCGAACTCTAACCGCGATGGCAAAAACAGTGAAGCAACTCCGTTCAGAAGTTTGCGCGTTCAAAGAACGGCACCCCGCCGCGTCGAAAACGGACATCGTGCGGCACTTTGTGGACGCCGGATACGCCCGTTCCGGCATCTACAACATCTTAGCACTATTGGACAACAATCAGAGCATCGAAAGAAAGCCCGGCTCCAGACGGCCGACGACCCTGAGCGACAAGAAGCTCCAAAGGATGCTGAAGAGGAAGACCGAGGGAAAAGTGGCTACATCGCTGCGTGCGCTTGGCCGGGAGGTCGGTTCAACCGGCCAAACAGTGAAAAAGTACCTGGCGAACATGAACATACATATCAGGAAGCGGAAGTTGCGTCCACTGGTTTCGGAGCTGCAGGCAATGTCGCAGCGGCAGCGGTCGAATAAGATAGTAAACTCGATTTTCCCGGCGAATCGCGACGTGGTGGTGGTGATGGACGACGAGACCCATCTCACCCTGGATGGCAACGACTGGCAGGGCACTTCGTATTTTACTTCCCCCACGAAGGAAGTGAGCTCCGAGGTGCAGTTCATTTCACACACCAAGTTCCCCAAGAAGGTGCTGCTGTGGCTGACAATCAGCGAGAAGGGGATGTCAAAGCCGCTCTTCTTTTGCTTCGGACTGGCCGTGAACGGGGAATTTTATAATACGAAATGCCTACCGGATGTTGCGTCGTTCATCAAGAAATACCATAAGGGCGAAGACGCGGTGTTCTGGCCGGATCTGGCGTCGGCCCACTACTCGAAGCGATCGTTGGAGGAGATGGAGCGGCTGACTATCGATGTGGTACCCAAGTCGGCGAATCCGCCTAACGTCCCCTAGCTGCGTCCCATCGAGAATTTCTGGGCCAACCTGAGCTGCAAATATTTTTTCAGATTTTTAAAAACTTAGGTTTTATTTCCTTAGACAGACTTGCGCATGGATTATCTTCTTTGATCTCTAGCTATGCATGCAGCTATTTTTACTTCATAGCTCGAAAAAGAAGTTCTCATCGTACCACCCATAACAAAAACCAAAGAACGATGTAACCAATTACACATCATAGCGTAACTTACCACCATATAACAGTAGAAAACATTAGTCTAGTTTCCACAATTTATCCTAGCACAAAGTTCATATCTTTCGCCATAGTTTTAGAACCTGCATGCAACCTCCAAGCAAAAAAAAGCTGTTATTCTGAACTGAGCTTTATCGTTCACGGTCATAATTCCTCTCTCCTGCTGTGGATGCTGTTTACAATTCCCCATTCCAATGCCACAGATTTTTTTTTCTCTCCATTCTAGCGTCTATTGCTCTCCATTTGGGGACCCGTCGTCGGTTGTCTAGCGATAGCTAAAAATTCCAACTCGTTGAAACCGACGACAAATGGTGTAACTAGACTGGAGAGCGAGAGAAGTGGAACTGGGGTGCTCGCCAGTGTAGTTCTGGAAATTTATAACGTGCTTCTTTTATTTCTTCTGCAGGACATTATTATTGTCGCCGTTTGTCTCGTTGCAGGAAATGGGCCCTTGCTGGCTGGGTTGTCTAGAACGCGATAAAACCTAGCGAGCAAAGCCCCGTACCGAGTAAAATGCACTGCTGAAAGCTTTATGAGATGTGGAAATGATTCCACACTTCCGGCCCAGTCCGTCATCGTTGCATCCCTCGTAGTTTGGGGGATGACCGAAAATTGTCGGCAGTGAGATTCTTTCCAGTTTTTTCTTTGTCTCTTTATGAGAGACATGCTGTTTGTTTGATTCTAGGGGTTTGAGAAGAATATTAATATTTTGTTCAAGATTGCAAATTGTTCATCTGGTCCAACCAGACGTCGTAGAAATTAATCATTCTAATTAGCGAACAGATGTGTTGTTATTAATTGCAAATTCATTCGAGCCACGATCGTTGCTTGAGCCCTTTCCCGCTCTGTCTTGGCAGATTTGTTTTGAAGTATGATGAACAAGATGGTATCGTGCAATCGTTGTCCCACGAGCATATCTGGGTGGGATTCCAGGGTGAGGCTCCTTTCTTTGTACTTTAAGAGGATTGGCTGGACTGAGTGGTGTTTCATCGGTTCATGGTAGAAAGTGTTCAAAATATAATACTTTTTGCATGCGTTTGTCTCAAAACTGAGCGGATAGTTCTTTGAAAGATGGCAAAAAGTAGAGCCAGACTGTGTGAAAGGAGATCATTTATTAACTGCAGATAACTAATGATGATGATGAGCCAGTTATGAAATGAAGTACTTGGCCGTTCCTGGAGCGAGATGGATCTCAAGGGGAGTTGCAATAGGATAAGAGCGCCTCGTTTCGGTGTACTTAAATTAGTGACGATAGACTGATAAATGATCGGGGAAATTATTCTCCACTAAAATGTATCTCAAGAAAATATTGTTATTTGAGAGAAGATTGATTGATTCGTATATTTATTAGGAAGGGCTTGATCAATTTGATTCGTATTAAACAATCAATATCACAGAATTATGAAAAACGATCAGACCGAGCGAGTGAAATCCTCCGACAATGTCAGGCAGTCTGGTGTGTGTGGGTCGTATGGCTCAATTAAGCAAACATTTCCAAGAGCAGCTGTGGCAGCAGCAGTCTTATCACGACAACCGTCTTCAGCTGGCAACGAAGGGAAGCTTCTCTTCCAGTCGTTGAGTGTATGTGTCTGAAGATGACGCTTTCGTTTCAATTAATTAAAAGCCATGTCAACAAATTGTGTGCTTATGAGTGCTACGAACAACTTGTTCATTCTCCCTCGGTGCGTCGTAGTGGTAATAGACTACATTCGACAATGGAGGCAATGCACATATGCAGTATTGATTGCAATTTGCACAGAATCACTTCTTGGCAGTGGTCGTACTGAAGTGTATCATTATATAGTTTCTCGTCTGCCAGATTTGTAGCAAGCTGCCTACAAGGAGCCGTCAGACGACAAAGGAGCTTATAGACTTCCAAGTATGATGCTGATGGCAACCTACCAGCCAGGCATATACAAACTTGCTGGATGCAATCTTGATGAAGAGGCAATTTATCCGTATATTTTATTAATATGTGTGTTTATGAAAGGCTTTTAACACAAGTGCTGTTATATCCAATAAACAGGCTTGCGTGGGAGGCAGCATATCCCACCACGAATCTCCCAGGCAAAAAAGAGGCACGATACGATGAAACTAAATTAACGCCTCCTTTCTTGACCTGTGCGGCTGCGGGCGTTCATCCTGCTCATTAGCGCTTGCTAGCGCGAAACTACAATGAATCAACTCAGCAACCCGCCGCTCCTGGTTGATTAATCCCAACAGCATTAGCTGCCTCGAGCTCTCTAGTCCCCGGAATACAAGCAACGCGATGAAATAAATCATCCACCTAATTTGGACTAATATGCTACGACTTGGCGAGGCGTGCACTCCTCAAGTGGAGTTTCTACTGCTTCTGCTGCTGGAGCCAAGATCTCCGACAGACTATAAATCTGTCACGATCCACTTCGTCGTCGGATGGTCGGAGCTCCCATTTTCGCCATCGTCTTATTCTTGTGCAGTTATTGCTCCTGTTGCAGCTGACAGTCTGCGCTGCCAAGTGGGGAGTTAGAAGTTTTGAAGGGTAGTGGGCTGGCAGTGAAAAAAAAAATGCGAGCTTCGTCGCAATTGTACTTGCGATTGGAAGGTGTGAGAAAAATCGTAGTTTGCTGCTGCCGCCATGTTCGGTTTCTTATGCAAACGTTAAGAGGGTGCTTTGTAGGTGTTGCAATTGAAAAGAGGAGAAAACATGGGAAATAAATCTTTATGAGGGAACCCTTAGTTGCAGTGATGTTGAGACTATGAGTGCTTTCATAGGGAAAATTCTTTCAGGCTAATATGTTCTCCTTTCAATCGTGATGTTTTAGATTGTTAAAGTTATTGTTGGAGTGGATATATAATTTAATTTTCCATTTTAAAAAACCCCGAACCCACGTCAATACCTAAAAAAAAAAAGAAAAAAATAAAAAAAAAATCATCAAAACAAAAAAAGACCAATAATTTAAATAATATGTTTCTTGTGTTTTATATAATTTTTTTCTTCAACTGGCAAGGCGGGGGACACAGGTTTTTTAAAACGTGGCAAAGATCGCAAAAAACTTGGGCATAATGTTGGAAGGAGTGGAGCAGCGTAGCGCCTTCAAAATATCACAAAAGATAATGTCGTTTTCGGTTATTGCCAGTGCGGAACTGGGTTCGCCCTAGGTCCGCCCTAACAGCTGTCAAAACGTTTTTTTTATTGAATCGGGTCGGACCTGGATCCGCTCTGGATCCGACCCAACATCGATGAGGTTCGCTCTCAAGTATTTTCGAGGTCCAATCTGGGCTCACCAACACACACAAACATAACTGTCAAAACAAAATGTTCATGTTTGTTTATGTTTATGTTTTGCACTAATACCATCATACTGACTCGACTCTGGATCCGTTTTCGTTCGGTAATTGCGAGTCAGAGTCAGACCTGACCCAGGTTTAAAACCGAAAACGACATAAAAGTACGTTCACACTACGGCCTATATTACGTGATATTTTGCGATTCATGATATAGCAGCTATATCATGGGCTATACTACGTGATATTCCAGACATTTGATCTTTCAATCTATATTAAGAATAGTACTTTATGTAGCTCATATCATCTCATTTACTTGATATTATTAAGTGGGAGGGGTTTTTTCTTTTTTTTTTTTTATTTTTTTTTAGCGGGTATGTGTTTCGGGGTGCTGTATAAGATAACCGTTTTGTTTGCAGGCTTTCCCTTTGTAAATTAACGATAAAATATTCTCACGATAGTCCAAAAACCAAATCAGAAGGCAAACTTCAACAGAATTATTCCTCGCCCATGTCGGTTTTGATTTTCATCGACTAATTGACTTCGAGAAGAATCAAGCCGATTTTTCGATGCCATCAACGTTGCACTTAATTTTCCTAATAGAAAAAGGGGAAATCAGGGGACGAAGCTTCTGGTTATTAAAAATGTGTAAATTTCTGATCCCAATGAAACCCACCGTATTAAAACGAATTACAGGACATTTGTTCCTAAGTACTTTAAAACTTTAGTTCATCAAAATCTGATCTTTTTGTATAGAGCATGGCATAAACATCAGTTTACTTGGTATTTTACTGTTGTCTTCATCGTCATTTTTACAAACGTCAAACAATATCAAGTCAGTGTAGTGTGAACACCTCCACTTGATATCGATATCAACATGCAATATCACGTTATATAGAGCGCAGTGTGAACGTACTATAAGGCTATGTTCCAATTCGCAAATTAATTTAACTTTCACTTGACAGATAATCGATTAAGTCTGCTACTCGACCTGACTTATTTCTGACAGACGGCAACTCAATTTTTACCTTATCGAAAGTTCTTTGATCGATAACAAAAGGATTTTAATCGATTAATCGATTTTTTCCAACTGTCAAGTTTAAGGAAAATTAAAATTAATTCACGAATCGGAACACGGCCTAAATCGATTATTAAGAACAGATTTTAGAACTTTTCTTTGGATGAATTTGGGAAAACGCTTGATGTGATTTGGACTCGAAAAATTTATGTTTTTGTTTGTTTTCCAATTTAGATTGTTTTATATGCATTATTGATTAATGTTCAGAGGTAAATTCAAATTGTTTAAGAGGATGAACGAGAACACTTAATACTGTGATGCAATGTTATTGGATCACGCTGCCTCCATTTTTCTATTTTCAAATTCGGTGGTTTCCTTTGGGTCCATTTTTCCCGGAAATTCTCTAACAGCGAACAGGCAAGCAATTTGAGTATTCTAAACAAGAATATAAACGACTTTCCAGTTCATGTTCCATACTTTTCGGTTGCAAACTAAAGCAGATTCTCCAAGATGTTTTCCTGAACAATGCAATCTAAACAGCGAAACGATACCAATTATTAGGTGCTGTTGTCTATTCAATTCAACCGCTGCGGCCGGTAATGGTATCATGGAATAAATTTGCTTTTTATGATATACTTCCCAAGTTTCGATAAGAGCAGTTAAAGATCAGGAGCAGATTCTTTATTCAGCTACCCATTTCAGAACTGGCCTGGAACTATGCTTGGAAATTCATCTCTATTCTTAAGTCACTTCCTTCCATACACAATATTATCCACACCCTTTCTTATTTAAAACGCTAGGCGCTTTTCATTTTCGGAATAAAACTTAAAATAAGAGAAAACTGAAAATCGCGAAAGCCTTAGCAGCAGCTATCATACGTCAAAACACGTCAACCTTACTACGCGGTTTGCTTCGATCGCTCGAAGCTTATAGAAAGACACATCGGTCACAGTGTTGGCACAATATATATCGTAAGCATTTCATTTTTTGAAACAAAGTTTCTGCAAGTTCGACGTTCGCAGCATTGTACGTCCTGTTCCTGTGAGCGTCCGTGTTTTCGCTCGACCTGACGCACTCTACAGAGGTAGACTATGACGAACCGGATGTGACTGGTAATGTATCTATAGTTTTAAACGATGACGTGCTTCCATCAATTCCCTCAGAATCACCTTCTACTGAAATTCTGGTGTATTGTCAGAATTTCAATCGCATGAAAAGTGCATCAAAAATGAATGTTATACATAAAAATATTTTGTGTTCCAATTTTTCGGTTATCTTGGGTACCGAAACAAGCTGGAATGATAGCATACAAAGTGAAGAAATTTTTGGCAGTGATTATAATGTTTTTAGAGATGACCGGGACTTACTTTTTACGCACAGAGAGTTCGGGGGGGGAGTTCATAGCAGTTTCTTCAAATTTTAGCTCGGAACTTCTGGTTTCATCAAAATTTAAAGAATTTGAGCATGTATGGGTGAAAACACATATTGCTGGTGAAACTCACATTTTCGCAACAGTGTATTTTCCACCAGACCAAGCTTGTAAGTCAACATACGAAATCTTTTTTCAAACAGCTGAAGAAATTGTAACTCAATTTCCCCCTGAATATAAAATTCATATATATGGCGATTTCAATCAGCGCAATGCAGATTTTATTCCTGACTCAGTAAATGAGAGTATTTTACTTCCTGTCGTTGGTGATAATGAAACGTTACAATTTATTTTTAAAAAACTTGCCAAATTAACCACGTGAAAAACCAGCAAAATTGCTACTTAGATTTTTTATTAACAAATACACATGAAGATTTCTGCGTGAGTGAATCTCTTTACCCCTTATGGAAAAATGAAGTGTTTCACACGGCAATCGAGTTTTCTGTGTTTGTGCATAGAATACATAATCCCAATGAATGTGTTTACGAGAATGTCTTTGATTACAACAAAGCAAACTATTACAATATTAAGCATAAATTGAGTAGGGCCAACTGGCAACAGGTCTTAAAAAGTCAGAAAAATGTTGAAAGTGCAGTAGAAATATTTTATAAAATGTTACTGGCAACAATTCAGGAAGAAGTTCCTCTGACGATAAGACGACGAAACTATGCTTCTAAAAATCCCATTTGGTTTAACAAGTAAATTACTAATTTGAAGAATCGGAAACAAAAGGCTCACAAAATTTACAAAAATTACAATAATCAAGCTAATTTGGAAAAGTATTTGAATATCTGTGACCAACTTAATTTAGCTATTTCCTCTGCACTATCTGAGTATAACTCAAAAACTGAAAATGAGATTAAGTCATGTCCGAAAAATTTCTTCAGTTACGTTAAAACCAAGGTTAAATCGTGCAACTTTCCAACAACTATGACTTTGGACGAAAAAGTAGGAGATAACTCAGAAGATATTTGTAATCTATTTGCAACATATTTTCAAGAGACCTACACAACATTTAAGGACAATGATCGCGATTTTGAATATTTCTCATACTTTCCTGACTATCCAGGTAATATTGGTGTCAGTAACATTGTTGTACAAGACATTCTCTCAGGTCTAAAACAATTAGACGCTAATAAAGGCGCAGGACCTGATGGAATTCCACCAGCATTCATAAAAAACCTAGCAACTGAACTCACAACTCCTCTTTTCTGGCTGTTCAATATGTCACTGGATAGTGGTGAATTTCCGAAAGAATGGAAAAAGTCTTTCCTAATACCAATTTATAAATCTGGCAAAAAATCCGATATTCGAAATTATCGTGGCATTGCCATAATATCATGCATTCCAAAACTTTTCGAATCGATCATAAACAAAAATGTTTTTAGCCAAATTAAAAATAGAATTACTAACGCACAACATGGCTTTTTCAAAGGCCGCTCAGCTGCTACGAATTTACTAGAATTCGTCAATTACTCATTAAATGCAATGGATAAAGGTAATCACGTAATGGCTCTTTACACCGACTTCAGTAAAGCATTTGATAGACTAGACATTCCAATGTTGATTTTCAAGCTTGAAAAATGGGAATTGAGATGAGACTGCTCAATTGGATTAAATCGTATTTAACTGATCGTCAGCAAATTGTAAAGTTCAATAATAAAAAGTCAAACCCAATTCAAGTCACGTCAGGGGTTCCTCAAGGCTCACACTTAGGACCTCTTCTTTTTATTCTATACATTAATGACATATCTCTTATCTTAAAAGATCTCAATGTTCTTATATATGCTGATGACATAAAATTGTACCTAGAAATTAAGAACGATAATGAAACTATTGTATTTCGCAATGAGATACAAGTTTTTCATACATGGTGCTGTAAAAGTCTATTGAAACTAAATGTTAAAAAATGTAATCTCATAACGTTTAGCAGAAAACATAGCACGCCAAATGTTCAAGTTTTATTAGGAATAGAAAATGTACAAAAATGCGATAAAATAAGAGATTTAGGTATTATTCTAGACTCAAAACTAACGTTTGTGGATCATTAACGGGTGTCCACTAAAAAATGAGAATGATTTCAATACTTTTCCATCAGAACAAAAACGGCCGCATAGAAATGTCACTTTAGATGAATGAATCGTTGCACTCTTCAGAAAATTTTCATACACTCTTATTTCACTCTAACATGTTCAGTCGTATTCAGCATGCCGTCGAAACAGGAAGAACTGCGCGCGCGCGTTGTACAATTCTTTCAAGCGAACGAAGATCGTGGAAAAAAATACACGGTGGTCCATTTTTGTCGTGAAAAAGTTCCGGTATCCACCGTATACCGTATCCTGGCATGCATGAGAGTAACCCGGAAGAAAGGTTGCGGCCGTCCAGCGAAAATAATGAATGAGAAAACGCTCCGCTCGCTGCGCAGCATGTTCAACAACAAGGATTCGGTAAGTCAACGGGAAGCAGCCCGAAAGTTCCATTGTTCGAAGTCACTCATCTGCAAGACGCTAAAGAAAGAAGGAATAGTGTGTAGAAAGAAAACCAGATCCCCAGAGTACACAGATGAGCAGATTCAAACCGTGAAATCCCAATGCCGCTGGATGACTCGGAATTACGGCGGAAAATCTTTCGTTCTGGACGACGAAAGCTACTTTCCTCTTTCGAAGTCTCAGATACCGGGAAACGACCGATTCTACACTAAGGACAAATCTACTACTCCTCCAAAAGTAATGTATAAGTTCAAGCACAAATTTGAATCGAAGGTTATGTTATACATCGTAATATCCGATAAGGGTATTTCGAAGCCGTGGTTCAAACCAAGCGGTTTGGCCATCAACCAGGAGGTGTACCAAAGAGAGTGTTTGCAGAAAATACTCATCCCATTTCTTAAACAACATCACTCGGATGGCAAATACGTGTTTTGGCCGGACAAGGCATCATCGCACTACGCAAAAAAAACGCTAACGTTTTTGGAGAGCCAAAATATACCATATGTCCCAAAAGACCGGAATCCGACAAATTTGCCACAGTGCCGTCCTATCGAGGATTTCTTCGGTCTTTTGAGCTCCATGGTATACAAGGATAATTGGAAGGCCAAGAACACCAAGCAACTTACCAACAGGATCAAAAGCTGCATCCGAAAAATCGATGTGGCTGCCGTCCAACGGTCATGTTCCAGCATAACGACTAAGCTGCGCCGCACGGCGGACCACGGACCATATGACAATATTCACTAAACTTAGTTTGAAGATTTAAGTTGACCCTTTTAATAAAATAAATCAGTTTGAACAAAACTTCACTGGTATTTTTTTCCTGACCCATTCTTTTCGTTCTCATTATTTAGTGGACACCCGTTATAACACGATAGTTCATAAAGCAGGCAATATGCTTAATTTTATAAAACGTTTCGGATACCACTTTTTAGATCCATATAAAATAAAAACGCTTTATGTTGCTTATGTGCGGTCAATATTAGAATATTGTAGTATTGTTTGGTCCCCTTATATGAAAAAACATGAAGAACGAATAGAGTCAATCCAAAAACAGTTCTTATTATATGCACTGCGAAAGCTAGGATGGACAACATTACCTCTCCCAGCATATTAAGCACGTTGTATGCTGATCAATATTGAAACTTTGAAAGAACGTCGAGATTATGCAAAGGTATTGTTTGTTAATGATTTGGTATCACAACGTATTGACTCAACTGATCTTTTGTCAAAGCTAAATTTATATGCCCCCACTAGACAATTACGTAATCGTGACCTATTCGCAGTAGATCGTCATCGTACAAATTATGCTAAATTTGGACCGCTGAACCGCATGATGATTGTATATAATCAGCATTGTGAAATGATTGACTTTAATACAGCTAGGACAAAATTGAAAAAATATTTTAACACTCTGCGAAGCAATAGAACATAGGCATTTAATTTTAGTTTAAGGATGTATCTGTAGTATAAGGATTATATGTAACAACACGGTCTACTATTGTTTGACGTCTAATAAATAAATAAAATTAATCACAACAACAAAATTGTAATTGTGAGTCGATTCGACGACGAAATGTTTCCGAGAATCATCATCATTTGGGAAGGAGAAAGTTTAGTTTACTCATTCTCTTCACATTTTGCAGATGGTATGGGTATGAGCAATGCTGTGCCAAACTTAGAAACGTATCATAAATTGGTGAGAATCGCGTTTATTTAGTTTTGTACTTGAAGCTATGATAGCACAGCTTGTATTATCATTCAGAGTTATTCGATTCTTAATTTTCTTCCACCTGCTGACACTGATATAGTCTTAGTTTTGAAAACACCAAATGCCATTAAGAACCACCAATTGCATCAAATGTAGCGAATTATAAGTGAATGATTTAGTAACCCGATGATTCAAAAATTGTGGCAGCGTGAAATCATCCATCCTTTCTTAGCTCATTTCCTGAAAGTGCATCTATACAGTTTGCAAACAACGATATCGTTACTCATTCTTTTACCAACAAGGTTAGGTGAAAGGAAAGTTTAAACAGCTCAAATGAAGCCTTCAATGTTATAGCGAATCGAATGTAACAAATTAACATCGATCATTTTCAATCAAAATTATCGTGTGAAAATCTACTGTAATCTGTATTTGTTTTTTTGATGCTGCATATGAAAAAAAAAAACAAATGATTCCTCAGTTTTAAAACTTTGAATATTTTTATTTACTGACACATTTCTCTAAATGCTAGTGCAATCATTATTTCTTTGATGCTTACTTATTACTTATGCTGGTCCAACGTCCTATTAGGACCGCACATGCGTCACGATATTTCTCCATAAAACTCGGTTTAGAGCTGCTTGTCTCCAGTTGCTCCAATGTCCCACACTTCCAAGGTCTTGCTCCACTTGGTTTAGTCATCTGCGCTCCTCTGCGTCTTGTACCGGTCGGATTTGAGGCAAATACCATTTTTTGCGTGGTTGCTGTCCAACATTCTTATAACATGTTCCGCCCATTGTACCCTACCAGCTTTAGCGATTTTCTCGATTTTGTGTTCGCTATAGAGCTGTACGGGGGTGACCTCAAGGTCTTGTGGAGTCCATTGTAAACACGACTTCCGGTAATAATGCGTTTCTGGATTTCTCTGCTGCAGTTGTTTTTCGACGTAACCAATGATCCGAGGTACACAAACTCATCCACCACCTTGAACTCATCTCCTTCGATTATCACAGTTCTGCCTATGCGAGCTCTATCACACTCGGTTCCTCCAGCCAACAGATACTTAGTCTTCAACGCATTTACCTTCAATCCGCTTCACGTTTCATTTTGGTGTACTGATCAGCTACCACTCTGCTGGACCGTTCTGCCGACAATGTCCACGTCGTCAGCAAAGCAGATGAATTGGCTGGATTTATTGAAAATAGTACCCCGCATGTTAACGTCCGCACGTAACATATTACCTTCTAGCGCAATGTTGAAAAGGAGGCAGGAGAGACCATCGCCTTGTCGAAGTCTTTTGCGTGTTTCAATCGAGTCCGATAACGCACCCGATATCTTCACGTAACACTGTACACCAACCATCGTAGCCTTGATCATTCTGGTCAGTTTCCCGGGAAAAATGTTCTCGTCCATAATCTTCCATAGCTCTTCCCGATCAATAGTATCGTATGCGGCCTTGATGTCGATGAATAGGTGGTGTGTAGGGACTTGATATTCGCGACACTTTTGGAGGATCTGCCGCAACGTAAAGATTTGGTCAGTTGTCAATCGACCTTTCGCAAAACCGGCTTGATAACTTCCCACAAATCCGCTTGCCAGCGGCGATAGCCGACGGAAGATAATCCTGAACAGCACTTTGTAGGCCGCGTTGGCTATTCTCTCGGGGCAACCTGCTGAGGATAGTCTTGCAGACATAGGTAATCCTTGCACTGATGGTGGGTTCTTATCACATCACAGCACATCACAAAGACGGAAAGAAAGATTTAAACGTTAAATTCGTGAGACCCTTAGCACTTCCACGCAAACTTGGAGCACCAACACAAGGAATAATATTTCCCAAACATGATGGTGATGAACATCCGTGGGGGTGCTGAGAGTTTTGAGAACTTTACGTTCGAATCTTTTGTTTACAATCTCAGATACGTCGTTTTGAATAAGTTGTCGAGATTTTCTAACGACGAACAAGCAAGCAATTTGAGTCTTCTGAAGAAATCGTAGATTATCCAAGAAGTTTTTCTGAACGCAATACAAATAGCAAAACCCGATAGTTAGTAACCCGATAGTTAAAAAAATGTGCCGACTGGAAATCATTTGTCCTCAGTGGGTGAAGGTGAAGCTACAAAGTTTTCAAATAATGATATAGTTATTCATTATCTTACCAACTCGGTAAGGTGAAACGAAAGTTTACACAGTTCAAACAAACCCTTAAAATTTATAGCGAATTGAATGTAACAAATTTACATCCATCATTTTTAACCAAAATTTACGAGTGATCTTTATTTTACAGCAATGAACACAGATTGCTGTAAATTTTCACGCGTGCTTTATTTTGGAGCTATTATGATTCCTCTGTAATGAAAATTTAAATATTTTTTTATTTATTAACGTATTTCTATTGACTTTTTTATTTTGACCATAATTAAGGTGATTTTCAGCTTTCTGAGCTGGTTCATCACCTAATGCTAATACAGGCATTCACCTTTCTCTTAATGCTAATACAGGCATTGCCTTCTACGTGATTCTTTGAAATATATATTCACAAGTATCTACTACAGTGACGGACAATACAATAAGACCAAAGCCTGATTTTCATACAAAATGCTCATGTTAGGGGGCTTGCCTTTCATTTTCTCGCGAATTAATTGAACTGAAATTTCGGCTGTGGTCCAGAAGTAGCCTAAAGTCTCATCTGCATTAAATCCATCATTTTTCATTCACCATTTTAAAAGTTACAGACACCGCATACGACAAAACAATAAGACCACTTTTTGATTTCCATAAAGGATGGTCGAATTTGAGGATCTGAATTTTGGTTATTGATGCACGGGTCATTTTTATATCAGTATACTATAGATTGTTATTCACACTCATCAACATGGCCTAAACTATGGATATCAAAAGGTCTTATTGTTTTGTCGTAGGTGGTGTCTGTAGTTTCTGATGTGGTGAATGAAAAATTATGAATTTATTAAAGATGAAAATTCAGGTTATATCTAGGCTATTGCGAAAATTTCAGTTCAATTACTTCACGGGAAAGTGAAAGACAAGCCTCCAAACATGACCATTTTGTATGAAAATCGGGTTTTGGTCTTATTGTATTGTATATGGTCAAATCTCAAAGTTTATGGAGCTATTGAACTTTTAATGTTTTTGTACATGTTAGTCATAAATTGGCTGTAACTCAAAAAATATTTTGCTTAGAAAGATTTTTCTTCCATCATTCGAAAGCTAAGTGTTATTTGAACTTTGAGTAATTATCATTTAGTGTCTTTTTAGGGGTAAAAATGTTTTAAACATCTCTTTTTTTTAAAGGTTTTTTTCATGTTTTTTTGCATAAAATACGTAATAAACAGCAGTAATTGATTAAACAAAAACAAAAACATGAGTTTTACAACTCTCTGTTTTACTCATACTCATCTATCTCGCTTAGTTTTTTTGCAGTACTGTTTTAAATGCGACATGTTGTGCCTCCAATTAGCAGATAACAAAATCTCGAATTCAACCCCGCCGTGGTAATGTCTGTGCGCAGCGACGTAACATAATCAATTTGGCTGTGTAGTGCTTTGAAAAAACTATCATAAACTATAAACAAAACTGAATTGCATATCGATTGATACTTGGTTTAAGACCATTGCAATGAATTGCATTATGCATAATGCAAGATTTAATTAGTCAGAGGTTGTTGGAAAACATTGAATAACTAAATTAAAAAGAAACTTCAACTTCACCTTTGTTAAACATCAGAGATCCTAAATAAATTTAAAAATCAATGTTGTGATGCATTAGTAGTTCATGGAACATCGTTAGCCTTTTTAAAAACTACTGAGTGCCCTACAAAACTTCGCATTAGTTTACTTAAAGGGTGTCCACGATGAAATTGCCACACTATGAAATTGCTCTAACTTTTTAACCGTTGGGTAGAATTTAATGAAAATTTGGGTGGATTTAGTTCATAGTGCATTATTTACATTCTGCAAGTTGTGATCAAAACTCGCGGAAATGGAGTCGAAAGAACAGCTCGTGCGTGATAAAATCTTGCGCATTCATCACGAGAACAAGGATCTCTCGCATCGTTCCATCGCTAAAACGTTGGGAATCGCGAATTCCACGGTGTCGCGAATGATTAAGCGGTTCGAGGAACGGTTGACCACCGATCGGAAGCCCAGAAGTGAAGGAAAAAGTATTCCGTACAACACCAAAAATCACAACCGCGTAGTTGGGGCCTTCAACCGAAATCCGAACGCCTCCGTTCGGGATGTGGCTAAGAAGCTGCACCTAAGCCGAAGTTTTGTCCAGAAGGCCAAAACTAAGGCTGGGCTTCGAACGTTCAAGGTACAAAAGGCCCCTAATCGCGACGAGAAGCAGAACAAGTCCGCCAAAACCCGTGCCAGGAAGTTGTACCTCAACATGCTGACGAAAGTTGAATGCTGCATCATGGACGACGAAACATATGTGAAGAGATGAGCGAAACATATGTCAAGATAAGCAATAAAGGTAGTTGGAATTAAATGGAAATTACTAATCATTCTTCTTATTTTCTAGATATGTGAAGGCCGACTTCAAACAGATCCCCGGCAACCTGTTTTTCACGGCCAAGGATAAGTTCAGCGTTCCGGAGCATGTCCGCACTCAGAAGATGTCCAAATTTGCGAAGAAATTTCTGGTTTGGCAAGCCATCTGCACGTGCGGGAAGCGGAGTGCACCTTTCGTGACCCAGGACACGATGAACGGACAGGTGTACATAAAAGAGTGCCTCCAGAAGCGGTTGCTTCCTCTTCTGAAGGCCCACAACGTCCCAACAATCTTCTGGCCGGATTTGGCCTCATGCCACTACTCCAAGGACGTGCTGAAGTGGTATGCGGACAATAAGGTCAATTTCGTGCCGAAAATGTTCAACCCTCCCAACACTCCGGAGCTCCGCCCCATCGAGAAGTACTGGGCGATTATGAAGCAGCACCTTCTTAAACGACCTAAGGTAGTGAAGACAGTCGAGGAACTGAAGAAAGTATGGGTTTACATGCAAAAAACGGTTGATTCACAGGTTGTGCAGAATCTTATGGCCGGGGTTAAGGCCAAGGTGCGGGCATTTGCGTATGGACTGTAAATAAAATACGAGTAAAATGGTAAAATGAAGTTTAATAGTTATTTCTCAATCCCTGAAAATTTTAAGGCAATCGGATGAAAACTCGAATTTTGCGAATCAATTTTGTGTGTGGCAATTTCATCGTGGACACCCTTTATGGACGATTTATTTTTCGTAAAACTTGAAACGCAAAAAATCACAATATTTTGAACAGCTGGCTTAAACTTTTAAAGTGGATTTCGAAAAAGATTAATTGATATTCTGAGATATTTGTGGATTTGAAAGTAGGTAAATTTTGTTAAGCTAGACTTCAAATATATTTCTCTGAAGAAGGCACCAACCAGTGCTGAAACGTTTGGCAGAATAAAAGACGATGTCTTCCTTTTAAGCAATTGACTGCAAAGCCGAAACAAGATATTCCGTCTATGCAAATTTTTAACAGCACAAAAAGGTGTGCGCCGCAACAATGGCAAAAGAAGCTGACTGCACTTAATCACACCAAACACAATTAGCATCACCGCCAAAAACCGTCACTCATTCTGACCGTCTTCGAACCGGTCAGCGGTACAACTCATCTCAACACGGCCATCAAATTGGTCGTCGCCTCGGTGGCACTGGTATTTCTCATTTCTGCCCGACAGTCTTCATTATCACTACTCGCAGATTGAACTTTGTCGGCCGGTCGGCTGTCCATACGGGGCAATAATCACATTTTACGCGCACACCACTAGCGACTTACGGGAGACTGCAAAAAGAACAGTTTGCCTTAATTGAGTGTGCAGCAGCAACCAATACATATTGCATTTCAGCATCAGCAGTAGGCCGTGTGCACCGTGCGTCGTCGAGTCATCAACATCCCTATGATGCAGACGCAATTTGTAGTCAAAGGGTCACCACGACCACAGCCTACTGGTCGTTCGTTGAATTCATTCCGGCTCGTAAAACATCAAAAAGCGAACACCGAAGGGTAATCAGTCGCGAATTGCGTACATGTCGCTGACCTTTTGACTTGGGACCAACCAACCCCCTTCCTCCATATGAACTTCCACCAAATGCTGCGTGCGAACCGCTCCGTTCCACCCAAAATCGGGATCATTGGCATTATCGAATGAACGGATTCTGCTCACCCGTTCCATCGAGCATGAAAAGACATGCACGAGGCGGACCAGGCGGCTTTTTACCCAAACCTTAAAAAAAGGATGTCACACCGGGTGTGACGCGATAAATGAATTAAGGGCCGAACATGTCCAATGGACCAAACCAAATGAAAAAAAAAACATCACTTTGATTGGACCCGTTGAAGATTTTTTGTTCCTGTGATTATTTGGTCAAAGAGGTGGAAAACCGCAAACCATTTTGCTGAAAATTAAAACCATCCGCCGCCAGTGAGCAAACAACAGCCCATGAAGCGAAAGATGAAAGCAATAAACCGAGTCGCATATTTTTGCATTCATATTCCACTTCCAATAAGTGGAAAGCATGCATATACTCAATTTTGCAATCTGCTTAAAATACGCAAAAAAAAGGAACCTCTCAAGCTGTTGCTGCATGCAAGGCAAACATGAAGAAGTAACCGAAACTTGAACCCGCACCGCTAACCCTCCTGGCTCGAGTTTCGCTCAACAAGTCGACGTCGACGACGGTGGTGATCATGATGGTGATGAACAAATGTTCTTTTCAAATCGATTTTCAGCGTTTCAAGGTGTGCCTTCCGTCCGGGACCTCGACCGGGGCAATAAATTACGACGTGTCTTATGCATACGAACGCACTCGTTGGGGAAATTTCGCCCGGAATGCAATAGAATGGAGTGCATTCGAAACACCTGGGGAAGTTTAATTGGAAAATTTTTGTTCGATTACCTTCCTCGTTGCTACCCGGGTTGGCACCGTGGTTTGGCAAGATCGGGAGTTTAAAGTGCTGGTAAGCGCAACGTGAATGCCAAAGAAGCGCACGAATGGGCTTTACCGCGACAAGAGAGAAAGACAGAGAGAGACCGTATGGGTAATAAGCGCGCCTGAGAAGTCAAGTCTCCGATGGCGGTCCAAAGAGGCGACGAACGCGCGAAAAATAAAAAAGTGAAGAAAAATAGCAGTTCAAAAGAAGTAATATAAATTTCAAACCGTGTATGATGCTGCTGTTGTTTGTTGCAAGTCAACAGTCATGTTGTTGTGCTACAAGAGAGCGACAACAACAGGATGACAGTGCAGTAGCGCTGTGTCTTCTAGTCGCGTCAGCTCCTAACTGAGAGGGTGTGAGATGTAGGGCTGTCCTGCGGCAAACGATCAGACTGCAGGAAAACCCATTCTTAATATTCTCGCGGCGCGTCGCGCCATACGGTACGTGTTTACCTTAGCTCATTTCACCAATGACAGCGACAATTTGTTTGCTTTTAATTACAGAGAAATATTGCAGTGCATCGTGACCTTTTTGACTCGAGTCGGTTGACTGGCAGAGTGTTTGCGCTAGAAATAAGAGTCCCACTTCAGGTCATGGAAGGTTGTTGTTTTACTTTCAGTAGGCTGTGCTAAGGTGGTTTTGATTTTGGCTGGGAAAGTGATACGTGGCTGACTCTGCTGGGGCATGGGTTTAAAAGGAGAACTCCATCAGTACCATATGAGTGTCAGGACATTACAACCTTAATGAAAATTGTAAACAAATAATTTCCAGCCAGATTTCAACATTGGTTAGTTATTCATGTGTATTTTTGATGTGTGACACATCATCTGCTTTTGAAGAATTTTGTTTTCTCCCTGTTGCATTGCTTAAAAAACGCTCCTTGTGCTTTAAACTTTAGGAGAAGTCTATCCATTCCTTATTCTACATAATTGCATCGAAATAACTTATCGTCTCTTGATTTCAACCAAATTGACATAATCTTCAGTAACTTCACCGAAATAAATCTTGATTAGCTCTATAGAGGACATTTTTTTAGGTGGTGGGTTTTATTAACTCGATTTTGCCTGACTGGGAGACGCGTTCAATGGTTTTAAGCCCCCATAAAAAAAAAATAGTAGAGGACATAATTCTGTGAGGAACTGTAAAATTTGCGCAACTCACTCGGTGTGCAAACATCAATTCTACTGCTAATGCTGCTAATGATTACTTGCCTCCGTCAGTTGATCCAAGCTCCATTTCCAAACAATTTCCAAACTATACGTGGAACGAAGGTCAAACTCAGATTCATTATCGCTTGTCATCGCGTACAGATTCAGTCTATTCAAAATCATTCCCGCCCGAAAAAAAGTCATACAACAACACCGTATCAGCAGATATGCAATTTCAAGCTTCAAAATCCATCTCCAATAATAAATTCAATGATTTGCAAACCTCCCCGCCTTTTAAAATCTCATCTCCACCAATGGATTTCAGCAGCGATGACTGTGGTGGTGGATTGTTTTTCGCAAATGCATCGCGTGCATCTAGAGGAAAAAAAAAACGATATCTGCATCACCCTAGCAATGGTGGAGCAAAAAATATGTAGAGGATGACGGGGGAAGGTGAAACAAACACTACAGGGTAAACTATTTTTTGTTTGTCAATATAGTTGACGTTGTGAGGCACATTTTAGCTTGATATATAACTTTTGATGAAATCATTGAAAAGATCGCATTTATTGATAATCAGTTTTTGCATAGTCAATTCAACTGTCCAATTATGATATAATTAACTTGCTGCTAAATTTCACTGTTAGTTTCAAATCTGCGGGCTGACTTGGAGAATATAATCTAGATCAAATAGCTTATTTCAGCTGAAATAATGGATGAGATATTCCAAGTTTATTCGATAATCAGATCATTGTATATCTTTAAAATTTCAATTAACCGAAGGGGGAAATTTATAACTTTTAAACTTCAGGTTAGGGAAATGGTAATTGTTCCCTTTTAGGAAGTTATGTGGTTTTGTTGTTGGGGCATTTTTGGAAACATATGGGGGAGCAAATTTGAAATCCTAAAAATGGGGTGAAGGATACCCCTTTGGGTGGGAAAAGAATATGCGCTTTTTTTGTTTTTAACTCTTTATTTATTCCAAATTTTACATTATTTTACATTCATATATTAATCTAGGTGCTCCTGCTAAGTAATTAACATTTCAACCTTATATGCTATCATTTATATCTAATTGTGTTAATATTATTTTTACCTTGTCTATTCAGTATTTTTAACAGGGTTTTTTTTTGCCTGCGTGTGAGAATAATTATTGATTTCTTAAAACTAGTTCTTATCTATAGAGAGAATTGATCATTGCAATTGAAGATTGCAATGATTTTTGTCTAAAATTATGAATTATTTTGTTGGACATTTCTTCTAGAGTCTCAACGTTTGAAATTCTATGTAATTCAATAGTACTGAACCAGGGTGGCAGCTTCAAAATCATTTTCAGAACTTTGTTCTGAATCCTTTGAAGTGCTTTTTTCCTAGTAGCACAACAACTAGACCATATTGGCACAGCATAAAGCATGGCCGGTCTAAAGATTTGTTTGAATATTAGAAGTTTGTTCTTCAAACAAAGTTTGGATTTTCTGTTTATAAGAGGATATAAACATTTTATATATTTATTACACTTGGCTTGAATGCCCTCAATGTGATCTTTAAAAGTTAATTTTTGATCAAGTATCAGTCCAAGATATTTTACTTGATTTGACCAAGAAATTGGAACTCCGTTCATAGTGACCATATGACTATTACTTGGTTTCAAAAATGCAGCTCTAGGCTTGTGTGGGAATATTATAAGTTGAGTTTTGGAAGCATTAGGAGAAATCTTCCATTTTTGAAAATAATCTGTAAAAATGTCCAAGCTTTTTTGTAGCCTCCTGGATATAACACGAAGACTTTTTCCTTTAGCGGAAATGCCTGTGTCATCAGCAAAGCAAGATTTTTGACAGCCCTGAGGTAAATCAGGGAGATCTGAAGTGTAAATGTTATAAAGTATTGGCCCAAGAATGCTACCTTGAGGAACACCAGCTCTGACAGGCAATTGATCAGATTTAGAATTCTGATAATTTACTTGCAAAGTTCTATCAGTTAAGTAGTTTTGAACTAATTTCATGATATAAAGCGGAAAATTGAACTTTTTCAGTTTCGCAATTAAACCTTCATGCCAAACACTGTGGAATGCTTTTTCGACTGCTCCAGTGGAGCAGCCTTCAGCTTTGTTTGGACGAATTAAATTTGTAACTCTCAAAAGTTGATGCGTAGTTGAATGCCCATGGCGAAATCCAAACTGTTCATCAGCAAAAATTGAGTTTGTATTGATGTGAAGCATCATTCTATTCAAAATTATTTTTTCAAAAAGCTTACTTATTGAAGAAAGCAAACTGATTGGTCGGTAGCTAGAAGCTTCAGCCGGATTTTTGTCTGGCTTCAAAATAGGTACGACTTTTGCATTTTTCCATTTATCTGGAAAGTATGCCAGATGAAAACATCTGTTAAATAGTTTTACCAAGAAAGACAAAGTACTCTCAGGGAGTTTTTTGATGAGGATATAGAAAATTCCATCATCACCTGGTGCTTTCATATTTTGAAATTTTTTAGTTATAGTTTTTACTTCGTCCAAATCAGTTCCCCAAGAATCATCAAAAATATTTTCTTGTGAGAAAATATTCAGATACTCCCTGGAAACTTGATCCTCAATAGGACTTGTAAGACCCAAGCTGAAATTATGGGAGCTCTCAAACTGCTTAACAAGTTTTTGAGCTTTTTCCGCATTTGTGAGCAAAATTTTATCACCTTCCTTAAGCGCTGGTATAGGCTTTTGAGGTTTTTTCAATATTTTAGAGAGTTTCCAGAAAGGTTTGGAACTCGGATCTTATTTTGACACATTATTTTCAAAATGTTTGTTCCTCAGGGCAGAGAGGCGTTTTTTAATTTGTTTTTGTAAATCTCGCCATATGACTTTCATAGCGGGATCACGTGTTCTTTGATATTGACGCCTACGTACATTTTTCAGACGAATCAAGAGCTAAAGATCGTCATCAATTATAACTGAATCGAACTTAACCTCGCATTTTGGCACTGAAGCAGCATTATTAATTTCATTTCTTGTTTGCAATGGAACATTAGGATCAAAGTTGTATTCCATAAATGTTCGATATTGATCCCAATTAGCTCTATGGTAGTTGAAAGTAGAGCTGATGGAATTAGAAATGATTTCTTGAGATATTTCAAATGTAACTGGAAGGTGATCAGAACCAAAGTCAGCATGGGTAATCAATTGACTACAAAGTTGACATGAATCAGTTAGGACCAAATCAATAGTTGAGGGATTTCTGGCTGAAGAAAGCAAGTTGAGCTGTTTGGGTATTGAATAGTGTAGTAGCCTGCGGAACAATGATCAAAAAGTATATTACCATTGGCATTGCTTTGCGAATTATTCCATGAGCGGTGTTTTGCATTGAAATCACCAATAACGAAGAATTTAGACCTATGACGTGTAAGTTTCTGGAGGTCACCCTTGAGCCAGTTCTTTTGCTGGCCAGTGCATTGGAAAGGCAAATAGGCAGCTATAAAAGTACATTGGCCAAATTTTGTTTCAACTGAAACCCCCAAAGTTTCAAAAACTTTGGTTCCAAATGAAGAAAGAATGTGATGTTTGATACGCCTATGGACAATGATGGCAACGCCACCACCAGCTCCTTTAATGCGATCATTTCGGTAGACAAAATAATTTGGATATCTTTTGACCTTATGGGCAGATTTGAGATAAATCTCAGTTATAACATCAATATGCACGATATGAACTCTTAAAAAATTAAATAGCTCATCCTCGTTATCTCTGATGGATCGAGAATTCCAATTCAAAATATTGAATGACTTAAAATCCATTACTGAACTCCAATGTCATGACAATATTATTGGCAAATTTAATACCAGTTTGGATAGCTTCAAACATGGAATTAGTTTTTAGCATATCGGTTATCATATCGATTAACGATTGCTGTAAAAATTCAAATTTAGGAGCGAATATGTTACCTAAATCAAATTCATCAGAAGTCCTTGGGAATTTTGGTTTTGGTTTCTACCCGCTGCAACGGCAGCGTAGTTAGATTCATTTACATGTTGAACACTGTTAACAACACGGTTAGGTAAAAATGTAGGGTTTGCAGATTGAACCCTGTTGGTGCCTGCAGGTATCGAAATAGTATTTGCTCCTCGTTGAGCGTTTGAAGTAACAGTTGCGGATGGAAAAACCTGTCCGCTGTTTCTACCAACGGTTAGGTAGGAATTTGTTCTTTACTGATCGTTGTTAACAGCTGCAGAATGGGTAGTAGCTAATCGGGAACGTGTATCGTTTCCTACCTGGCGTTTAGTGCGCGACTGCAAAATTGCTTTGCGAGTCTTGCACTCCCAAAAATTTGATTTATGGTTTTCACCACAATTTGAACATTTGAATTTTTGAGAATCTTCCTTCACAGGACAGTCGTCCTTAGTGTGCGAGGAATCACCACAATTCATGCATTTCCCAATCATATGGCAATGCTTTGTTCCGTGATCCCATCCTTGGCACTTACGGCACTGAGTGAGGCTTTGGAAATTTGCTCCAGTCTTCCTGAAATGTTCCCACTTCACTCGGACATGGAGCAAAAGGCTTGCTTTTTCTAAAGCCTTAAGGTTATTAAGTTCACTTGACTTGAAGTGAACTAAGTAGAAATCGTTTGAAATCCCTGTGCGAGAATCGCCAGGCCGGGATTTCATTTTCATAATGTACGCCTGATCGTGCTCATGTACTACCAGTGAGATTTTGACTCGTTTTTCTGAGAAGGCATAGGATATAGAACCAAGTAGAACCGCTATAATCCGTGCGTGGGAACAGTAGTTAAATTATGAGCACACGTAGAGTTACTTAGTTTTCATTTTCATAAGCAGTTCAGCCTTTTAGGAAAAACTATAGAGATTAAATACAACTATTATGTTTGAAAATATATCTCTTTCAGTCTTGCAGGAGATACTTTTTACGGGTAGGAACTAGTATATAAGACCAATAATCGTGAAATAAAGCCTGTCCACGTTAAATTTCGGACACCAAAGCAATCCCAAGCAACACAGCTTGTAATAAACAAGTGAAAAAAACTGTTAAATGAAAAATACAGGTAAACAATATAAGTGTATAATACTTTATTTCATATTCTTATATGACGTAAAAAGCGCAACACATTAAGCGTTATAAAACATAAAATGGAAAAAGAATCATACTCATACAAAAATATAACAACGCCCAGCGTGGGATTTGAACACCAGTCCTTGCGTGATAGGCTTGTAGCTTCTTGGCTAAGCCAACTCAGTTTGTTGAAACGTCAACTCTGAGTATCTACACACTACCAAAATGTCATGTAAATTTCTGTCCCCTGAGACCGACACATGCAAGCGTCCAGTAGCACATAAGAATGAGTTGAAAGAGATGAGAAAATAAATCCAATCAAACACATCTTTCGTTGAATTGCGTATGTGTCAGTCTCAAGAGAAATAATTTTACACGAAATCTTTCTTTATGTTCCCCGACGTTTTACAAACATGAGTTACGTCTCGTGTAAAATTCATAATTTTTCAGTGTGTTCGATATGCTTCCCGTAGGCAGTGAAACCACAATCTTGTACAACAAATTCATCTTTATGAGAAAAAAGAATACGTTTTGCAAAACATGGTTGGTGTAATGTAATTTCAACAGTATTTAGCTCTAACCATAAAATCTTGTCCTTTAGCATTAGCATTAGCATTAGCATTGAGGTTTGCACACCTCGTGGATGGAGCTACGATGAGGAATAATTCGTTGAAGACATTGCATGTCACCATGAAACGGAACCAGTTACTGGTACGTTAATTCACGCAATAATCTCCATGAAAGAGACTCCTCGAACGATCACCTGGCCACGTCCATGCAATCGTTGAATTTAGGGAGGATTTAATAACTACCTTACGAAGACACGGGGAACTCACGTAGCCTTCAGTAGTTATCAATGGAAAAGTGAAATGAATAATCGGAGAGAATAGTTGAACAGAATGCTCTATTTGGTGTACAAAACAAACATTTACCTAAGCATCGAGTCTAAGAAGGTTAAGTGATGCTCCATTTATCTTCAAACGGTTGGGACTTTAGCATTAACTAAAGTCCTAGCTCCCTATGGCTTATGGTTATAGCGCCATTACTCGCTCTAGCATTAACCATAAAATCTTGTCCTGTTCATGTTTTGTAAAAGTATGAAACAATGTTTTTAAGAACAATGATAAAGTATAAATCACTTCCAGCAGTAAAAATATTTTTTTAGCACTATCATTAGTCTTATTGATATATAGAATACGAGAGATACAACCCGATCCGAACTAGACATGTTATGCAATACATTCATAATACATTTATAATACAAACAATTATTAATAATTGTAGAAAGATGTTTTGTGTGTTACTTGGGATTGCGGGTTTCTGGGTGGGCCAATCCGGTGTTGGTCAGGTTAAAAAAAAAATAAAAGGTAAAAGGGTCTAATATGTTTTCTTTCGAATAAAAAAAAAAAATTTTTTTTTTTTTTGATTTATTTGGGGGGGGGGTTGGGTGGTGGTTGTGCTCCCCTGCGGTGTCGACGGGAAAGGGGGTCCTTTCGGGGGGGTGGGAAATACAGGGCTGGTAGCGGATTTATGGATAAATAATAGTGACTTTAGTGACTAAAATAATACAAATAGTGACCAAATAGTGACTAAAATAATACAAATAGTGACCAAATAGTGACTAAAATAATACAAATAGTGACCAAATAGTGACTAAAAAGTGATTATCAAATTAAAGTATTCTTTTTAAACTTTTATACATTTGTTGTATAAGTACAGTAAAAATAAACTAAGTGATCACCCCCGTTTGCAAAAATGAATAATAATGCGGCGCAGTGTCACTTTATAATTCTTGTACCCGTCGGTTCGTTTTCGAGAACCATTTTCACAGGGCTGTCGTCCGACATCCTTACAACATGCCCAGCCCATCGTAGTCGACCGATTTTTGCGATGTGTACGATGGGAGGTTCTCCCAGCAACTGGTGCAATTCGTGGTTCATTCGCCTCCTCCACGTTCCGTCTTCCATCTGCATTCCACCGTAGATCGTACGCAGCACCTTGCGTTCAAAGACACCAAGCGCGCGTTGGTCTTCCACTAGCGATGTCCAAGTTTCGTGGCCGTAGAGAACTACCGGTCTAATTAATGTCTTGTAGATGGTCAACTTTGTAGTTCGGCGAACTTTGTTCGATCTTAGCGTCCTTCGCAGTCCAAAGTAGGCACGATTGCCAGCCATAATGCACCTTTGTATTTCTCTGCTGGTTTCGTTATCGGCGGTCACCAATGAGCCCAGATACACGAATTCGTCTATTACCTCGATTTCATCACCGTCGATCTGAACTCGTGGTAGGAGGCTAACATAGTCTTCTCGTGAGCCTCTTCCTTTCATGTATTTTATTTTCAACGCATTAATCACATCCTACCCAATCCTACCAGCTTCAGCCTTAAGTCTGATGTACGTTTCCGCCATCGTCTCAAAGTTACGTGCTACGATATCAACGTCGTCGGCGAAACAAAATAGTTGGACAGACTTTCTGAGGATCGTGCCACTCGTGTCTATCCCAGCTCTTCGAATCACACCCTCCAATGCAATGTTAAACAACAAACACGACAATCCATAACCTTGCCGTAACCCTTTCCGAGATTCGAAGGAACTCGGGAGTGTCCCTGATACTCGGACGACACACATCACTCGTCAGTTTTTCCGGTTTTTCCTGTGCTATAATTACTTCTGATGTATCTTGCTTCTCAATTCATTATTTGAGAAGTTGTCATGTGAAGCTGTTTTCACTACCTTAATCACCTGAGGGTATTTAGGCTCACCTACAGCCGCTTTCTAAGTAAAAAAAACTAGTTCCAATACTCTTCAATTCTGTACTCTGTACTCAAGGTCAGCACCTAGCATTTTAACAAGTTCCATTCGTTGACCTGAATCGGAAGTAACTTGGCGATTTTCACAACATACTTGGAGCTTTCACTGGATGCAACAGCTGGTGGGTTGAGGCATTGGCAATATTTTATAAACGAATTCTGCAAACCAGACTTTTGACGTAGGGCTACGTCTTTGTTTTCTATACTTCTGTACAATTAAAAAAAATCAAATGTTTTGAGCATTAATATCTCAGTCATTTCTCAAAAGATTATCAAAATTTTTACACCAATCGATCGGAAGTATTCCTATGCGCCAATTTTAGAAGAGAACATTGTTGATTTCGGGCCACATAGTATTGTAAATTCATAAATGTTAAGCCTTGCCTTAAAAAGTATATTAACTCTTTCAGGCCTAAGGGGTCATATATGACCCCAAAAGGATAATGGCTGTATAAAATCACACAGACTGAATAAAAGTGTACACTGTCTTCTGCAAATTTGTTTTCCATCAATTCTTCTATCTGAAAAATATAAAAAACATATGAGTTTAAGGCCTAATTGACGACCTAGAACATCCTGAATATGAAGAAGTTCAGAAAGAAATACTAAATGCCTTATTAATAGTGTAAAGCGTTGTTTTAGAATATTGTACACATGCATTTAATGCGTTTAATATTTTTGTATCTTTCGGAGATGTCCTTGGTCATCCAAAATGTACTTGAGTTCAGAACCTCAAATCTACAGTTGTAACAGTAGCTTTTAGGGCTTTATAAGGTTACGATATGTTTCAAACATATTGAATAAACCTTTTGGAAGGTCAACAATCATTATTTGATAACTTTGTGATGTTCTTGGTCATCAAAACTGTCCTTGAGCTCAGAACATAAGATCTACAGTAGCTGTTTGGAGTGTGTAAAGGGACAATATATATTTGACAATATTGATTGAATAGTGTGAAAATTGTAAAAATAATGATGTAATATGGGACCACGTGCATTCGCATTCAAGCTAATCTAGAGTGCTGTGACCGAAAGGCGCTCTGTATTTGACAAGTTCAATTGAGGTAGAGCAGGGTTTGCCAGGGCATCTAGTTGTTTGGTGTAATTTCTCGACTTTTATATAGTCTTGCCAGATCGCTTAATTTGGTTGGCTATTGTACAAGGGATTTAAAAAAAAAATTACAATCGGCGATGCGAAAAAAGTGACTTATGTGACCATTTTCCCAAAAATAGTGACTTTAGTGACTTCTCTGAATTTCTTGAAAAGTGCCCATAGTATTCCGTCGTCCCCTATAGATTCATTTCCCGAGCAAGAGCCGGGGGGGCCTTGGTGTAAGTTTGTGGTTAAAGGGGGTGTTGGAAATGAAAGCCCCCAAACAGGGGAGGGTGTGGCAGAGCAGCGCGTCGAGTGTACAGAGGAATTGTTTGCTTTTCACTTTTTAGTCCTGGCCCGAAAGAGCTCACTTTCGGATGATGAAAAAGCTTTCCGACTGCGAACGTATACGGGGTAAAAATTCCTACGGTACAGTGCAAAAAGTTCGGTTTGTCGATGATCTATGCGGAGATCCGATGGATCACCGATTGGGATTGCGCGTAGACTGCCTACCTGCCTGCCGCGGGATAATGTCGCCAGTGGAACAATTTACCGGTCCGTGTATTCTATTTGCGCTGTCTCCGGTGAAGTTCTGTTTGTTAGTGCCATTTTCCGACGCAAAGTAAACTTGGTCGTCTGCTGATTTCGGGGTAGGACAAGCTGAAAAGTGGCACCAGTCGATTCCCAACCCACGATTCTGGTTTGGGACGTATGGTGGTAGTTTGATTCTTCCTCATGGTGGGGATTGGTTGAGGGGGGGTAGGGGGGGGGGAAAAGTAAATATAGACGTACCGCGATGATTGGAAAAGTGGAAATCGATTCCACTTTGGGTCTATCAGGACACGCGAATTGCGCAGCAGTACATGGTTGTGTATTGGAAAAATACTGGAGTTCATCAAGTAGATTTATTTGATTGCAACGCATGATATGGAGGAATTCTTGTGGCAAATGCCAGAGGGCTGGAAATCTCTTTTCCCACGAACGAATGGGCGCTGATTGATTTTTCAAGTAAACCCAACATTTGATAAAGCTCATTTTACAGCGTAGGAATTAGCTTGCTTTTGCAACATCTGGTTGAGTGGTGAGTTGGATTTTTCAATTATGGTAGAGATGGTTGAATGAAATCAGAATTATCACTTAAGTTATTCATCATGGCAATTAAATTGTGACAACTACAAAATACTATTAATCTTAGAATGACCCATCATATTAGACACCAACAGCAAAGTTTCTACCCGGGGAAAACGCAGTCGACACTAATTGCCAATCTGAAGGAATCCCCCCTTGAGTACACATATTCCTTACTGCAAATATACTCATCAAACAAAATTAATCTTCGCTTCGGTTCGCGGGTTGTCTTCGTGTGATCATTTTCAGCCACAACGAATGTCTTGTCGACTTAATGCAGATTTCATGTCGGCTGTCCAGCGGCATCATCTTATCCGCAATATTAACACAGACCGGATGACGTTGACGTTGCAAAGCGTGGTAAGTGCTCCTCGCGTCAGATGAAGAATATGACCACCTACTGGAGAGCAAGTGACACTCTGGCGGCGGACATTCGATAATAACATGAGCTTAAATACCGATTAATTAGCAGTGGGGAAAAATGTATTTCAGCAACAACAAACCGGACTCTGGTCTGGAAATTTAATTCATACTTCGAGCATATCGTAATCCATCCACGGTTTTCATAAAACTTACTCCAACGGGACGCGTCACGACATATCCCGTCCCTCCCAGCAGTGCAAATGCATCATCAGCATACCGCACGAGGATGTAAATGATGCAAACAAGTTACAAGCCAATCGTCTGCGGTTCATGATAATCTACTTCGCCGGGTAAACTTTGTGTGGCCCACATATGGTATAGAGACTAGAGAGAGAGAGAGAGAGGAGAGAGAGAGAGAGAGAGAGAGAGAGAGAGAGAGAGAGAGAGAGAGAAAGAGACCGTTTGTCCATTTCTCCGAAGGGGGGATGAAGCGGTGTGTGTAACTTGTTCCTCCACAAAACGATAAGCGGATAAAATTTCAATGTAAATAAATTGTAATCCTGGCGGGTTGGCCAGCTGGTTGGAGGCTTAATAACCCATAAAGTTGGGCTGCAACAGTTTCAAATTGAGTCTTTGTTATAACGGTTGTAAATTGGCGTGATTGGTATCAATTACACGACAAGCCGTTCGGTGCAACAATCGCACGGACTGGCGATTAGTTTCGTACGTAGGCGAGCGAGAGAAAGGGGACATGGGAAGGGGAACTTCGGGGCTTGACAAAGACTTATAGGCATAGATTCGCTTCGGGTGGTTAATTTTAAGCCTGTTGGGGATCGAGTTCACCTAGTTATAATCGAATGCCAACAATTTGTCATGGCGTGCATAAGCTTCTTGTAGGTGTTTACATTGAGTAAACGCCTGCTATGATTGAGGTATGTCAATCAATGAGAGTTTTTCAGCGAGCTCTCCGGTTGCATTCAGTGAAATGTCAAACTGCTAACGATGAATTTGTAAATCAGTGCCATCAAATCTGTTCAGAAGAATGAAGGACGTGCCGCTCAGCTTCTCCAGCTGGCAGTTGCATCATTCTCTACTCATCAAGTTGTATCGGCTCATCAGAAAGGGAGTAAATCTACCTAGACAACAGACAACCAGTTTAAATGCACATCAATTGCACCCAAAATCGAACGAATTTGCTATGGATTCGAATGATGGGACAACCACAGTCTGTGATTTCCGGATAGCCTGACGTCAATGAAGGAAGTTAATCATAATAACAGCCTTGGCATACAACCCGATCGAACGGTAAACAGGGTGTAGAAGTAGTTGCCTTGATTGCCAATGCTCATCTACGAGGCGAGGACGACTATTCTTTGTCGATTCGAGAGGATCGGTGAAAGTGTGACGATGGTATGTGGGGTTGGGACAATGGAGACGATTATGCTGCAGAATGCGAGCTCTGTGTAACATGAGAAAAGAACCTTCCCCCACCACCCTCCGACCATTTGTGAGAAAAGTGAAGAAGAACTGTTTTGTGTAAGGGCAATTTACAAACAATAGATACTGAATGCAGGATGTGCTTCATTGTTTGGGGCCGAGCAGATTCTGCGGGTTGCAGTTCTCTTTGTGCCGAAATCAACTTCATGTGACAAGGCATGAGTTCGAGCTATTCCAAGCAACATGCCTTGCATAATACTCTCCTGTGTAAGAATCGTGCTCTGTGTCCCTTTTAGGAACAAACTAATCCAAGTAAATCAAATCATTTCACTGGAAGTTTTCAACCGCAATGGGGAATTCCAAAAGTGCAAATGATTTTCAAATAACACTTCATAAAATAAACACATTTTTGAATGCAGGGAAAATGTAGAAGCATTCAAATACACAACGGCCATCGGAAACCAAATCACCGAAAAAAAAAAAAAAAAAAAAAACGCTTCGCATCGTGAACAGTAAAGTGTGCGAATAAATGCATTGTCGGCAAGGGATTTCGCCCGATACCGACCGAAACGAAATACAATATGCATGATGCACTGCATTGCCGCGATGAGGCATGAACCGTGAAGCTCTGCAGTTTGCACGTAGGAATTGTTCAGCAAAAAAAAACCTGAGTCCCTTTTCATAAAAACAATAAAAACAACGACCCTCGTGTGAACTAACGAAAGATGAAAAAAACGAAAACCGTGCAGAATTTGAGCCACTCGAGTTGAACCTATAAAATTTAAAACAGCGACAAATGTCAAAACCGTTCTTGCTTTTATACGTTAAAGCATTCTTTGTCTGGCGGGGCATGGGCCAGTGTGTGCGAGCCTGTGTGGACTTGAAAAAGTAATAATTAGTCAATCCAAAGTCCGTTTGCAAATTTCGGCTCGGAGCGAAACTTTGCTGCGTGTGTGCTTAATTGCAGAAACAGATGGCGGTTCAGCGATTTCGCGCGGGAAATGACCTAAATGGTGTTTATTTCTTTTTTCGAATATTTAGATTTAAATTTGGAACAACATAAACAATTGAAACATTTTTCGATTTTCTGCTGAGTGACGTGCAATATCAAGCATTGAACTCACGTTTTCAAGGGTTTTTGTTTTTTTGCAATTGGAACAATTCCGCAGTTTTCAATTGTGCATGTTGTGCACTTTTCAGTTGATAGTTGTAACATAGGCGGTTTTGGCAAAACATATTTACCTGAAAACAACTTCCACTCTCTCGAAGATTAAGCCTCTTATTTTAGAATTTTCGATTCGAGCATTTTATCGACCATGCTCGAATCGAAAAGTTTGCCTAGTTTCTCTCTGCTCCTCATGCTTTCTGGATAGACCCAAAGAATATAGGTTAATGGGCGAATAGTGAAACATCGTAGCAATGGGTAACACAAACTTTGTTGATTTGTTATTCGTATCATCCGCAACTGCTGCTGATGATGGAACGTCAACTGACTCCGTGTGGTTTGTAAATTGTGCTACTAAATTATCGATGAATATTCGCAAATGTGGGATCAAAAAAAAATTGTAGCTCTATAACTATTCACTTTTAATTTAAAATAAAACTGTACAATTACTCGTCAATTATCTACCAAATTTTAAAAAGTTTTGTTTTTTTTGGTGTGGGTGTTTGTGGGGGGTTGTTGTTTTGTTGGTAATGGGGGGTGATTTTTTTCCCACGTGTGTGTGTCTTGGTCTATTTTTGGGGGGGACAACCCGGTAACAACTTGACAGCTCCAGAGTAAAGTCAATGTACCCCGATAATCTTGGCTCACTGGTTCTGTCAAATCGAATGAATCCTAGAACAAATTATCAATTGAACGTATTTACATCGACTTTTATTTTCAAAGCTGTGGAGCTCATATTCGTACTTGATGAATATAATGCTGACGATATGTGGTAATTTTTCCTAAATGTTAAATGGTGGATAATTTTAACCTTTTACAGAGAATATATTGAAGCATAAATACATTCGAGACTTAGACTACTAGCAAAAGATCGAATAATTAAAAAAAAACGTGATTATAAAAACACTCCGAAATGTTCAGCCCTTGTGAAATATCCGAATGCTAGCAAGGCGTGAATAAAATGGCAGCCTTCTTCACTTTTAAATGGCGAACTATATTTCTCAATGTATGACGCTCTGAAACCTTCAGCACAATGGAAAGCCACCGAAGCAAAGAAAAAAAAATCGCTAAGCCTAAGGGTACAATGAGAAAGTATTGGTAAACGCAAACATATTCTAGTTTCATTTAACAGGAATTTCACGTTGAATTGGGCACAAACATCATATTTGTTTCATTTGACTACCTACGGTGCTTAAACAAACTGAAATTTTGAGTAATTGTTTCGGGAATTAATCAGTTAAGTTCAACTGACATGCGTTTGAATTTACCATTATGTTGGTTGTTTCATAATGACAGCTACGAAAACAAACAGATTTGTTGGTTGATTCTACCAACGCTTATGGTTTGTTTCAAACAAATTTTAGTATGATTTAAACTCATAAACTGTTTGAAACAAACAAACAAAAACGGTTAAAAAAACAAACATTTCCGTTTTCAATCACCTTAAATTTCTTCTGTGATTTCAATTCTTTGAAAAAATGCTAACAAACATTAGAAAAGTGCACATTTACATTTATAGACGTCTCTCAGTCTAAGAGACAAATGTTAATGCGAACCTTTCTAATATTTTCAGGTTTTTTTTAAGTAAAATATTAAATTTTCACCTATTGTTGAGTGACAGCGTCAGAGTATGTAATGTCTGGATGACGGAAAATAAAATAACCAAAAATAAATAGTTTCTTTCAAACTAAATTTTAAGTTATTTTTTCTCCAAACAAAATATCAGTTTGATTTAACCGCCGCTTTGGTAGAATCAATCTAAAATTTTAATTTGTTCCCCTGAGTCAACGCAACCTGTGTTTTGGTAATAATAAATCCCTTTCAAGATGGAAACAAGAATATTAGTTTAGAACAACCATAATTTGTGTTGTATTGTGGTAATATCTTAAGGAAGAAACAACCAACCTGCCTGTTTTTTTTTCGAAACAAAATCGTTGGTTTAAAACAACTATTTTTTTAGTTTGGATGTCAACAAACAAGTTTGTTGTTTCAAGCGGGACTGTTTTTTCTCCGTGGAGCAATGGTAACATTAGAGCTTGCTCTCGTTTCTCTTTCAAGCGCTCTTGATGGATTGGATTTTTTGAAACAGAAAGGTCAATAAATTTCATCAAGTTTTATGCTTGGTGCTGAGAGAAGTGTGACTCATACATTAAATAAAAGAGAGACTCACACATTAAATAAAAATAATCTCCTCTTCTGCATTCTTTACCTCCCGTTTCTCTCTCTCTCTCTCTCTCTCTCTCTCTCTGTTTCACTTTCCCTCATTCCCATTCTCAAGCAATGATGATTTATATTCGATACAATTGAAATCAAATTAATGGAAAGAGAGCCACATCAACATTACGCCTTAATAAAAATTTGTTCTTGCACTGTTTTTAACATCCATACATAAGGAAACGAAAACATGTATTCCAAAGCTAAAAAGCGGTAGTATCGAGAATGGATGGCCCTTTTGTTTATGCACGGTAGAGACATCTACAATTTGTAGATGGGTACGTGAAACTAAGCTCATCTGTCAAGATAAAAAGATCCGGGAAGTTCTTCAGAGAACTCCCGGGAAGCTCTGCAGATAACTTCACAGAAGTTCTTCAGAGAACATCAGAGAAGTACTTCACAAAACTTCGTGTAAGTCCTACAGAGAACGCCATGGAAGTTCTTCAGAGAACTTTAGGGAAGTTTTTCAGAGGACTGCAGGGACAGAGAACTTTAGGGAAGTTCTTCAGAGAACTTCAGGGAAATTCTGCAAAGAACTTTAGGGAAATTTAGCAGAGAACTTCAAGGAAGTTCTTTAGAGAATATTAGGGAACTTCATAAGTGAAATTCAGAGATGTTCATCAGAGAACTTCAGAGAAGTTTTACAGAGCACTTCACGGAAGTTTTGCAGAGAATTTCATGGAAATTCTTCAGAGAACTTCAGGGATGTTTTTCAGAAAACTTCAGGGATGTTTTGCAAAGAACTTCAGGGAAGTACTGCAGAGAACTTCAGGGAAGTACTGCAGAGAACCTCATGAATGATCTTTAGAGAACTTCAGTGAAATTCTCTGCAGTGAACTTCAGGGAAGTTGTGCAGAAAACTTCAAGGGAGTGTTGCAGAGAACTTCAGAAAAGTTCTGCATTGAACTTTAGGGAAGTTCTTCAGAGAACTTCAGGAAAGTGCTGTAGAGAACTTCAGGGAAGTTCTTCAGAGAACTTCAGGGAAGTCTTTTAGAGAACTTCAAGGAAGTTATGCAGAAAACTTCAGGGAAGTTCAGGGAAGTTTTTCAGAGAACTTAAGGGAAGTTTTCAGAGAACTTCGGGAAGTTTTTTCAGAAAACTTCAGGAAAATTCTCAGAGAACTTCAGGGAAGATCTTCAGGGAACTTCAGGTAAGTCCTTCAGAAAACTTCAGAGATGTTCTTCAAGGAACTGCAGAGAAGTCTTTTAGAGAACTTCAGGAAAGTTATTCAAAGAACTTCAGGGAAGTTCTGCAGAGGACTTCAGGGCACTTCTGAAGAGATCCTCAGGGAAGTTTTTCAGCGAACTTTAGGTTAGGATGTAATTTCATATTTTTATACAAGGAATAAATCAATCATTTAAACCAGTTTAATGTAAACATTTGTGTTTGTCATGTTTCACTGCAGCACCTATTTGCTTTTCATAGATTCTACAAAACAAAGTCGTTTGCCAAATATTGCCCGCCTTTATATGTATAACATGCAAAATTTACCTCTCTTACAATGAAGACCCATGAGAAAATCGATCATTTTAAAACCCCCATTCACTTCCCAACAATATTTTGAATAACACAAGGGATCCAGTAACTGTTTAGTACTGTCATAATTTTCCTTCAGCAATTTGCAATGTGCCACTGTAATAGAAGGATGCTTATCTCCATTATGCAGCACAATAGTTTTAAAAAAAATTTACGTGCTATCGGTGAATAGTCACCACTCTTTCGGTTCGTGTTTAAGGCACATTTTGTCAAACAAGCCATCGGCATCATGACGAAATGGCATCAAAGTCCATCCTATGTAAACTTTTTTGAAAAAGACTCATGCCGCTTTCATTGTGTAGTAATTTTAACGTCAGCATCGAGGAGCTCCCATTCTTTGAGACTTCCCTGAAGTTCTCTGCTGAACATCCCTGAAGTTCTCTGCAGAATTTCCCTGAATTTCTCTGAAGAACTTCTCTGAAAGACTTCTCTTCAGCTCTCTGAAGAACATCTCTAAAGTTTTCTGAAGGACTTACCTGAAGTTCTCTGAAGTTCTCTGAAGAATTTCCCTGAAGTTTTCGGAAAAAAAACTTCTCTGAAGTTCTCTGAAAAACTTCTCTTAGGTTCTCTGAAAAACTTCCCTGGAGCTTTCTGCAGAACTTCCCTGAAGTTCTCTGCAGAACTTCCTTGAAGTTCTCTAAAAGGCTTCCCCGAAGTTCTCTGCAGAACTTTCCTGAAGTTCTATGGAGATGTTCCATGAAGTTTTCGGTAGAACTTACCCGAAGTTTTTGATGAACTTCTCTGAAGTTCTCTGAAGAACATTCCTGAAGTTCGCTGAAAAACTTCACTGGAGTTCTCTACAAAACTTCCTTGAAGTTCTTTGAATAACTTGCCTGAAGTTCTCTGAAAGACTTCCCTGAAGTTCTATGAAGAACTTCCCTGAAGTTCTCTGACAAATTTTCCTGAAGTTTTCTGCAGAATTTCTCTGAAGTTCTCTGCAGAATTTCTCTGAAGTTCTCTGAAAAATTTCTCTGAAGTTCTCTGCAAAACTATCCTGAAGTTCTCTGAAGAGCTTCCGTGAATTTTTTACAGAGCTTCCCTGAAGTGCTCTGAAAATTTTTCATGAAGTTTTCTGAAGAACTTCTTGAAGTTCTCCGAAGAACTTGGCTAAAGTTTTCTGTAGAATTTTCCTGAAGTTCTCTGCAGAATTTCCATGAAGTTCACTGGAGAACTTCCATAAAGTTCTCTGAAGAACTTCCATGAAGTTTTTTTTAAGAATATGCCTAAAGTTTACTGAAGAATTTACATGAAATTCTGTGAAGAACTTCCACGAAGTTCTCTGCAGAACTTCCATGAAGTTCCGAAGTTTTTGAAGAAATTCTCTGAAAGACTAACCCGAAGTTGTTAGAAGAACGTACCAAAAATACCCATATTGGGGTTATCAGCCTCTTATGTGCATTAGCGATAAACATTCATTACATAGTTCACAGGCGGACGTGCGCCACGCAGTGAAATAATTCTGAACTATGAAGTCGACCGGCTGGAAGACCAAGATTACTCGAATAATTTTCCTGAAAACAATGAGTTCATACATGATCCAGATATTAATTAAAGTTCACATGAACACTGGCGCCACGTAGCGGATGAATTCTGATCTAATTTGTACACCATTCAAAAAGCTCTGAACCTTCGAATATCTTGTTTTGAAGATGCCATCTTGCTATATGTCAATAATCTCGAGATCCAGATTATACATTAAGTTTACATGCACACTAGCGCCACGGAGTAAGATAATTCTGAACTGTTGAGTCAAGCGTCTGGAAGCTCATAATTTTACTAACTAACTTTCCTGAACTTATACACGATCTAGATCTCAAAATACAGGTAATACACTAAGTTCACATCTACATTAGTGCCACGTAGCGGACGAGTTTTGAACTAATTTTAACACTATCCTAAAGGCCTCAATCAACCAAACATCTTCGTCGAACACGCCAACTTGCTATATGTCAAGGATCTCGAGATTCAGGTTATAAAGTAAGTTTACATGCACACTAGCGCCACGTAGTGAGATAATTGTGTACTTTTAAGTTCACCACCATGAAGGCCTTGATCTACGGAACAACTTTGCTCAAAGAAGTAACTTCCTATATACGAAGGATCACGAGATATTTTCTGATGAAACAACAAACGTCAATGACCATATATCATATGAGAACACCATCAAGGGAATCCGCGCATGTCGGAGGGTTTACTGTACCATGCTGTTTTTTTGCTAAAATCTGCTGCCTTTCAACGGTCATAACTTTTTCTGGTGAGGTTGGATCGACACGCTTTCTTCTGAAAAGCTGTTTGTTAAAGTCTGAGAAATATAAAAAAAAATGCTTCTGGAGCATTTACATTTAAGCTGAGGCAGTTATTTGAGTGGCTCTCAAAATATATCATGATTTCAATTTTTGATGCCAATTTGTGAAGAAAGATGCAAATCACATGAGGTCAAAACAGAATTAAGCTAAATGAACTTCTTAGTGTAAGTAAATCCAGATCGTATACACGTCATCCGTATTGTCTCATTGGTCTCAGTGTTGTGAGCGATGTAGACAGTATTGAGATAGATGCACGCACTGGCCAAATGGATTATGCCAAGAAAATTCAAAAAGAGCCTTAATTGTATTTTTAATTACTTATTTAAACAAAAGCTCTGAGCACTTCACTGTAGGTTAAGGTGAACAGCATTTAAAAAATCGAAAAAAAATCGAAAGCAACAATTTATCATCATTTGCAGTAAAACGCAAGAGAAAGCAAATGGAACAGAGCTGCCATTCTTCCCAAACGAAATTATCATCCCAGTTCAACATTTGTATAAATAGCTCCTACTCAGCAAGAAGCAACTTTTCCACTTCCCAGTTGGATGCATGTTTCTCTCCTGCAACTTTACATCATGTTGATGCAGCCCTGCAACGTGATGTAACGAATTCCGTGTGCACTCTTGGGAAAATTAACAGAAATTGTCCGACCCTCTACCAACCATGCTTTCTTGCTCCTGGAAGCAACCATCAACCACCCCGGATTTGAGAGTTTGTTTCAATGTTTTGTTTTCAGCTCGCACGCAGCACACTCACACATACAGGAAAGTTCCTTTATCTATAAATTACACTTTTTAATGATACCGGAACCGGCGAAAAAAAAAAAACCCCGAACGGATGCCGGTACTAAAGTTTTCATTCTGCCCTCATTTTCCTACATGGATGGATTTCGGTGGGAAATGAGATAGATAAAGGGGAAACTATTTTGAAACTAGTTTAAATAAATAGCATGCAGCCAGCGCGTCGGAGAACAAAAATAATTTGTTAATACACGAAAACTTTAATGATAAAACTTTTTCGCCCACCAAGATGCTTCGATCTTCCGATGTAATGAAAAAGCTTTTTATGTCCTGTGTGTACTGTGGTCCTGATCCAGGTAATAGCAAAAGTCTGAGGGAAACAGAGCACAAGAAAATAGTGATTCCGCAGTACAAGCCAGCCATGGCAGTAAAGAGCAGAATTTAATTATTTTCATTATCGCTACTGCTGGTAGTGGCGGAGAATGGTCTAAGTGTTCTAACATGTGTACTACACGACGGGTTGAGTAAGTTGTTATGTAAAAGGACAGAAAAAGGAGTTTTCGAGCGATACTTACGGGATATGGGTTTTGTCTACATGCAGAAATGCAATTACCTGAAAAGAATAAAAATATTCAATTAGTAAAAGGACGATTTGAATTATGTTTGCGAATGATTTTTACAGATGTGCAGCAAAGAGGAACGTGTAACCTCGTCACTCGTACATGATCTCAATTAAAGTTGTATAAATATTTTTATTGCATGGTAAACAATTGATTTTTTATTATTATTCTGGACTACTCTTTCCCTGCAGCTCTCGCAGTAGACTGTAATCAGTCGATATTCCTGGCAACGCATTGGCAGCACTCTTTTTTTTCCGAAACATAAACAAGGCTCTTTATCAAGTATTGTTTTTATTTGTTTGCAGACTTTTATTTGCGATTGCAAGTTGAACTGAACGAATCCAATTGCAACGCTGTGGCGTCATAACACCAATCGAATGATGATGATGGTGCTTTTGAATTGTATGACGGACATTTTGCACCCGAAGTCAAGACCAATCAATCATTTTTTTTCTCGGTGTAAAATATGCAAAAAAAAAAGAATGTCCGATTTAGCACTGTCAAGTCATCCAACGACTAATCACTGCTATTCGACCTCAATCCACACCATTCGCGCACCTAAAGTCAAAGCAAAAATGTCTAAATACGCTGATAAGACTGCTTTGAGGGCGAAAGTCTGGCAGCTAATTCAGTCTGAATAATTAATTATTTGTAATGGGCCGTAAAAGTTTAAACAGATTTCGAAATGACATTTTAACACAGCAGAGAAGCAGGCGAGGACGACACCGTCAATCATCGTCTTCAATGCCACTGAAATGCGTGAGTGTGAGTCTGTGAGTACCCCCTCCTCCTTCCATCCCCCATTTGTGACCGATAAGAAACGGCGCGCGATGGATCCCCGTCAGACTCCCCACGTATTTGAATAAATATTTAAATCCAAGTCGGCAAGTATTTGACGTTTAGCGCCATCATCATCGTACTTACTTGATCGCATCACACGCATTCCGGTGCTAATCCTCTAGCTTGTGTGCGTGGTGTGAATGTTTACCGATCAGCGTGGATCCCGGCAATTTGATTATGTGAAAGTGCGAACCACCAGAAGCCAAGAAGATGCTGCGAGGAATTTTGCGTTTATTTTGACCGAAATCGATAATGCCCATACCCACTTGAGACTGGAGCATCGAGGTGGGTCTGGTTCGATTCGAATGTAAACATTCGCTCCATGTTTGGACCAAGTTGAAGAGGAAAGGAAAGAACGTGCGTGTGTTGGTCAGCGTGGGAATGGGAGCAGCACACCGATCGCTGGCTGGCTGGGTGGGTGTATAATTATGTGCGAGTGGTTGGGAAATGGAAATTTCGGTTGATAGGAAATCCATTAAGTTAAAGCGATGAGAACTTTCAATGAGCCGAAACAGGCAGCAGCAGCTGTGTGATGTTTGTTCGAAATTTGTGTTTGTGGAAAATGTTTCTCTTTCGTGAAGAAAACATAAGTATCTACCTACAGTTAAGTTCTACGTTTGATTTCACTTCATTTGCCAATTAGGTGGAAGATTAATGTCAATAAAGAGAGACTGCTTTTCGGGAAGGATAGAGCTCGGATCATCTGATTTACTTCTGGTTCTTCAAAAATCTTATTAGTAGAATCTGTGCTGGAAAACCAATATTACACTTCAAAAAGTTGAACGATATTCAAATAAAAGTCAACTTAACTAGAAAGTAAGAAGAATGATTAGTAATTTCCATTTAATTCCAACTACCTTTATTGCTTATCTTGACAGATACGCGTATTTCGTCTACAATGTGCAGACTTCTTCAGTGTCGTGTACTAATACTCGACTGAATCAGTACACGACACTGAAGAAGTCTGCACATTGTAGACGAAGGAGTGTGAGCTCTCCATAATTCAAAAGTCAACTTATTTGCTATGAAATTTTTCGCCATTTTCTTGAAGGGTCATTAAAATTTTAGTTTTAATATTTATTTCCAAGTTTCATATGGAAAATTACAGATCTATATTTTTTTATTAGCAATTCAATTACTCGCTTGGAGGGAATGACATCAGAACTTTCTTACTGATCACAATTTTGAGCAACTGGCATTCTCTGTAAAAATGGCATTCGTATTTCGTTCGTTTATTTTAGTTCATTTGGGAAGCTAGGAAAATTTAAATTAACACTTAACTGTGGTAGATGTAATAGTTCAATGATTACCATGGAAAATAAAAATAACAATAATAGTATTTGAATGGTCAAAAATAAATGAAAATTGTTACATATATTTTATTTGAGTGATTCGCCATGAACGTAGTAATAAATCTTAAGAAGGTTATTCACGTAGCAGCGTGTTCAAACGAAATCGTAGTAGGTGCATGTGCATGATCGATTCAGTTATTTGACGGATTTTGCAGAGCACAGTTGTGCTGGCGCGAGTGCAGAATGTCGCGAAGAATGAAGTCGAAGCCTCCAAATCCTCGACCAGGTCACGACATTAACTTTTAACTGATTTTACCACGGCCAACAGGATTCTTGCTGTTTTCTTGAAGAAGAACATTTCGTAAGTGGTTTGTGACATTAATGTGGTATTTTCAGTAGAATTTGTCGTGGAAGATGATTCCAAAAATAAAGATTTAAGTTATGAATAAATAAGATGGTAGTCTAAAAAGCAATTACTGATGGATTCAGTGGATGATAGCCGTGAATAACAGATAATTGAAAATGATGCCAGTAACTCAAATGCAAACGACTCATAAATATATTGAAAATGTCAATAAAACAAATAAAACTTCAATAAAACAAATAAAACTGCCAGTAAGGGTGAAGGTGATGAAAAACTTAAAAATCCCATAGAAAAACTAAAAAGACTTTTAACTTAATTCAAATTTTCCATAATTGAATACTTTTAAAGCATTAAAAAAAATACAAAATTGGCTCAAACAATTTAGCAATTTCAAATAAAAAAAAACCTAAATTTTCAATGTTTGAGAATCTGTTTGTAATTAATGAATTCCACTTGTACTTAATTTGTTTCACTCGAAATTCATTCGTTTTGAAGAATTGAATTGTAAATTTTATTATTTTTCAAATTAACATCCATTGATAAATATTTTACAATCTTTATATGAAATCAACCTTAGCAATAGGGAGCAGATGTGTGCGTTGGTCAAAAGATCATTTAGGATTACTTTTGTATGGGTCCCCTCACATTGCTCTATTTCAGGCAATGAGAAGGCGGACTCTCTAGCAAAGGTGGGCGCACAAGAAAGCGAGATTTTTGAAAGAAGAATTTCACATGATGATTTTTTCCCATTAGTACGTCAGAGTTCTCTTCAAAGTTGGCAAAACGATTGGACAAGTAGTTCTCTTGGGCGATGGTTACATTCCATTATTCCAAATGTTTCGTCGAGATCGTGGTTCAAAGGTCTGTACGTAAGTCGCGGTTTCATTCGTGTGATGTCAAGATTTATGTCCAACCACTACTCGCTAGACGCACATCTCTACAGAATTAACCTCGTCGATAGCAACATATGTAGGTGCGGAACCGGTTATGATGACATCGATCACGCAATTTGGCATTGCCCGGGAAATGATGCCTCCAGAGCACGACTATTGGATACCCTTGTGGCTGGAGGTAGACAACCCTTCCGCGATGTAAGAGATGTTTTGGGAATGCGTGATCTTCCCTACAGGCAAGCGATTTACGAATTCCTCTGTTTGTCTGATCTAAGAGTGTAATGTCATCACCCCCTCCCTTTCCTTCTAGTAAATTCCCTGCTATTGTGTCCCAGTTATATTATCCTTTTGTTTCCGTGCTACTTGTACCTGCCCTGCAAGCTGTGGTCACCCATCTGCAGCTTAGTTCCTGTAAGGGACTACAGGGACCGAGATTTTGGTAGATGTCGCAACCATGAGCAGCAACAAATACCTGAAATAAGTTACCTGCCTAGCCCCTTCCAAACAATAATGTGACCCATTCACCTCAAGCTAGCCACGAGTAATTGGCACCCCATTTTACTAAAATTGAAAAATAATACATTGTAAATAACAATATTGAATATCGGCTCCGTAGAGTGTTACACACGCCTGAGCCTAACAAATAAACGAACCGATTAAAAAAAAAAAAAAACCTTGGCAATAAAATTTGAGGTTCTTTTGATTATTCCTTTATCATTAGGCGTTTTCACACGTTGTGGATGGCGCTAAGATGAGGAATAATTCGTAGAAGATATTGCATGTCACCATGAAACGGATCCACTTACTGATTCGTTGCTTCTCGCAATAATCACTACGAAGACATTTCTCGATCGCTCACAACCATGCAACCATTAGAGATAGGGAGGATTTGGTTTCTACCTTAAGAAGACACGAACAAAAAAACCCACGTAGCCTTCAGTAGATATTGGAAAAACGTGACACAAACATGACTAGGGGAGGGTGGCGGTTCTGGTCAAAAACTCTAAATTTTAGCGTTACAAAATAAACGGATGTCGCCTTACTTACTTTCTTACGGATTATTCAGCTTATTTTTACAAACTACAAAATCCTTCTTCAAATTTGATTTTTTCTAATCGCTTCAGCTAATTTCGCACTTAAAATTTTCTTTATATAAATTCCAAATCTTATTAACTAATTTTGGAAAAGAAAAAAAAATCTTTTTGGTTTGTATTTTTAAGGAAACATCATTTAATTTGTGTGGATTCCATCACATTGTAACAATTATGGAACATTTTCCATTATTGAAATCTTTAAATTACTTTTTGAATAAAATTTCATATTTTGTGTGATTCTTCTTTTTTATTATTATTGAAGTTTGGTCCACATTGCGTTGAAAATTCCTCATTTATTCATTACTAGTAGAACCAGGTGCGAGCGCTGCAACGCTTGCAACTAATTGATTTTTTAATTGGTACTGTGTAAATCGTAGTGTAGTAAATCAACGTTTAATATAGAAAGTATTACCACAAAGATCAAACACTATTGTTAACTAAAATTTGATGAAAATACTGATGGAAGTATTTTGCGGTTCACGGTAGTGTAAGATCTCTTTGACTTTTGACCAGCCAAATGTATTGATCATCTAGAACAAGCTAGCAGAAATTTGTATTCCTTCGGTATTGTTACGAAAATCTACCACCAAATCAAACTCTACGACTTTCACCGTCCATGAGTATACTGGACTGTCGTATGTGGCCGACTGGGTGAAAGTTGAGTAAATTATTGCCAATAAGAGCCCGTCCAAGGCACCACCTATATGGGAGGTAATTGATTACTGCTGGTCAGCGTGTGCGGGGTGGTAAATGACAGCTGGCTTGCTGGCGTGTGTTAATGTTTATCGCCCTCTTCGGTCTCTATGGCAACCTCACGTCTTACCTGTTGAGCAGCAAGTTTAAAATGCAATCTTCTAATAAATCTTTAGGAGTTCTATTTCACAAAAGAATTGAGTTGTAATTGGCCAAGGTGAACGAGGTTAGTTTGCATTAAGTAACAACCCATAAAAACTAAGTGTGCCACTGGAAGGAACCGTAATTTGCAATTTCTGCATAATTTCTGAGCAAGTATGCCGTTTCAACTGTGACAAAAACCTTATGCAACATTGATTACTCCAAAACAGGCAGTTCTCCACTCATAATCGATCAAATGGCCATGCACGTAATTTTTTAGAAGGGCTCGTAATTGACAACTGTTGCCTGAGGCATCCAAATTGTCGTCCAAACCTTTCTAAGGGCAAATTTGCTTCATCGAGGCACAGGAAACAGCAGCGCAGATACTTTAAAACCTGCATATATGGCGTGAACAAACCACATTACTTTCTACTAGACTCCACGACTTATTCTTATTGCTATAATCTAGTAAGTGTTATAATCAACGAACGGCACATTGACAATCGACGACTGTTTGTGGTCCATTTAGTTTCTACACACAGTTGCTACATAATAATTTAAATATTTAAGACTGCCCCAGAAAGTATGGACGCAGTCATAAACCGCTGCCATTTCACAATAATTAATAACTAGCGTATGTGTCCCTTAACTCAGCCTAATATGCAACGATCGATTACATTTTTTATCATAATTCATGAAGTATGGTAGCTGTGAGCGATATTGAACTAGATTTACACTTTATTAGATACGTTTAATAAGACGTTCGGTAGATTGTACCACAAAAAGTTACGCAACTCATATTATTAAATCAGAAACATTCGAGGGATATGAATGTAATGTTGGTCCATAGTCACCAAATTGGCTCTATTTATGGATGAACTTCGTCCCTTTCGAGAGATTTACTATTAAATGCGGTCTTCGTACGGTTTTTTTTCCCTGATTTTCTGATTAAAGGCATTGCCAGCTGTATTCACTCTACCCAACACATAATTTCACAAACAAATTAAACTAAAATTAGTTTGAACCATTTCAGTGATTTTCAAATATAATTTACCGGTCATTCGATAAGGAAAACATTATAATTTACTCTTCACAGCTTTTGTTCCTTTGGTTGAGCCATTTTTAAAATAAACAAACACAAACTTATACATTACCATTGAAAATTTAACCAATAACAACATTTTTACTACGTTATTAATCCAATAGGTCATAGTTGGGTACATAGAAAATAATATCTCCTTAAATATGACTTTTTCCAAATGATGCTACAGTTAATGCAAATAAAAATCCTTCTTGATGCCAAGTTTTGTTATCAAAACTCATTAATATATGATATGATTTAGTTCTAGTTACCGTCAGAAAAAATAGAGATGCGGTAATCAAATTTTTCAAACAAAATGTTCTTCAAAGCCATGGATTGTAGTGATAGATTATTCCTTCATCTATAAATGCTTGTGAAATTTTAAAATAACATAGTGCAAAGCCCGGTCTTTGGCCTTCGTCAAAAAATATTTGAAGGATGCAAAAAAAATGTCACCATGTTAGTTTGAAAATATTCTTCTTTTTTTCGGTACCTAAAATTTTGCTTCTATAAAGACTGCACCTTTAATTTTCGAGCATTTTCTTTACGAGTAATGAAATTACAAATATAATGCAACATGCAAATATCGTTTTGTACTCCATTACGAAAGACAACGAATTTGAACTTGTATTTTGTTGTGACGTGGGGAACTGACTGCTTTAAAATACGTATGATGTTGCTATAACACCAAAGACCATCCAGTAAACTTATTGCTTTCAAATCCTCGTATTCAGTCTTTTGAATGATTTTCAACGCAATAAGGAGATTAGAGATTCGAGGTTGCCAAAAATATTCTAGAAGCTGTTGAAAATTGAGTTATATTGATGTTTAAGTCTTAAAGTAGTTTAAGTAGTTATTAATTAAGACTATTCTATTCCAACACCAATGCATGAACTAGCATGTGTGGCAAGCACAACGATACTTTATGCCCAGATAGGTCGAGAAATATTCCAAGGAGGATCGCAGCAAGCGCTGCCCGCGGACGGTTGAGTTTTGCGTGAGCTGTCAGGTTTTTTCTGTTAGTTATAAATCGGTATTTGTGAATTTGACTTTCAAAATTTGAGGAATGAGAGTGGTGACGGTGCTGCGATTGCTATTCAGGTAGCCTAGCTCATCAAGCATTTCAAAAAGTCCCGGGTATAATAATTTTATAAAATGTCTGATTACGCGTTGCTTTCGAGTTGTCATGGGGTATCTTGGTAAAGTGTAGTTTGTTCTCCAATAACGTGAAGAAAAAAAGAAACCACTGGCACGTTTCTGAATCGAAGTAACGATATGGATAGGAGTACATTTTTAGCAAAACTGACATGGGAGTCAAAGCGGTAGTGCTGGTAGCCTTTGTACGGTCGGATTTCTATACAATTCCGAATCGAGATGAGGACCAACGAAGCGAGATCAAAATAAGTAAACGTTCATAAAATGTTTTACATTATACTTAAATTTTCTTGCCCATTGTTCTATGTAATTTTTTTCCATCGTTGCCTTAGAGACGCATTGCTTTTTTTCTAGCCCCGCGAAATATTTTAAAATATAATCTTTGTTGCAAATAGCTTTGATGACCTAAGAGTAAAGTGTTTGGAGATAGGAAAGTCGGTCCCGTCTGGCAACACCGAAACGTGTTCTACATGAGAGTACCAGTTTTTTCGTTTTATCGCATCCATTGTCGCCAACAGGGTGTCAGAAATCCAGCATATTATCAAAGTCGGAATATGGAATCACGTCGGGCGGAGCGGATAATCCTGCGGACATCATATCCCACGGAATGAACCCCGAACAACTAGCTTACCAAACTCTATGGTTTGAGGGTCCATTGTGGTTGCGCCAAGATCAATCCACTTGGCCAAAATCAGCAGTAGTTCAACCTGCGCTGGATACCGCACTCCTACAAGAAAGGCCATCAACATCACTTTCGACTCAAGCTAAGCCTCCAAGTCCTATATTTTCTTTGCGATCGTCGTTTTATGTGTTAATCCGAATTGTTGCCTGAATCTGTAGATTCACCTTCAATGCTTCTCCAAGAAACCGAGTCTACAAACGCAACAGAGGCTTATCTTCAATCGAACTCAGCGAAGCGGAATGCAATTAGTCCACCTAGCGCAATCAGAGAGCTTTCCAGCGGAGATAGTAGCATTATCCAAGAACCATCCAATCAATCCAACATCGAAACTTCTTGCGTTAAATCCCAGCTTAATGTAAGGAATACTGCGGGTCGGCGGCCGGTTGCAACATGCTCCCATTCCGCAAAATCGCAAGCATCCGATGATTCTTCATCACCAGCATCCGTTGACGAAGCTGGTAATGGACTACTATCACCGAAAACTGTTCGACGCGGGTCAACAACTGTTGATTAGTTCCGTTCGAGAGAAGTACTGACCCATGCGTGTCAGAGATGTCGCCCGTTGGACCATCCACCGATGCATTCCATGCTTCCGCAATAAACCAAAGGTCCACGAACAGCTGATGGCTGAACTGCCTTCCGTGCGAGTTACACCGGATGTAGTTTTTCAGGATGTAGTCAGGATTGACGTATGCGGGCCGTTCTACATTCGCTATCCAGGTCGGCGAAGTGTTCCGATAAAGTCCTTTGTTTGTAGTTTGGTCTGTCTGGTCACTAAAGCTGTACACATGTAAGTAGTCGCAGACCTTTCTACACAAGCCTTCCTTGCGGCCTTTAAACGATTTGTGGCAATACGTGAAAATCCACAGGTGGTTATGTGCGACAACGCAACCAACTTTGTTGGAGCAAACAAGGAACTCGAAGAACTACGTCGGCATCTGAACGAGCAGCAGGTACAAGATACGCTTGTCAACGCAGCACTAGAAGACGGAATTGACTTCAAATTAATCCCGCCTCGCACTCCCAACTTTGGTGGACTCTGGGAGGCGGCCGTAAAGTCCTTCAAGGGTCATTTTTGAAAGACAATCAGCGACAAACCGTTAACCAACGACGAACTACACACCGTTGTTCATCAAGTGGCGCCGATCCCAATTCCCGGCCATTAACACCACTTAGCAATGACCCGAACGACTTCACGGCTCTCACTCCCGGACATTTCTTGGTGGGAAGGCCCCTTACAGCGGTTCCTCAACCAAACCTGCAGGAGATTACTGAAAATCGACTTTCCCATTGGCAACGTATTGAAAATTTCGTCCAACAGTTGTGGAGAAAGTCCAAATCACAGTACCTTTCTGACCTGCAACAAAATGGACTCGGACACGCAATAACGTTCACACCGGAACATTGGTCATTGTAAAGGAGGACAAGCTGCCGCCCCAGAAATGGCGATTAGGAAGAGTGACCGACACATTCAAGGGTGATGATGGAAATGTTCGTGTAGTAGCTGTCCGTCTGCAGGACGGCGTTTTCAGAAGGGGCATCTCTAAGATTTGTATCCTTCCAATCCGGGACAACAACGAGGGATCCCCATCAGAAGAGTTCCAACTTTTCCAACGAGGTGCTTCGGCACCGCGGAGGGCCCCACTGGGCGGTCCTCCGCAGTCCAGTTAAGTATTTTGTTATCAATTCAATGCAAAAAAACTTAAGAAATGTTCACATCCCATAGTTGTTCTCAGTCGTCGTCAAGTTCAATCATGGCCATCCCACTCGTCAATTGTCTATTTTGCATGAAGGGAGTCCTGTGTCGTCAAATATGTCTGTCCTAGGTTTGGGTGCATGATTCCGCATTCACTATTTTTCAACATCCTGGTATGGTCTCAGCCTGGCAGTTCGTCGTAGAGCATCACCTTGCGAGCGATAAGCCCGTCGCTTAATCCGTTGCTTCTAGTGGACCGGTCATCAGAAGAATTGATCACTCGTAATGAAGGCTACTGTCAACGTAGGATCAACACCATGGACGTACTGCATCAGCATGAGATCATACATCCGTTAACCAGTTGTAGACTGCAGCATCGCGGTGCCGGGGGCACCCGCGGAGGCCCAGATGTAAGGGCCTCCGCACCAGGCAAGTTTTGTTAAAGTTGTTCATTTCCTTGTAAAAATCATCCCATGTTTTGTAGAATCATGCACTAATACCAGGCCCGGAGGCCTGCACCCCATGGCGGTCGGCAACTGTCGATCGATGTAGACCAGGACAAATACCCGACGATGCACTTCCCTTAACATCAACCGGTAACGACAGACGACGAAAGCAGCCCACTCAGTTCCAGTCACCACCATCCAGTTCAATGCTCAGTCGTAGCAAATCGACGAAAGTTAGTTCAAGGTCATCTAGCACGACATCAGTAGCAGCAAAGCTCCCGGTCTGGTCTAGGATTTTTTCGTCAAGGAAAATTTCTCGACTCCCTGGGCATAGCGTATGATTGTACTTGCCACACAATCATACTAATGCAAAAATGGTACTTGGCATCGAAAGCTCTTAATTAATAATTGTGGAAGTGCATTTAGAACACTAACTTGCGAGCAAGCAAAAAGCTAATTGTGAAAGCAATAAGCTTGAAATGCTAAAGAAGAAGAAGATACACACCTGGCAGGAGTCTTATGTTTCCATGTGGCTCTACAAGCAAAAGGAACTGTTCTCTATGCATCGTATTGTGTCCGGGACGTGCCCTTTTTTTGGATTGGAACAAAACAGTCAGCTAGACTAGGTGACTTTTTCATCTAACACACAAAAACGCCCCGGGCCGTGCACGGTACGGTGTAATGAAAACCTGGCTTAAACTTTCAACGTCAATGGAAAATCCCTTTATGTCGTGCGCAGGAAAAGTTGGACTTTGACTATTGGGTCCACCAACGAGAAATTCTTTGAGGAAAACTACCTATAATATGCCAATACTCACCACCAGGCCACACAAGTTTTTCATATGGAGCTAGTAGTGAACTATTTTGATGTTTATATTCCATTTGAATTCGTATGTTCTACCATTGCTCCTATCAATAGATTATATTATATTATTATGTTATTGGTTATAAATAACGTAAAAGTATCAATCAAATTAACGCTTTTAAATTATGGATCACTCGGCTAAGTATTTTGTATAGTATACATTTTCTGTATTCATTGAACTTATCTTGCGCATTCGTTCCATCGTTCCATCGCTAAAACGTTGGGAATCGCGAATTCCACGGTGTCGCGAGTGATTAAGCGGTTCGAGGAACGGTTGACCACCGATCGGAAGCCCAGAAGTGAAGGAAAAAGTATTCCGTACAACACCAAAAATCACAACCGCGTAGTTGGGGCCTTCAACCGAAATCCGAACGCCTCCGTTCGGGATGTGGCTAAGAAGCTGCCGACTTCAAACAGATCCCCGGCAACCTGTTTTTCACGGCCAAGGATAAGTTCAGCGTTCCGGAGCATGTCCGCACTCAGAAGATGTCCAAATTTGCGAAGAAATTCCTGGTTTGGCAAGCCATCTGCACGTGCGGGAAGCGGAGTGCACCTTTCGTGACCCAGGACACGATGAACGGACAGGTGTACATAAAAGAGTGCCTCCAGAAGCGGCTGCTTCCTCTCCTGAAGGCCCACAACGTCCCAACAATCTTCTGGCCGGATTTGGCCTCATGCCACTACTCCAAGGACGTGCTGAAGTGGTATGCGGACAATAAGGTCAATTTCGTGCCGAAAATGTTCAACCCTCCCAACACTCCGGAGCTCCGCCCCATCGAGAAGTACTGGGCGATTATGAAGCAGCACCTTCTTAAACGACCTAAGGTAGTGAAGACAGTCGAGGAACTGAAGAAAGTATGGGTTTACATGCAAAAAACGGTGATCGCAGCAAGCCGTGCTTGGAAACTGACGTGTTTTATTTTTGCTGCGTCCTTTTCGTAAAAATTAAATCAAAAATATATTCGTAATTCAACCTAAACGAATAGTGAAATCATCAAATTTCCCCTTTTTTTTGTAAGATGTAGTGAATATAATTGATTCCCTCCCGAAATTTGTGATGGCCGGTAGTTTTACCCCGTTTTTTCGTTTTTTGTGCTTCGCTCCCGCACCCGGAGGAAGAGTTACTATCAGCTCAGTAGTGTTTGTTAGTGCTGTTAGTATTGTGTCACGCGGACATAAATGATTAAATTAGAGTATTTTTCCGCCTTGTCGCGAGTGAATAGATTACTATAAGCAGTTTAGAAGTCGATATAGAGTCGCCTCATAGCGGGGGATTTTGATTATTGACAGTGTGTGGAGAGAGAAAAAAGAAAACAAGTGCAATGTAGAAAACGGCCATTTGCTGGTCAGAAGCAAAGAACGAAGCTAACGCGCATGCGCGTGTGAGTGACTGGCATATAATTTCAGATGCACTCACCACGTGATGTACAGATGGAGAGCTGTGAAGTTTTTTTTTCTTCCGTTGCACAATGATTGTGATTTTCAAGTTAAATTTCTTCGCGGAAGTGCTTTTTTTACCTGTGATTTTCATTGTATTGCATTTGTGCGCGAAGTACTAATTGTATTTGGGCTGTTCCATTCAAAAGATGATGTGAAAATATTTACCGAGTAGCGGAGTGCTACTTCTGTAGACACATAAATGCATCCTTTAACATCACAGGGAAGCTGTTCAAATGAAGACTGTACATCAGCAACAATTTCCGGTGAGATCCATCTAAATTTGAACGATACTACTAAATACGTGCCATCCTCAAAACAATAAGATTTGATGATGGAAGTGTATGCACTGTACCTATATCCGTTTGATGTTCGTACTGTGTCTATGCGGGGCTTGTTGTAAGTGAAAGTGACCTCGGAATGGACGTGAGTAACCAGGCATTCTGAAATGGGTCACTGGAACCCAACAGAGCTATCACCTTCCAACTCCCGGGCTAAAAATGTTTGTCGTGTCGGCAAGCAGTTCGTTTAACTGCAAACATTTTTCTTCCATAAAAACACTGCCGGACGGTGAGCGTTGGATTGTAAATATACACACATACACACTCGTACTGGCTGCGTTTGTATTAGATTAGATTAGATAATATTAGATTAGAAAAGTCGAGAAATTTTACCTCTGAAAAATTCCCTAAACCGGATTGGGAATGAAGCCTTCGACTTGTTAAATCGTGCTCATACCGACTGAGCTATCTAAGGCCCCAACTTTATTGATTATCGGATGCAAAAACAAATTTGCAACATTTTCGCAAGATTTGAAACTAATGGATTTCACTTTTATAGAGTGACACTCCAGCGCCCTTCCTCTCGATCGATTCCTTTAAATATTTACACAAAAGTCATTCGGCACATTTCGCCTCCCCGTCGCGATAGAACAAACATTCAACGTCTCAAAATCACAGCAACGATTCTCAACAAAACAAATCCGAATGCGGTTCATCATTATGAAAATAACAGTCAGTGTTTCACCGATTCAAGTTAGTAAAACACGATTCATCTAAGGCCTCCAAATTGATGTCCCCATAACGTAAATTCTCCGACTGCATTCGTTCCTCTACGGATGTGAGTATCGCATATCAAAGTTAATGCTTTGCTTTGGGCGCTCACAGCGGAATTTGAGCTTAAGCGTCACACTTGATTAGAAACCTCTCGGATTTCACCTTTTGTTGTTCTGATACTGTTGCCGGTCATATATAATGTTGGGTTGACGGTGGATTATGTGCGAACCAATTCCGAGGACGATGACGGTGACGTCTAAGGAGGATTAGCTTGCTCCATTTACACTGTTTGCAGCTTAAAACTGCTAACGAGTCGTTCCGTAGTTTGGACGACGAAAAGTCGTAAAAGTGGATCAACACGCACGGGAAAGGCGCCAACATCACATCAAAATAGAAAATAAAACATTTGGCTCCAATCACTTGGTCTCGATCAAGTGTTGCAAATTTCCTAACCATTGCGAATCGTTGACAATTGCGGCATAGATACAGGTCAGACCGAAAGGCTAATGGAAAATCAATTTAATAGCCTTATCGTTTCATCGTTTCTCGGTGAGAGGACCACTGGTTCCATGTTATAAATGAATGAGAATGTGTGCCAGTTAGGTTATAGCTTTGAGAATAGATCCGATCAATTTCACATTTCAAACTGATGGTCGGTGTCCATGTGTGTGTGTGTGTGTGTGCGGTGGAATGCATTCTCATCGACAACATTCGTCGTTGTCGTAATTGCCCCTCAAGCAGGTCATGAGTGTGAAATCATAAATAATGTGCTTTTTGTACGGTTTTGTGATCGGGCGTCGTGGCGTCGTTAGGGTGATAGATTTCAATCTTCTTGGTGTGAAATATGGCCGGTGGGGGCTCTGCCCAAGGACATATTAATTAATCAAAATCATCAATCGCAGTGAGATCGTATTGTTTGTTTTGCTGTACTCCCCGGGAGCTAATCAAGCGATATTGATAAAATTGATGACAGTTATGGTTGGTGATGGACTCGAATAATATTGATTGAAGTATCTCGAGATTAATGGGTTATTGCAATTTCCAGTCGAAGCACGAATGATTCCACTTGCTTGACAAAAAACAAACTTACGCAATATTGATTAACGCGTAACAGCTGCTCCATTTGCAGTGGTCAAGCTCGTCCGGATCGAACGAAAATGCCAAAACCGTAAATGTCGCTAAAAACGGAAACGGCAAACATAATTTTTAACGATGACAATTAAAGCGGGCGAATTAAAATTTTAATTGCTTCGCCGTGTTGTGTCCCTTGGGGTGGAGGGGTGGAAAATTGTATCTCTCTTCAAAAAAGTATTGCCATCGCGATTCTGACCCAATCTGAACGAGCAAAGCCGCTCCCCGGTTCCTCTAGATGGATCAATTCGAGTCCTTTTTTTTTCATTAGCGATATGCAACTATTTCACGACCCCGCAATGGCGCGAGGAATGGCAGGGGATGGTAATTGTTTCCAAATGGCATGGAAAATTGCGCCACCATAAACATTAAACACGCGAAACGGAAAAATCGCGACAGGGAAATGGCTCCCCCCGTGCTTCATATGCTGTATTCAATGGATCGAACAAAGGCTAGAACTGCTGGTTGAGCACGGACCGTGACAGTAGTGTAGAATTACCCCAGTTAGGATTTGTTAAATTGCTCCGAAAGTTTTCAATTTCGCCATTACGAACCGAGGCCTTAATTAGCTTCGCTTTCGCTAATTCAGTCATTCAACGAGATTTGTCAGCAAATTGCTGAATCGCCGCTCGTTTCTCGTTTCGGTTTTCGAAATGTAAGCTATATAACGATATGATACTGAACCCATTCGAATAAATTATGAATTTCAACTAGGAAAACGTTTTAAACCGGGTTGGAAAATTAAATATGTCGCTTGATTCAAGATTTGCGCGCGATGGAAAATATGCTAGCAAGTGTGGGTTTCTCTGTGGGAAAATATATTTCCGTTCTCCAGGGCACGAAATTGGCGAATAGACGACGGTCTGTCATTTGATATCATTCGGTGCATAAATTTTAAACTAGTTCGTGTGGAAAATTGTTTTCCTTCGTGGACATTCCGACGTCTGCGCTTTCTTTTTCGTCTGACAAAGAGAACGACGACAGTTTCTGTGGCTGTCAGTGATGATGAAAATGTGGCTGGGAAAAAGTTGGAATAGTTTTATCCGCTGATTTAAATCTAGGAATTTAAACCGCAATCACAACAAATGTTTCAAACAGCTCAAATCTTTCCCAACGTTTCGAACGCCTTTCGGGTGTTTCCGATAAACAAAAGTCCCATTCTGTTTACGTTGATTGCCGCACACATTTCCCTTCCGCACCAAGGGCCACAGTATGTCGTTTTGTTTTGTTTAACGGCGGCCCTAAAATGGTGCATTTTATTGGGCAAATAAACAAACAGTGCGAGTGCTGTGGCTGGCAATCTGATTTCCTAGCCGACAGAGTTTCCATTTACGACACGATGTGCAACGAGAGTGCCTCGCGGGTGGACAGCAGCAAATCAGTGCTCTTATTCAGGCCATTTACCTGTTGTGTTGACTGGATGGAAGCAGTTGTCCACCCACGGCTGTGTCTATTCTGTATCGCTAAAGTGGCACATGAACTGACAATTGTACAGGAACAGAAATTGCAACGACAACCTGTCTGTAAGTTTTCTTTATCGTGGAGTTCGATCAAGGGGCGCGAGCGCAGTTCACGATGGCAGTGAGTTGGGAATACAGATGTGGGGTAAATGGACTGGTCGTGGGTATTTTGGTGTACCTCAAGGTCCAGTTCATGTGCTCTTGTGCCCTCGTGGGGCGGATTTGTTATGGGATGCTGCTTGATTGCGAAAGTTGGAGGTACAATAAATTTACTACCAAAGATCACCTCGGGTAGACCTTGTTGAAATTATGCACCAGTGATTTATAACCCCTTCATGAAGCCGAAAATAGTGACAATGGCAATGATGAAACTTTTAATTGACTTGATAGTTACTTATGTTTTGGAATGATTGACATTAATAATAGAAATCAATTCTGCCGTATTCAAAACGAAAATTCGACTCCCTTTGATAGTAATCAATCATTTTCCATGTAGATAAAGCCCAATTCAAAGTAATTTTGGATGCATTCAAGTGATCATAACTCAAGAATTCAACAACTTATACGCTTGATCACAACGTCAAACAAAAGGGTATTTATTCAACTTTTAAACGAGATACAACAATTTTCACCATTTCGAACGAACTGTCGCACTTTACTAGTGATCGATGCCATCATGATTTGAACAGTCGCTGGTGACACTGTACTGGACTTATTCCACTTTAAACGCATTTGTTGTGCAGTTGTCACTTCGTTACCGCATCCTCGAAGTTTTCACTTGACAATTGCCCAATATTTTTCGATCGGTCTGAACTCAGGGCAACTCGGACCATTGATCTCTTTGGCGACGAAATTAACATTGTTTGCAGCATACCATTCTAGTACCTCCTTAGAGTAGTTGCAGCTGGATAGATCCGGCCAAAACATAACGATGGTTTTGTGTTGCCGAATGAACGGCCGAATAAAATCCGCTCTTTCAGACACTCTTTAATGTACACCTTCGACGTCATTGTGTGAGATGTGATGAAAACCTTGGTTCTAAGGCCACAACTGCAGATTCCTTGCCAAATCATTAGTTGCCAAGCAAACTTATCAGCAAAAACAAATTTATACCTGGATATCTCCACGACCAGCTGCAAGGTAAAATTTTCGTCCGGGGATTTGCTTATAATCCATTTTGACATATGTTTCATCAGCCATTAAAATACAGCCATCAAATGTCGTCAAAACTCGTGCGTATAGTAATCGTGCTCGCTTTTTGGCCACTAAATTTTGTTTCAGGGAGCGATTCAGATGTTGACTAGCACAAAAATACCTAAATCCTTCTCTTGAAAGGATGTTAGGATGGAAAATTTGGAATCGTATTTTTTTTTGCCAAATCACGTATGGAGACACCTGGGTTGCCTTTCATGTACAGTTCAAATGAAACTTGTAAAATTATGGCAACTTGAATGTAACAAATTTACCTCTATCATATTTAATAGAAATATATGTAGCAAATTAAATTTACTTCACTAAGGGACTTAAGGGACTTAAGGGACGGTAAAATTAAATCTGCTTTAATCTGCCTTTCCCATATACTTACCTTACCAATCAGACTAAGGCCGGTGTGGCCTCTGCTGTACACAGGAAGTTGTTTCCATTGCAATCGGTCCATGGTTGTTCCTCGCCAGCCTCGCTGTCTGCGGAGGGTCCGCAGGTCGCCTTCTACTTGATCAATCCACCTTGCTCGTTGCGCGCCTCTTCTTCTTGTACCTGTCGGTTCGTTTTCGAGAACCATTTTCACAGGGCTGTCATCCGACATTCTTACGACATGCCCAGCCCATCGTAGTCGACCGATTTTTGCGATGTGTACGATGGGAGGTTCTCCCAGCAACTGGTACAATTCGTGGTTCATTCGCCTCCTCCACGTTCCGTCTTCCATTCGCACTTCACCATAGATCGTACGCAGCACCTTCCGTTCAAAGACTCCAAGGGCGCGTTGGTCCTCCACTAGCAATGTCCATGTTTTGTGGCCGTACAAAACTACCGGTCTAATTAATGTCTTGTAGATGTCAACTTTGTAGGCACGATTGCCAGCCATAATGCGCCTTTATATTTCTCTGCTGGTGTCGTTATCGGCGGTCACCAATGAGCCCAGATACACAAATTCGTCTACTACCTCGATTTCATCACCGTCGATCTGAACTTGAGCTAGGAGGCTAACATTTTCTTCTCGTGAGCCTCTTCCCTTCATGTATTTTGTTTTTAACGCATTAATCACAAGCCCAATCCTACCAGCTTCAGCCTTAAGTCTGATGTACGTTTCCGCCATCGTCTCAAAGTTACTTGCTACGATATCAACGTCGTCGGCGAAGCCAAATAGTTGGACAGACTTCCTGAAGATCGTGCCACTCGTGTCTATCCCAGCTCTTCGAATCACACCCTCCAATGCAATGTTAAACAACAAACACGACAATCCATCACCTTGCCGTAACCCTCTCCAAGATTCGAAGGGACTCGAGAGCGTCGCTGATACTCGGACGACACACATCACTCGATCCATCGTTGCTTTGATCAACCGCGTCAGTTTTTCCGGAAATCCATATTCGTGCATGATTTGCCATAGCTGGTTTCGATCGATTGTATCATACGCTGATTTGAAGAGTCGATGAAAAGATGATGTGTGGGCACGTAGTATTCGCGACATTTCTACAGTACTTGCCGAATCGCGAAAATGTGGTCCGTAGTAGCGCTTATATATATATATATATATATATATATATATATATATATATATATATATATATATATATATATATATATATATATATATATATATATATATATATATATATATATATATATATATATATATATATATATATATATATATATATATATATATATATATATATATATATATATATACATATATATAAATATATATATTTATATATATGTATATATATGGTGACATGCAACGGTTTTATGGTGACATGCAACGTCTTCAACGAATTATTCCTCATTGTAGCTCCATCCACGAGGTGTGCAAACGTCAATGCTAATGCTAATGTTAAAATGACTATTATAAAACTATTTGGTCTTATGGTGACTTCTTTCAATGCCAATTTGCCGTTTAATGCATTTACTGGAGATAAAATGGTTTTAAAATGCTCTTTCAACTGACCATAATAAGATTATATCAATGAGTCCTAAAATGGCATTTCAATAGAGCATTTTACGAGCTCATAAAGTCGAAATAAAACCTTTGATAGGAGTTGAAGGAATTTGAGAAACAAGGTTTTACAAGGTATTGTAAACAAGCTGTGTAGGTTCTCAAAAACTTGACTAAAATATGAAACCTATTGACACCTCTTGGTGCCATGATAAAACCAAATTGACTTCAAGTGGCTTCCATAAACACTTGAAGTCAAACTTAATAAAGCAGGATGGTGTTAGCAATGTTACTTGGGTTAGCACCTGGAATAACATATGAATGTAAACTAATCTTATATTTGAAATAAGTAAAGGGTTTAAAAGAAATTAGCGAATCGTGCCACTGCCAACACAGAAAAAAAAGATGAATTTTAACGAACGCGTTAAATTTCCCCTCGTTCATTTGCAAACCAAAGCAAGCGTAAACATCGAATTTGTTCGCAATATTTCATACAACAGATCTGATTTTGGCGATATCTAGCTTGATTTTACATGAAATATTCCATGAATTTATACCAAGTTTAGCATTTCATATGTTGTACATTGGATAGATCAGAAAACTGTATATTTCTTTCATACTGTGTAGCCGATATTAAGAAATATTCAATGGAATATTCGATCATCAAAACATCCATTACGAAAATAAATTCTAATTCAATTACTCATTCCTTGTTGCCTTGACACTTTAAAAAAATCGTCGCGTGCTTCCCATGACTTCAGACCATGGATGGTCAGAGATAAACGGATTCCCACAAGTCAACAGCAAAAATGTTCTTGACATTGACTTCAGTGACATAAATGATCTCCCTAGGACAAACCACTCATGTCAAATTACCAATCAGCCCTATCAGCATACCATCCCAGTCATCATCGGTTCATTGCACCCACCACAAGCGCGACAGATCCATTCCTCCTTTCCCCACCGCCATCCATCCCCAATAATGGTGCAAATGATCGTGTTTCGTTGAGGTTTGCTCGAACTTGATGGAAAACCAGTTTCGCACTCTTTCATTTCTATTCAAATCCCAGTCTATCTTGGCATCTAACAACCGACAACCAGCACCGTACGGCTGACAAGCAAAATGAAACTCCCAACAACGAAAGACTCCGACTCATTGCCCGTTGATCCCATGCGGATTATCATTTTTATTGCCGATCGAATGCTTTGTAACATTAACCCCCGCAAGCGGCCACTTCCAAATGGTTCACGAACGAATCCTTATCGCCGAGGTGCAATCTTTTTTCCGTAACAGTTAGTTCTGGTATTACTACTGCCTACAACTACTTATACTCCGACTGCTATGGCCTTGAACAGAGGAATCGTTTTTTTTTGTTATGTTCGGAAGATAGATTTGATTTATTATGTTTCGTCTCTGACGGTTCCAACAAACACGACAAGTTTACTGCGGTGGTTAGAAAGGATTTGCTAATTCTTCCCGGCCTATGAGTTGCTGTTTTCAGACGGCCATCAATTATGTCCACAACAAGAAGCGCGACTTCGAAAGCCGAATGTTTATAAACAGCTTCCCATTGATTGCGACTCGATAAATAACGACGACGCGGTTGAAAAAAATAACAACTTGCAATGAGTGTCACATTTCTCCATAAAACCGGAGCAAACGAAGAAACGAGCTGAAGTAATCATAACTCGGAATGCAAAAACGATCCTGTTGTTCGGGCGACATGACGCGACAACTTTCCGAACCGTGGGCAAACTCCGACACCAGGAGAGAGCTGACCAGGACGTATCCGATTTTTATGGGCCCTACTAGAGGCGCCAACGATGCAAAAACCATCATAACTGGAATGGGAACATGACACTTGTTGGCTGATGGCGCGACCAAATCCGTCGTCATCGTTACCGTCGTTGGTTGGTCGGACTGAGGTTGTAAAACCAAAAGTGTATCGCACCATTCAGCGCAAATGCCAAAAAAAAAAAACTAAGCCAACCAGTTGTCGTATGAATCGGGATTACTGCCATGCGCAAAATTGGCAACGCAAGAGGGTAGAGAAAAATGGTCACGGCAATCAAATGTTCAAATTAACAACCACGCACCTCCATCGTATCAGATAATGTCGAGCACAGTGCTCCGATTGTCTGTGATTCAGCAGAACGACCAGGAAGAAGATCGCGTGCATGCAGACACACACTTTCCCATGTTGTTCCTACAAACAGTAGCCGTTTTGTACGTGATCTAATCTGTCTAACAACTGTGGCTGACATGCGTTGTTGTAGCACCAGTCAACAGCTCTAGCGTGGTCGTCATGGCGTTAAAATGATTAATTAATTAAACACGCGCGATGCATCAGACTATAGCTGCAACACGAGTCTGCTGATGCTCTAGCAACGCTTGCTGAGCTGTGACCAGTTGAGAGAAGAAAAAAAAACTTAACTTCGGAAAGGATTGCTTTTTCGCTTCGAACAAACAACTTGCAAAACGCTTTATGTATAAATCAATAAAGACCAACGCACTGCCAGTAGTGAATAGCGAGAACGAACGCGACACGCACACGACCCGACTCCGAATCGAAATGGCAAATGGACACAACCGGGCCGAGTACTTTTTAGACCTCGCATGAACATACGAACCGATGTCGAACAATTCCGTTGATTAATATTACTTTATCTTGTTTTATGACTTTTTACTGACTCTGTCCAACTCCCACTTTGTACGCATTCCGGGGATTGTAAGTGTCAGCAGTACAGGGCACATAGTTACGTGTGGTCGGCCCGGTCAACACCGAAGAAGAAGCCATGCTGACGGCGAAGACGACGACATGCAAAAGTCATACAAAGTGGTCCACGAATGGTCACGAGATTTGTTTTTTTTTTTTTGTTTTGCTTTTCCGAGTGGCGCGTGCAAACGATCTAAAATTTATATGCCAAACGATGGTAATTTATGTTGCGTTCCTCGTGGTTTTTGGAACCACGCAAAAATGACAGTCTGAGAAATTGGTCGAATACGGTATGGCACAGTGAGTACGGCTTTGATGGTTGGCGATGGATTCATTGGGCATTGCCGTGCTTTTGAGTGAATCGACTTGACCTTTTTATGCACGTGTCATTTCGCCGCCTCACCGTCCCTGTGCGCAGGGTTGCCACATGCACAGATTTATCTAGATTGACACAGATTTTTTTTCATTTTTTTCATACAGATATCTGTTTGTAAAGATTACAGATTTTTGAGATAAACCAAGATTTTTAAGATTTTTGAGAATTGCTTGTCAAACATGTGCAATCAGCTGAAGTCTCACCAATGGTTATCCTTGTAAATATGTGTGAGGATGATTACCTTAGACACGTGACAGATTTCGGAGTTTTTTATCTAGAGAAACATCTTCGTAATCGGAAATATATATCAGGGTAGCAGCAGGAGAAATGCTTAGTTCCGGAACTCTCGATTACACCAGAAAGGAGCTTTCTGCTGTGCTGCCTATGCCGAGTTGGTTAAACAGATCACTAAGCGCTTTGATCTGAACGAATCCAATTCTGATTACTGCATCAAGCGTTGACCCCAAGATGCTGCACACTTTGAAGGAGTTCTGCTGGATTAGATCTTCTTTGAAAGCGGCGATGAACAGGCCATAGAAAATGAGTTTCGTGAGCTGAGGACGGCAATCATCGGTAAGGAAATTGAGGTGGAAGAATTGGATGACTTGAAAGCTTGTGCTGTGTTTCAAACGAGCAGATGGGAAGAATGCTTTTCACTTGCTAAGAAAGTTCATTGTGAACTTTCTACTAATTCCTGTACTACTAGTTTCCTTTAGAAAGAATATTCGTTTTGCTGTGGTGTGAAGTAGGGAAACCGATAAATACACTTAAGCCCTATTGAAAAGACCGTTTTGTATCGGCCAATCACAATAAATGCGTTCTGATGAGTATATTTATATTTGTTTTATTTTGCATTCAACTCCATAGCAATTATAAAAAAAGTGCATAAGCAGGCACCTGAAAAGTTTCTATTCTACTTTTACAGCACAAAGTTTTTTGAGATTTTTGCCAAAATTTTCTGCAGTAAAACACAGATAAACAAGACTTTTCTGGCAAAATTTAAAGATGGGAACGAAAAATAGTGTGGCAACCCTCCCTGTGCGTGGAGTAAAGCTTTTCTGTTTCTTCTAAGGACACTGGTGCTATCATCCAAATAGCCTTTTGTGTTTCAGTTGACACTTGTTTGACAATAATCCTCCGAGGGATCGTAGTAAGCGCTGACCCCGAGTGAACGTGTTTTGTAAACTCGTGTCGTTTTTCGCTTCATTTTTTTTTTCTTCATAAAAGTTGAATAATGTGTTCGGTTCTAGAAGATAAACCAATGGCTGTTCGGGTCTAGAAGATAAACCAATGGCCCGAGTTTGTGTGAGTCCAAGCCAACATGGTTAGTGGTTGTTCTAGCTTGTACTGACGATTATGGAACTACTGGATGCCATCTCCCAGTTCCGTGGAACCGGTACAGGATTCAACCAACTGAAAGTGCTGATTTGTTTTGTTAACAGCGAAGAATAAGAAGCAATTCCATACAATTGTCAACTTTCTGGTGAGCTCGTGCCATTTTATTTGATTGTACCATTTTAATAGAGAGCCGAACGTGAATGTTTTGTTGAAGAATGTATATTATTTAATTATCATTTCTTGAAAATACTCTGCGATGTAAACTCAATAGAGTTCAGGTTGAGGACTCTAGTTACTTATGAGTTTGAAAGAAGTTTTTCTGCCATTCTCTGAAAATAAAGTCTAAGGTGCATTATCCTTACAGAAATTCTACACAGCACGGGGAATTTGAGCATTGAATTCCCTGTGGACGTAGGCGTGTGGCTGCTGCACCAGTGGCAATGATTTGTTTTTATTTTTTGCGATGTTGCGGATGTTTTGCTGGTAATGAATTCTCCTCGGTTGCCTGTTCTTTTTGTGGGATATGAAACCATTAGATTTTTTTCAACTAAATAGGGGTACAAGGGAAATAATGGGCACCTTAAACGGATTTTAAGCCCAAAGCACGGCACTAAGTACAAAGTACAAGAACAAAGTGAAAATTAGAACGACTATTTCCTAAACTGGTGCAATAACCAAATTGTGGATCACCAGAGCTTCCATGAATCGAGCGCTAACTGAACTTCCAAAAACCTTATCGGAAGATTGCGCGCAGCACAGTCAAAGCTGGAAGACAGTTTATTTAGCAAGTAACCGTTCTTCGAATGTGAATTAAAAGATTTGTCAGTCTCCGTTCTACAGTCTTCGTTCCACAACACCGCCGGTAACCACTGCAGTCACCATGTGTGAAGGCTCTGCTTGCGAAATTCAACTACTAGAGTATGTGTCCTATGCAGCGGTCTGTTGTATAATTCATTGTGATGACCATAATATGTGATGACCATAATTTTTTTTATTTTTTTTTTTTATGAAGGGTTACTGGCGGGACTCTGAATCTAGTAGAAACCTCTATACCAGGCCTTTGATGATATCGATGCGTAAATCCTTTCGAATCATTTTGCCAGCCGTACACGGACCATGTCGTCCAAGAAGACGCATTTCACCAGCAGTTCAAGGATCATGTCATCCATAGAGATGCCGTTGACTCTGCCTCAAAAGGTGTTACATTTTCACCTGTTTTGTCTTTTTGTTATTTAGTTTTTTTTTTGTTTATTGAATCTAACTCTTTACTGCTTGACACTTTTTTAAAAATATAAATAAAAAACTGTAACACTAGCTTAAACTATCACAAGTCAACGAAACGCGAGCAAATTCCATTAAATATCACTACACATATTTGACAGCTAGGCCTACTTCGTCTGCGACTTACAGACTTCTTCAGTGTCGAGTGCTCGACTATCTGTCCGGCTTCCTGAACAGTCTTCGAAGTTACGTCGTCCTTCGTATGCCTCGTTTAATGCTGAGGGTTGGTGGCTTTGCTGATTTGTGGTTGACCCTCCCTAAAATTGTTGCAATTCTGTTTAAATAACTTCAATGTAACTCAATTAAGTCACAGTCAAGTTTTTAAAACAAATTATGTCGGATTTGTGTTGCAAGGGATGTTGATCTTTACCAGCATCGCCTTCACTTTTGGCATATTGATCGAACCAGAGGGTAGACAAGTAAGTCAAGGAAATGTCCGAGCCGAAAAAAAGATTCCCCCCCTCAACTGGACCGGGAGTCAAAGTCGCCCACCTCCGACTTGGAAAAAACATGCCTTTACCGACTGAGCTATCTTATCCTTTATTCTAAAGGGTGTTCCGATCAAAATTTGGTCAAACAGTAATGTATGTGAGTCGATCAAAGTTTTTATTAATAAGTCAAATTCTTTTTCTTTTTGCCGAATGCAAATTTTGTATAGTCTCCTCGTCCACTTTATTCGCCGCAGAACGCCAGTTTGCCTTGAACTGTTTCTCGCACACATCAGCTTTTTGGGTCTTCTTAAGGCTCCGCTTGACGAAGGCCCAATATTGTTCGATTGGGCGGAGCTCTGGCATGTTGGGAGGGTTCTTGTACTTGGACCCCACTTGAACGTTGTTGGCAGCATACCACTCCATAGCCTTTATTCCGTAATGGCAAGATGCCAAATCCGGCCAAAATAGAACGGGACAATTGTGTCGCTTCAGGAAAGGTAGTAGACGTTTTTGTAGGCACTCACTCAGATAAATTTCCTGGTTGATGGTTCCGGTCACAATGTTAAAGTTGCTCTTCAAGCCACAGGTACAGATGTGCTTGAAAATATCTGCCACTTTTCCCCGTCCGGTTGCCGTGTAAAATTCCTGTGCCGGAAGCTTTTTGAAGTCTGCCTCGACGTAAGTTTCATCGTCCTGTACCACGCAATCAAACTTCGTCAGCATCGTCGTGTACAACTTTCGCGATCGTGCTTTGGCCGACGTGTTTTGTTTATCGTCGCGATTTGAAGTCACCACTTTCTTGTAAGTCGACAGTCTAGCTCGTTTTTTAGCTCTATCCACGGTTGAAGGCGCCACTCCCAGCTTCTTTGTGACATCTCGGACGGAGAGGTTGGAGTTTCGCTCAAAACAGCGGGCAACTCCGGCTGGCCTCCGGCTTTCGATGTCAGCCCGATCCAGTTTTCCTGACTGTCGACAAACGATCTTCGAACACTTTTAATACGTTGGTAACAGTTGATTTAGCCACATTCAACAATTTCGCCAACTTGGCGTGAGAGTAGTTTGGATTTTCGCCATGCACGTGCAAAATTTTGATGCGTTGCTTCTCTTCCTTTGACGACATTTTGATACCCGAAGTGCTAATCTCAAAATCAAAATAAAGGCATGATGCTACACGCACATATCTTCAAAATGAGGGGTGTGCACATTTTTTTAATGCACTATGAAAGGAAATGCGTCAAGTTTAAGTCGACCAAATTTTGATCGAAATACCCTTTAACCTCTGAATTTCTTTCCGAGGCAGTTCTTATCTAGACAAAGTCCTTTATTCGGAAGTGAGATAAGCACTCGGATAAGCCTTACATCATCCAAGTAGACCGTTGAAAAATCATGCTTGCACCTTCTACTCGCAAACCAGAAACAAATATATATAGACTGTAAAACTGATCTATCAGCCTCCAACAATAAACCCTGCCGAGATTGGTCTGCTTAGACGGCTTACCAGGTTGAACTTTACCGATCCTCAAAGATCAGAGAAGTTGTGTTCTTCGGTCAGTTCGCCTTGATGAAAAGCTGTAACAGCATCCATCCCAGGTTATGAGCAGATATCGCAGCGAACTGTGGCGATATGATGATATGCCTTTATCGATCAAGGTGACCATCGGCACTTTCCAATCCTTAGAAAGTTTCGCCAGGGGTCACGTATCGTTATCCGTCAAAGCATCGCATTCCTTCTGCATAACATGAGACATAGCTTCTTGAAGCGTGAGCGGTTCTTTGGGAATCGGGACTTCGCTACCCACTCCTTCAGGATTGAACGGATTGCGAATCACCGACTATCCGAGTATAAAATCTCACACCATTCTTCAAGTCCGTTGGCTAGCTTTTTGAGACCTTCTGGAAGTCGATAAGCTGTCAAACGATGAAGTGAGCATCACACTTCAAAATGATGCTATACAAAAAATAGCTAATTCACTTTAAATTTATTTGACTTTTGAGCAGGTTTTTGTTAGGTTTACTCCACTGTGCATTGATGCCATTTTAATAGTTGCAGGTTTTTGAATGTGATGCAGCTATGCCATTTACACCATTTACATCATTTATAACCAATCCGGACAAAGTGCTTGACCTATAACAAGCACACTCTCGCACAGCAGTCTCTTCGCTCTTTTCGCCAATACCAAACAACTCCATGTAAACCCACAACATCTTCATCAACCCCATATTTAATAGATACAGCTCATCTTGACGCCCCTGTTTCGTTAATCCGTTGTTGTTAACCCATTTGCAACAGGCCCAGCACGCACATTCTCCGGTTCGGGTGTGGGCGGTAGTTTTGCCATAGGCTTTACTTCTCGTCCCCTTAGCGACCACTGCTGTCAGTTTCGGTTCCAATGTTCAGCCAAATGGTGTTCAATTAAAAGAAACATCATAATCAATAAGTGACGATGGTTGATTGAGCTGTGCTCGATTCGATGCGGCTTTGGAAAATGCTCCAAACTCTTCACCCACCCAACATGAGGCAATCGATGGCGTACAATGTGTCACTCGTCAGAAGCATCATCATTCGTCGCCTCGTCGTCATTGGCGACGCAAAACGTGAGCTAGCTATTTTCAAACAGCTATACCATACAATGATCGGAGCGCTTGAAATTGAGTCGTAAAATTCTAACTACGGACGAGCACTTTAGCAAAATCTCGATGTTTTTATTAAAGATAAAAACTCACTTTACTGCTGGTGTCATTCAATTAAAAATCCGTGACACCGAAGGCCACCCAAAATACAAGTGCCATCAAATGACGCCTTCGATAGAGAAGAGCTAAACTTTGCACAAATTGCTGCAATTCGAAGTAATGAGCAAATCTACAAACGACGTTCGAAATAACCATTCCCATCATATGGGAGTGGAAAATTCACACTGCCACAATTTGTTATCGTGTAACTGCTTACGTGCTCTTTTCTTTATTTCGATTGCATTATAGACAACACCAACTTAAAACCGTCTGGAAGCGATCATCCTACTTACCTACAACCAATTCAATTATCGTCAGGTCGGTACAAGAATGTGCAGAGGTGTAGAAACATGACAGGACTCCACTCGTAAGCAACCCCCATCCCATATACTATAACACGGATTGCACTTTTCCATTATCGGGAAACGTCTAGGCCAGCTGTCTACAGCCAGCATCAGGTGGCTTTCGATGCCAATTGTCGCCACATTTATTGATCTGCCCTGGCTGTCTGACCATGGAGAAAGAGAGCACAAATCGAACGTACGGGGCAAAAGTGCAGTAGCGGCTACCGTACGACTCGGAGCGGGAGATTTGAGTTCAGGGCAGATATTAAAAAGAAATTCCCTGACCACGGTGCACGGAACACCTCCGTCGGTGTCTTCGCTGCAGTCTTCGACAGGGCCTGGGTACCGGTTTTGCAGCGCTCCGATGGTGGTCAATAATCGTAAACTACTATCTTTATCGATGCATAAAACGACTTTTCTGCTGTTATGGCCGTTGTTTGTGATACGATTGCAAAAAAAAGGAATTTACCGCTCGCAGTTTCGCCAAGGTAATGGCTGTTCGTTAATTGAGTGAAAAATAACGGGACAGCCATTCAAATTCATTTCGACCCGGAAAAAGAGTTCTACTTACAGCTCAGCGCAGAAGAAATATGAGCCCGATTTCTGAGACCGCAGCCAAATTAAGGTAACACGGGCTTCGGTACGGAAATTATGAACTCGTTCCTTGGAAATGCGGTGTTTATGGAAATTCGAACGGCCCAATCGCAGGTGGGAGGGCAATCCGAAGCTGCGAAGAAGAAATAGACAAGCTCCCGCGCGTGTGTGTGATACGAGAGTCATCGCTTGATAAACAAGTTTACGGCAAACGGGAGACGGGTTGTAAAATTTGCATAATTGTTGTATAAAAAATCAACCTCTTATTGACAGGTGATTCAATAAAAGCCATAAAAAAATGACAATTTGAGATTCCACAGTAGTTTGCGGGAGGGGGATAGCAATGTATCAACAAGATTGATTCGGCGACAATCGTGGTAATTCACAGGGTTACAAGCGGAAGGCTCATTAGTGAAACTAAATCGATTCCCAAACGGAATCATTAATGGTTTTACCACTCGGATCGGATGATGAATAATTTATCGGTGGTTTGTGGTCGTATATTGAGGCTTTATTAAATATTGAAGTTGTGCAGCACTGCCAATGGTTAGGTCGAAACTATCGTGTCATGCCTTCGGTGGGCGTGTTGTTTATGCAGCAGTGACTAAACGAAAACAACACATATTAAATAATGATGTTTGGTTAGAGAACAAATATGGCCTAATGTGTTGAGGATCGATATTATCGTGGAATGGATATCAACTAAAGCTCAGGGACGACGTTAATTTTTTAGTATAAATACGTCCAACTTATCTCGCATTGATGGAATTTAATGCTATTAGCCCCGAAATGAACAAACCAATCGATCGAAGCAGGTCGTGCAACTGTTTGACGTTTGTTGGTTTTACTCCATCAGTTTTGTGATGGTAAATATATTTTTAGATTACATTTCTTCTCTTCATTTTTAATTTCAATAGAAAATCCTATTGTTCAGTATTATTTACAGTCCAAAAATTCCACACCTGTGTTCGTATGTTGGCAGGTTCACGGGATCGGTCCAAGGCATCCGTCGTAAAGCAAATCTCCCAAGGCGTTTCTGGATGCCTTCCATGCGCGATACATGGACAGCATGGTATGGAGCCCAGATTTGCACTACGAATTAGAGAGCAGTATAGCGCTTTCAAAGCTTACACATCGTCAAATTGCGCAGTGTTGCGACGCATGAAACCTAGCATGGAATTTGCTTTAGCAATGGTCACAGACCATTAAATCTTATTTTGCTGCCCAAGATAAGATCCTTGATAGAGTCGACTCTTAGAATCGGTGAGTGACAGCAAGTAAAAGTGACGATTTTGAATTTGGCAGTATTGGCTTGCATTCCGTTTATCTGATACCACGATTTTTATCGATCAATATCGTTTTGAATCACACAGCAATCTAGAACAGACCTGATCACAAGGTAAATTCTCAAATAATCTGCATATAGCAGCTTACAGGAAGATAACTGGTCACACACGTCGTTGATGAATAAAATGAAAATAAGAGGTCCTAAGTGACTCCCTTGAGGAACACCCCAAAGGAATATCGAACACATTTGATCTGATATCACGCATCTTGACGAGAACTTTCCTTGAAGATAAAAATCACTTTATCCAGCAAACGATCCACGGTGGCAGACCAAAGCAGCTCAGCTGTGTGACAATAAGTTCGTGAGGGAACTTGTCGAATGCCTTAGAGAAGTCGATATACACGGAGTCTATTTGTTGTCGCTTCCCGAGGCTGCCAATGAAAGTGTTCAATGCCATGCTGAAATTCAGAAATTACTGATTGTGCCGCTGAATACGACTTATCATGCTGTTTCGGGATGCTTTCGACAAGGTTTCTGAGGTGTTGTGGATCCAACTCATTCCAGGCTTGCTCCAGTGCCGCAAAATATGTTTGCTTGTTTGTTACGTGGGTTTTGTCGACTCTATTTTCGAGAACTGCCCAGAGATTTTCAATTCGGTTTAAATCCGGGCTCTGGGGAGGCACGGAAAAAAGCTAGTGTTTTCTTGGCCGTATGCTTTGGGTCGTTGTCTCGCTGAAAAATGTAATTATCTTCCAGACCCATTTTCAGCAAAGATTCTTCCATATTCTCGATCAGAATATCTATATACCTATCTGCCGTCATAATACCAATGATTAGAACCAGATTCCCCACTCCAAACCATGAGAAACAGCCCCAGACCATGATATTTCCACCGCCGTGCTTCATGGTCCTTTGTAGATGTTTATCCTTCAGCCCTTCATCGCTTTTCCGCCAAACTTGCAGTCGTCGTTTTCTGTTGAACAGCTCAAACTTTGATTCATCTGACCAAAACAACCCGTTTCCAGAACTCCAGTGGCTTATTTATATGGTTTCTTGCAAACCGCAATCGCTTCTCCTTATTCACCCTACTTATGAACGGCCGTTTCCGAGCAAAATGACTTTTCAAACCGTGCTCAGCAATGCGTCGCCGAACTGTACGATCGGATATCGAAAGGCTTTGCTTTACTCTGAGCGCACGGATGGTAACAAAGGGATCCTTTTTTATTTCTCGGATGATTCTAGTGTCTTCGCGGTGATTAGACTTGCGATTGCGTCCACGTCCTGTTCGATCTGCGACACTTCCAAGCTTTTGGTGTTTTAAAACTATTTTCTGCACTGCACCACGGCTTACACCATACTTTTCGGCAACTGTGCGCTGAGATTCGTTTTTTGAGCAATCGCGCACGATAAGATTTCGAACTTGGACTGTTATTTTCTTTCCTCCCATGATCGATTCTTAAAAAACTCGTCACTTGGACTAAACTCACTTATTTCTCACAACTATAGCAATTATCTGTGATGGATGTAAATAAAGGAATGTCAAAAGCATGATCAACAAGGGGTAAGCCAAGCGGATGTACACGGAAAGTATTTTATTTTCCTAGTGGATCTTTTTTGACATACCGTAAACACAAGCTTATTTCGTTTTTCACATACAGTTGGCTGAAATGAATATGTATATTCAAACTTTTACGCTAAGCCTCATGAATGATACCCAAATATGTACAGTACGGGTAAGAAAGTTGCTATTGATACGAAGTTGTAAAGATATCTATGCCTGATTAGTATACGGCTCGATGGACCTTTTTTTTCGCCGGTCACTGTACATCTACCGGTAGACCGATACAATCTTTTGCGTGTATAAACAAAAGACCAGAACAACGATCGTTCTCTTTGAAGCCAGTCGGGAGGTTATCCATGTATTCACGAAAGCGAACTTCATTCAAACTTTTGTACTAGGCTTTTGCTAGCTGCATGCGATACTTCCTGCATCGCAAGTAACGTTTACGGGTCTTACGCAAACGGTTTCGAATACTATGCAATTGCGGATTTCACCACGGCTGTTGAATATTCATGTAACATTTTCGAGATTTAACGGGAACAGTATCTCGGATTATCTGATAAATATTTGCATAAATACTGATTCAGAATCACTGACAGTACCAGGTCAAGAAGCTTAACATTCGTGTTGACAAGATCGTTCATTTGCATAAGTCCCGCAGGCAGCATGGACTCGATAACGGCATGTTCTTGTTCGGATGAAGCGTTGCGAGGCAAAAACCCGTGTATATCCTCGTCGATATCCCTGACTAGAATTGGCAGGTTGTAGTTACCCGTAACAATAGTCGTATAACGGGGATTAGCCATTTCAAGGAGTTGTTGTACAAGGACGAATTTAGATGGAACACAGGAAAACTGATTGATGTGGAAGGATAACTTGCACAGCAATCTTTTCGAAATGCTCACAGTCCTCAAGATGTACGGTTTTACAATTTAGCCAATTTCACTGCAATCCGTCGTAGTACAATTTAGAAGTTAGTTTGTACGAGTGCAAGCTAGTAATCCTCAGAGTACAGGGATATGCGTTAATTCAATCCGACGGTGTGGCAACGGTGTTCGTTTTGCTTACAAAGGCAGCCAACACTGCCGCAGAGTAAAATCTTACAGCTCTGTGCGTGACTTCATCGTTGTCAGCTTCCATTGTTGTTTAGATTTATTATGAGTATTTATAAAAGTATCAATGATGAAGTGTATTGCAACGTTTTGCACTAACCGCGGAGGTGCTAAATTATCGAATTGCGTCAATATGAGCTTTTTCCGATTTCCTAAGAATGTCGAACACCGAAAAAAAATGGCTGATGCGTCTATGCGTCTATGTAGTGTATGTGATTGTGAAAGACATTTGGTGGTTTCCTGTAAACGTTATGTTTTTTTCAGTATCATTTCGAGCACACGCAGTTGTATTTTGCGAATGAAGGTGGCAAAATCATGATAATGCCTGAAGCCATCCCGGTTTACCAGGTTGTAAAACAAGAGCATACGAGGGGAGCTATATGGGCTATGAGGGGATCTGCAAACCAAACAAACAGACAGAATTAGACACTCGAGCAGAATTCTCTTCAAAATACTGACGTTGGACACTGTCAGAGCAGAAAGATAGCTACACACAAAAAATAATGAATTTTAACAGGCGCGTATATTTTCCCCTCGTTTAATTCCAAGCCAAAGGAGGCGTAAACAACGAAATTGTTTGCAATATTGTATGCGCCATAAGAAGTGTATCGAAAATAAGCTATCCACAAACTTTCTTTCAAATTATGTTGAAAACCGATATTTTATTCATACAAAAAATTGATCCTTTATTGTACGAGGTTGAACTTGAACATAATGAAGACCGGTTGAAATTTAAGTTATTCCTTCACGAATTTTCGAACTTTGGATCGAATGCTCTTCATCAAGTTCCGGACAAGTGTTGCATCGCATTTTTTGGACGCTTGAGACCAAATTTTTTTGAACTCCTGCATGTTTCCAGCTGCATTACCAGTCTTCTTGAAGACCCTCTTCACCATTGCCCAGTAACGTTCGATGGGTCGAAGCTGAGGGCAATTTTGTGGAATGATATTTTTCTCAACGAAACCTATACCCTTTTCCGCAAGCTAATTGAGAGTGGTTTTGGCATAGTGAGCCGACGCTAAATCCGGCCAAAACAGTGGAGGTGTACTATGCTTCTTATATAAAGGCAACAATCTTTTCTGGAGACACTCAGATCGATAGATTTCCGCATTTATAGTTCCGGTAGTGTAAAAAATGGTTGACTTCAAACCACAGGAACATATTGCTTGCCATACCAGTACCTTTCGACCGGATTTCTCCACTTGAATTGACCTGTGCGCATCGCTCACATCCTCCCCAACGACGGCAGTAAAGTATTGTGGACCTGGAAGGGTTTTTGAGCCCTCCATTACATAGATCTCATCGTCCATCAAAACGCATGCATCCGGACGCTGCAAAAGACGCGAATACAATTTCCGGGCCCTTGTTGCTGCTCGCTTCTTCTGTTCTGCACTTTGTTTCGAGATTTTCTGCTTCTTGTAGGTCTTCAGGTGGTTTCGCCTCTTGATACGCTGGATCATTCCGCCACTCGTTCCTGCTTTTTTGGCCAAATCACGTATTGACATTGATTTGTTCTTCATGATTAGAGATACCACTTTCTGCTCCAGTTTCGGGTTGGAAGAACCGGGTTTTCTGCCTCTTCCTGGTAGCTCATCCAAAGAATAGTGTTCCCCAAACTTATTAATGATGGTTTTAACACTCGCACGATGAATTCCAAACCGCTTCGCCAATTTTCGCATAGTAATACCCTTCTCACTTAGCCATGTGTCCAGAACCTTAATTTTCACTTCCTTTTCAATACGCGACATTTTGAAAACGCAGAATTTGAACCGCACAAACAAGTAAACAAAAGAAAGTTGACAGTCAAACGCACAGCATGCAGTGTTCAGAGCATAAAAAACCATCACAAATACATGCGTACAACGCAAATGTATGTGGATAGCATATATTCGATACACTCCTTACACAATCTTTGGCCAATATTTGGCAAAACTTTACACATCCCATTCCCATTAGCTACACCTCACCGTCCCATTCTCTTCAATAACACACAGAACCTCAAATTCATTGTTGTCTGTGTGTCTCTTTCTATCCTTCTATAATACGTAAAATACCCGGTATAAATTCCGTCAAATTTTCATCTCAGCAACACAAGAAACATTATCGAACACAGAGAATAATAAAATATTACATTATTTTACTACCACTACGAGTTCTGCAGAATATGAATGTTTAATTTTTGATTTTTGAAACGTAACATGGCTGATAGTAGCCAAGTAGCATTTATTTGACTCCATTGAAATACTTAGCAATCAAAACATTTCAGCAAACAGTAAACATGCTCGTTTGGCTCAGATTTGGACAGTTCTTGCTGCTCGATTGGCTTAAGATGGCCGCTTCCGCATGTCTCTGTAGTCCGAGGATTACTAGTGCTAGCGATGTCAGGTGGCGTTGGCAAAGCAGGAGAAGAACTAATTGATTCAAAAATGCTAAGTCCCTACCGTTGTCAATAAACTGCCGGAATTCAATCCGTTGTGGTCAGAGAAGATCCATAGCTTCAGACTTTGATTCGGATTCACTCCTACCGAACACGAATGATAGTGACGATAGTGGTTTGTCTTGCTGTATCAGAGATTTCACGACAACCTCATCCGCATGAAAGTTGGGCATATTATGTCTGCGGATATTTTTGTGAGATAAACCCAGAACTTGTCGACAGGTCCTATACAAAAGTCAAACCGGCTTCAAGTAGTAGTTTTGAAGCGATTTGTTTGTTACTGAAATTAATTGAAACAAAAATTACCATGTTGGCAGTGTGTAGATGTGACCGAATGAAACATTGGTTTTCTGTGCGGTTACAATAGTTCATAGCGTAGGGGGCGGCTTGTCGGGGGTGACTGTTTTCATCAGTTAACAGAAATAGATCTAAAACTCCTATAGTTTCCAAATTATTTTACATTGAATGATACGAACATCAACTCAATCTGACTGGCTAATGGTTTGATGCATGAATCATTATTGATTACCAATTAACTACTGACATTATGCAAATTTAACATACATAATCTAGAAAACATATTTCAGTTTCCTAGCTGCTGAAAGAGTTCGCTCAAATTTTTGCTTTTGCGTATTTTGCATTTTTTCGCGGGAAACGGAAGGAATGTCTTCATCAGCTCCTTCTCGCATCTAGGCTTGTTGCCAGAATGTGATGTTGAATATTGAGTTGCATTCATTTCATATTAAGATGATCTCAAAACATTATCCATTCCATGTTTCTTCCTGTCATTTGAGGATCATTTATGCTTATAGGAATATGTGCAATGAAATTATTTGTTTCGGAGTTGTTCAACAGTATTCAACAATAAATCATGCTTTGCTGTTGAGCGACTACTATGGCATCACTGTTGCGTTTGAGTGTGTTCAATTTTCCTCTCTTCTTTGTTTGAGTATTAGCCCCCATTTACTGGGTATCAAACGAAGCATCAGGTTGGTCGTCACAGTCGCTGTGACCAATACCACTCTCACCAATACGGTGAGAGTTGAAATAGACCCACATTGCCAATCACATCCATAAAAGACTAACGGTGTGGTAGTGTATAACTGTCTTTTAACCTGCTAGTAGCCGCGTTTGTGATCATAGCAATCGACGCGTTATGGTTGATTGTTTTCGTGAGCAGTTGGTGAAACAAAGAAGCGGATTGGGGAAATTGACGTTAGCAGCAAATCGTGAACTGGCCTATTTAATTTCCCATAACACATCGGTCAATAAGTCCCAGGTAGAGCTAACAGATAGCGCCACTTATTAAATATCCATATGATTTTTAGTACCAACCTTCCGTCTCAAATTTCATGACGTTTGGTTTATTATTTATCGAGTTACAGTGGTTTAAGTGACGCTACTTTTGTGATTCTTAAAAACGATGGAGTCAAAGCAATTTCTTGTGTTGATATATCATTGTTTCTTAATAGGAAAAAACACCAATGAAGCCCAAGCTTGGCTTGAAAAATGTTATCCGGACTATGCCCTATCAAAAACGACCACCAAACAGTGGTTTGCGAATTTCAAACGTGGTCGTACGGACACCGATGGGGAAGAACGGGCGGGTCGGCCAAATGAGGCAGTTATTCCAGAAAATATTGAAAAAAAAACCCTGAATCTCATCATGGGCAATCGCAACGTGAAATTTCAAGAGATAGCTGACACTCTGAAGGCATCAAAAGGTAGTGTTTACACCATCATACACGAACATTTGGGTATGAAAAAGCTGTTTTTCAAATGGGGTGCCACGTTTGCTCACCCAAGAGCAAAAACAACAACGAGGCGATGATTCAAAGAGCTGTTTGGAGAAGTTCACGCGAAATAAGAAGGAGTTTTTGCGTCGATACATCACAATGGATGACACATGGATTCACCAATTCACTCCAGAATCAAATCGGCTGCTGAGTGGCGTGCAGACGGAGAAAGCCGTCCAAAGCGTCCAAAGACTCAAACATCGGCTGGGGAAGGTAATGGCCTCTGTATTTTGCAGGATGCGCATGGAATTTTATTCATTGACTACTTGGAACATGGCAAAAACAATCAACAGCGACTATTATATCGGTTTGTTGGATCGTTTGAAAGCCGCAATTGCCTAGAAAAGGCCTCAGTTGAAAAAGAAAAAGGTGTTCTTTCACCAAGACAATGCACCGTGTCACAAGTCAATAGAAACAGCCGCAAAAATGGTCGAATTGGGTTTCGAATTGCTTAGCAGTAGGATCGCCTGATGATAATGTTCGGAGACGAGAGATGATAGCATTCATTTGAACAGAGTCATTCATTGTCTTTTAGTTCAAATGACAGTGTTTCCAGTTTTGTTAAGTATGTACCGTCTGGGGAAAAATCAGGCTACTCAATTTAATTTTTTTTTAAATTTTCCTGTTCCACGTATCCGATAAGTCGTGACCCAATTTCACAGGACTATTGACACAATGTGTTATGCACACCTTATGAATTTTATATCACATAAAATGCAAGACAAATCGTTATCGCGATTTCAATTGAAGGGGGTTTAGTATCCATATCGTCGATAATCGTTTATTGTACAAACATTGGCCTATTTTTCACCATCAACAAAAAAAAATACATTTTTGTTTTGTGACTTGTGAAAAAATCTTCCGTACCGGACAAGGAATCCACTGCATTCGGGTTGGTAATGCCGTACCATTACCAGCTCAGTAAGCTGTGCCATCATCAGCATCTGCAAAAAACAGAAAATAATGGCGTTTAGTTGCTACATATTTCGTGTTTTTCCCGCTGTATTTACTGGCTACACTGTGCTTTTCGGCTTCTGATTCATTTTTGCTTTGAACGCGGTACCACACAATCACCAAAGTGATCCGATCGGAAAGCTTCGAGCACTAGCACTCCAATCGAACAAGGAAACGAAAATGAATCACCAACAGAAGCCAACAGACGAATCTATAGACTGTTCCAGAAAGTATAAGCACACTTTCAAAATAACAAAAAAGTCATGTTTTTTTTTAGTTTTAATAATTTTATTTGGCAAATCATATTTGTTTTTGTGTTTTATATGATATTTTACTCTCGTTCAATCAAAATATTTAATCATAGCCAAGACTCCTAACTTTTCCTCGAACATACCCATTAGCTTCTGCACAGTGGTACTTCCCACCATTTTGACCACTTTTGGCCAATCTTTTTTAAATTTTTGGATGTCGTCCGCTGGTTTTATGAATTTTCGAAGCTTTTGTTTTGGTTAAAGCCCAAAAAGTCTCGATTGGCCGTGCCTCCGGGCAGTTCGGCGGATTCATGTCTTTCGGCACGAAACATACATTTTGACTTTTGTACCATTCTAAAGTGTCCTTTGCGTAATGACATGACGCCAAATCAGGCCAAAACACTACTTGACCTTCATGTTGCCTGATCATCGGCAATAATCGCTTCTGGAGACATTCCTTAACGTATTTCTGAGTGTTCATCGTCTCCGTTGTGATGTACGGACTAGATGTTTTACCACACTCGCATATTGCCTGCCAAACCATAACCTTCTTACCGAATTTTTCGGTAAAAATTGCCTTCTCCGTTTCGGGGATGTCTTTGTCTTCGCTTACAGTATAGAATTGTGGTCCGGGAAGCGTTTTGTAATCTAGTTTCACATACGTTTCATCGTCCATTATTATACACCCAGAATTTCTACACAATAACGAATCGTAGAGTTTGCGGGCCCGTGGTTTCACGGACGCGGCCTGTTTTGGGTTCCTTTTTGGGTTTTTCTGCTTCCGGTATGTTTTTAGCCCAAGTCTTTTTTGGCACGCATGACGTTACTCGACGAGGTCCCTAGTTTTTTCGCAACATCCCGAACGGAAGTCGCTGGTTTTCGCTTGTAGGCATCCCTGATCTTTTTATCGATATCCGGACTAACAGGACCGGATTTCCGACCACTCTTCGGCGCATCTTCAAACGTACACTGTTCTCTATATTTTCGAATCGCAGATCGTACCGCTCCGACGCTTACACCCTCTTCCTTGGCCAATTTTCTCAAGGAGAGTCCGCTCACAGTGCACCATTTGTGCACGATACTTTTTCGTTGTTCCGGAGTAAGACCGCGCATTTTGATAGGTAACACAAAACTGAGCACTTTTTTGATGCTAAGGCTTGCTTCATTTAGAATTGGAACAAACTTTTGCTCATATTGTGGCGCTCCTGGTGGACGGATTTGGAAGTTCTTGGCGCCCACGTGTCGGGAATTTTGTCAGCTTCACGTATGTATTTTTGACATTCCGCAAATCGACTGTACTTTGTAAACAATCAACATGGAAGCCGAAAGAAGGGAAAAAATTGTGCACAGTTGTTTGGAAAATCCATTGTGGTCTGCATCTAGGCTAGCTAAACAGCTGAAATTGCCCAGAAATACCGTATGGCGCGTTATCAAACGGTATAAGGAAACATTGACGACGATTCGGAAGCCTCAAGCCAATCGTCGGAGTGGAACTGTCGACCGGAAACTGCGTGGTAAGATTTTGAAGACGATTAAAAGGAATCCCAATCTGTCGGACCGTGATTTGGCCAGAAAATTCGGTGCTGCCCATAGTACCGTGAGGAGAACTCGACTCCGGGAAGGAATCAAGTCGTATCGAGCTAGCAAACAGCCAAATCGGACCATAAAACAGAATAGTGTGGCCAAAATCCGTGCTCGGAAGCTATACGACCAGGTGCTGACCAAGTTCGACGGGTGTCTTCTGATGGACGATGAAACCTATGTCAAGGCTGACTTCGAGCAAATCCCAGGTCAAAAATTTTACTTGGCAACGGCTCGGGGGGATGTTCCAGCCAAATTTAAATTTGTTTTTGCCGACAAATTTGCACGAAAATTCATGATTTGGCAGGGCATTTGCAGCTGTGGCAAAAAAACGAAAGTTTTCGTTACAAATAAGACAATGACGTCGGAACTATACCAAAAAGAGTGTCTCCAAAAACGAATTTTGCCGTTCATTCGATCCACGACCATCCCGTAATGTTTTGGCCAGATTTGGCAAGCTGTCATTACAGCAAAGTCGTTCAAGAATGGTATGCAGAGAAAGGGGTCCAGGTTGTTCCGAAAAACCTTAACCCACCCAACTGCCCCCAGTTCCGCCCTATTGAGAAATACTGGGCAATCATGAAGAGGAGACTCAAGGCAAAGGGAAAGGTTGTCAAAGACATCAATCAGATGAAGACCTGGTGGAATAAGATAGCTAAAACGATGGACGAAGAAGGTGTGCGCCGCCTAATGAGCCGTGTTACAGGAAAAATTCGAGAATTCCTTCGAAACTGTGACGAATAATTTTATCCGTATTTTTTCTTAAAAGTATGAAGAAAACGCTACATTTGTATAAAAAAAGATCTTGAATTCAATAATAAATAACTGAAATACAGGCAATTGTTTTTGTTCCAATTCTATCTGAAGCAAGCTTTATGTCATTCAGAAATGTGCAAACAAAACGTTTTTGGCAAAACATGTTGAAATATTTCATTATATTCAAAGTGACCGTTAAAACAAGGTGTGCTTATACTTTTCTGGAACGGTCAGTATGTATTGTACAAGCAAGCAGTGATGAACACGCATACAATTGACAGGCGACGAAGTTCATGCTATGTTCGTTCAATGTTTACCTTGGCCCATCAGTTTTCGGTTTGAGAGGTGAAGCAGAACTTCTGATTGTTCTCATTGTATTTGGCCTGCAATTTGGGAACTTTATTCCATAGTTATTTCTGACTGTAGATTCCGATAGATAAGAATTAATCAGAATGATTAATATCTGAATGTTGGTAGTTCTAATAACAGATCACATAGAGTGTGGAGCTATAGCTCCCGAAACATTTGGAAGTGGTGGGTACCTACCGAAGCGTCCGTTCGTGTCGACCGTCAGAGGAGTAAGAGGACGAGCTGAGTTGGTTGCTGGACTACTTCGATGCTTTCGGGAGCTTGTGGCAGAGGGTGGCTGTCACATGATGCGAGTTACAGCCAATGGGGCAGTGAGCGACTAACATCTCTAACCGAGGGATTATAGATACCGCACATACAGCTTCATTGAATATACCAGCTGATGCATGTACTGCTTAACATCCGGTCCGTACCTTATGTTCGATCCTAAGGGCATCCTAAGCATCAATTAATCTGTCAACCTCGAGTAATGAATTCCGGAAGAGGTATTTTTTTTCTCAACGAATATGTTTGCAAATGGTAACACCTGCGTTACGGTGCTCCAGGTAATAGGAAAGGCAACAAAAATATGAAAACAAGAACTTTGTGATGGAAGTCATAATAGAGTTCGGGTTAAAGTGATAAATTATATTATATCACTATAAATTATAAATAATTTGAATTTAAGTATTAATATCCAAATCACTTTGGGTTTTTCACAATTTCCCAACTTTCTCAAAATTTCTAAAAGCTCTATGTATAGTTACATATAAAGGTACGAAAAAATTATTAAAAGAATGAAAATTAAGATTCTGATTGATCCTAAATAAGTTAAAAAAGTTTAATATACGTATCCAAAATGAAGAGCAATAATGTTCGGAATGGAAGTTTACAACCAAACTGCCAAATTTCCTCAAAAATCTAACCAACTAAAGAAGCATGCTCTTAGAGACAAAACTGTGAAGCTGCACCCTCCTCCCTCTCTGGCAAGCCGACGTTTCGTGCGTTTTGCTTTTAAGTCTTCCTACGTTTATGTATCGAGCGTTTTGTCGGTTCTCAACTTAGTGTTCTGCTTAAACCTAATTCAAGAGCTAATTATCAAAACCTTTATATGCATACAACACAAGGAATTTTCTCGACAACCAGCCGTCCAATTTTTACACAGTTCCATTACTCAACAGGCTATAAGGGTGTCCAGAATACGTACGAATTCACGTTTCATACGAATAGATAAAGATACCATCGAAGCGCTTACCAAGCAGACAGTGAAGGAAGCAAATAAAATATTACACTTCCTGAACATGATAGATAGGGAATTTTATTTTCGGCTTCAGCTTAAACGAAAATTATTCGGAGCAAATTTAAGGAACAAATACGCAACTTGTCCTAATTAACATTACACAATCACTAACAGAGAGCTCGTCTTATCCAGCAATGCTCTTCCATCCACCTTAAACTTCATCCACCGGAATATTCAAGAGCAAGTAATTGTTGAAATCCTCCCCCCCGGGTCCCAACAGCATTACGTTTCAGAAGTTTTACATTGAATACCACCGCCAGCTATGTTGGAAATGTCAGCTGGAAGGAATGCACAAGACTATTTTGAATAATGACTCTTGGTTCGCATCACTTGGCTCTCATCTTCTCGGTCCCGGGAAGCGTTGACAATGATGTCGTCGAACGGCCATCATTTGCTTTTGCTTTCTTATGACTTCGCTTTGGGTAATTATTCCCATCAGGAGGATTTGCTTCGCTTGTGCGCTCAACCCAGGTGGATGCTGGATACAAAGTATGTCAATTGGGAAACCCAACTATCTAGATTGATGCATATTATTTGAGACTGCGTTGCAGAAATTTTCCAACCATTCGGTGGGGAATAAAAGCGTTCAATCAATCGATGGAAGTGGTGTGATTGTCATTCGATTAGCATAAAATGAGTTATTACCGAGATCAAATGCACTTTTAATTACCCCTGGGTTCCGCGCTTTTGTCCCCGCGCTCGAGAAGGCATCAAACGGTTTCAGATTAAACTCCCTCTGCGGCGACCGTCAACTGAAATCGATTACTTTGAAATGGAAATTTTTGCTTGTTATCTATCGTTTGATGCAACGATGTCGTTAGATCTTATGGCACACATTACCCAGAGTCAGATTCGTTAAGATGATGAGATGCAAATGTATTTGAGCGACTAGATTGATTGAGTGATGCTTGAAGCGGTTGCACACGGGATGAATAACTTTGATTGACAGTAACGATGTGGCTCTGGAATCGACACTTGAATGCCAACATTTGTTTTGCAGATTTGTTTTAAATAGCGTTAATTTATTTTGTCAATTATTTATTATTACAAACTTGCCACTACCATCAAACACATTTTTTTCAGCACTGATATCTTATATCTATCGGCAACATGGATTAGTTTGGACACATTTCGCACGTTGATGTCTGGGGAGCCGTAGTAGATGAATCTGAGCATTTCCAAAAATATCTCCGGCTCCGTATCGTCAATCTCGAACACTGTCTGGCTGGTGTTATCTTTGAACATCCGGTAGAAAACGTCGCTTGCTTCAATCAACGGATACCGGTTCGCGTATATTACTGTTCCTTTGCGACCAACTTTGAACGATGTGTCGGAAAAAAGTGGATTATTCAGCAGAAACCCAATTCTCTGCTGCCTGGTAGATCCAACGCTCAATTTCTTCATCACAAAACACTGTTTACACTGGCTTCGGGCTCTTCAAAAAATGATGAACTGGTAAAGCTTTATTCCATTTGGTATATTAAATTGAAAATTCTACCTATGCATCCCAATTGGAAAACCGGTTTCCATAAAATTTACCTACATCGTAAACTAAATTCCAATAGCAATCATCGACCATCAGTCAACAGTTTACAAACACCGCTTTAGCTGTCGGTAACAACGTGACCGATAACGCGGCATAATTGAACAGTGCACAGATCTGTTGGTTTCCCTTCCTGGTTAACCAAACTGACCATAAATAACTTTTATCACCCGGAGCCTATCAATGGCTCCCTTTATCCCAACGAATAACCATTCTAAACTATTAGCTACCACATCATTCACGGTGTCCCCACGAAAATAAAAAAAAAATACCCTCACGTTCTGATATCAAATGACATGTAGTAATACGTCCATTGGTGCGGATCGGATCGCATTCGACCGCGCAAAGCTGGGTAATTTCAAAGAGAACCCCTTAATTTTCCGGCAACTGTGGCGCTGGCTGTCAAGCCGACATAGCACCTATCACAACGCGTCGAGGTGGCGTTGGGAGTGCGTGACAGTTTGATTTACTAACTCCGAAACACCTCGCTGGAAGTGATCATTTATCACCGCGTAATTTATTACATCTTTCTTTCTACGAGCTATCTTTTCCCGATCACACACATAGAGACACCGCGCACCGCACGGCAAGAAGGCTCCAAGTTAGCAGTCGAAAAGATGTAGAAGCGGCGGCGCTTATTTCGAATGTATCAGTCGGGGTAGCAGGGAAGTGTGTACCTTAATTTAATTCAAATGTAAACAGGTAAACACGGGTACGCTCTTCGGCAGCGGTTGTAATTTTATTTATTTTCCAATGGGAATTAATGATCGTATCGCTTCGATGGTCCGACGAGGGGCTAGCGGGGATCGATCGGTGTGACACGGGATGTGTATATTTTGTCGATCGGATCAGTAGTGTTTGATCAAATAGACTTTGTATCAGGATGCAGGAAGTAGGGTAGAAATTATGTGGGACAAACTTATGAAACATACGAAAAAGTTTAGTTACATTCCAGTGTTATATTTCTGATTGTGTTTAAAGACGTTAAAAAAGTTCTAAGCATTGTGTATAATATGAAGAACATAGGCAAGCCACACTGCATCCATCTGATACTAACGAGATACTAAAATGTTTCGACAAATCAGCAGTGTTAGAGCTTAGTCTCGTATACATATAATACCTGCATCGTCCCATTGCAAAAAAGCATAAGCTGTGATCCATGTATTTGTGATTATATGCGTGTTAGAGAATCGTCAAACACAATCAAAGCAAATCGTGGGTGCAAGCATAGAGGAGGCTAATTTAACTTTGAATTTTATTTTATTATAACATGACAAACATCATCGAAAAAAGTGTCACAAGTACCGCAAACAAATGAAATATCCAACCATAGAACATATTCTGACACACTTGTGAGTCCGGTTGATTGCCGGTTAACTTTGAGAGCAAGGGATAAGACGGCTTCTGTTCACGAGCTATTGCAGTGTTGCTTTTGCGTTACCTCGAGTAACTCACGTTGCTCTGCGTCTCTACTGTCATTTGCTTTTGCACTTTTCCCATCGCCTTCATTCTCAATGTCATCTAAGTATGCTGCCTGCAATGAAACGTCAACATTTACGAGTGTGTTTGGTTGTTTGTTAGTTTCCTTGTCACTACATTTTGATCAAAAGTTGGGTTAACTACAGTGATGTTCTATCAACATTGAGGAAAACTATGCACCTAGTTTGATTTTGCAAACCGTAAGGCAGAACTGCAGAATTGAGCATGGCGATTTCAGTCTCAGAGCTAATTATTTCGACTACGATGGTGGGAGTGAATCGTCTTCGGTGACTGTAAGACCTACAAGATTGCAAAATGAAATGCTTTTCCCTCTCTCATTTCATAGGATTGGCTTGTGAAATTATGATGTAGAAGGAGATGTTTCGCTCATCACCATGAGGCACCAAGAGTGGACAGTTATGTTTGCTAGAATGCAAGATATGACGAGAAAGTGTTGAATGTTCCGTCAGTGTACGGTAGGTTGGAAATAGAACAGAAGTATAGAAAATTGAGCGAAACATCTCCTTCTACATCATAATCGTTACTCCATGCACGGAAAATACAAAAATAACAATTAGAGTTTGTGAAATTAGTTATCGGTAAATGAGTCATATTCATAATTAGTTCATCATCTCATTCCAACCTGTCTTTTACGCAGTCGATTCGTTTTCAAGAACAATTTGTATACAGCTTCCAACATTCTTCGTATCTTTTCGAGCAACTTACAGAGGTATTAAACTCTAAGAAATGAATCTTGGTGAGTGTGGGCTTTTTAGTGCAATACCTGTAACTAGAAAATGAGAAGAAGAATCAGTAATTTCCATTTAATTCCCACTATCTTTATTGCTTATCTTGACAGATACGCGTATTTCGTCTACAATGTGCAGACTTCTTCAGTGTCGTGTACTAATACTAGTAATAGTCGAGTGTGAGTATACTCGAAATACGTGTATTTGTCAATGTAAGCAATAAAGGTAGTTTTAATTTAATGAAAATAACTTATCTTTTTTCTGATTTTCTTGTTCTAAGAAATGAGTTTTTTTTTAAATTGGTGCGTCCAAAAAGTTGGCTTGAATCAGACCTGTGAAGAAGAACTGTGATCTATTCTCAAACAAAGTTTGACGTGAACAAATGCGCTTATAAATCAAAGTAATGTACGTTTATTCAAAAGAAAGGCACGTTTGAGGCATATTTTTCTTCTTTTTCTTCTCCGCATGGTTTTCGAAATGATATCTCCTCTAAGCTAATATTGAAGTTGTCCTTTCATAAGTTTCATAGATTCACGTTTAGAGTCCTTCGGTTACTTTCAAACGACGCGAACGGAGCAGTTGCATTCCAACTTGAAAAAATCTCGAGTACTTTTTCAATCAGACGTATCTGATTTTGTCAACAAAGAGGGGAGGTAAGACTCAAACATTAAATTTTTGAAACCCATAGCACTTTTATGCAAACTAGGATCACCAACACAAAGAATAACATTTCCCTAACATGATGGTGATACTACTTTACGTGAGGGCGCTGAGAGTTTTGAGAAATTTACCTTTGAATCTTACTTCCCCTCATTGTTTAAAAAATCAGATACGTCTGTTTGAAAAAGTACTCGGGAAATCTACATTTTTACACATTGATAGCAAACAAAAACGAAGGAATAAAATAATTAAAATCTTCTTTTCAAAACTGTTCCTAACGTGGCAGCTCGTGAATTGTTAACATATCACATATCCCACCTATTTCATTCATTGTCGGAACATGAAGTTATGCAGCGATACTCATACCACGAAATTCAGTAAAAAAAATGGAATGGAATGGAATTGATGGAGAATAAGAGTAATGTTGAAAACAAACATGAATTTGTATCCGAGTTTGAATGCATCATGATGTTATTTATTGAGAAAATATTTTCTAAATATATATTGGGTAGAATTAAATTACCGCGAAGAAGAGAGGAAATAACATAACAGCATCTTGTATTAGGTGCGCAACTAAGTTCTCGCTGTTTTTTTTGGGAAAAAGGAACTTTATTTTGAAAACAAAGGTTACAAACGAATTATTCAAAGTATTGCCCATCACTAGCTACGACTTTTTCCCATCTTTCTGGTAGAACGTGAATACCATTTCGATAGAACTGTTCGTCTTTTGATGCTATCCAAGAATCAAGCCATTTTGAGATGTCATCATTTGAGTGGAATTGCTGACCAGTGAGACCATGTGCCATCGAACGGAACAAATAATAATCGGACGGTGCAATATCAGGAGAATATGGCGGGTGGGGTAGGACTTCCCATTTGAGCGTTTCCAAGTAGGTTTTCACGGGTTTCGCAACGTGAGGTCGAGCGTTGTCATGCCAAAGAATCACTTTTTCGTGTCCGTGCTCGTATTGTGGCCGTTATTCGTGCAGTGCTCGGCTCAATCGCATCAATTGAGTTCGATACCGTTCCCCAATAATGGTTTCGTTTGGTTTCAACAGCTCATAATAAATAACACCAACTTGGTCCCACCAAATACACGTCATAACCTTCGCAGCGTGAATATTCGGCCTAGGCGACGATGTTGAAGCATGCCCGGGCAGTCCCCATGAATGTTTCCGTTTTGGGTTACTGTAATGAATCAATTTTTCGTCACCCGTCACAATGCGATGTAGAAAACTCTTCCTTTTTTGCTGCTGGAGCAGTTGTTCACAGACGAAAAAACGACGCTCAACATCTCTTGGCTTCAAATCGTAAGAAACCCAAGTTCCTTGCTTTTGAATCATTCCCAACGCATGCAATCGCTCCTCATCGTGCAATGCCTCCAATTCAGAGTCTTCGAAGTTTTTTGGCCTTCCTTCACGCGGACGATCATCAACACTGAAATCACCGTTTTTGAAGCGACGAAACCAATCACGACACGTTGTTTCACTCAGAGCAGCATCGCCGTAAACATTTTGGAGCTCTCGATGCGCTTCAGCCGCCGTTGAAAGAAGAAAATCAACACTTCCCGCAAATGACGATTATTTGGCACGAGACGCTTGAGATGTACAACATTCGACCAGCACTTACTACTGGCGCCATCTATTGCTAAACAGCGGGAACTTAGTTGCGCACCTAATACATATTTAGCCGACCCACCTAGCTCACTTAAGCCGGTTGCATAGTGGTCCTAGCTTTGAGTATAATATTGAGAAACTGTCATTTATGCCAAGAAACCTTCTGCTAATGAAATTGTTCGGCCTGATATTACCTCTATATTCAGGTCATTGTCTTTTGAGTCACGTTTTCTCGTCTCTAAAGTCCTGCTCTGCCGATATTCCTTTGAATATGTTTAATCTTTTCTTATCTTCCCAATCGAAAACCACCTTCACACTTTGTTGTCGTCTAGAATGAACTAGAACGTCTACAGCAGACGTACAGTTTAAAGAGACGTTAATATAATAAAGCACCATCACACTTTGCGAGTGGCCGCAACAGCATCCTTACTGTTGATGTAAATCGGTCCAAGTCGGCTTTTAAGTGTTGTTCAATTACCTTGTTTTCCCAATGAACATTCACCATCACACTTTGTGAGTGGTCCGAACAGCTTCCTTACTGTTGGTTTAAATTGCTTCAAATCGGCCCTCGAACGTTTTACAATGAGCTTTCCAATGAATATCCTCCATCACATTTTGTGAACGGCCCATAAATCATAAATCCCTCATACCTTATGTTTTCTGTTGGTTTAGATATTGGCCCTCAAAAGTTTTAAATACAATCCCCTCCTTAACCACAACCAAATGAAAAAAAAAACGCAACGCGACATACGGTGGGTTAAAACCGGTCCAAGGGGGAATAACCGAAGTAAAAAACAATTTCCCAAAGGAAGAACCCACCACCCTCCTTGGGGGGGGGGCCGGAGCCTCCCCGCGGTGGAAAACGGCGGTATAATAAATAACAACAAAATGGGCGCCGCGGACCCCAGGGGAAAAAAAAGAGAAAAAGAAGAGAACAAGAAAACAGCAGCGCGGCCACCCCGCCGAGGCCGCCCTTTTTTAACAACCGGAGTGGGGGGGGGAAAACCGGGGTTAGCAAAACGAGGAGAAGCGAAAACCCTACATTTTCTGCGCGAGCAGAAAGGAATCCCTCAAACTGGTTTGGGTGGATGGGCCAAAAGTTGTAACCATCACTAAAACCACAACGGTAAAAAAAAAAACGAGACCCCTGGGGGGTAAGGGGGGGGTTAAGGTTAAAACAGTTTCAGGAGGAACCCACAACACTTGGGGGGGGAAGGGGCCCCACGGGGTTAAAGGAATATATAAAACAAAATGGGGGGTGGAAAAGGGGAAAGGAGGGAGAAAGAAAAAGGGTGGTAAAGGAGGGGCCATTTTTTTTAAACCAGGGGGGAGAGGGGGGAAAGGTGTTTTTGGGGAAGAATTTTTCCGTTTTATGGTGAGTGAATTATTGATCATTAGCAGTTTTGAAGTTTAACATGGAGTCTTCACATAGTGGGGAATTTTGATTCTTGGCAAAGTGTGGAGTGAAACAAAAATGGTTTTAATAAAAAGAAAACCAGTAAAATGAAGAAAGGGGCCATTTGCTGATCCAAAGAAACGAACGGAGACAACGCGCCTGCACGCTTGCAAGTTTAGCACACTATTTCAGATGCACTCACCGCGTGGTGAACGGAGTTTTCAATGCATGTTGCATATCCAACGGGCGGGTTAACAATGTTAATTTTTGCATTTATTTTTTTGCGAGTGCATGAAATTAATAACAAATCTACGTCGAAAATTTTCATTCTCACAAATGAACTAGCTAGTGTTATTTTGGACGTGGCCTTTGGTAAGATCTATCTGTTTTAATATATATTACAAAAATCTATTTTCGAGTGCTAAATACGTATCTGGTTTGAAAATTTTACATTTCCAAATTTGGAATTGTGTTTCCAAATGCTATTTTTTGTTTGTTTCTGTATTATCGAGATTTTCAGCCTTGGGTTGGTTTATCTCGCGTCGTAGTGGCGTGAATCACCACTTTGGCTGTTTTTCATAACTTGTCCGGGGGTGAGATTTGAAGTCGTGAGAGGTATGGGTGTTAACCACTACGCCGGAGTCGCCTCCCTAAATGATAATGTTTAATTGTAATGTTTACATGCCGGGCCTATTGCTTGTGAAAGTAACCTTGGAATGAGCGAGACTCTCCAGACATTCTGAAATGCGTTGCTGTATCTGCAGTTGAGCTATCAATTTCTAGCTCCCGGATTAAAGCTGCTTTCAAAAGACACGTGAAGGATTGTTGCAAACAGATTTCTTCTATAATACCATTGTCGGCCAATGGGTGTTAAATTGAATACACACATACACACACAAAATAATAAGATTTCAGTGAGGCAGAGTTAATAAATGGTCACCAGAGCAATTGATTTACTCCAAAACATTGATTTTATTTTTGTCATCAATATTGAGAACTGTAGCAAGATTATAGAACTGAGAGCCAAACGAGTATTTTAAATATGAGTTTCTTATGAGTTATCAGATTTCACCTGGTTTAAGTTTATTAACAAAATTATTAACCGCAATACTAATTAACAGCTGAACTCAACAACTCAGATAACGACATTCAGACGATTCACACAGATTTACTGCAGATATAGGGTGTGCCAGGAAATCTAAGCACGATTTGAACATTGTAATACGAGCTGGATTTTCGAGAAAATCTGATTTTTTTTCACTTTCAAGTTTTTTAAAATATTCCTCTGCAGTCCAACGTTACGTTTCCGAGATCCATTTAATCGTACGCCAAGTAGCGAACTTTTGATCTAACGCTGCTCATTAGCTTCAGCACAGACTGTTTTCTAACGATTTTGGATACTTTTTTTTAAGTGTCTTCCAAATTGACTGCTTTGACATGTTTTCGCAAATATGCCTTTGTCAGGGCCCAACAAGTTTTAATTTGTCTTGACTGAGGACAGTTTTGAGAATCCATCTTCTACAAATTTGACTCCGTTGGCTTTGTGCCAGTCTAGCATGTCCTTTGCGTAATAAACGCAAGCCAAATTTGGCCAAAACATTACTAAGCTATGATGCTTCCAGAATAAGCGGAGCGTACCGGTTGTTAAAACTAGATTTGAAAGCATTCCGAAATCCCAAATTGCTTGCCAAACAATTTCTTCACCGAATGCTTCTATAAAAATTGACTCATCGGTATTATCAATACTTTAACCAGCATGAATTATGTAGAGATGGTCACCCGGAAGCGTCTTGCAATCACATTTTACTTCTAGGGTTCATCATCCATAATTACGGATGTCAATTTTCCGCACAGCAGTTTATCGTCTAAATAACGGGTCCTTGGTTTTTCGTATGCTTACTAAAAGTTCTTTGTCCAATTCGTATATTTGGTCGAGCGACGTTACTCTTCTGAGCAGGGCTGGCAAATGTCATATTCGATGAAAAATGACCTACGATTTTTACCGAAATACGTCTGAAAATCTCATCGGGTGAGAAAACGATGATGGAGATTTTCTTCAAATTCTCATCGTTTTTTTCTCGTCATGACAGCACGTGACAGTGTTTTGGTCATCGCTCTTACAAGCACATTTATTGATATATTTTTGAGTTTTATCACAAAATTTTAAAACCAATTTCCACTCTGTCGATAACATATTTTTGTTTGGATAATTTTTGGTAAACTAGTAAGATATTTCTGAAACAAAATCGTATGAGAAAAAATCTCATGACTGCATGATGGTGTGAGAATGACAAGAAAGCTCATGATAGTTCGTTTCTTCTCGTGACAGTGAGATGGCCTGTTTTGTCATCTTCACATGATGGTCGTGAGATTTACCAGCTTTGCTTCTAAGTTCCCAGCTATTGGGTCACGTCTTGAACATAAGTGCTTTTTTTGCATGAAAGTTTGCACGATTTTCTGGTCCAGGATTTATCTCACAGGTCGTGGTTTACGTCCAAATTTGTTCTTGTCTTGACCTCCTCACCATAAAGACTGTACTCAAAAAAAAAAAAACTGAGACAGTATGATTAGCTTGTTAGGTAGGGTCCAGGTGGTGGAGTCGTCTTCCTGGCGTCGGTGATTGTCACCATGTGAGGAAATAGGCCGACGTAAAAAAAAAGTATGAATAACTTGTAACTTTTTAGCGTGTAAGTAGCGTGGATGATGAAATATTGACTAACTAAGAATGTAAAATAAATGGAAAATTTAATCACAATCTGCAAAGTGGCTATTGAGATGGCATTTGGATCCACCAAAAAATTATCTGCGCCGTCTTAGAAAATCCAACTGCGTCTCACAGATGCATTGGAAAATATCAGAAATTACATCATTCGACGGTGTCCTGGTTGGTGAAGTCATTCAACGAGACCCAGACGACACAGCGGGGGTCAGAAAGTGGTAGAAAACCGACGACAATTGAAGGCAATAAGGTGTTGAATCTGTTCAAACGTCGACACACGGACACAAAGCAATAACCGGGACAGGAGTTTTACGTTACCACATCACGGTTGGCCGTTCTTGAGGAGGTAAGGAAGAAGAAGGTGGACAAATGCGCCAAAAAGGTCTTTGTTTGGCAGGCCATCAGTGGGTGTTGAGGCAGCCATACATCACGACGGGTACTATGAATGGGCACATCTACCGAGACGAGTGCCTCCAGAAGCGTTTGCTGCCCCTCCTGCGGTCTATTTTGGCCGGATTTGGCATCCTGCCACTACGCGCGGCCGGTTCTAGACTGGTACAGAGATAACAATGTTGTTTTTGTACCAAAAGACTTCAACCCACCAACTTTTCCAGAACTTCATCCGATTAAGAAGTTTTGGGCCATCATGAAAGGCAAACTTCGTAAAACACCCAAATGTATTCGAGAACGAGCTGACTTTGAATAAACAGTGAGTAAAAGTATCAAAAGAAGTCAGCTCCACTGTTGCCTAAATGCATATGGGCGGTGTCAAGGGCAAAGTGCGGGCATTCGGCCACGAAAAAAAGATTCAATAAACCAATGAAATCGCAACCTAATCAGAATGTTGCAGTTTATTCCCTAAAAGTTTGACTAAACTAACTTGACTAAAACTAACTAAATTTTTTTAGTGTGTCTTTACTTTCTAATTACTTTCAAATTGCGTTACGAACTGCTTCGATGTTCACCCCTTCGATTTTCTCTAGCTGACTCCATGAAACGTCCCAATACTGCAAGATTTGTGAACGGTCTGTTTGCACTTCTCCGGGAGGTGCTTTGCATTTTCATGACAAACAAATTCACTGGCACTTGGGACTCACAGAGTTGAGATTGAATGTAATCAATCATACACAATAATGAATAGGTGTTTAAACGTTATCTGCCAACAACCTTTTGCACATCAAAATCGTGCTTAGAATTTTCGGGACACCCTATAGCTTATTCATGATCTTTAGTGCATGACATTTCATGCGGTTTACCTTCCAGCAAACAAATTAAACTTCCCAAACAAATCAGCACCAGTCTCCTCATTTGCCATTTTTCGGTTGTTCGCAAAAACCCTACATTGCCACCGTACCCGTCCCACCGATCAGGGACGGTGGTAGTGGGCGTTCCGAAAACATTTGTATTAATTATGGCCATTTGGAAGTTCAAGCGCAAAGTGTCGAATCCGTAAAAGGACCGGGGAGGGGGAACCAGCTTTCGTCTTTATCTTAATGTCAAACCATGCACAGCCCAAGGCCTGCTTTCTTTGCCCGAGCTAAGAGAAACTGTCAACCCGACTGAGGTGGAAGTGGCGGGGCATAGTTTAAGAGATTTAAAAGTTTCCTGGCTCTAGGCATTTTGGATCAACGCGGACCAACCTGTCTGCCTCGTCACGACGTGAACTCGAATACGAGATGATAAATTGGTGTCTGTCTCATTTCATATTCCGGTTCAGCTGCCGGATTGTAGGAAAGTTCTCCCGGGTTTGACTTCTTTTCTAACTTGTCCCTGCGTTTTTTTTTGTAGGTCTGTTGGTTTATTTTTTTTTTTTTTGACTCGTGGCTTTTGTGCCAAAGCGAACCGACAGGATAATCAGTGTGAAGCTCTATAGGATTTGCGTTTGAAGAAAAGATGGAAATTAAGCAAATCGCGCTACTATGGAAATTTATCTTGCTTGCGGAAGCCTAGTGCGACAAATATTTCGAAACGACCTCGATAAATTTTGCCCCGCGGGAGGGTTTCTTCGAACGCTGAGCATCTTTTTGTATGATTAAATGTTTTCGGACCTGCTTCGGCTGTGAGTAATGATCACGTGAGCTTAGGAGTAGTAAACGTATAAATTGATGCAATTAGCACCTCTGCCAACCGGTGATGTTACGTCGCTCCACTTGGGAAAGACAACATCGACAGTCGAGGCAGTAATCATTTTAATTCCCGCTCGGAAAATAAAAAATAAAAACAGGAATGCCAAATATTTGAGAAGCCACAGCAGCAGCACCTATACGAGCGTATACTGTACACACATGCTGGCATGGTTTGGAGTGGCGTTATGGATGCTGCTGTTTTATGCTGCCATATTACAATACGCACAGCGCAGCAATGAGAAAAGATAAACGGGTAAGTTCATTCAACTTCTCGACTGCGCGCTGAAGCCACTGTGGATGCTGGTTTCGTTCTCAAATTATTCTTTCAACACCTTGTTCCAAACACTTTCCTCCAGTACACCACCGCACACAAACACACATCATCTGCTGTGCTCGCTGGGAGGAAAACTGTGGGCTCTGGGTGTGCTTTGTGTAAACACTAAAGTGTGTAATAAACTGATGCCCTCTCAGTATCTGGAGCCAGGTTGATGTTACTCAATCTGCCTGAGAGACTTGGTGTCGTTTCCGAGCTCATCCGACCGACGACTTAACAGTGGGTCTCCGATTACACAGGTAGGAATTTTATCTCGGTTCTCGGTTGAGCAAACTTTCTGTAATATAACCATAGTCGGTGAATAGAACAGTGTTGCTCGATATGATTTATCCTCCCCGTTGTTGGAATGCGATATCTCATTGGTAAGAGAGGTCGTTGACTGAAGTAGTTGTTTAACAACCGGTGTCAAACGTTATCAGATAACGATGTTAGGTTATTTGAAAGATGATAAACATGCTGTCGCAATGGATGCTGTATCCATACGATACCGAGCACAGTTGCAACAATCGCTTTCAATTATGAGTTACTAGCTCCATTGATCGATTCTGAGACAATTCCTAATTCGCACAATAGCCTTGCCATTGAACAATCAAGTAACAATCTATTTCTCAAAGATACTAACAAGCACTATCACCAGCCACGATTTGCGTTCACCCCAAATGCGATGAATAGAGTGAATCATGCAGAAAATTGGCATGCAATCATCAAACAACACAATATGACAATGACGTTAATCGCGATGGCAATTTACCACATGATTGATGTTTCGATTTATTTTCACGGCCTACCCATTAACGTACAGTTTGGAAACATAAAGTCCGCAGTGCATTGCATTTGGTACTGCCGCACCCAGTCGAAAGGAAACTTCAGTTTAGCCATCATCTCGAGTTACCTCAACGAAATTATCTCACTGAAACATTGTAGAGTTAATTTGTTTGCTGAATACTTCTAGGAATAATATTGAGATAGTCACGACCACCTTCCCCCACCCCCCACCCCGAACGAATTATAACAACATCAATTTAAAATTAGATGCTACGGTAATTGCCTAATTTATGGCCGTTTTCCCATTGATAGTTCGATGCCTCCAGACCTAACCTATCTCTTTCTCCAGCCGTTCACAGCGGCGACCTTCCAACTGTTGAAATTAATTTCCATTTTGTTCAGTTCTTTCACTTTCTTTTCGCCATCCATTCGGGTGCGCTGTCACGATGCCTTCACCACTGGCTGCCTGCTGGCGTACTGAGCTCTCTATCATTGTAGCAAATGCACATGCACCCCGATCAATGCTCAACGCCTCATTGTTTAATGTAAACACGACACAAATTATAAATAATATCGATAATTGAAGCGATAAAATGAATAAATTATACCACATGTAGTTCGGTATTTGCCTCTCTCTTCTCGTTGAAATAGTCGCCTGTCGGCATGGGGTTCACCCGGTGAGGAGTGTTTCCCCAGAAGGTTGATTCTATTGCTTTGTATGCTCAAGTGTACGGTCGCGGGATTCGTCTGGGGGGAAAATACGGTTACACTAATGGTTGCACTCACTATATTTTAATCTTTCCGCACCTCCGAGGGTTTTTTCGACGAGAAAGTGAGGCGCAGCGAAAGGAATTGGTTCGATATCTCATTCATCGGGCCTGGGTTAGTATGTAATGGGCGGAAGTAGATGACGATGAAAATTGATTTCAAACGTCTTACTTTGCACTTATTTGATGGTGCTGTGAGACCATAAATTAAGAAAAAAAAACCAAGAATTTTGATATTTGTTGCTAGAGGGACCCAGAAAAGGTTTTGTACTCATTATGATCTCATTCGTATGTATGGCCTGTTTATTAATTTGGTTGTCAGTTGTATGATAAATCTTTTAAATTCCATTATGCAATGAGAAAGCATCACTTTAAACATGCCAACATATCAACCCAACCAGATATCCTCAAACCAACATGGATGCTCTTCCAATCCCACTACATCATGCGAAGCGTGTGATGCTCAACATTCGTGTTTTCGACGCAATTTATGAATTTCTCCGAGCTACGATTTGACGATGCGGACACGGAGCCCGAAGATTGCAGCATTTTTCAAGATGTTACGAATTCTAGGCAGTTTTCAGGAATGGTAAATATTTTTAATGAAATTGATTTTAATATTACAATTGGTCCTATTTATTCAAACTTTCCACTCAACCGTCATACCACGAATAAAATCTCAGTATATTGAATTATGGAGAGTGTGAGCTGTTTAGTGGAATACCTGTAACTAGAAAATAAGAAGATGTTGTAATTTCCTTTATTCCAACTACTTTTTGCTTATCTGAGATACGGTATTGTACTATCTACTATTGTACACGACACTTACGAAGTGAATTGTAGAGAAGTAGCGTATTGTAAGATAAGAATAAAGGTAGTTGAAATAAATGAAATTATTTTTTTTTTGTATCTCAGTATATTGTCAAAAATTTTTACCAGATCCCAAACAAGGTGTTAAGTTGTTCTTAAACCGTGATCCTGGCGAATGAAACTAGTTGGGATGAGAGTGTAAGAAGTGAAGCGGTCTTTGGCAATAGTTAAAATGTTTATAGGATGACGAAATTATAATGGTTGAAAAAAGGGGGGTGGTGGTGTTTTAATTATAAAAAATAGGATAGGGGGAAAAGGAGAAGTTGTTTGTTGGTTGGTTGGGGTGGGGTCTTCAATCAACGCAATGTTGACTTCATTTCCGCCAATGATAATGAGCTTATCTTACTTCCGATAATTGGGGAAAATGAAATTCTTCATTTCATATTCGACAAAATTGCAAACCTAGGACTTCATCAAATAAGAAATCGCAGCAAGCCGTGCTTCGAAACCGACGTGTTTTGTTTTTGCTGCGGTGTTTTCGCGAAAAAACAATCAAACAATAATTCGTAATTTCACTTGAACTAACAGTTAAATCATAAAATCTCCGAGTGCATTGTGTAAGCCGTAGTGGATACAATCGATTCCCTCTCAAAATGTTGAGTTGTCGGTAGTATTTCCCCGTTTTTTTGTTTGTTTTTTGTGCTTCGCCCCCGCACCCAGAAGAAGAGTTACATCAGCTTAGTTTTGCTTATTAGTGGTAGTATTGTGACACCCGAACATATATTATTGAGTTAGAGTGTTTTTGCGCTTTATCGCGAGTGAATCGATGATTATTAGCAGTTTTGAAGTTCGATATAAACATAGAGTCGCCTCATAGCGGGGATTTGCATTATTGGCAGAGTGTGGAGTGAAAAAAAAGAAGACTAGTGCAATGTGGAGAATGGCCATTTGCTGGTCAGAAGCAGCAAACGAAAACTTTCACCACGTAATGTACAGAGTTTTGTTATGCAGGTTGCATATCTATCGGGCGGTTTAGCAAAGTTAGTTTTTGCGCTTAATTAATCGCGAGTGCATGAAATTAATTACGAATCAACATCGAAAATTTTTATTTTTACGAATGAACAAGATAGTGTGATTGAAGAGGCGGAAATGGGTGTGATCTATCTCATTATAACTATATAACAATAATCTTATTGTCAAATAATACAAAAGACGTGTTGGAAATTTAAAATTTCCAAATTTGGAAGTGTGTTGCAGTGCCTTTATCCAAATGATATCGGTAATGTTAACATGTGAGGCTTATTGTATATGAAAGTAACCTCGGAATGGGCGTGACTCTCCAGACATTCTGAAATGGGTTGCTGGATCTGCAGTAGAGCTATCACATTCTAGCTCCCGGATTAAAGCTGCTTCCAATGGTCACTTGAATGATTGTTGTAAACAAATTTATTCCATAATACCATTGCCAGCCGATGGGTGTTAGATTGGACACACACATTGGACTTCATCAAATAAACCATATAAAGAATCAACATAATTGTTATTTAGATTTTCTATTAACTAATGTTTACGAAGACTTCTGTGTGAGTGAATCATTTAATCCAATATGGAGAAATGAAGCATTTTACACAGCAATTGAATATTCCCGGTTTGTGCATGAAAGTGAAATGCCTGTCGACTGCGAATTTGAGGAAGTCTTTGACTTTAAATCAGAAAATTATGAAAACATTAGGAATAAACTAAACTTAATTGATTGGCAAGCAGACTTAAGGAAAGAAATTAATGTCGCAAGTGCAACTAAAGTGTTCTACAATAAGTTGGCTAAAATAATAGAAGAAGAAGTACTAATTAAACGACATAGACGTAAGGTGTTTTCAAAAAATCCAGTATGGTTCAACAGGCAAGTTAAAAACTTAAAAAATCGTAAGCAAAAAGCACATAAAATTTATAAAAATTGTAACAGTCCCGACAATTTGGAACACGATTTGAATATTTTGTTGAGGAGCATAATTTAAAAACCGAACGTGAAATTAAATCTTGCACAAATTTTTTTTTTAATTATGTCAATACCAAACTGAAGTCGGACAATTTTTCCATCCAGAATGTATTTTGATGATATTGAAAGCAATAAAAACTCAGAAGAAATATGTAACTTATTTGCTAAGTTTTTTCAAGAAACATATACAAGCTTCTCAGAAGGTTTCCATCCTGAATTTCCAAGTGACATTTGCGTTAGTCAAGTACGAATTTTTTGAGGGGCTAGGATGTTTAGATGCATCCAAAAGCTCGGGACCTGATGGTGTACCTCCTTTGTTTTTGAAGACTTTGGATATAGAGCTTACATCTCCATTATTTTGGCTTTTTAATACGTCACTGGAATCCGGAGAATTTTCACAATTATCCACAAAACTTATTTCTAGTGCACACCTTTAAGTCTGGTAAAAAATCTGACGTTCGTTATTATCGTGGTATAGCGCTTATAACTTGCATTCCGAAGCTTTTTGAGGCGATTGTGAATAACAAAATATTTAACCAAGTAAAAAATAGGATAACTACTTTACTCAAATTGGAAGCAATGCATATCGGTCACCATGTAGAAGTTCAGGACACAGATTCTAGCAAAGCGTTTGATCGTGTCGATATATCCTTACTTCTTTTTAAATTGCAAAAATATGATTAAAGCCAAAACTCCGCAAATGGCCTGAATCATACCAATCGCGATCAAATTGGCAAATTTAAAAAAAAAGTATTCAACCCCTATTCATGCAACTTTGGCAGTCCCAGTGTTAACGACTTATCCTTTATTCTTAAGGAATTAAAAATTTTAATTTACGCTGATGTCATCAAACTTTATTTGAAAAAAAGAAAAAAAATACTGAAGACATCAACACATTCAAAACTGAGATACTGTTATTCCATACTTCATGTAACAAAAACCTGCTGCAACTAAGGGATCAAGGTGTTATTTTAGACTCGAAACTTACATTCATTGAGCATTACAACACAATTATGAACAGAGCTAATAATATGTGAGGCTTTACAAAAGGTTTCTGTTATAATTTTAATGACCCGTACACGACAAAAACATTGTATAATGTCAATACTAGAATATTGCAGTACAGTCTGGTCACCCTTTTCAATCACACATGAAGAAAGAATAGAGTCAGTACAAAAACAATGTTTGTTATACGCGTTCCGCAAATGAGGTTAGACTGTGTTTCCTTTACCGTCATATAAAGCTCAATGTATGCTCATAAACTTTCAGACATTAAAAGCGCGTCGTGAAATGTTGAAAACAAAATTAAAACAATAATTTTGCACGTGTTGATGACTAGGAGAAAATATTATTTTAATTATTTTGTACATGCAACTACACTTTAGTATAATGAAATGTAAATTAGTCTCAGGAGGCAAGATAAAAAAAAACCTACATTTCATTGACGACCATAAATTAATAAATAAATTATTCGACACTAACATAAGGGCCAGTTCATAAACCACGTAGACTCATTTTTGAAGAGCTAAGACCTCCCCCTCTCCCCCTCGTAGACTTTTTTCCTTACAATTTTTCGAAATTTTGTATGGAGCGTAGACTTTGGTCAACATCCCCACCCCTTTCCCCAAGGAAATTCTACGTGGTTTATGAATAGCCCCTAATCGAAATTTGATTACGTAGAATAATGTAAGATTGTACGCATTTAACATAAAAATAAGTCACATAATGTAATAATTGCATCAATGGCTAAATAAATAAATAACAACGTCTTGTGTTCACATTAAACAATGTGTTCAACTTCGGGAATAAGCCATCAAAGGGAAACGCTACCCGAGCAAAGGATTTTGCCAAATTGATAACAAATTCTTATATCAGACTATCATTGTTTGATCTCTGTTTATATTAAACAGCCAAAATAACAGAAGGGTTATGGTTCTCATCTAACTATCACTTTCACTTCACTTATACATCACCTCACATTTTTTTTGCTATTACCGGTATCACCGTGATAAAAATGAACTCCGTGAGGTGAAAGTGATAGATAAGTGAAAACCGTAGTAGTCCTCAGAATAATCAACTGTTTTGTCACTTTGTTCGGTGGTGTGATGGTGCCGTGGCAACCATAATAACACCAAGTTCATTCGAATCGTCACTATTTTTTCACTTTTGTGACATTCGTAATGGGGTTTTCTGTTTTCGCTTCGTTTTCACCGTGAGTGCGAACCGTAATAAGCCCCAGAATGATAAGCACTAAGTACACGAGAAGGGTAAGATATTGGGGTAGCTTGGTAAAAGATTGTGTGTTTGATCGGATACTGCCTTTCAAAATAGCGTTCCGTTCAAGATCAACTGTTTCTATTCAATGTTCACAGCTTTCCGTACTCTAACGGAACTATCAATACTTTTTCTTCATATCTTTGGTTCTAGTGGAAATTGCTTTCCACTCCTAGGGTCTCATGTTGATGAATGATGGTTCTCGATGGCTTTTTAGAGGCGCTTATTTGCTCCCATAAACAATCTGAATTATAAATACTCGCATACTATGATCAACACATTTATAAGAACGTACTTATCAGTATTTCACCTTTTCTCCTTTTCTTCTCTTCCTCGCGAAGAATCTTCAAATCCTCTTCTTTCTTTTCAATCAACGATTTTAAGTTATTCAATTGTTGCTTATTTTGCTCTGTTTCTTCCCTTCCTTGCTAGCTCCTTCTGTTTTTCTTATCTTTCTTCCTCCTTTTTCAGTTTTTGGTGTTCTACATGTTGCTTCTAATTAGCATATGCTTTGTTAGCCATCATGAGCAGTTCTTTGAGGATGGGAACTAGGTACGGCTCATATCCAAATGACTTCAATCACCATCAACGAATTTAATGTTTTCTCATACATTTATGATCGAGAATACATTGATCTTCGTACTCATACACTGATGAACGGTAAGGATCCTAGCCGAAGATACCAACGGATATTTTGTTTCACCTCTAGTTGTCGTCATGCTAAAGAACTGATTCCAATCGTCCTCAATTCTCCTTTTTGTCCTGTCTATTTCTTTTGATTTGAGCAGGATGAGTGGAACCATCCATTAGCAAGTCCGTTTTGATTTCTAACGGAAATGACTTCGAGATCTGTGAAAAATTGATAGAACTACGACTAGATTTTCGATTCGATGGATCGATCGACTATGCTTAACGAAGGCGTTTAGAATTTCTGATTCATTCAATATATGCTTACAAGGAGCGATATAATGTGTTTTAGCTTTATGAAAGAAGCTAAGCTTGTCCTTTTATTTAGTCAACTCAGCCGCTATTTTAACCCAATAATTGTATTTTCGGGACGTAATGAATTTTCAACATCCTGAGGTAGTACTGCACAGTATGAAAGAAACATTTAATTTTCTGCGTTACCGAATGCACATAAAGGGAATGCTAGGTTTGGCAGAAATTAAAGGGGTTTTTCATGTAAATTTAAGCCAGATAACACCTGAATCTAGTCTATTTTATGGAAGATTGCAAACATTGTTGTATGGCGTATGAAAGATTGCAAACAATTTCGTTGTTTACGGTTCCTTTGGCTTGGAATCAAACGGGGAGAAATTTTACGCGCCTGTTAAAATTCATTATTTTTTTCTGTGTGTATCACCAGACCATACGTCCGCTCTGCATAGTCTGGCAACGATAGTACGTTGATAATACGAACTAACCTTTCGAGTTCTGAATGCATCAAATGTGTAATTTAAAAAAAGATAGGTATTAGGACTGCTTATTTAGTGCTGTGCAATTTGTAAGCATTTAAGCTTCCACATCGTTTAGTTTCCAATGCATGACATATCATATTGTTGACCCCGGTTAGTTTGAACAGCTAAAGGGTGTCCACGATGAAATTGCCACACACAAAATTGATTCGCAAAATTCGAGTTTTCATCCGATTGCCATCAAATTTTCAGGGATTGAGAAATAACTATTAAACTTCATGTTACCATTTTACTCATATTTTATTTACAGTCCATACGCAAATGCACGCACCTTGGCCTTAACCCCGGCCATAAGATTCTGCACAACCTGTGAATCAACCGTTTTTTGCATGTAAACCCATACTTTCTTCAGTTCCTCGACTGTCTTCACTACCTTAGGTCGTTTAAGAAGGTGCTGCTTCATAATCGCCCAGTACTTCTCGATGGGGCGGAGCTCCAGAGTGTTGGGAGGGTTGAACATTTTCGGCACGAAATTGACCTTATTGTCCACATACCACTTCAGCACGCCCTTGGAGTAGTGGCATGAGGCCAAATCCGGCCAGAAGATTGTTGGGACGTTGTGGGCCTTCAGGAGAGGAAGCAGCCGCTTCTGGAGGCACGCTTTTATGTACACCTGTCCGTTCATCGTGTTCTGGGTCACGAAAGGTGCACTCCGCTTCCCGCACGTGCAGATGGCTTGCCAAACCAGGAATTTCTTCGCAAATTTGGACATCTTCTGAGTGCGGACATGCTCCGGAACGCTGAACTTATCCTTGGCCGTGAAAAACAGGTTGCCGGGGATCTGTTTGAAGTCGGCCTTCACATATGTTTCGTCGTCCATGATGCAGCATTCAACTTTCGTCAGCATGTTGAGGTACAACTTCCTGGCACGGGTTTTGGCGGACTTGTTCTGCTTCTCGTCGCGATTAGGGGCCTTTTGTACCTTGAACGTTCGAAGCCCAGCCTTAGTTTTGGCCTTCTGGACAAAACTTCGGCTTAGGTGCAGCTTCTTAGCCACATCCCGAACGGAGGCGTTCGGATTTCGGTTGAAGGCCCCAACTACGCGGTTGTGATTTTTGGTGTTGTACGGAATACTTTTTCCTTCACTTCTGGGCTTCCGATCGGTGGTCAACCGTTCCTCGAACCGCTTAATCACTCGCGACACCGTGGAATTCGCGATTCCCAACGTTTTAGCGATGCAACGATGCGAGAGATCCTTGTTCTCGTGATGAATGCGCAAGATTTTATCACGCGCGAGCTGTTCTTTCGACTCCATTTCCGCGAGTTTTGATCACAGGACTTTAAAACTTGCAGGATGTAAATAATGCACTATGAACTAAATCCACCCAAACGGTTACCCAACGGTTAAAAAGTTAGAGCAATTTCATAGTGTGGCAATTTCATCGTGGACACCCTTTAAATTCACAAATATTCGGCACTCAACTACTACGGGGGCGAATATGAATTGTTAATTAACCAGTGCAGACCACTGTTCCATAATTCTTTCTGTTGTTTCTTGCTGAGTTAATCACCTCGATGTGACGCGTTTTATGAAACGATGTGATGGTAATCCAAGCTATTTATGTATTTTCACAAACTTTCCTAGTCGTGATGGCTAGCCTTTGAAAAAATAGTGAAATGCAATGATCAATTCTGACGAGACTTCTCCCAACTCCTCAACACCTTTCAGGAACCCGTTATGTGAGATGTGCATATTTCAGGATCCGATATTCAGCAAAGGCTTTATGTAATTTCCAACAAGTTATTCGTTCATAAACCGCTCCACTTTTGTTTTCTTGACGTTTGGACCGCTAAAATTTATTTATTGAACATAAGATCGGTATGAATCACTTACCAAGCATGAGAAGATTTTCCGCCGTAATGCAGCATTCTGCAAAGCATCATTCAACTTATCAAGGATATCCCCTGCTTTGGCAGAACCGATGAAGAACGTTTGAAGATGCATTGAAACAATCTGGGACTTCAACTTTAACCAGCAAGCGAATGGTTGTTTGTAATTCTATTTTCCGAGCCGAATTCATTGTCGAATCGTAGCATAACGAGTACAGAGAATTATGCGCATTTTTCAGCGTAATTTCCTGGAAAAGGTGCTTAAGCATCATTCACTAAAACAAGAGCTTCAGTACTGGTCAATAACAATTCTGCATTCGGAAACATAGCACAAAATGCTGCCAGAAAATCAGACGCAATACATTTCAATAGCCAAATCAATTCAGCCTTAGTTGCTGCATCTCGTGTATTTAAGAACTGCACTTGAAAAATTTAAGAGAAGGCTTCGTTATAGTTGTTTTCGGGCCCACTCCGAAACAAGGCAGTCATTATGATCAGTTTTCTTCAACAATTCAGGACGGAAAGTGCATTTCCCCAAACTGTTCTTAAAATGAACCAAACACCAATCATTAGTTTTCATGATCGGTCTGAATTGAAATGAAATTCGAATAATATTTAACTAAAACACTTTTAACTTGTGAACTAGAGACAAGTACCGTCGACATCGACGGACAATATTGCACATTTGCACTAGCCTTTTCGCATTTGTCGATTGTATAATCAGCTGAATCACGAAAACTCTATCGCAGCAAGCCGTGCTTCGAAACTGACGTGTTTTGTTTTTGCTGCGTCGTTTTCGCGAAAAAAAAAATCAAACAATAATTCGTAATTTAACTTGAACTAACAGTGAAATCATAAAATCTCCGCGTGCATTGTGTAAGCCGTAGTGAATACAATCGATTCCCTCTCAAAATGTGTGAGTGTCGGTAGTATTTCCCCGTTTTTTTTTTTTTTTTTGTTTTTTGTGCTTCGCCCCCGCACCCGGAAGAAGAGTTACATCAGCTTAGTTTTGTTTATTAGTGGTAGTATTGTGACACCCGGACATAAATTATTAAGTTAGAGTGTTTTTGCGCTTTATCGCGAGTGAATCGATGATTATTAGCAGTTTTGAAGTTCGATATAAACTTAGAGTCGCCTCATAGCGGGGATTTGCATTATTGGCAGAGTGTGGAGTGAAAAAAAAAGAAGACTAGTGCAATGTAGAGAACGGCCATTTGCTGGTCAGAAGCAGCAAACGAAAACAACGCGCATGCGCGGGTGAAAAGCTTGCACATAATTTAAGGTGCATTCACCACGTGGTGTACAGAGTTTTGTTATGCAGGTTGCATATCTATCGGGCGGTTTAGCAACGTTGATTTTTGCGCTTATTTAATCGCGAGTGCATGAAATTAATTACGAATCAACGTCGAAAATTTTTATTTTTACGAATGAACAAGATAGTGTGATTGAGGAGGCGGACATGGGTGAGATCTATCTGATTATAACTATATAACAATAATCTTATTTTCAAATAATACTAAATACGTGCCTGGTTTGGAAATTTAAAATTTCCAAATCTGGAAGTGTGTTGCAGTGCCCTTATCCAAATGATATCGGTAATGTTTACATGCGGGGCTTATTGTATGTGAAAGTAACCTCGGAATGGGCGTGACTCTCCAGACATTCTGAAATGGATTGCTGGATCTGCAGTAGAGCTATCACTTTCTAGCTCCCGGATTAAAGCTTCTTCCAATGGTCACTTGAATGATTGTTGTAAACAGATTTCTTCCATAATACCATTGCCGGCCGATGGGTGTTAGATTGGACACACACAAATATACCCATCCTGTGTATTCGAACCGTAGAGCAAAATAACACCAAAAACAAAGCAAAAAAAAGAAACAAAAAACAAAAAAATAAACAATAAAAAAAAACAAAAAAAAAAAACAAAAAAAAAAAAAAAAAAAAAAAAATAAAAAATAAATTTTAAATTGTAATTATTTGATTAGAACAAGAAATTTCAGAGATCTTTTACTGCAACTAGAGACTTTTTAGAGACTAGCATTGAATTAGTGATCAAGTCTCTCAAGAGAATGAACTCTGTTTAGATTCACGATAATATGTAAAAACCCCTATGGAAAGCTGTTGCTAAAATCGAACAGCTCAAATGACGTGAATTATGCCACAAAACTTCAACAACTTCAAGTCTCCCGCATGTATTTTAACACTGACAAACAAAAATGCCGAAAATGTATCAAATCGCACGTATCCGTTTTAATTCGAAACAATACTTCTCCTCTACCAAGCCCGGAGGGAAAGGCGTGCATGGACTGGAGAATTTGCCGAAAATGAAAAATTCAGCAAACATTTCATTGCCGCACCGGACGCTTTTTTTTCATACTTCCATTAAGCTCATACCCATTTCCGCTTCCCGTTGTTGCTTGGGTACTTTCTCGCCGCTCACTGTTGTCCCTCTGCTTCGTTGACACCGGTCCTGACCGTTGCTGGAGCGCGCGCGCGCGTATTCACTCAAATACACTCGATAGAATAAGTTCGTGATTTCCTGAAGCTGCACAGCTCTCAAGTCTTGAATGAACTTTCGCCCTTACCTGCAAAGAAGACGAAGGAAAACAATGAGATGAGAAATCAAATACGGAATTCAGTGCAGTCAATACAGAAGGTAAGACGACGACCGCGCGGATAGCATTGAGCGAGAAAGTGTTCTTCTCCGACGCTATTTCGCCATTTGGGATATTATTTATTCAGCGAGAAAAAAACGAATCCCTCTCGAATCTATGAAGTGATTTCCGGTGCTGCCAGATTGTTGATGTGGACAGTAATCGAGAGCCTGGCAAGGGGAAGGGGCCGGGGGCGATTGATTTAGCGATTCGTTTTCTGTATGCATGGTGCGATGCGAAAACAAAACTTTCGATTACCGAGAGCAGCCCCCATCCGCCAGGAGCGGTTGGTTTTTTGGTGGGAGTAGCTTTTTGCCAAGTTGCAATATTGGTTCGGAGATCTGGGGAGTTCGTCGATTGCTTGGAGGAGAAAAAAAATTGATTCATTTAGAAGATTGGAAGTTTCTTTTCTGCTACTTGGAAGTAGAGATTGGACGATTTGTTTGGATGAATAAGTTAGGAATGAATATTGAATCATTTTTATTATTCGATTAGGATTGGGTATTGATTCGATTAATTTTGTTGCTTTGTAACATTCCCAGACGCCTAATGTAACGGTTAAATTATTTGGAATTTTCCTTAACATATCATTACGGGAGAAAGCCATTCCAGTTGTGTTGACGGGTTTCGTGTGCCCAAAAATGACCCTCCGTATCGCGCAATTACTCACTTAAATTGGCCATTTCTTCGCTTCCTTCACGTCTATCTAACTTGTACGATCTTTCACGTTTTGCTGCATCTCTCGGTCAATGCCAGGCTGAATTTTCACGTTCCCCTCGAGGGTCAGAGGAATTCAAGTGTCCTTCATTCATCACGATGAGCTGTCCGTTTCAGCACATGAAAAAAAAAATGCCAAGCTTGGTCCAACCGGCGACGGCGACGGGTCATCCGTGATAAAATCGCGAAAGTGATGAAATAGCAATATGGAGGCAATGGGCGAAAAAGGGTGATCAAGTAGATGAGATTAGGCTGTGCGAAGGCAACTGGGTGCGTGTGTAAGAGGGTTAATGCGTTGTTCCTCCTAACATAGTGGGGCAATTCATTCATGCCGACGAATGGGCGAGTTATGTCCAGCGGAGGATTTGCGTCGTCGTTTAGCCTAATGATGCTTAATTGGATGGCCCTTGGGCACGGGCTGCTCTGGGAGCTGTCGGATTAAGCTTGGGAGATTCAATTGGTAGGTGGAAATGGGGTGGCAAGTTGAAATGTTGCCCTGAGATGATTTTCATTCTTAGCATTCTCAACTCGATGTTCCTTGTTGGTTAGGCAATTCAGTTGATACTTTTCAACCAATCTTTTAGAAGAATCATTAAATTTGTTTCATAGCTTAAAATTAAAGCAGAAGCATGAGTTGCTATAGTATATGTCGATATTTGTCAATGTAGAAGAAATTGGAATAGTATCAAAATGTCCAAGAGTAAGTGTTGATGAGTTTGCTAACCTACCGTTGTTACACCCTTAATAAGTTTATACTTAAAGATATTGAATAGAAACTACTGAGATTTAAGTGACCTTCTAAATATGGTCATATTATTCTTAAGAAATTCACACAAGAATTCAAATTTAGGCCTGTTGCGCAACGTTTTCTACTCGCTTTTGTCAAACGTAGAGCTATCAAAATTTTAAGTAAAGGTAGACTTTTCAGCAAAGTTGAAGTTGGGAAAATTTCTCTTCAACATAGATAGCATACATTTCCATACACCAAAGAGCAAGAACGGTTAGACCAGAGAGTTTGGTTTTCCCATAGTAATTCCCATAGAAACTTCAACCAGTACAGCTCGAGTTCGTCGCCAATTTAGCTCAAATTTCAGGAGAAGTGTCAGGATTTAATTTGGAATCGATTGGTGGAATTGTATCCGGAATCGATACTTTAAACGACCCTACTATTTATCCTTCGTGTGAGAAGTAGTGAATGTAATCGAACCCTTCCAAAACGGAGAACTTGGTGTCGGAAAAATGTCCCTTAAGAAAAACGCATATGTTAGAAAGGAACTTCCATCCGTACGGCAGTGAACTTTGACACTGATGCAATTTTTCAGGTGTTTAGTTTTCATTTCTTGTTTCACCCGAAGAAACTGTCCTGTTCTATTAATTGGGTTTTATTTTTTAATTAAGTATTGTACCTTGAGGACAGGAATCAAGGCATCGGACATCCGAGAATAGAAATTCGGAACCACTAAGATGGGAGTTCTTTTACGTTACACAAGGAACATTGGTGAGATCGTTCCAAATTATCAAAAACATACGTCGACTACGTACATGCCAGAATCAAGGATGTTAATTTTCGATTCTGGAAGTTTCAATATTTCTCAGATGCACATTCGATTTTTGGATTATAACGTTGGGAAGCATTGAAGAGTTACTCGAAGGTAGTTGGTTTTCTATTTAGCTGTCACGTTTTGCTTCGTGCTGAAATTTTTGGTTATAATTTTCTACTAAGGTCGTTGAAAACTGTAGTTTTCCTATAACACTTTTGAATTCGAAAAAGGGGCTACAGCCCAAGATGCGATGAATGTCGTTTAGTTCGTTATCAATTAATTTGACATGCCGCCAGCACCAATGTGGGCCCAGGATGTATAGTAAAATTTGTCGATTGTTTCCAAGCTCGAAAAGAGTAAGTTCACCGGGATCGTCTTAAGTCACGCAATTGTGAGAGAACTGGTTCTGAAAGACGACTGCGTATGACCCTGTTGCGTCCGGAACTGGAAAGCTTATGAGTTCAGCCTGATGGTACTACTCGAGGAAGTTTGTTTTAGAGAACACCTCAACTGATTTTATGAAACCGACGAACCAACTGTGGATAATAATCGCAGTCTCTGAAATTTTGGTAAGTTCTTTCCTGTTTACTCCTTTTTACCTTCAATTACACTACTATGAACAGATTATGTGGGTGCAAGGTTTGTTTTTCACCACTTTTATGGAGCTGAGTTCACTCTTTACATTGACAGTGGAAAATTTATCGTGTTAATGCCATTAGTAGTTTGTTTTCTTAAAGGAGGCTTAAACCTGGTTTTCTAGTAGTAATTTTTATATGACTGTGTGCTCATACCGCTGCTCTCCGCTGCTGTGTATGTTGGAACTGGCGTCCTTTGTGTTACCATGTTTTTGAGCAGTGATGCAATTGGTAGTGAACATCCTCTGCTAAGTTCTTCTTCGCCAACCGTACTTTCTCAGACATTCTTCTCTATTCAGAGAGCGAGGAATGGCGCTACAACCATAAGCCATATAAGGCTCGGACTAAAATTAATGTTTAAGTCTCAACCGTTCGAAGAAAAATGGAGCATCACTTAATCTTCTTAGACTAGATACTCCCAACGACTATTTTTAAATAAATGTTTGGTCTGTTCAACAAACCGGGCGTTTTGTTTAACTATTCGCTCCAACTATTTATTTCTTGAGGTAGATACCAAATCCTCTCAATCTCGATGACGAGGCCAGATGAGCGATCGAGGAGTGTCGTCTAGGGGATTATGGAGTGAAGAAACGTATCAGCAACTGGATCCGTTTCATGATGACATGCAATGTCTTCAACGAATTATTCCTCATTGAAGCTTCATCCACAAGGTGAGCATATTTCAATGCAAATGCTAATGCTATTTCTTTTAACGTTGTGAAGCTTTGAATTGAATTAAAAACTAGCTTTACTAACTAAAACTATAACTACCTGTAAAAATAAATTTGCTTGGGCTTTTCCTAATATAAATCTAGCAAATCCATGATTTCTTTCAGAATTTTCCATAACTTTTTAAATTGCATCTTAGATTTGTTCTGATGCTTTTCTAACGAAACCCACGGCAAACTTGAGAATAGATTATGTAAATCTATCATCGGAAAACATGGATCTTCTTCGTTAAGAGAACATTTGGGATTATTTGCTGAGTCGAATTCAACATGAACACGGGACTCCGATAGATATTCTAACGTAACAGCTGAACTAATCTGACCCTGCCTTGTCCAAATCCGAATCAAATCCATATCCAATCCCAATCCAATCCAAATCCAATCCAAATCCAATCCAAATCCAATCCAAATCCAATCCAAATCCAATCCAAATCCAATCCAAATCCAATCCAAATCCAATCCAAATCCAATCCAAATCCAATCCAAATCCAATCCAAATCCAATCCAAATCCAATCCAAATCCAATCCAAATCCAATCCAATCCAAATCCGAGCGTGGTGGCAGGATGCTAGATCAGTCCAAAACAGAGTTGATCCTTTGTACTTCCTTATGAATAACAAGAGACGCTTCTCGAGGTAGTCTTGCGAGTACATCGTACCGTTGATTGTTCCGGAAGTGATGAAGGGAGCGATTATTTCACCAAATTCACGAATCGCCTGCCAGACAAGGAACTTCTTTCCTCCGGAAAATCGAACTTAGACTTGGCAACGAAAAATTCTTGCCCAGGAAGTTGACGGATAACGGCCTTGACGTAAGTTTCGTCATCCATCACGATGCAGCACGATGTGGCGAGCAACTTCGTGTAAAGTTTGCGAGCGCGGGTTTTCGAATTGATGTTTTGCTTTTCATTCCAGTTTGAGGCTTTTTGCACCTTGTAAACATGTAATCCAGCCCGTTTCATGGTTTTCTGCACATAACCGACTGACGCCTTGGACTTTTTAGCGACATCTCGATTTTTTTTTTACGTCGGCCTATTTCCTCACATGGTGACAATCACCGACGCTAGGAAGACGACTCCACCACCTGGACCCTACCTAACGACTCATGAATATGAGCAGGGACCAACGGCTTTACTTCCCTTCCGAAGGAAGACGTGACCAGATTTTTTCACCTCAGAAAAACCACCGACGTCGACTGGGATTGAACCCAGACCCACTGTGGTGCTAAGTAGCAGTCACGCTAACCACTGCACCACCGACGCCGGCAACATCTCGAATTCACATGTTTGTACAGTTCTTGAGCAGTTGCACCGCTTTCCTGGCCATTTTACTGTCCACTGGACCACTTTTAGGGCCATTCCCTTCCTTCCATCGGGCAATCAGACGCTCCTTGAAGGTTCTTATCACACGAGACACAGTTGAATGTGCAATTCCAAGCTTTTTAGCGACCCATCGGTTGGACGCCTCTGGATTTTGATTCTAAGTGAACAGAATTTTTTCACGGACAATTTCTTTTTTCGACGACGTGACTGGAACTGTTGTGTAAATCACTATGAATCATGACAGATATACTTTGATAGATATCATACACTATGGATAAGATTTGCTCATATTTACAGAAAGTTACAGAAGATTTTCGGTGTGCAATCTTTATCGAATACACTATTTCATGAGACATGTTAGGAAACTGAATGTTTCATAATTCAAAAGAGCTGCTAATGATTCAAAGAAGAATAAGAAATCTCATACGAAAGTTTTTAACTAGCTTTTCCAAAAATATTCAAGAAAAACCAAGTTTTACTTTTGCCAAGAAATGTCAGCAGATTGCGAGATTTTCAATAAGGAAGAACTGCTTAAGATTGAAGGAAGAAAATACCATAAGTATTTAGTGGCATTAGGTTCCGTATATTTCAAGTAAAACTAGATTCAATCTTCCACAGGACGTGTTAGCTGATTGAAAGTGTTAAAATAAGAAAGATCTGCACTTGATTTAAAGAAGGAGTAATCTTCCATGAAAGTTCATTGGTTTCATGTCACAATTTAGGAAACACTATGTCCAATCTTTCGGTTTTGAGAATGTAACTTACTTTCGGCCTAACGGCATTCGGTCTAATGGCCCTGAATTGTTTATGATATGAACAAGATATTTTTTCTGTGTACCATGTAAGTTTACAATACAAAAATCAAATGGGTCAGGATGCGCATTTGCTTAGTAATCACTGTTTTTTACATTACTGGTTTCATTTTTTAAAGCTTACTTTGAAAAGAAATTTGATTCTACCGAAATTGAATACTTTGTATTATATTTAAACAACAAGCGTTTCAAAAATCTTGAATCAATTTGTGCCACCAACCCTTCCACTAAGTGCGCCAGAGGAGCTTCACCCATAAAAAAAAATAACGCATTTTTATCCCACGGTTCACCGTATCTGATTAACGAAGAGTCTTCGGAGCAACAACTTCGCCACCAGCCACAAAATGAAAGTGCTACGGTCTGGTTTCGCGAATTCCTTATTTTCCCCCCACTAACAGGACCCACACGACACTCACTGTTTACGGTGATGGTAACAAGGCGACCCAGAAGCGGCAAACCTCGGTCGTTGTCCAGAACGGCAGCAGCGAATCAGGCTTGCCGATAGGATTATTGTTATTATTTTTAATCTTCGTAAAACTTGCTCTTTTATATCTTCCGAAGTATAACAACACGTATTCGAGAAAGGAAGAAAAAAAAATACGAACGAAACCAATGTAGCTAACTAAAGCGTATAAAAAAGTGGGCACCGACAAAGAGCCAATGATGTGATCACCGGACTTTCTGACCGCACAAGAGCAGCCTCGTTCGTTTGCGGGTCCAGAGCGAAATATGCAAATCAATTTTTTGCCCCCGCGGTTCGTTTCCACACACTCTCCCTCTCACTCGTGCTCTGCCCTGAACAGTTCGGTTTAATTTTATACTTTTCGTTCAGGTCTTTGTCAAATTTTCAGCTCCATCCCTGGCTGGACTACATGGCGATCACGTTTCATGATGCTGTCCATACATACAGTTCACAAACAAAACCTGCCATCGATCGGCCGGCCGGCGGCTAATGATCACACTTCTGGTAATGCGACCACAGTCACCATCCAGTCAGTGGGGAGCTATTGACCTTATAACACAACAGGAATAATTCATTACGTGTCCTTTTTCAGCACATGTGCATCAGATCAAGCCAAACTGGGATATCAATTTTCGACAACGGATTTCGATTCTGCCTGTCAGTGGGCGATTTTGCAGATTGCAAAATGTTTGTCATCCAGCTTATCGCACTTGCGGCGATCGCGATTTCAACCAAAAGAACTTCGGCAGTGATTTATCGATTCCACCCACGGATGGACACATTTTTCGGCTCGTGTTGTAGGCTAGAATGTCCGAGCGTCGGCTCCAACCGGAATTCAAAATATACACCGCAAAATGAATTCATAAGGAACGATACTCCGAGTAACTCGCACACTTCGAGCCTGAGAAATCGACTTTTAATCTACAGTCATTATTCATGCTGAGTGGATCAATTATTCAAAGTGCTGAAGAAACGAAGAAGAGCACCCATAATCCACTTCCAGTACCACTGTCAGTGCTTGCGATAGGTAGTTCTTTTATTTTTTGGTTGACTTCTCAAGTATGTTGGGAATCCTCTTCACGAATGGGATGGATTGCATTGTTCGGAGCTGCGCAATTCCTGCTCGCGGAAAATAAATTGCTTCAAGTTTGCTTCGTCAAGGGGCTCTTCGGGCGAAGGTTTCGTACGAGTCTTCATTTCAACCTAAATTTGGATGAAAATTGAAACCGACTCAGCATCAACCCGGAAGATAGGTACTCTATTATTGTACAAGACAACAGTCAGACGGTGAAATACCACAAATGAATCTCTTCCCCCCCTCCCTAATCAAACAGCCAGACAGCCGAGTTTTAGTCGAGTGATGCATAACGACCGCCAACGAATTTTGCTCATATATCGCAATAAAAACAGCAATTCAAAACTACAACCGACAGCATCGTTGTCGTCGTCGTCGTCGTCGTCGAGAATCCTAACCAGAACCAGTCCCTTTTCGAGCGCACTGCAGAGTGTAGTTACCAGACAGCGTGTGTCGTGACGTAGGAAATGGATGAGATGGGAAATTTAATTTTAGCTTTTTTGAACCACCCGAAGATTCACCTTCCTGATGCGAAGGAATCTCTCGATCTCTCACCATACATTCGTCTAAGTTCTTGTGTAATGATGATGAAGATGCTACGAAAGGGGTACTGCCGGTTGGTCGGTTGGCCGGTGGCGATGGGGAATGGGGTTCACCGAGATTGCTATGAGGTGAGAACAAGATGGAAGATGTCTGTGTAAACATCTTAATGAAAGTAAATATCTCAGCCACACGAGTGCATCGCCCAAGTCGACAACGTCCGACGGTAGCTATGCGGTGGTGAAAAGAAAAGCAACAACAGCAACAACAGTAGCACTTGATAGGTTGCAGACATCAGTCCGGCAGTGAGATGTGAAACTGAGAAGAGCTCTCCTGGCAGTCCAGATTCCCGTTGGAGAACCTTTGAAAATTAAGTTAGATTTAGTGTATTGGAGATTTGTCTTGTAATTTTTTCCCCATCTGCTCCGGATCGATAGAACCGTGTTTTTTTTTTTTATTGATTTTTGGATTTTTATTTTGAATGTTAAGGGTAATTAACTCTTCCCAAATTATGTTAGCCTTATTGAAAAAGAGCATATAACTTCGAGCCAATGTGTTTCAGCTCATCTTTGGTTTGTTATTGAGTCCAAACAAACTTCAAAAAAATATGTAACATTTGTCCTGGATTAACAAATAATATATTTCCCACAAATTCAGTGAACTAACAAAAGTATAAAATTATGTCCAAATAGCCCAAAACTGAACTTTTTTGGTTAAAAAATGTGAAACAACAGAATCAATCTGTTCTGAAACCTTTATAACAGTGTTGTCACTTAACTATTAAAGCCATCAGAATTTATTTCAGATTGAGAGAGAGAGAGAGAGAGAGAGAGAGAGAAAGAGAGAGAGAGAGAGAGAGAGAGAGAAGAGAGAGAGAGAGAGAGAGAGAGAGAGAGAGAGAGAGAGAGAGAGAGAGAGAGAGAGAGAGAGAGAGAATGAGTAATAGAGTTGTTTTAAAATTTATGACTATTCAACTTTCCATTGATGTTTATTAAATGTTCAGTAATAATTCTTTCGTTGGATGTGTTGGATAGATCTTATGTAATTATAATTGTAGCAATTAAAATTTTAAGTAGTCGTTAGGTTCAAAGATAAAATACAAAAATGAATTGATTCATTCAAAAATCCAGGTTCATTTTGAAAGAAGTTGGGGTCTGATTGGTCCTCCTACGTCAGCCCAAAACCGTGGCTCGAATGTAAAGCTGCTAGCAACACTGCTAAACACCGGAATATATTTCACATAGCGGTTAGTTATTGGGAATAAATATAAATTGGGGAGATTTCCAATCGGTTTCGGAAATCGTACGAGAAATGACTTCTCGTGACGTTGCAAGTCTAATGACCATTAGGTCGAAAATCATGTGGCCGAATGGATCATTGAGACCGCATTTTGAAGACCGCATTTTGAATATCGAAAGATTGGATTTTGATTGGATTTGGATTGGATTTGGATTGGATTTGGATTGGATTTGGATTGGATTTGGATTGGATTTGGATTGGATTTGGATTGGATTTGGATTGGATTTGGATTGGATTTGGATTGGATTTGGATTGGATTTGGATTGGATTTGGATTGGATTTGGATTGGATTTGGATTGGATTTGGATTGGATTTGGATTGGATTTGGATTGGATTTGGATTGGATTTGGATTGGATTTGGATTGAATTTGGATTGGATTTGGATTGGATTTGGATTGGATTTGGATTGGATTTTGTTTTGGATTTGGATTGGATTTGGATTGAATTTGGATTGAATTTGGATTGGATTTGGATTGGATTTGGATGGGATTTGGATGGATTTGGATTGGCTGGATTGGATTTGGATTGATTTGGATTGGATTTGGATTGGATTTGGATTGGATTTGGATTGGATTTGGATTGGATTTGGATTGGATTTGGATTGGATTTGGATTGGATTTGGATTGGATTTGGATTGGATTTGGATTGGATTTGGATTGGATTTGGATTGTTATTTTTGGATTTGGATTGGATTTGGATTGGATTTGGATTGGATTTGGATTGGATTTGGATTGGATTTGGATTGGATTTGGATTGGATTTGGATTGGATTTGGATTGGATTTGGATTGGATTTGGATTGGATTTGGATTGGATTTGGATTGGATTTGATCTTTTCATCGTAGGACCATACCAATTGAGGTAGGTTGTAATCTCCCCATGATGGCAATACTATCAGAATCCGAAACACTTTCACAGATTTGTTGAACTGCTGCTGAATGCGCTGAGTGCAATTCCGGAGACGAGTTTGGACAAATTTACGATATGTATTCAACCATGTTCAATGGAATTTCTAAATGGTCAACCGGCATTTTTATGAAACCTGGGATGTTCAGTGTTATACCAGACTGTTCATTAGTTCATTAGAATCTACAATTGAAATTGTAGCTTTTTCAGATGTACGATATGTATTCAACCGATTTAATGGAAGAGCAATCGACATTATGAGATAATCTGGTATGTTCTAAGTCATCCAACCTGTCCTGACGTACTGAATTTAGGATCCATAATATAAACTGTAGCTCTTCGGCAATACAAAGTTGTGATTTTTTTTCAACCATGTAACATACATGAATCAATATCGTAACTTTGTGTAGCCGAAAAAAATACAATAACAACTGTAGACCCTAAATTTTGAACTCAAAAACAGTTCGGATGACCTAAAACCATACCATATTGTTGCATTATATCTTTTGACCTTTCAGAAGATTAAATATGTGTGTGTGTGTGTGTGTGTGTGTGTGTGTGTGTGTGTGTGTGTGTGTGTGTGTGTGTGTGTGTGTGTGTGTGTGTGTGTGTGTGTGTGTGTGTGTGTGTGTGTGTGTGTGTGTGTGTGTGTGTGTGTGTGTGTGTGTGTGTGTGTGTGTGTGTGTGTGTGTGTGTGTGGCAAGTAACATTGCTAACACCATCCTGCTTTATTAGGTTTTATTAAAGTTTTATGAAAGTCACTTGAAATCAATTTGGTTTTATTATGCCAATAGGTTTCATATTTTAGTCAGGTTTATGAAAACCTACACAGCTTGTTCACAACGATCTTAAGACCTTGTTTCTCAAATTCCTTTTACTCCTATCAAAGGTTTTATTTCGACTTTATGAACTCGTAAAATACTGTATTGTAATCCCGTTTTAGGACTCATTGAAATTATCTTATTATGGTCTGCTGAAAAGGCATTTTAAAACAATTTTGCCTCCATTAAATGCATTAAACGGCAAATTGGCATTGAAGGAAGTCACCATAGGACCAAATAGTTTTATAATAGTGATTGCGAAGAAATTGGCTTCATGGCCAAACTGTGATTTTTTTTCCAATCGCCATATTGAAATATAAGAAATAATTGAATTGTGGAAAAATAAATACATCAAATTATCAATAACATGCAAATAAACTGTAGATCGGAGACTAATTTTGGCATTCTTTTAGATAACCTTATCCAATTCCATCGATTTTCAGGAAATTCATGATTAATTTATCGAATATATTTGTTTTAATTTGGTTTATGTTGTTGTGAATTCGCATAATTTCCGAAGCGCATTAATTTTCGGCTCTTATCGGCCACTAGCTGGTTTTCATGGCAGCCAAAAGGTTTTATGAAGGTTATCAAGTGGTCATAGCATCTATCACTAGAAAATTTTCAAAATGTTTATGGTCTTATAAAGGTTTTATTAACTTATTTTCACAATCTTCTATAGAGTGGGGCACTTTGTTCAAATTTCGGCATTAAAAAAACATAGAGGAGGTGTTGGTAAACAAAACAGTTTTGAATGTAGTTTTATCAACAAAGCCGGGAGGAATGCTATACGGCTGGAATAAAACTCAAATTGTTACTTGGGTTGTGACAGGATATTTGATTTGCACCAAATCAAATATCAAATCTTAATGACTATGGATGCAATTGTTTTTTTTTCTCTACAGAAAAAAAAAAAGAAACCTCGGGTGGTCAATCTTTCTCATGCTAATGCTAAAAGACGAATGTAATTAAAATATTACAAGCGTAGGATTTCAAGGTTGAATATTTATTCAAATTTCAACAACCATAAATGATTCGCAATCACAATCCTCCATATGCAAATATCTTCAATCATTCGTCTTGGGACTACCAGCAACACAATACAAATAAGGCAGAAACAGAATCGGACAGATACTCCCCACTCTGAAACCTCCACCCGCCTCGCCAGACCGAATATGTTCGGCACGTACGGAACGTGAGAGACGAGTGAAATATGGATATTATGCGAGGAAGATTTATGGAACGAAATTACTTTATAAATATGGCGCAAAAACGACGAAACAGTGGCGATGACGGGTGCAGTACCGAAAAATAACCACCTCACTGACGGCGACGACGACGACGACGACGATGTCATCTTTCAGAAGCGGAAGACAGAGGCCCATCGCGAGCCGGTGTGAGTTCACAATGACAAGAACATTCAGACGCCAACAGAATAGTAATGACTACAGTGCACCTCACTCCAATCCGCCGTGCAAGCATATTACAAAGGTATGCACATACAGCCGTGGAATTAAAAGCTCGTTAATCTTGGCGTCCGATGAATGCAAAATTTAATTTATACTTTCATTCATGCCCGAAAAGACGAACCCAACTACTGTCGCTACTGCCGATGGTGCTCATCGCCACTGTACCGTTCGGTGGCAGTTTTTGGACGATTAATCGTGGAAACGGTTCAATTTGGAAAATTTGCACTAGCAGGTACCAGGACGGTATATACCGTCTATCTTTAAGTTCCATCAAAATAAAAGGGTCTAATATAGAGAATAAACTAGCCCATTCATTCACGATGTAATGAGGTGGAAAATGGAATGGGTCACGCTTCGGCTCGGTGAGGTGGCGGCTAGTTCTTTGAAAGTCACTGAACCTGTCGTCGATATGTTTAGCTTTCCGGAGTGAATGAATTACGCGCTGATAAGTTCACGTAACAGATGAGGAATTTCGGTCGATAGAGGTTGCTAATTGAAACGATGCACTATGGTACGAATGCCCAAATTGCGTGACCAAAATCGATCTCGAAAACTACTACCTTTAAACATATGATGTGTTCGGAGGATTAAATCTTAAAACTGAGATCTATCTTTTGGTTTGAGTAGTGACTAGGGTGGTCCTTTTATGCTCACAATAACTTTTTATTTTTATGATTTAGAGGAAATTTTTTTCCTACAATATTGTAGATTATTAAATTTAATTGCGCCTCACATTCTTCAACTTCACTTGTTTTCTTCAGCTCCTCCGGATTGCCCTCGAACTCCCAGAAGCGCTGGATCGATTCACTTAATTCTTCCAATGTGACCGTGTGCGAATGAGCGAAGCTCCGATTCACCACTTCACCGCACACACTGCCAACAAACCAACCAAGTTGAGTCTCACGTAGTACTGGTAGATCATCACCATCTGAATACTCTCCCGGTAGAAGCAGTCTCAAAAACCATTCATTGCCCAGTAACATGTCCACCCTTCCAGGCTCAAAAACTTTGGATCAGCGAGCTGCACTCCAGCAGGCAACTCCCAATTCTTGACATCTACCCTGGACGTAGGAAGGTCGGCTGTAACCGTATCCGCAATTAGACACTGGACGTTTGCTCGGAACTTAGAATAGGTGGAGCGAATCTGGACGGTGGTATTGTTGGACACTTGACTTCTGGTACTGTTTACTCCAGCCACGATGACTGATGTCGGATTCAGCGTCAAACCGAGCATCTCGACCGTGGAGCTTGCAATCAAATTTGCTTGGGACCTCGAATCTAATAAAACACGGCACAGGTGGGGCTTGTTGTTTTTATCCATTGCCCTCACAACAGCGGTGAGTAGTAGCACCTGTTGCATAGAGATTCCTTCACTGGTACAGGTGGCACTCGTCAGTTGGGCTTGATTAGTTGTTTCCTCTTGCAGTTTCGGTTCTTCATGTTTGCTGCTAGTGGTCTTGCCTTCCAAACATGGTTTCACTCCTTCCTCGGCATGAAGGAGACTATGGTGACGCCTTTTGCATTTATTGCACGTATTTTCGGATGGGCAATCCTTTCCACGATGTCCTCGTCTGGGGCAATTGAAGCACACATTGCGCTCCCGAACTTTGGCCAACCTCTCTTGAACGGTGATTGCTTTGAGATCCGGGCAAGCAAAATTCGGATGACCCTTGCCGCAGAAATCACATTTTGCTTCATTCCCAGAGGTGATGGCAGCATTCACCTTCTGGGGGTATGACTTGAGTGTTGATGCTGGTTTGGCCTGAGGTTGCTTGATGATCGTAGTCTCGCACCGTTCCATGACGAAGCACTCCTCCTTAAGGTACTTTACCATTCCATACCATACCCGTGCTTTATGGTTGACTCCCAGCGTCTACGAGGATCTTTGTCCAGTGCTGCAGTTAACAGACGTACCAAGTTTTCGACGTGCCTTGTGCAGTCGTCCACCAAGTTACGCAGCTCGGTATGGCTCTCCTTGGACATCTTCTTCAAGGTTAGGAGGCCGTCAATGTGCTTGCCAATCGTGTGCCGCTTGTTTTCGTATCTTTCCTCCAAAATTACCCATGCGTGGGCGTAGTTCCCTCCGTTTATGGTTTTGGCGTCTATCAATCCAGCTGCTGATCCCACCAGAGCTTTGTCCAGGTGGTATAGTTTCACTGCTGGGGGATCCGGTGCTTTGTCGACCAGGTCTTTGAACATGGCCTTGAACTTTGGCCAACTTTCATATCGACCGTCAAAGGTCGGTATGGGCATCCTGAGGGGTTGTTGAACTATCATTGGAGCTTAGAGAGGTGCACCCACATTTGGCTGGATTGCGTTTACACCTGCATCCCAGTTCAACTCAGTCTGCCGCTCTTCAAGGATTACCGACACATTATCGTACAGCTGTTCAAATTCAGCATAATGCTCATCGTGAGCGAGGCGTCCATCTTCGGTGAGCAATGCAAGAAGTTTCTCATGGAGATCGTTGTACTCCTTGTACGCTGATTCCACCTTGCGTAGGTGAACTTTAACTTGGGCCTCCGTTAGTACAGAAGGGTCATGGTTCGGAGGATTGATGGAATTGAATACTTTCGTTACCTTACCTTTTTTCAAGGCCACGGCGGTGGACGAGTAGGTTGATCTGCTCCATGTTCTGCAGCTGTTCTTGCAGCTTCCGCTTCTTTTTTTCCTTCTTGTTCTTCGGGGTGATGGCACCCAGATTCAACTGCCCAAGTGCAGTGATTCCAGATGTACTTGAAGGACCTGCCGGATCGGTCTTAGCATCCAGCATGTCACTGGGGACACATCACTTCAAGCCTTATGCTTCAGTTTAGAATGAAAGCAACCAAGTTTGCAATCATCTAATCACTTAACACTTTTTTTCTTCACCGTAACCACTCTTCTAATTCTGCTGGTCACGGTCACTGGTCATGCTCGACCTTGCCAACTTCCAAGATGGTGGCTCAGCACATGTATTTTTATTCAACCACTATGGCGGTCGCTCATCATCTTTCACTTCACTTTTTCGGGTTTTTCGACGGTATTTATATCCGATCCGGCAGAACTTACACTTTATCACTTTATCCACTTAATTATCCGGCTCGAAGGACCAAATTTATGTTGGATTAGTGGACTGTAACACCCTTTTCTTCGCAAGTCCGCCAAGCGTCAAGAGGAGGATCTTAAACAAGGGTGAACTAATTGACCGGCGGCACACTTAATACACTGATGGATTCTTTCGGATCGGACACAAATTTACACTTAAATTTCTCTAAACTTATCCTATTTAATCATGAAATTTTATTTAGTATTGAAAATACACTTCGTTCGATGGTTGAAACTCGAATGGCGGACGGTCGACCGCTCGGGCACTCGCTGGCTGCTGCTCGTCGTCGTCTTTTCCTCTCCTTCCACACAGTCGAAAGGCGTTGGCGCGCAAAGGTTGGCAGCGCCGCTTTATAGCACAAATCGTAGTAGACGGGGATTCGGTCGTCCCCCATTTCCCATAAAACCTTCGAGCTGTCAAGCCGTAGCTCGAACAAACACTAACATTTTTTTTTTGTAAAATTTTATTTTTCGCTTTTTGTTTGTGTATTTTCATTGGGGCTTTTTATATAAACTTTCTTTTTCGCGCACAAAAGAAAACCCCCCCTCTACAAAACCAAAGTATACTTCAGCCAAATTGAACTCTAAATCTAGATGGGGGGGAATGGGGTCTCTTTGGGGTGTTTTTCTCCCTCCTGGAAAAGGGGGGGGGGGAAGAAACCCAGGCCCCGCAAAAATACATTGGAAATATTGGCGCTGGAGATTTTTTTTTATCCTTCCCCAAAATAAAAATATGTTTTGGAGTGAAATAAAAAAAAAAAAGATATAGGGGCGGGGGTACGGCGGGAGGAGGGCGGCCTTCTAAGGCGGGAAGAAAAAAAAAAATATATAATAAAGGTATAGGGTAGGGAACGGCTTAATCAGGGGTCACTATTTTAATCAGTTGTTAGGAAATAGGTCTATAACTCCTACATTTTCCAAATTATTTCACTTTTAATGATACGATCATAAGCTTTATCTATTGGGTCAATGGTTCGATGTATGAATCATGATTGATTACCAATTTATTACTGTCATTTTGAAGATTTAAAATACATCATCTAGAAACCATCAGTTTCTGACCTGCTGAAGAAGTTCGCTCAAATGTTGCCTTTGCCTATTTTGCATTTAATCGCGTGTACCGGAGAGCATATCTTAATCAGCTCTCTCTCACAACTAGTCTTGTTGCCAGAATGAGAATGTGATGTTGAACATTGAGTTAAATTTATTACATATTTAGATAATCTGAAATCGCTATTTATTTCATGTTTCTTCCAGTCATTGGAGGTTGATCTATGCTTATGATTATATTGTCCATCATCTGGCACTATCATTTGCAATAAAAAATATGTTTTGGAGCTGTCCAATAGTACTCAACGATAAATAATGCTTCGCTGTTGAGCTGCAGCTATGGCATCACTGTTGCTTTTGAGAGAGCCCATGTTTCCTCTCTTCTTTGTTAACCATGGATATAGCGCACCGGTAATGTAACGTGAAGCCTGCTGTCTCTTGCATTTGTTTGTTCTTAAACGAAGCATCCCGTTTGTCGTCACAGTCGCTTTGGCTAACATTTGCGCGAGAGTAAATGAAATAAGAAATACACATTGCCAATCTAAAGATCAATGACAAACTAAAAGTTTAGTCGTGTGCGTCTGTCTCATAACCTGCTAGTAGACGAGTTTGTGATCGTAGCAATCGACATGTTTTGGTTGATTGTTTTCGAGAGCGGATGGGTAAAACGAAGGAGCGGGTTGAGGAAATTGACGTTTGCAGCAAATCGTGAACTGGCCTATTTAATTTCGCCTTTGCACACATGCACAGAATCGCACTGATACAATATTGTTAGTTTATGTACAGATTGAGGAGCTGAAGAAAACAGCATTTTAAAACGGAAAGCAATCCGCATGCGTTTAAGAAGTCCCTGCAATTGGGAACTTTATTCCATGGCTATGAAATGTTCTGAGCCTAATATTCGTTGCTGAAGGCATGTTCCGATAGACCAGACGTAAGCAAAGGGATTAATGTCCGAATATTGGCAGTTCTTATTATAGGTTACATACAGCTTCATCAAATGTCTCAGGTGCTGACTAAACTGCTTAAAACCCGTCCCGTACCCTACGTGGTTGGATTTGATAAGCCAAAATATGGATCGATTCGGGGACTTAAGCCGTCAAGAATGGGAACAATTGGCACTAGATAAAGAATAAGTTACTCACAAAATTGAGGAAATTTACTCCAAGTATGAACCAACTGGTTCGGATGATTCCATACGATAAAACTAAAATAATCCAACATTCCACTCAATGGAAATCCATTTCATATAAGCATTTTTAATAATACTGCCGTTATGCTGCCCTGTTCGGTTATGAAGCTCAAACTATATGTGTTATGAATGAATGAAAGAATGAACGTGCTTTTCCAACTCCGGCCCGATATTGGTAAGTAATATTTCCAGTAATTAAATTTCAAACAATTTTAATAAAAAATAAACTATATTGAATAGGTATAACCATTCCTCTCAACAAATAATGAAACGCGCCAACTGTTTATCTCTTGTGGGTCTATGAGGGTTTTGTGGGTTCCCCGCTCTTTGGGGAAGAGGTGTGGGGAAATTTTTATTTTTTAAAAGAGGTGTGGGGGGGTGTCACAATAGATCTAAAAATTGGTCGCAGTGACGAAAATACCCGACACGGAATAGAAGGCCAGGTGCCAGGGGCCAGTGGCCAGGTGCGCAGAGAGGAGCGGGTCTACCACACTCAAAATTTTTGGCGAAATGTTGAGTGGAAGTGGATAGGCTTATCTTGGCGACTCCCCCCACGCTATGTGCAAATGTTCTATGCTATGCTATGCTAGGATATGTAAATGTTAATAAATAAATCTAAGTACAAAACTATGATTATGTTAGTATAAATAGATGAATGTAAATATACTGTTGTAAATAAGTATATGTAAGTAAACAAATGTTAATATATTACAGTTTCTTCATCGATCACGCATTTAAAGGTTAATTCATATGTTTCTCAATTCTTAGTATCGCCACTGGTGCGGCGCATAGTCGATTCCCTTAAGTTTGACATTAGCACACTACCGCCATCTTTTCAGCTTTATCACCCATCACAGTGCGCTCAACAGATGGCGCTAGTGTTTTAGTGACGATGATTTGTAGTAGAAAATGATCAATTTATACATAACTTAAAATAATGAAACATGTAATATAAATATAGAAATAATCATATAGAAAATCACGTTATTACGTATTTTGATGGTAATTGTTGATGCTGCTAATCGAAAGTTATGCAGAAAAAATAAAAACCTACCAATTTTAAAATGCGTTTTTCCCATAAAAGGGACAAGAGAGGACGGTTTTTAATTGATTTAGTAGATGAAAATATTTGCAAACAAGGGAGTCAGATGTTTTTTTAAAAAAAAACGTATTTGTTTTAACACTCCAACCTCTGTAACTTTTTTCAAACAATAGCTAGTAATTATTTTCTACCTTCAAAATGTGCAGCATACTATGCCCTAAAAGTCATGTTTGCAAAGTTTTCAAATTTAAATGAAAGTAAAAAAAATAGAGGAATAAAACTGTTTTTTTTTAAGAACCAGCCTTAGAAAAGTTAGAAAAACTGTTATAGAATGATAAATAGATGAGATAGAAGTTAAGTTTGTTCTGCAAAGTTTCTTTAAACTAAATGATCTATAATTTTGTAGGAAAAAACATTCCTGTAAATCATAAAAATAAAAAGTTAGAATTTTCATTATGAGCATAAGAGGACCACCCTAGCCACCACTCAAACCAAAAGATAGATCTCCATTTTAGGATAAAATCCTCCGAAGACATCATATTTCTAAAGTTAGTAGTTTTTGTTTTCGAGTTATTGATTGTTGTCGCGAAATTTGGGCATTCGTTCCATAGTGCGATGGAAAGGATTGTTCGGTGATTTCTAATTTGGTATTTGCGTTTTGCAATTCATTCGTTTTCTCACATAATATGAACTTCACGGGATGTTAATGAGAAGCTCCATGATTTCACAGCTCCCTCCTACAAGGAATGTAACAACAAATCCGTTGGGAATTTTTAGTATGCGTGCATAATGCGCTGAAGGCCTGCAGCGCGTTTCGTTTTGTTTATTTAAATTTATTATTTTTCGCGCATTGCGCGTGGGATGTTCCGGTTGTTGCTTGTCTTTTTCGCGTTCTGAAGAAATTTTCAAAAGATCACTGGCATACTGCGACGTTGTTTTGACGTCGTTGTTTTAATTTTGAATGTATGAATTTCGAAGCTCCGTAGAGTGACATTCAATAAAACGTTTTCTTTATTGTCGTGAATTGTTCGTCGAATTCGTCTTCCAGTGTATGAAAAAACTAGGAAACTTTGATGAATTTTGCAGAGAAACAGAAATGTCTGAATAACCACCGTTATGCAAATAGAACTGAAACACATACAAGGTGCACGACATCCTCAAAATGACATTTCATAGCAACTTTGAGAGCCACTTTCCATTATAACCAAAAGAGCTTCTCATCCGCCACCGACGGAGAATTCACGAAGCGAATATTAACAGCATTTGCATCATGCGAGTGGAAGTGGGTATAACTTGGCTTTCGTCATCACCATTGTCGCCGCCGCCGCCGTCACCGTTTGTGCATTGAATGCAACAGCAGCCTGTAAGCAGTAGCTGCACTACTGGAAAGATTCTCCCTTCCCGTTCGTTCACTTCAGAATGGTTGTGTTGTGTGTGCGGAATGAAATTAAAGTGCCTGTGAGAGTCTTCTTTCCACAATGCGAAATGTTCTCCCCACAATACGTGTCAAGTGGCGACGAGAGCGCAAGAAAAAGCGCTAGTCATGGAAGTGTTTGTACCGCTACTGCTCCTAGAGCGTACAGACCGGCAAAAAACGGGAAGGACGTTAAGCCTTGATGAATAATTATTTCATGAAATATTATTCATAATTACAGGTACTCAGCATGCCGCTCTTTCAATACCGTCGAACCAAGGATCCGCAGTCAGTAGGAAGGAAGGACGGGGAAGGTCGGGCTTTGTGGACACAAACACGAGGTACGTGTACGGCATATGTGAGCATTTAAATAATAATAAACGGTTGTATCAAAAATGAAACGATAGGTAGGAGGACGGGAAGTTCTTTTTTGATGAAAATGTTTTTTGACATTGCAAATTCTCACAATTTATGCAGCGCATAGGTTGGGTGAATGAATAAATGAATGGTAAACAAGAGAGGGTACTGCAAATATGGAGGGGAGCGTTTTTTATGCGGAACGCTAATAAAGAGTTTACAGCCGCGACCTAGCGAACCTGACATGACACGGTTCGTGGGGTGCGATGTTCACTAGTTGACCGATACCGTGATTGTTCCAGCTCGAGAGAGATTGAGTAATTAAATTACACGCGTTCATATAGGATCAGATTCAAATTAGCAAGCTTTGACGATAGCTCTGCGCCAGTTTCGATTAGCATTATCAATATAATTGACTATGCGACAAACTGACGACAAGACGCGCTAAAATATTCCATTTCATTTTGCTACTTCAGAAGCAACCAAACCTGCCGCTCATGTTTAAATATGAATCAAGAGCCATCACAGCGCGTTAGAATCGATAACCTACACCAGCGAAGGCACGCATTTAGGCAAATAGCAGACAAAACGACCGCTACGACTGATCTCAGAAGGTTAGACCATGCACGGCGTTCGTGCTTTCAGCCATTCCTAGACAAGCGTCGCGTGTCCACCCTCTCCTGGAAACCGGCACCTACAACGCCTAGTAAAGCTGTACCTTTATTGAGTGGAACGACATAGATGGTGGCGGCACGAGCCCTTTGTAGAGGAGAAGCCCCACCACTCACAAACTCACACACAGGTCACGAGCTTATGATATGGAAACTTCTTTCCACCCGCGACCATATCGCACCGAAAGCAATGTAAACGTGTTGCGAGGAGTTGTAGCCAAGACGTGCAGAAGGGGGTCCTACTTTCAGCGGTGCCTTCTACGCGTCAATCCACGTTCAGAGCGCCAGCAAATTCAAAATAATCACCGAGAAACGAAGCGAAGATGCGACGAACAACCATCCGTCGGACCGGGGGCGTCAATATCATCACGGCGTTTTAAAAACTTATAACGATGACGACCACGCGCGGGACTTGACATGGCGAATAACAACAATAAACGTAGATAGTTCGTTGAGCTTGGAAAGACATTGGCGTGGTGGCGAGTGGCGCTAGGTTAGAGGTCAATCGATTGTTGTAAGTAGTTTTATTGCGAGCTGTCTGGGATTTGGGGAGGCGACGACGGAATCGGGGAAAGGAGCTGTGATGAATACCTAAACAGCTCGTTCGCCGCAAGAAGGGTGTTTGGTGTATTTGCCTCTTTCAAAAGGTCACAGAGTGTCACACGGAGAGTTGCTCGAGTGGCAGTTGGCGTGGGGCATTCTGTCAGACATGAAAACAATGGCGCCTGCGATTTTCAGCATAGTGGTTGTAGAGAAGATCAGCTCTTTGGGGTGAGCTATTGTTTTCTGATGGGGTTAGAATGTTTTGATGATGCGTTCAGAATTTGAATTATCAATTCATATGTCACCAGTTCAAATTAGGATCAACGAACTTATATGCGACTGTTTCTTTACAACGGCTACGCATACCGTGTTGCAACTGAGTCCCACAAATAACAACTTTTGTATCACGAGCACTTTGTACAACACATTCCTTTCCGGAATACCTCGTGATACGGATCACATAGAATGTTACTGCCTTGAGCAAAGTTATTCAATAGGTCAAAGCCTTTTCATCGGCGAACAGTTTAGGATTCTCTCACTACGCGGCGCTATTGTGCTAATTATTTTCAGAAATATGCTATATCTTGGTATCTTGACCAGATATAATGTTGTTCGACAATGTTGTTCAGTGGGTCAAGATCTTTTGAATGGTGACTAGTAGTTCAAAATTTTCTGAAGGTGCCATACCTGGCGATCCTGACCATTTGGAAAGAATAAGTCTTCGAATAAGTTTTTCAGTGGAACAAGACCTTTTCCTGAACTGATCCCTTGCGCTGGACTGGCCGGCTTGTCGTGCCGCAAGGGCTCAGTAGGGATTCTTGGTCAAGACCCGAAGCTAAGAGTCAGTTCCATTGTGGAAATATCACATCAAGCAGTTTTTCCACCTGCTACAGAGGGCTTCAAATGGTGAGTTGACCTAGTACCTCGTTGGAATTTTCGCCATTTCAGAGTTTCAATCATCTTGCACCGAGGCGGAAGAGGCATATAGTTTCATTATTATACGTACGTTGTTTTGAAATTCTTTACAAAATCGTGTTATTTTCATCATATCATGACCTTCACATTTCAGTATACATTCATCGGTTGAGCAGTATAGATGTATAAAGTTAAATAGTTGCATATCATTATTGTTTTTACTACGAAAAATAATCATAAATACATGTTATCTGCTTCAAGGTTGTAGGGAGCGGTGTTTCCGGTAGGGGTGGTTTGTTTCTGGTTTGTAGCATAGGGTTTTTTTTTTTTTAACCCCCCACATTTGGGGGGGGCCCCTATGGTCTCCCCTGTTTGGGTTTAAATTGGGTTCTAAATCTGGGTTTTTTTATTTTTTTTTTTTTTTCTTTTAAAACCACCCACACTTGGGAATGGCCCTAGCGGCATCCTTATTGTTGGTTTAAATCGGTCCTCAAACTCGATGTATTAACACAAATCTTTTGGAATTCTGCTGAAATAAACCCTTCACACTTGTGAGTGGCCCCAACGGCATCCATACTGTTGGTTTAAATCAGTCCTCAAACTCGGTGTTTTAACATACTTTTGTATTCTGCTGAAATAAACCACCCACACTTGTGAGTGGCCCCAACAGCATCCTTACTGTTGGTTTAAATCGGTGCCAAAATTTGAATAGCTTGAATGTGTATATCTGTACAGATAATAAATCGGGAACATAGTTAAATATCTTATTCGCTGCCGACGTCAGTTGAATTCCGCACACCGTTTACCAAAACGGATCCCGCTGCCAACCCAACCATTTTATCCAACATCTCAGTGATTTCTCGTGGAAGTGCAGAGGTGTTCTCGGCTTCCAACAAAGCGAGTATCACGTCAACATATTCCTACCCATTCCCTACTTGACCTGCATTCGGGCGAGGCCGGCGCCGGTATTGCCTTAGTTTGAGATCACCAGTTTTTACACATTGAGGATGTATGCTAGTCCCAAGCATCATCTTTTGGTTCTTTGTGTAATAATAGCTGATCTGGCAATAACGGAGTAGCAACCTCGGGCGGTCAATCATGCTCATGCTTATGCTGCTCAGAGGATCGTGTGCCTGGAGGTCACATTGAGAGTTTTACTATTCACAATAGGTTCTTAATTGCGCGCTTAGGGATCATCCCTGCCTTAGATCCATCCTAATAACATGGAAGGACATTATGGGAAATAGAGGCAAAATACATTTTCTTTTATCTTACTTTTGTTGTTATCATATGATAACATATTATTGCATATCAATTGTTTTCGGGTTATCGAAATTTGGGATGTACTGTCTTTTGCATGATGTATTTCAGGTCATCAGGTTTTGTAAAATAATTTAAAATTTAAAATTCATTCATTTTCATTTACATAAATGTATACACTATTATATAAATATTTCATGGGCTTGGGAGGAACCATCAGGGCACCCGATTGAAACACTCTGGATGGGGAGAGTGAGAATGCCAACTCCCCATTGCTAACAGTACGTGAATAGAGGGCGGGCTCTTTTCCCCGCCCATTTCTCAACAAACATCGGTGTTGAATTAGAGCTTTTTCAAGCAAATTTGGAGAAGCTATTCAGCTGTTTCTTCTAGAATAGCTGAATAGCTTCTCCAAATTTGTTTGAACAAGCTCAAATTCAAACACCGATGTTTGTTGGTGTTGGGTTGGGCATCCTCATGTTAGATAGCTCGCTCTTAAGACCAATTGTTCAATCTTGTTGCTGGAAGGAGATTCTTTATATCCCTGTGGAGACGTATAAGTGATGTTGCCTGTCGATCCATCCAACCCGTTTTTGGCCCTTCACACAATGGCATGATTAGGATAATCAGTGGTTATTAAAGTTTGATCAAGTCTAACAGAGAAAAGAGCCCATTGCTGTCGGACTTAGTTTCCGTGCTACAATGGGTGGTAGTCCATATCATACATCATACATCATATAAGACTTTTTCATTGATGACCAGCAGTTCACAAGCTTTCCGCTGTGCAGCGCTGATGTGCAATTGACTTTCCCGACCTAGCTGTAACATGGCATTAAAAAGGTTTCTGTCTTCGATAAAATTGTTCACTTGGTCAAGACCTTTTTATTGGTTTCGAATCTGTCCACCTCGCGGCGCTAGGGTTCTAGTACATTTTTTGAATATCTGGATCCGTCTCCAATACAAGGCTTCAACCTTCCAGTAGGTCAAGATCTTTTGATTTGGGACCAGTAGTTCGGGATATGTTCACTACGTGGCGCTAGTGTGCAAGTGGTTTTCCTGCCTAAGGTATACCTTGGTATTCTGTCTATTTGAAACGAAAATGTTGTTCAGGGATTCAAAACCTTTCGATTGATGACCCGCACTTGAAATTTTCTCGCTACGTGGCGCTAATGTGCTTGCAATTTTCTGAATATGCTGAATATACGTTGGTATTCTGGTCATATAAAGGGTGTTTCGATCAAAATTTGGTCGACTAAAAATTGACGCATTTCCTTTCATCATGCATTAAAAAAATTTGCACACCCCTCATTTTGAAGATGTGTGCGTGTAGCATCATGCCTCTATTTTGATTATGAGGTAAGCACTTCAGTTATCAAAATGTCACCGAAGGAATAGAAGCAACGCATCAAAATTTTGCACGTGCATGTCGAAAATCCTAACTACTCTCACGCAAAGTTGGCGAAATTGTTGAATGTGGCTAAATCAACTTTTACCAACGTATTAAAAGTGTTCGGTGAACGTTTGTCGACAGCCAGGAAAGCTGGATCGAGGGGAAATCGAAAGCCGGAGGCCACAGCGACGACAAAAAGAGTTGCCCGCTGTTTCGAGCGGAACCCCAACCTCTCCGTCCGAGATGTCGCAAAGAAACTGGGAGTGGTTCCAAAACACGTCGGCCAAAGCACGATCGCGAAAGTTGTACACGACGATGCTGACGAAGTTTGATTGCGTGGTACAGGACGATGAAACTTACGTCAAGGCAGACTTTAAACAGCTTCCTGGACAGGAATTTTATACGGCAACCGGACGGGGAAAGGTGGCAGATATTTTCAAGCACATTAAACTGTCAAAGTTCGCGAAGAAATATCTGGTGTGGCAGGCCATCTGTACCTGTGGCTTGAAGAGCAACGTTTACATTGCGACCGAAACCGTCAACCAGGAAATTTATCTGAGCGAGTGCCTACAAAAACGTCTACTGCCTTTCCTGAAGCGACACAATTGTTCTATTTTGGCCGGATTTGGCATCTTGCCATTACGGAAAAAAAAGCCATGGAGTGGTATGCTGCCAACAACGTTCAAGTGGTGCCCAAGGACAAGAACCCTCCCAACACGCCAGAGCTCCGCCCAATCGAACAATATTGGGCCATCGTCAAGCGGAACCTTAAGAAGACTCAAAAAGCTGTTGTGAGCGAGAAACAGTTCAAGGCAAACTGGCGTTCTGCGGCGAATAACGTGGACAAGGAGACTGTACAAAATCTTATGACAAAAGACCCGGCGATTCGCATTCGGTAAAAAGGAAGCTAAGCTGAATATTTCTACTGTATTCTGTATTAACTGAACTTGAAAAAAAAAGAATTTGACTTATCAATAAAAACTTTGATCGACTCACACACATAACTGTTTGACCAAATTTTGATCGGAACACCCTTTACAAGGTTTTGTCTTGAACAAAGCTCAGTAGGTCAAGGCGTCGCGTAGTGAGAAAATTCTGAACTTCCTTCCATCAAACTAATGGCGCTGAACTAAAATGACTCCAATCCCATGATCACCAATGAAAAGGCCATTGCCCTCTGAATAACTATATCGAATACAGGAACGTTCTATATGGCCAGAGTCCGAAGATATAGCATATTCGGAAGATTTACTTACACACAAGTGCCACGTATTGAGACAATTCTAAGCCAAAAGACCTTGACCTGCTGAACAACTATAAGGCTGAAACAATCCATTTGGTCAGTGCTGCGTAGTGATAAATTGTTTCAACTAATAGTGACCAATGAAAAGGCCTTGATCTGTACCCCTTTTTTTAAGACAGAAGCCGTCTACAGTATGTTCCATAACAAAAAATGCGAAAATCCATACCTCAGTTTCAAATAAGTTTTTTTTCATAGAAAATGATAAAAAAAAAATCATAATTTTATTTAGGGAATCGTTTATTAAGCCTTTCATGATTACATCACTCAATATGTCCACCATTTTTCTCGACCACCTTCTCCAAACGGGGACGGAATCGAGAGCATACTTTCTCAATGTATGAGTCAGTCATCGAGTTCCATGCCTTGGTAATGGAAGCTTTCAGGACGCCAACACTGGGGTGAGAACGTTCACAGGCCTTAGCCTGAACATATGCCCATATTGAGTAATCCAAAGGATTCAAGTCCGGGCTGCTAGGAGGCCAAATGTCCTTTGGCCAAAATTCCATGTTTTCCTTCAGCCACGCTTGAGTCCTTTTTGAGGTATGACACGGTCCTGTTGGAAAATAACGTGTTGGTTTTCATCCATGGAAGAACGTGGTCCTTCAAAATGTTCATGAACCTCGGTATTAACTTTAAATCCAGCATTGATAAATACTGGAGGCATTTTCAAGCCATTGGACGCAACTGCCCCGAAAACCATGACTCCGGCCGGATGTTTGGTTGTAAACTTGAATTTCACGTTCTCTGGAACATCCTCAATCGATTTCGGCGAAATAAACCTGTCGGTACGTGTGTTAGATACGGGGTCGATGGTGAACATTTTCTCATCGGAGAATACGATGATGGTATGCTCCATTTTTAATGCTGACACCAATCGTTTCGAGCGCTCCAGCTATAGTTGTTTGATTCGGTCCGTTACAAGGTGGCGCTTTACTCTTGCCGTGGACGAACATTTCAAGTCATCTTTGACCAACCGTTGCATGGTAGTTTTTGAAATATCGGCTTCGTTAGCCTTTTTCCGGATCGATCTGATAGGATTTTGCCTCACCTTGTCTCTCACTGATCTGATGACCTTCGGTGTGCGAGCGGACCGTGGACGGCCACTTCCCGGCTTCCGTGGACGTGGTCCATCAAGGAGTGAACGTTGGATACGGTAAACGGTAGCCAGGTGGCATCCCACAATCGTTGCAATTTGTTTTACGGGCTTTTGGGCGAGCAGCTAACTAGTCACAACCTTCTCAACTTAGTTACTCGCGAACCACAGTAAAAATAATGTTTAAAGCTACCCAAAAATAAGTATTGAAAACTTTCGCATATTTTTATGGGACATACTGTATTTTCTCCTTCTAAATTATCTCCTTGGAATTGTCATACAATTTAATTTCGGTTAGGCAGCTTATACACTTATGTAGAACGTTGTAGAATGTTATGCATGATTTTCAGTCCCAGCCACTCGGAAAAAATCAGTTCAGAACCATGGCAACACTGCCAGGCACTAACTTTAAGATAAATGTTGAAATTCGATACCACGATTGCTACATTTATTTTAGCAACCAATTTCACAACAGCACTCCAATGTGTTGTAAAGGAATCCGGCAATTACACTATCCTATTCATCAAACTGCGGAACTTCCCAATTTATGATCGATTCGAATTGAAACGAACCCATTTCGAGCCATTAAGTCAGTCGTCTCTCGGCAGCGCAGTCAATACCGATCGTTAGCATCAAACGAACATAAAATACGATCAACACCACGTCATCGGAATCATCATCGAACCCGTGTGCGCATCCAACCAGTGGCACTCGGTGTCATAAGAAAACATCAGACACATTTGTTTATTTTCGAAATTCGACAAATCACTTCGCTACGCAGTAACCCTGAGTTCAGTTATTCCCAGACTGCCTTTTCTCTCAACCATCCGGAATACTAAATGCGTCCCGGCTGAGTTCTTGCCCAGTGAGTGAGGGTAGGCCTATCTAGGTACATACAAGCAATCCGTCTGCACTGCATATGTTGCGGTTGTTCTGTCTAGAGGCGCACCGAGCCGCGAAAATACCGCAGCACTGAAACAACAGATCGTTAATCGCTACCCCCATAGATCAATTTGCTGAGGGATTCAGATTTAGCCGCACACACACGCACGCATTCGAGGTATTCAGAACTAGTGTTCAATTAAAATTTTACTGCCATGTTCCGTTGTTTATGGTTTCACACGCAGTTAGCTCACCTCTTGCCCGTTTGCTTGCTCCGTAGAGCATGTTTCGTGAAAAAATCGTTCAGTTTTGGCAGAATCGAACATAAATTATAAATATAGTGCTGGTCGTTGATGGCAGTTAGGGAACGGGACACTTCCTCTTCTGGGGCCGGTGCCAAAAGCCGATTCCGTTCCCATTCCTGGGTGGGTTTCATTCATCTGCTCGGCCTAGATTTATAGTTTGCAGAATGCGGGCCGTTATGGTTCAAGTTTTCCGCATTCCCAACAGCACAGCGAGTAACATTTTAATGCGAGCGATCAATTTTTAGGACACCAGAAACCGCCCCATCTATTCGTCCATCAGCCATACTTTGAATGGTAATGTTTGACGATTTCCTTCAAAATGGAACGGTACCACAACGAGTGTCTGTCAAATCTAAAACGGAATGTAATAATTCTATCACGTCACTCTACTTGGTGTGCGTCTGCTAGCGAACAAAACCGTTGATTATGCGGTCTTTTCCGAAAATGAAAATACACCCTCTTGGCCGCGGTTGGGTTTTGGGTGTCTGATGTGCGTCTTTTCTTGCTGTTTGGCAGCGGTTTTGTCTGGTCGTGGCAAAGCCATTAATTTGCGTATTTTGGACATGCTCAAACATCCGACGAAGATGTCGACGCAGACACAACAGACCGCATGCAAGCGAAATGGGGATGAATGAAGCGCAAGACAAACTGCCATCGCGTACATGCATCATCGCGAACGAACCAGAAGAGGAAAAAAAAAATATGGGCGTAAAATAATGAGCCTTAAAAAAATATGAGAATTTGAGAAGTGCAAAATAGCACATTCATTGCGCTCGGATGTTGCTGACGGGGATCTCACTCACCTCATCTCACCGCATCGCGGACTATATGCGATGGAGGAGCACATGCTGATTCCTTGATCTCCTGCTGCAACCCACCTAACCCGTGCGCGAAAGCCGTGAGTGGGGGTGGGGGTGGGGGTGGTGAGGTGACGTGACTGGAGCCGCGCGAATGGTTCACACCTAACTAAAAATGAGCGTGTTTATTTGTTTGAGATTTTCGTGAGAGATTACTGGCGTTTATGAGCGGTCCTGATGAGGGCTGCCAGGCTCTTTGCTTCAGCGTTGGAGTATAATTGGTATGACGCGTTGATGCAGATACGGGCGCTTCGAGTGAAGTGTGTGGGGTGACGTGCAGTTTTTTTTTTTGCTGCTGGTGGCGTGGGTGTTGGGGCTTTGTTTGCCACATGCCGCTGAGAGGGTTGCTTGATAGAAGGTTAGAGATGATTTGAAATGGATTTTGCTTTTCTGGATCCGATAAACTGTGGATTGAAATGGTTGAATTGCTTGCGGGTTTCGTTTTTTATTTTTTTAAGTAGCTGTTGACTTATTCAGATGTGACTTTTGCCGATCTTTATTAAAATTTGCATCAATAATTTGCTCTGTGTAATCGTTCAGAATTGGGATTATTTCGATGCTCGCATCATGCTTTATACTGGAATGAAATTTGAATGTTTATTTTTTAGTGCTGTAAGGTGAAGGTCGCTAGAATTCAAGAATTGTTGCCACCATGTCCAATTTGCATAGCCACTTGGAAGTTTTGATGGCACAAGTTTAGAAAACTGTGAATATATTGCAAACCAAACCACATTTTTCCTTCACTGCAGTATACAAGTGATTAAAGTTTGACATGTAAAATCAGTTCAGTCCCGAAAAGCCAAAAATCATTATTCGAAAACCCTGAAAGGCTGAGTTCTAGAAAGCCAAATTCCGTAAGTGGGAAATCTGCAAGAAGCCGAATCACCACACGGCCGAAAAGACCGGAGGATCGAACGAGCTAAAGGCCAAACAAACTGGGAGGCCGAAAGGGCGAAAGCTGAAAATTCCAAACGAAAAGCCAAACTCATAACCCACAAATTGCAAAGAAGAACCCACAACTTAAAAACCGTAACAAATTGTGATCGTAAACTTTACAATATTAGCAAAGATTGCCAAAGAAAATCAAGGAAAAAATATCATGATCAATTATGAAATTTTCAAAAATCGTTTCGTTGAGATGAGTTTTCATTATTTACCTTTTTTGGTTTCAGTTTCAGCTACAACGAAAGGATTCTCGAATGCTCAAAACAAAACAAAAATAAGAAAAATCTACGAACTTTTCTGCCTTTTCAATTTTTTGACCTCTCGGCTTTTCGGCCTTTCAGTGTTTTTAACAGTTTGACCTTTTCGGTTTTTTTTTTGGCAATTCAGCCTTTTGGAATTCTGCATTTTGGTTTTTCTAGCTTCTGGCTAAGGCGAAATGCCAGAGTTCGGCCCGTAAAATCTTTGTAGACGACCCCAGCGTAGTGGTAAGCATCCATATCTCTCAAGCCACCGACACGAGCTCAACTCTTACCCCTAGGCAAGTCACAAAAATAAAAGATGTTGGAGTGACTGCTACGGTAATTGAACCAGCCCAAGGCTGAAAATCTTGTAATATGGAGGGGGGGGGGGGGCAACCTACACCTTCATCAAATGTAAAAAAATCTTTCTAGTTTTACTTATAACAATGATTAAAATGATTTTTTTTTCGCAATACTACTTATGACTAACAGAAGAGGATAGGAATGGTAGAAAGCTGGTGGCAATCGTAATCGGGTTATTTCTTTAATTTACTTAAGCTCGTTTTCTAAACATATTTTTCTTACATATAAACAAACATCATGATGTTTAAGAAGCATTCGTATTGCATGGCAGCTTTCAAAATGCCATCCCTACACCTTACTCGTACAATGTACGAAATGAACTTCGTGTGGACCATCCATTCACGGCTCCTCTTCTATCGTATCCGCACATAGTGATGTTGCTGGAAGGAGATGTTCGCTCATCACCATGAAGCCCCAAGAGTGGACAGTAATGTTTGTTAGAACTGAAAGATATGAAGAGAAAGTGTTGATACTTCCGTCAGCGTACGGCAGGTTGTGAAAATTTAATAGAAGTATTGAAAACTGAACGAAGGGCTTGTATATAGTAGTACTCGAACCAAGGACGCATTCTTTGCCTCACATCCCCAATGCAGGGTAGGTGAAGGCATGGACGAATCCACGGCTCGAGTACTACTATATCCAAGCCCTTCGCTCAATTTTCAATACTTTTATTCAATTTTCACAACCTGCCGTACGCTGACGGAACTATCAATACTTTCTCTTCATATCTTTCAGTTCTAGCAAACATTACTGTCCACTCATGCGGCCTCATGGTGATCTTGGGGCGTCATGGCGCATCTTCTTCTACATCATAATCGTTACTCCACGCACGGAGAATACAAACATAACAATTATAGCAAACAAACAAAAAACTAACAAAGTTTTTTACTACACACACAAAGTTTGCAAAATTCATGTAATTTTTTGTAATTCATGTAATTCATAACATATATTTTATATAAATTTCAGCCGGATTTTACCTCAATGAGGTCTGTTGTATAAAAGATTCGAAATAAAATCGATGTTTATGCTTGCTTTGGCTCACAATCGAACAGAGGGAAGTTTTACGTGTCGGTTAAAAATCAGTAGCCAAAAAATGCCCCCTATTAGAAAAACATAGGAATTCACCCTGCAAATGACAGCCTACCCAACAAACATCGGTGTTGAATTAGAGGTTGTTCAAACAAATTTGGAAGAAGCTATTCAGCTATTCTAGAAGAAACAGCTGAATAGCTTCTCCAAATTTGCTTGAACAAGCTCTAATTCAATACCGATGTTTGTTGGGTAGGTTACATTTGTATGGTGGCGTTCAGTGCAATCTCGGCCACTGTTACATATTTCGGTAGAGGCAGAAACTAATTGCAAATTTATCATTCTTTTGATTTGAATATATTTATCCCATGTGTATCAGGTCCCTTTATTTGCACCTTCTATATAGTTGCTTCGGTTCCGAGAGCTAAAAATCATGAGCATAAATTACTACGCAAACTAAACTTAAATTTGTTCTTGCTTCCAAAGCATAAAGTACCGCGTAAGATTCGCATAAACTTCGCAGATAGTGAGCTTGCTTATAATTTACTCTGGATGTCTGATATCAGGATTAAATCTGAATCCATTGAGAACTCTCGAAATATTGAGAGAATTGCTGCGTATATATCGTGGTCTCTAGATACACATAAGGAGATTTAATAGACTCTGTGTAGAAGCACCGCACTTGAAAATAGCAAATAAGATTTCAAATAAAGCTTTATTTTCAAGATTGAGTATTCTATCTACGTGCCCTTGCGAGGTGTAGAGTTAAGCGGCGTTGTCTCTGACGTGAGTCCAACTGTCGATGACTGGAAACAAGCTCCGGGTTTTTTTTTTAAATCTTAAGTTGCTCATGAGCTTTTAACGATTCTGGATGTAGAAAGAATACATTCAGTATCGTGGCAAGACTAATAAAGTTTATCAACCTTCACACTTGTTCGGGTGACCTTCACAGGTTCAGTTATTCAAAATTTGAAATAGATGGAGCTTTTTTTCGGTGCATCTGTACGTACAGAGGGTATACAATGATATCAACTGCAGAAGGCTGTTACATTCTGCCAATTATTGCGGCAACAAATTTCGTTACTGCAAGTGTGGTCAAAACCACCTAGAGAATTATTGCAGACAGGCTGCGCAAAAGTTTATTTATTTAGTGAGCTTTCTCACAACTTGCAGGAGTACCTCAAGATCAATAAACAATCCGATTAATGTCCTTATGTCCTTATGTCCTCAAGCACCGTTCAAGATGAAAACGTGTTCTTCAAATGATGAGTTGACTACCAGGAAGGAGTGTGCAACTGACCACCTAACAAGTTCCTATCTCCCGCCTCCACTAGTCATATGATCACAAAAGACTGCCAGCTGAAATATGAAGTCACTGATTGGAGTAGCCTGGGTAATGGCGTAAATTTGACAATAGCGAATTGAGGAGGTGCGGCTGAAGGTCGTTTACCTGTGAATCGCATTACATATTTTACATTCTCATATAATTTATAATTTCAGCACGCTTTGGAGTTATCTTTGCAATCCTAAATAATTCATCTCAAGAGCATGGAGCAACATGACGCATTAAAAGCTCAATTTATTTTTCAGATTTTCAGTATAACGTTTACATGAACCTCTGAACTCAATCTACTATTTCCATAGAAGACTGGCAATTTTTTATTGTTAAGTGGTATTATGATTAAATATTCCATTTAATCCAGATATGATGAATCCAGGTTCCTTGATCACTCAAATTGCTATCCTTAAATAGTAACTAAAACAGTAGTTTAAGTTTTTAAAACAGATTTTTCGTCTCATAGAATAATCTGTTGCTTTCAGAAGAAGAAAAAATCATGTATCTATCCTGATGCTTTATTTATAATAATTGATGATCTGAATGATCTGTTTTATTTTTCAGCTTTTCCATAACTGTTTTGATATTAATATAAGCCTTATTCTTCCGTAAGATAAAGTATTTATATAATTCTTCCTCAATGGATATCAAAAATGTTTAGTACATACATAAAGTATATTCCCTTACGTATAAATTCATACAATCGGGATATAAGAGGGACCATCAGGGCACCCAATTGATTAGAATTGAATGGAGAGAGTGGATATGTTCGCTATCTCCCATTTTTGACAAGATTTGTTGTTGGATTGAGTTGTTACGGCCTCGAACATTTTTCAATTTACTCATATTGTCCTACATTTATTTAATCTAACAATTTATTATTATATGCTATTTCAATCAAGGTTTTATCATTTGCCTAGCTACACGAAACTTTTAGCATTGGTTTCAACAATTTGTTCATGACTAAATTAAGCCACATCTAAGTTACTCGAACTGATTTGCCACATGTGTGCCGCTAGGGTGTTCCAGAACAATTTTTCAATTTCAATATAGATTTTAAAATTTCTGATCGACAACATCTCAATACCGCCATCGATTGGAGGAGCAAAATAGCCATATAGCGTTATGTATATAATGATTTTGTTATAACATTGCTCATATACTGGGTTGGGAGGGGGCATCAGGGTATCATTTAAGCTGAAATTGGACGATGGAGTGGTACGACAATCGGATTCTAGGAGGGACTGAACAGGGAATGGTATTATATTCACTATCCTGCCGATTCGATTGTGGTGCTGTGTATTCTATGCCAACAATTTCAATAAGAGTGACGCGTCCTTCTTAACACACCATCCTGTAAAAAGATTAATAAGTATGTTCCCAAGGGTTTCGCGTGAGTGCATCTGCTTACCGGTCCGTCCTTCATGCAGTGTAACTGGGAACTCAGACCGATAATTCAAAATGATCTAGCTATCTAGCTGCATACAAGACAAGGTCTTAGAAGGAATGGTGGATGGTATGTTTGAATTGCAACAGCCGTTCCAGATGAAAACTATTTTTTAATTTTGTCAGCTGGGGAATCGGAATCTGACTCATCTGATTAATGTGATTCTAGTGTTATATTGTTTTCATACGCTATCTTTGAATACGAGTATTATATAAAAATGGGAGATCTGTTTCACTTCAGCTTACTGAGCGAGTTTGTAAGAAATTATGGAAATGCTGTTTAGTTGCAAACTGTTCTACCGAACAGATTTAGCACAGCTGGACCTATATCCTAGCAACTAGAAAATAAGAAGAATGATTAGTAATTTCCATTTAATTCCAACTACCTTTATTGCTTATCTTGACAGATACGCGTATTTCGTCTACAATGTGCAGACTTCTTCAGTGTCGTGTACTAATACTAGATTTGTCTAATGACTTAAGGGTTGCGAAATAACGGTTCTTAGGATAAAAAACGGTAAACATGCTTCTGGGCATTTAAAGCTGCTGCCTTGGGATAGGTCGTGCAGTGCACAAGGTGCACATGCCAATGAGACAACGTTGTTCTTATATGCATTTATTGAACATTAGTTTTCCAATTTTACCTTTGAGATTTAGTAGAGTGTATAGTTGATATATTACCTGTAAGGAGAAAAATATAGAAAGAATTAGTTTTATTTTTACATCCCAAAAAAATAATTGTTTTAATCAAAGTATTGACTCACTACCGTATATGTAAACATGTTTGAACAATTGAGCAATATTAAATTTTAAAAAATCTCATAAATATCGGTTTCGATTTTTTTTTATTTACTTAGAAGAAGGATGTTTCTGAGAGTTTTAAAATATATTAATCATCGATTGAGTTTCCACTTGCTGTAATTACGGCCTTAGCCCGCTTCCGGAACGCACGGCAGGTCCTAAGAATGTAGCCTGCATCCATTTCTCTCCAGGAACGGGTCGATGTTTGGCTGAGGGTGGCTGTACTCAGTTGGCGTTTAGCACAGGCCTTGGACTCTATGACGTGCCATACTGAGTATTCCAGCGGATTAAGATCGGGGCTGGATGGCAGCCACATATCCTTTGCCCAGAACAGCAGATGTTCCTGCAACCACTTCTAACTGCGGTTCGAGGTGTGGTACGGAGGCCCATCTTGTTGAAATACAACACTTGGCTTTGGACCGTACTGCTCTTTGGTCCATGGAAGAACACACTTACTTAAAATCCCGATGTAAACCATGTTTACTTTGTCGCCTTCCATGTTTACTTTGTCACCTTCTGGTTTGAACACTGGGTTCAGTTTGTTGCCATCGGAAGCTACCAATCCAAACACCATAACGCCTGCAGGATGCACGTTTTCATGTCCCAAGTCCACGTCTTTTACCTGGAGAGAACTCAAACAGCGATTGGTTCTGGAATTTGATACGGGATCGACGGTAAACTTGTTCTTGCCAGTGAACAGAATTACCGTATTTTTTCCCTTGAGGAAGTTCAAAATTTTCTTACATTACTCGACTTGTAGCTCCCGGATGCGGTTGGTAATCATGCGAGATTATTTTCGAGCCCTCGACTTCGCCCCGCAATCTTCCTTTACGATCTTCCGTGCCGTAAAGTTGCTGATCCCATGTTCCTTTGCCTCCTTGAACGCACTGGATTCACTCGAATCTTCCTTTTGATGGCCGCGATAACCCTCGGGCAAACCTTCGCGGATAGTTTTCCTTTCTTTTCGCGATTTAAGACCCCTTTGACGGTTCACCGGAACACTCCCACGGCGATTGAAATGTCTTGAAATGTTGACATTTGTGAGTGGGCCAAATCACGAATACGCTGCCACTTCGTCATGGTGCAGCTGTCAAACTAAGGAAATCGGCTTCTTTTACTCGCAGCCTACTATGATATGAGCTATAGCTTGCATGCATGCAAAGGAAACCAAGGCATTGTATGCACAGGTGAAACGGGAAGCTTATTTGTATGGTGTTGTAAACATTATCACTCATGCGGTATTTAGAGTATCCTATAAACTTGAAATTTTAAATCATGTATAAATAATTATCATCAACATGATTTGAAATTACATTTCAGTACGCCATACTTTGAAATTAAGCTTCAAAAATGTACTACCAGTAAACGAATCAATATTTCATATTCCAAGATTACGACGAATTGTTTTGTATGAGCGCAACTCGTTCATCCGTAGCATATTTCAGACGCCGAACTTCAAAATATGTTGTAAATATGTTGAACTCGTAGCACTTAACTTTTTCTACAACTTTGTCCGACATTAACTTAACTCTAATACTGACGGCGCGAGACCACTAGCTTCAGTAATTCATACTAAATGAGTGGAGTTCATACTGATTTCGTATGTCTCATTTAGGATGTAAAATGAGTTTTTGGCAAAGTATGAGCCAAACTCATACTATATAAGTCAACTCAAGTTGGAGACGTTGTATATTTTTCGGGCAGTAATTTTTTTTCATTTGCACAGAAGATATACATCAATGAAAACAATTTCCAATCTGGATCAACATCCACAATTCAACAACAACCAAAAGATGAATTGCCACTATAATTCACAATGCGGCGGATCAAACCCAACCAAACTTGAACCACCGAATTCAGTACACGACGAAAAGCTCACAGAAAAAGTTCACCAATGATGAATATCACCGAGCCAGCAAAATCGCTTCGACAGTTTAACTCTTCCGCCAATCCATTAAAATGATCCACGAAGCTCAGGCGACACAATTTTCTGCAATGCCCAATCCCCCATGGCAGTTGCCAATATCGCTGAATGAAAAAAAAAAACATCGAATTAAAATAGCTTATTCATCGAGAGCCAGGCAGTAGGCCGGTACAATAAATTGCTTTCCGATCCGATCGATGCAGACGCCATTAATAATTTTAATCGCTTTTTAGCGGACGTACCCCCCAACCCAATAAAGTGCTGCATTATTTCGCTTCGCTCTCACAATTCGGCCATCTGATGGCAACTTCCTGCCAGCCAGCCAGCCAGCCAGCCAGCAGTGTGATGACCGATGTAGATGATGTGCCGGACATAAAATATGCCAACGTGAGTGATATTCATAATTTTTGTAGAATTATTCCAATCCTTGAGTCTTCATTTGGGACGATCATAATCATCGTCCGATACTTTTTCGAATGCAAATATTGGCGCATCAATGGTGTTAACTAATTTTGTATTCAAATTTGAAGCGGCAACGTTCAACGGATGCACCATTATTATCGGACTGTCGCTGGAATGAGTCAACTCGCGATGACACTCAGCCCATACTGATCCAATGGGGAAGCCTAGAAAAGCGCGTCTTTATCTGGTTCCGTTAATTTACTTCGATGTGGTGCTAATTTATTTTAATATAAGCTCTCGATATTTTTTGCAGCCCTTGATTTATTGGTTCCACTGCAGCCTGGGAGCAAACGCTAAATTTATGCAAATATACAGGCGTGATATCGAGGAGAGCTCCAAAAACGACAACCCCATTAAAATTATGCAAATTTTAATTTGCTTTCGATGTTGTTGCCGATTTCTTTTTGACTTTTCAACCTTCGTCGGGGCGGCTTCGGATGTGTTGGATGGATTTTACGATAATAGGAAAACAGATCTCAGGTTACTCTCCAACCAGTCATAGCGCTCCGAAGCATAAAGCACACTAATTGATACACTCCCTGCCATAACTCTTACCGATTGCGGTTTCCCAGAGGTCAGGAAGTACCTGGAACTAATGGACTTTGTTGATTATTATCTCATCCTGACCACAGTCCAAGTTAAATAAGGCATTAATTCAATTTGGGGAACTGATGACTTCATACCGACCAGGCCATCTGGATCGAATTCAGTCTTACATCCTGACCCGGAATTTAACGCTAACCTAGGCAGAAATTGCGACCAAACGTGATAAACAATCAAAACAATGTCGATTACTCATAACTGGAACTGCTGGCAGAGCACCGCGTAGGAGGAGCGGACGACCGCACCCGGCGAGCATTAGAAATAGTGAATGAAGCTGTTTCAAAACAGAAACGACCAAAACATAAACAGACCTCGATCAGAGCATAAACACGCCTTGGATCCTAAATGTATACGTAGTTCTGTTTGTCATCCGAACGATGCAATGTAAACAAACAATACTCGGAGCCGTCGCCTGTGTGTCGAGTCATCATTTTCCAACTCTCCTACGGCGACGCGACTGGAGAAGAAAGAACTTTAGTCGAATGTCAACAAAAGGGGTATAAGCAGGTTTATTTTCAAAAGTCCACGGTAACTTTCTTCTACGTATTGCCAGATTGTTTAAGCCAAGATTGGGTTTCGGGGAAGGAGGGGGGGGGTCTATTTACCGTGAGAGAAGGAAACGGAAATTTGCGCAAAGTACCACCAGCTTTGGACCAATGGCTGTGAAGATAAAAAAAAATCTTTTTCTCCACGCTTCATCCAAAACGAATCCCGTTCTGTGTTATGCTAAATAGGGATGTGATAAACATATACGACTTAATTTTAATCATATGCAAATCGGCTAGAGTTTAGCGCGTGAGGCTCTATCGTAGTCTGATTTTGTTTTTTTTTATCTTCACTATATGGAAATTGGTGCTAAGGACAACTGGAGCAAGATGGCGCCGCTGGCCCAAAGTTGATTGTTGGTCGTTTTCGAGTTGCTGGCGAACCGCTTGTGCTAATGGGGATGGACTCGAATGGGAAATGCTATGAAGATATTTTTTATCGACTGAAATGTAGTCCAACTCGATGAAGATGGATTTTTTGTCGCACGCTACAGCATTGAACTTATTCATCGATCAAATCAAATCGGTTTTATCTAAATTATGATTCCAGTTGCACGGTAATTTTCCGCATTCAATATTGATATCATTGGCTTATCTTCTTTCCAATAGCGATAAACTGATGGCATTTGTTATCGATTTTTGTTTACAAGGAAAAGACATATTGTGAGCAAAAATGCTAAACGTCGGTCTTTACCTTGTATATTTATCACATAATCAGTAATTGTCAATGTCTGATTATTCTGCAGTATAAGTGAATAATTAAATTTTAAACGAATCCTTCCATGGTTTTCTGAATATTTTAAAAATAAATTCGATTTTTTGATGAAGCTAGCCTTTTTGCAACATTTGGAATGGACTTTTTTTCTTATTAGAAGCGATTGATTCGTATAAAAAATTTGATTTGCCATCTATGGCCAATATACAAATACTTCGGAAAACGTGAAAAACTTACTACTTTTGGAGATGAGAATAGATTGTGGGTTTGTCCCCAAGGAAGGGAAAAGGGGAAAAAAAAGATTATTATTTTTTTTTTTTTTATTTACTTTTTTTTTTTTTTTTTTGAGGGGGGTTTTTGTTCAATGGGGGCTTTTTTTGGGGGGCAAGGGAAAAAAAAAGTTCTTGATAACGTTTGCATTAAAAAAAATGGACTTTTTTTCGGATGGTGATAAAAAAAACGGTAAGACAGTTAATTGCTTTTGATAAATTTTCCATGGAAGGTAATTATTTAAGCTTACTTGGAAAAAACATTCTAAGCCCTTGGGGTCGGCTATCCGGCAGTTAACCGGAACATTCGCCATGGCGGACGAAAACATGCGTGTAGGCATGTTTTTGAGTTCTTTCTTCGTTTTATTTATCAATTCCTCCTCAGTTTTCGCGACAAAATTGTTGGAGTAGATCTTACGCTTCAGGCTGGCCCAGAAATTCTCGATGGGACGCAGCAGGGGGGCGTTGGGCGGGTTCGCCGACTTGGGTACCACATCGGTATTCAGCCGCTTCATCTCCTCCAACGATCGCTTCGAGTAGTGGGCCGACGCCAGATCCGACCATAACACCGCGTCTTTGCCCTTATGGTATTTCTTGATGAACGACGCAACTTCCGGCAGGTATCCCGTACAATAAATTACCCCGTTCACGGCCAATCGGAGCGAAAGAAGAGCGGCTTTGACATCCCCTTCTCGCTGATTGTCAGCCACAGCAGCACCTTCTTGGGGAACTTGGTGTGTGAAATGAACTTCACCTCGGAGCTCACTTCCTTCGTGGGGGAAGTAAAATACGAAGTGCCCTACCAGTCGTTGCCATCCAAGGTGAGATAGGTCTCGTCGTCCATCACCACCGTCACGTCGCGATTCGCCGGGAAAATCGAGTTGACCATCTTATTCAGCCGCTGCCGCTGCGTCATTGCCTGCAGCTCCGAAACCAGTGGACGCGACTTCCGCTTCCTGACATGTATGTTCATGTTCGCCAGGTACTTTTTCACTGTTTGGCCGGTTGAACCTACCTCCCGGCCAAGCGCACGCAGCGATGTAGCCACTTTTCCCTCGGTCTTCCTTTTCAGCATCCTTTGGAGTTTCTTGTCGCTCAGGGTCGTCGGCCGTCCGGAACCGGGCTTTCTTTCGATGCTCTCGACTGTTGTCTAATAGTGCCAAGATGTTGTAGATGCCGGAACGGGCGTATCCGGCGTCCACAAAGTGCCGCACGATGTCCGTTTTCGACGCGGTGGGGTGCCGTTCTTTGAACGCGCACACTTCTGAACGGAGTTGCTTCACTGTTTTTGCCATCACGGTTAGAGTTCGACTGATGGAGCTGTCAAATTTTGTCTGCTGACTCATGGGTTACTATGATTGATGCTGCATGGGTAGTTTTGTCAGTGCGGGTGAAGGTAAACCCATGAAAAATCGGCCATTTTTGTTCATTTTTTTTAAATGCAAACGTACTTGAGTTACGTATTAGTCCACGACACTGAAAAAGTCTTCACATTATAGACGAAATACGCGTATCTGTCAGGATAAGCATTAATGGTAGTTGGAATTAAATGGAATTTACGAATCTTTCTTCTCATTTTCTCGCTACAGGTATTCTTCTAATAAGTTCGCACTCACCAGGAGTCACCCGAAGTTGCTACTCCTTCATTGTCAGACTAGCTGTAATTACACAGAGAACCAACAAATGGTGCCTTTGGACTTACATACATTCTCAATACAAAAAAGCTGGTGATTCTAAACTAAAACAATACCGGCGCTGGCCCCAAGGAAAGGGCAGTGATATTTTGACGTGATACTCGCTTTATTGGATGCCGAAAACACCTCTGCACTTCCACGAAAAATCAGTGAGCTGTACCCACAATACAAAAAGCCGCTTTGAACTGATTTAAACCCTTAGTAAGGATGCTTTTGGGGCCATTCACAAAGTGTGATGGTAGTTTTTCATTCGAAAAAATAAGGCAAATTTTAACATAACTTCAGAGTTGCTTTGGACCGATTGAAACCAACAGTAAGGATGTTGAGCATGAGCATGAGTATATTGAACACCCATATTGAATCCGTGATTCATCGAAATCAGCCAATGTTGCACAGATAACCCAACAGAATACACTTGGGACTATTATTTTCATCCTCATTGTGCAACTCCTGGAGTCCTCATTCATGGAATGCAGATCAATTATGGAAAGGAAGAAATGCTAGTTTGATACTCCTAAAAACTGCTACAAAAGTGAGTGAAACTGGACTGTTTATTCGTAGTTATCTATTATTCTCCATTTACAAGATTTTACGGCGCTACCCAATATACTATCGATTTATACCAACAGAAAGGATGCTGTTAGGGCCACACATAAAGTTTGATGGTGTTTTACATTGAAAAAAAAGTGAAATTTTGTGTAACGCTTGAGAATTTTCGTTCGGAAAGCACTTTCAAATAGAACAACTATATTCTACAAACTATTATATTACTGTAACTAGTATCTGCATCAAACAGATTGAACGTTCTCAAGATTAACTTATTCTTATCCTTCTTAAATCACGATTGAAAGATTTGGTGCAATTCGGATCTCTAGAAGCATTTCGAGTTTAGGGCAACTGTATGCTTCTATCGATTTCCAAGTTCAAGTTGTACCAACCGGCGGAGACATGCCCAACGATTTCATTATCTCCAATCCACTCAACTAATTGCAATGTTAGAGATATAATTGGTCAATATCAACTTGACGTATTTCTTTCAATTTTGCATTTAAAAAACCTGAACACCCCTCATTTTGAAGGTGTGTGTGTGTAGAATGTTGCTCCTATTTTGATTTTGGAGTTCACTCTTCAGTTGTCAAAATGCCGTACAAGCAAGAAGAGCAGCGTATCAAAATTTTGCTCGCGCATCGCAAAAATCCGAGCTACTCGCACGCAAAGTTGGCAAAATCGCTAAAAGTTGCCAAATCAACCGTTACAAATGTAATTAAAGTGTTTGGGGAACGTTTGTCGACAGCCAAGAAGTCTGGATCTGGGGGAAATCGAAAACCGGAAGCCGCTGAGACGATAAAGAGAGTTGCCGGTAGTTTCAAGCGAAACCCTAACCTATCTCTCCGAGATGCCGCAAATAAGCTGGGTGTATCGTCTACAACCGTGCATCGAGCCAAAAAACGAGCCGGACTATCGACTTACAAGAAGGTAGTGACTCCAAATCGCGATGATAAACAAAATACGACGGCCAAAGCGCGATCCCGGAGGCTGTACACGACGATGCTGACGAAGTTTGACTGCGTGGTAATGGACGACGAAACCTACGTCAAAGCCGACTACAAGCAGCTTCCGGGACAGGAGTTTTATACGGCAAAAGGAAGGGGAAAGGTAGCAGATATTTTCAAGCACACGAAACTGTCAAAGTTCGCAAAGAAATATCTGGTTTGGCAAGCCATCTGTACCTGTGGCTTGAAAAGCAGCATTTTCATAGCTTCCGGGACTGTCAACCAAGAAATTTACGTGAAGGAGTGTTTGAATAAACGTCTGCTGCCTTTCCTGAAGAAACACGGTTGTTCCGTACTGTTTTGGCCGGATTTGGCATCTTGCCATTACGGTAAAAAGGCCATGGAGTGGTACGCCGCCAACAACGTGCAGGTGGTTCCCAAGGACAAGAACCCTCCCAACACGCCAGAGCTCCGCCCAATTGAGAAATACTGGGCTATTGTCAAGCGGAACCTAAAGAAGACCAAAAAAACTGCCAAGGACGAGCAGCAGTTCAAGGCAAACTGGCTTTCTGCGGCGAAGGCGAAGAAGGTGGACAAGGTGGCTGTACAAAATCTGATGGCAGGGGTCAAGCGTAAGGCCCGGCAATTCGGATTTGGAAAAGCGGAAGCCTAACTGAATATTTTTCCTGAATTTTATACTAATTGAACTTGAAAAAGAAATTTAATTTGATTTTTTAAATAAACGATTTCACCGATTTACACGCGTTTTCCCTTGACCAAATTTTGACCGTATCACCCTTTAGTGGGCGGAATGTTAATGGAGGCAAAGATGGGAATACGAAAATCAAATCCTATTTTTCATAGAAAGCTCCAACCATTAATTTTGCTCACAGCTTGTATAATAATGTAGTGCTTAACTTTTTTACACAATATATGCAGAAATATGTTTTATTGTATTAAAAATTGATAAAAACCAAAATACGCCCTGTTTATTTTTAGAGTGCTACTACGCCTTAGGGGTATCGCCTATTAAACTGCCAGCACTGGAAACTCGCCGTTAAATTATGACGTTCTTGTTTTTTATCACGCCTACGCTCTTCAGTCACATTAATCAAGTGGCGAGGAATTACAACCCTGTGTTTCCAATTTTTGAAGACGTCGAATTCTATGCTTCACGTACCAATACAGTTAATTTTACGAATAAGATGAGTCTAGGTACTACTAGGAGAATCAAAGGTAACTGATTCTATCGAATGAACATTTTTCTGATTGTACTAATTGAATTACGAGTTCTGAATCATGTTTTTACAGTCATGAACAAAGACAACGCGATGGAATCAAAGCTGTGACATCGAATGAGGAGTCCTGAGGGCTGGATCAATTATGGTTTACGTGACCGTGGAGAACACGGAAGAGAAGTTGAGAAATGCGCGAATATTCTTGCCAAGCTAAGGCTGATATACGGCGTTTATAATTGACCGGCTGTCGAAATCTGAGTTGATCTGAACAAAGGTCATAAGACCGCCAAGCAGATCGTAAGGTTAAAGAAATCCACCCGTCTTCCACCAAGGGTATCCAAACCAAGCACACCAAGTTCGTGTTCTTTCTGGTTCGTGAGGTTGTCGGCCATGCTCCTTAAGAGAAGCGAATCATGGAATTGCTGAAGGTGTCCAACGATAAGCTTGTCCTGAAGTTGTTGAAGCGTGGTTTTGGTACGCAAATTCGTGTTAAGAGGAAGCGTGAAGAACTGTTCAACATCCTGACCCTTATGCGCTAGGCTGCCCACAAGTAAGCCAGCTTTTGTGTGTGAAGGGAACTGTATTTTTCTGCTCGATTTGTAATCAAGTTTTAAGGATTGCATCCAAAAAACGTGCGAAAAAAAGAATCCGTATATATAAAATAATCGTTTAACGATTGCATCAACAAGAAACTCAGGAGAATGCACATTCTTCTGCAACTCCTAAAAAATCCCTTCTCCTTCTTTTCATTCGATGGCTCCACCCTCCTGGCTTGGTTTTGAGAATCGGACCGTAACTTGTGTGAACCAATACTGACATTCTATTCTACTCTTGTTCTGTGCGTTAAACATAACGTCGCTAGTAGTGCGCTGTATAGCGGATCCGATGCGCAATACAGCGCACTACTAGCAGTGACATTATGTGTAACGTACAGGTCGGGAATAAAATCGAATGTCGCTAGTCGATGATTACGGGTTTCCACTTAACAGATAATACTTTTGTATACATAATGTTCTGCGTATATTTTCATATTGAATCCTAACTAGTTAGTTCCTTGATTATCGAGATTTTCAGCCCTGGGCTGGTTCATCTCCCGTTGTAGTGTCACTCAAATACCCTTTTGGGTATTTTCGTAGCTTGTCCGGGGGTGAGATTGGAACTCGTGACTTTGGCGTGAGAAGTATAGATGCTAACCACTATACTGAGGTCGCCCCCATTGAATCCTAACTGTATTTAAATTAAATTGCATAAAATAACATTAACACATTGATCATTTGATAAAATCTCGGCACTTTTTGATATTTTTCGATTAGAATTTCATTTCTTCAACGTGAAGCAAAGTGATTTGATGAAATCTCGATGAAACCTTATCTTTAGCAAGTAAAACAGGTAAAAACTATCGACGGCGTAACAACAATCAATGGAAATCAACAACATTATGTCCACGGCATAATTCCAATTTGTTATTTCAACGAGCGAAAATATTCGGCGGAATAACTGCTTCAAATTCATTTTCAAGTTTTGATAAAGAAAGTTATATTCACGCATAAAATCCGTAATATATATTTCAAGCTCAAGTCAAAATAAGTATATGATGATTAGAATAGTGTTTGCCTGAAATATTAAACTATCATACAAAATTTTAAGCCAACTGAAAAAAGCAGCGGAACAGCAAAATAACTAGAGCAACGTGTGATCCGGAAAAACACCATAGTTTTTTTCAAGTTTAAGGAAATGCACAATTGATTTTAATGTCATTGTCAAGGTAAATTAGTTGATCTGAAATTATTCAGTCAAAATTTAATACAATATGATTTGTTTACATTTTGACTCTTTCGCTCTTTTCAAATTCTAGTCTAGAGATAATGATGATTGTCAAAAACAACTCAAACATGACGATTCAATAATCATGCGTTTATAAAGCCTGATGACCCCCATTTGTATGATGCCTCTATTCTTTTGATTTTGACATTTGCTCGTCAGTTGTCAAAAGTGCCTATAAGAAAGGACTAACGCATCAAAAATTTTCTCGCGTGTCGCGAAAATTCAAACTACTCGCACGTTGAATAAGCAAAATCGTTAAAAGTCATGCGGTAATTGGGCAAATTTTCATTTTCTTATCATTTGAAATCTTGTAAACTGCCGATTGTCGAAACAATATAATCTGAAAAATAATTTGTTTCTTAGTTTCTATATCTCTAGAAAATAATAATTACATTTTATGATTTTTTGGGTTGACAATGAGTACACAAATTTGTTTTTTTTTTAAATAAAAGACATTTTATTGATGTTCGTCCGACTAATAAAGGTCCTTAGTAATGTGTAGCATAGCCTTTTCTCATTATGACTTTTTCTAATCTTCGAAGCATAGAAGTTATGAGGCTCTTTAATATATAAGGATGCAACTTAGACCATTTATTTTAAATTTCTCGTCTCCATAACTCCTTCGATGATTGAAAACATTATAAAAAAGTAACCCCCAAATGTATTAAATCGGATTTAGATCCAAGCTGCAGGCTGGCCACTCCAATACAGGGATGCCGTGATGCTTCAAAAATTCTTTAATTGATTTGGAGGCATGACTGGCAGCATTGTCTTGTTGGAAAAGCATGTTCTCATTCAGTAAATTTTCGGATAACGGGATGAGAACTTCTTTCAACAACTGGAAATATATTTCAGAGTTCATCCGCGTCGAAATGACGCAAACAGGCGTTTTTCCAGTCAAGCCAATACCGGCCCAGATCATTACTGTCTGGTCCATCAAAGTTTCGTTTCTCCTTTCTTGGTGTCTCTTGCCTGTTTTCGCCCCACGGCTACTAAAACCATCTTGTCCATCAAGGTTGAACTTCTTCTCGTCAATGAAAACCGGAAAACTGAAATTTATCAGCAAAGACAAAATGGGATTTCTTGTGACGAGGTAGCAGCCGTGGAGCAGGCGTTGCTGATATGAACGAAACATTGGGATCCTCGTTTAAAACTTGACGAATCCGACGAATCTATTTCCTTCCTAATTTCTAATCTCGTAGATCGCCATCCGTTTTATTCCTCTTTTGATGTGTGATGGCAGAGTGCACGTCCATGCACGGGGCCATTTCGATTGAAAACAGGCACAGTATACCCTTCCTTATGCCCAATCTTCTTGCATGACTTGCACTCATGGTGAAGATATGAACAGTGATTCGAACAAGGGATTACCCCACAACGCCAGCATGGAGAGTTTGGAATATCCAAATGCTGCTGATGATGAACATCATGCAGTTGTTGATGATGTTCAGTGCTGCTTAACGGCACAAACTGTAGACTGATTTCCTGACATCTCTAGCATTGCTGTAACATTATTAAGTTTCAAGAGTCGTTGACATTCCTCGGCCAATGACTGCAACGTCATCTACGCCGCAGGATTGGAACTATCGATCTTGGACAGCAAAGAAGTTCGGACGTCTGCATCTTTGCTTGAATTCAGGCCGCAAACGAAAAAGAGACACTTGAACTGATCGGTGGAGATTTCTTGAAGCTTGAATTCTTTACACTTCTAGTTCGCGATTGCAGCGTAGGTCAAGAAATTATCAGTCGAATTCTTCTGGAGTTGAAGATACTGGTATCGTAGATTGAACAAAGATGTGTGTCGGCCGAAAATGGACTTCAATCTCTTGGTGGTTTCTTTAAATGAAATTTCCATTAATTTTTCGGAAGTATGTAGCTCTTGTGAGCTACAGTACTCAAATTACGAAGCAAAAGCCGCACCTTAGCTGGATCAACCAAATATCGAGCATCTTCTTCGAAAAGGTCTTCGTATTTTGCGAACCAAGCTTCAAATGTAACTCCTGCTTCTGGATCGTAGCTGAATTTGCTGATTCCTCTTGAAAGAGTTTCGATCAGGAAATCGTTCTGATTTTGTCGGTTTGGTTCTGACGTATGCTGCTGATTATTATGCAGACTACCGTCTCCAGCTCCAACTTGTTATTAGCACGGCTCTTGAAGAATTCTGCCTTGGTTTTCGAGAATCCTTAAGGTGCCGCCACACGGTGCTTGTAATCTATGCCATGTTCACTATGATATAGCCGTTATAGATATCTATTTCATAGTTCTATGAGATTCGAGAAACGGTTTTGCAAAAATATGAGCTATGAGGTAATAGAAGCTATGTAGTAGAAATCTTTGCCGCAGCGCTATCACATAACTTTTTTGGGTGTACACATGATTGATATTCATTTTGGTCGCAAAAATTCACAATCGGCAGCTATGGACTAAGAATGAAAAATTGCTGCAGTTGCTGCGAACGAAAAACTCTTCAAATCTGTACAAAATCATGGATTGCTCGTTTTGAAGGCTAGGGAATTTAAGCTAATCTGCTGAAGGAGCTGGGTTATGATCTGATCATCAGTTCAGGGAAATTCTTCAGAGGAGTTCTTCAGAGAAGTTAATGGAAGTTCATTAGAGAAATTCGATGAGGTTCATTAGAGAAGTTCTGGGAAGCTCTTTAGAGAAATATAGGGAAGTTCTTCAGAGAAGTTCGGAGAATTTCGTCGGAGAGCTTCAGGGAAGTTGTTTAGAGAACTACAGAAAATTCTTCAGAGAAGTTTCGGAAAAATTTTCAGAGAATTTCAGGAAAGTAATTTTTAGGAAGTTATTCAGAGGAACTAGAGAGAAGTGCTCCAGAAAAACTTCAGGGAAGTTCTTCATAGGAATTTCAGGGAAGTTCCTGAGAGAAATACAGAGAAGTTCTTCGGAGAACTTCAGGGAAGTTCTTCAGAGAACTTCAGATAATTTTGCAGAGAAGTTCAGGAAAATTCTTCAGAGAATTTCAGGAAAGTTCTTCAGAGGAATTTCATGGAAGTTTTTCAGAGGAACTTCAGGGAAGTTCATTATAGAAGGTCAAGGAAGTTCTTCAGAAAACTTCGGTGAAGTTCTTCAGAGAACATCAGATAATTCTTCAGAGAAGTTCGGTAAAATTATTCAGGGAATTTCAGGGAAGTTCTTCAGAGGAATTTCAGGGAAGTACTTTACCGAAATTCAGGGAAGTTCTTCACTGGAAGTTCTATAGAGAAGTTCAGGAAAGCTCTTCTGAGAAGGTCAGGGAAGTTCTTCTGAGAAGTTCAGGGAAGTTCTTAAGAGAAGTTCAGAGAAATCGGTAAAATTCATGGCTTTGAGGTTTCAAATTATTCGTACCGGTGCTTAGAGCAGCAAAAATAAAATGAAATTGAAATAACAGCTTTATTTAAAATACGAATATTATTAAAATACGGATTACCTGACAATTTCATGTGATTTTGAAGAAAAATTGCAATTTTCCAATTGTGTAGGAGCGTTAGATGGAAAGCACGTTAGTATGAAAGCCCGTGCAAAGAGCGTCAGGGATTATTAAAATTATAAAAAGCAGTTCAGCATCGTTCTAATGTGTATGATGGATGCTGAATACAAGTTTACGTATGTCAACATAGGAGCAAAAGAAAGGTTCAGTAATGGTGGGGTATTTCCCGATTGCTGTTGGGGAATCTGATGCAGGAACTTTAGCTCCTGAGATGCCTGTTTCGGCTCCAATGGTGGGCTAGTTGTATGGCTCATGTTACGCGAGGACAATCAGCTACTCTTGAGACATTCTGAAAATTATTTGTTCTTCATAGGACTGCTCAAACTTGTTTTCAAATTTTTTAAACGTCTCTAGCAATGAGTGGGTTGATTTACCCAGAATAGCGACCCGATTTTTGGTTTTTTAAGTTCCGTGTGTTCGGACACAATTTCGACGCAGTTGGAGATAAGCGCCATCTCATCATATGATGACTTTTTCAAGTTTCAAAAAGTGGTGATTGTACGTTGGAGTCAGGGATCAAAATCAAAGGTTGAACCTCGGAACTGGTAGACTCGTAGTCTGGCTCTCAACTTTATCATCTTGAAAATACTTAGTACTTAGCTAGGTATCAATATCCCTTGTTCTAGACTTTCTTAGGATGAGGAACTGCAAAACAGAATAATACACTCACTTTAAAGTATACACTTCCACAGGTGATCGGGATTAGTTGGCTCCCATTATACTGGATGTTGCTCCCACAGCTCAATAAAGTAGAATTTCTTTTCCTGGTCCATTTTTGCTTTAAAAATACTGCGAAAACACAAACTAGCAAAAAAATCAAGAGAACTGTCACAAATCTTCTACCAACGAACTATGAACTATTCCGTCTGGATGCAATAGTTCATAGCCTACTACTATAACATAGAAACTATCGCTAGAGTGTACACACGACAACGGGCACGCTGCTATATCATAGCGTAAAACTATCGCTTGCAAGTCAAAACTATGAGCTATCACTACATAGTTTAGGTGTACCTATGAACTATTACATAGTTTTCTAGCATATAGCTCACTATATACTAGAAATAGCCGCCGTGTGGCGGCAACTTTAGGATTGCAACAAACGAAATAGCAATTCACCGAACTTTGCAGATTTAAAGGTGCCGCCACACGGCGCTTGAAATCTATGCTATAGTTCACTATGATATAGGCGTTATAGATATCTATATCATAGTTCTATGAGATTCGCGAAACGGTTTTGCAAAAATATGAGATTTAAAGGTGCCGCCACACGGCGGTTGAAATCTATGTTATAGTTCACTATAATATAGTCGTTATAGATATTTATGTCATAGAACTATGATATTCGAACAACGGTTTTGCAGAAATATGAGCTATGAAGTAATAGTACCTATATAATAGAAATCTTTGACGCAGCGCTATCACATAAATTTATCCGGTATACACACGGTTGAATTTATTTGTGGTCCCATAAATCCAGTTGTGTGCTTTTAAAAAATAAATTCCGGAAGTAGTTATGGGCACATTCGGTAGCTATGAACAGAAAAAAAAATGCTGCAGTTGCTGGGTACATCAAAGTTCAGGAAAGTTCTTTAGAGAAGTTTAGGGAAATTCTTCCAAACATTTCAGGGAATTTTTCAGAGAACGTCGAACAAGTTCTCCAGAGAAGTTTAGGAAATTAATTTCAGAGAAGTTCTTCAGACAAACCTAGGAAAGTTTTTCAAAGAAATTTCAGGGAAGTTCTTCAGAGAATTTCGGGGAATTTTTTTAGACCTTTTGAACTTCTAGGACTAGAAAATGAGAAGAAAGATCCGCACATTGTAGACGGAATATGTGTATCTGTCAAGATAAGCTATAAAAGTAGTTGAAATTATATGGAAATTACTATTCTTTCTTCCCATTTTCTAGTTACAGGTATTCCACTAAAATGCACAAAAAAGTTAACCTTGACCAAAAAATGTGTGCAAATGGTCCAAATAGTCGGGCTGGATTAATTACTTTCAAAGTCTATAAGGCACCAAATCGTAACGACTAGCATAATGAGTCAGCAAAATCACAGGTACGCATGCTTTATACGCAAATGCTAACGAAATATCCTTGTTGCGTAATGAATGATGAAACCTACACAAAAGCGAACTGTCAGCAGATTTCAGGTAATTAATTCTACAATTTACGGGAAAAGTTCGATGTCTCAGAGCATCAAAGGAAGCAAAATATCTCGGAATTTGTCAAAAAAAAACTCATGATTTGGCAAGCGATTCGTACGTGTGAAATGTGAAGTACTCCATTCGTGATGACTTCAACCACGAATGAATTGAACAAATTGAAATCGAAATAAAAATACTTGTGAAACAATGAGCAGATCCTTCAATCAACAACTATGAGACATGCTCAAAGTTGTGTGGATCATGCGTTTATGCTAAAAGAGGCGTGATAAACTTGCCCGGGAAAATACAAACAACTTGCAGGATGACACTTTTCATCGAAACCATCGCGTTGAATTATGCGATGGAGACGCCGTCCTTCATCCATCATATGAAACAAAAATCTATATATTTGCTCAAATGAAAACGCAAAAAAAAATCTGTCGTTAGAGCTCTATGCCTAACGCTAACTGTCAGCGAGGTGCGAGATTTAAAAATAAAGGCGTTGCGTGGCAACGGACGGAAGGAGACACGAGACGGTGCGCAGCTCAGTGCTCACATGATGAAGGAAGGAAAAAATGTAGCAGAATCTTGCTCGGACCGCTCGGAATGCGCCCATCACCACACACCACTGGCTCGCTGGTTGAGGGAAATGTCAGTGAAAAGGTGACTGCTTGTTGACTGTTTGTTTTATTTTGCGCATTCGGCGTTCGGTTCGTATGGGAGTGTGAGATTTTACTAGATTATGCAACGTGTCATGCACCTTTTCCTACTGTACCGAGGGCAACAAAAATAACAACAAAAACAACAATGTCTAATTTCGGCTGAGCGTATTTTTGTAGACACCCACCTTCAGCTGTGGGTGATTTAACGTGCTAATCCAGAGTGGCCACCGGGGACAGATCACAAGGCTTCACTTGTCACTCTTTCGAGCACCGAATGAGCTGGTTGAGGTGAGATCGTTGCACTAATATTTCATGTCCAACAGAGCAAAACACGATCAAAGCCGAGAATGAGTAAGATTAATCTACCGAACCAGTGTGTTTCATGTTCAAACTATTTCAGCTGTGTGATGAATGAATGAACGCCTGTGTATGTTTGCTAGTTGTTTAAAGTTTAGTTTCACCTTACAATAAACTCTATCGAAGAATACATGTACAACGGTAGCATTCATTGAGTTTTCTCAGAATTCATTAATTTAGTACACAACCAGCTTGCCAGATTCCATACCAAAATTAGTCATCAGTTTATTAATATTGCTATCGCCATCGCTTGTTCCGAATTCCAATAGCGGGGGTACACAAATTGGACTGATTTCGTCGCTGCTGCCTGGACGATGACTAACTACTATTTCTCCAATTATTTATACTTTATATACATACTAGAGCTTTCCTGTGTTCCACCAAACGCCGGCGCATCGGAACACAGCACAGTCCCGGGCTCGGTACGGCCAGCAGTGGCAAGCGGAAAACATTCGTTGTTTGATGTTGCGGGCAGAAAGCAAACCGAAAACATGACCGAGACCGGCTGTGTTTAGCTTGACTAGCTTGATTCCCTGTAACACGGGTTAGGCGAAAACCTCTCGCCGAAAAATTGGGTAATCATGTTTAGCATAAATTTCCTGTTTCCCGAGCCAACTCCAGAACGCTGCTGATATTAGACAACATTAGGGAGCAAAATGATGAAAAATTACCGTCATGCTTGTACATTTGCCTTTTCTCAAACCGAAAATCACGACGAACACATGGTCTTCCTGGAGGTGGGGCTGTCGTTAGGAAAGACTGCGCATTTCATAATCATTCGGGCGATTGTGATGAAGTTTTGGATAAAGGAAACTTTGCTTAATTCACTTTTGGTGTGGTGCTACCATTTTCTAAAATGTGATAGAATGGAGACATGTTCAATTTCAGACCGAATTGAAAAGAGAATAAATTGCTTCCTTCGTCGATCCAAAACCAACAAACATGGTTTTTCCACCCACCTGTCTAGTGAGCGTCGTCGATCGGTGTTGTTTGCAGCTCTCTGAATGGATGGTGAGAACTCCCCATCTATTTTCCAACGACACACAGACTGGAATCTGGGTCAGTAATGGAATGCGAGTGTGTCGAATGATGTTTCTTAATTTGTTTTAATTATTTACTAATGTGGAGCAGCATGTAGCTGTTGATGGTTTGCAATGCAGGAACATCGTTTGAATATTGCAACTTAATTCATTAGACTCAGCAATAAAAACAGCGCAATCATCATATTCCAAGATTTCCAATGTTGAACGTGTCGATTCTGGCAGCGCAATCTACTTTCCCACACAAATGCACGCATCAAATATTCATGGCTAAGGAAAACCCAATCTCGCTCTCTGCACAAAACTCCTAACGGGAAAGGCGGAAGCCAGAGCGCTTGAGGAAAGGTCACCGTACATTCCGAAAAGATAATTCCATAAAACTCTCCACAGACACATTTATGCGGCTATAAAAGGCCAGCCCCGGTGAGTTGGAAGGAAACTTTTCTTTCCCTCCTACTGGCAAGTGACTAAGCTGGTCTCCGTTGTTAGTCCTGGGGACGTCGGAACATGACAAGCAAGTTCACCCCGGGAGGCGTCTTGCTTCCTTTACCGATTGCGCCTTTGAAAGAGACATCCTCAACAGTCAACTGAAGTCCAATAAAATCAAGGGATTTAGATTGGATTGTAGTCTCTCTTTCTTCTCTTGTTTCGGAGTGTGGCATCGGAGGAAAAAAAATTAGCTCTGTGTGGATGTATGTTTGTTTCAATTTTCCACTTCAGAGAACGGGTCATAAGTGGAAAACCCCCCCGAAGGCAGGCGGGGGAAGTATAATCGAAGATGAAAGTTTTCCAGCGGTAGACTCCCTGGCGTCGCCGACAAGGCTTACGGCGGATAGGGACGAACAGACGTTATAAGTAGGATAAAAGTTTTCAAAGTGCAAGATTGGTCTTACTGCTTCGAAAGTGATGAAGTTTTCTTTCGAGTTGGCATAATATTCAAAAATGACAATATTATGATCGGGCAATGCTCTCCTAAAACTTTAACGATTTGGACATTATCAAGCACTGAGCGACTTCGGGCAGTGAAGCATTCCATCACGTTCAATTGGCTGATTTCTGCTAATCGATTTCGTCTTCCTCCAGCAAAAGTAGCAGCAGCAGCAGCAATGCGATATGCAAATTCGTCACGGCAGCATGCTGGCGATAGAATTTTGGAATCAATCGTAAATCAAGCGATAAATCACAGTTCGACATCTTGCAGACGTCAAATATCACGTCTTTGGCTACCGACTAGCCAAACAACGAAGTGGCAGTGCGTCATCATTAGTTGATGGCCGTAAATTAGCAACTTCGATGGTGTTTTATGGTTGAACGTTCGGATCGATCACTGGATCGTAAAATGTGTCCAGGTGATTATTTTGACGGCGATGACCATCTTGGAGTAAATGGAAGTTTTTGTAAATTTTAAGGGGGTGTAAGAATTTGATATTCTTTCTTGAGGAAGCGATTTACGAGAAATGAGTTCTTTGCACTATGCAGGAATAGTATAATAGAGAACAGAAAAGATTGAAGTAGGCTCTGGCTACATTTAGATGTGTTTTTCTACTCGCTGTCATTTTTGTTTGTCAATTACGAAAAGTTTTTAATTGTTTAATACATATTGATCATCACTGATTATAAAAAAGTTAATCAACATTAAACATGCATCGGTGAGCTGTCGAGTGGTTGATTTGAGTCTCAGCGCAAGAGCAAACCAACAGCAGTCTGGCTCAGGTCGACCCTATTGTTACACGAAAAGCCCAGGAAATTGCAAACCAACTCGAGGATGCGTTTAAGGTGAGCGTGAATCGACCAAAAATTGAAGGCAGCGATAGTAGCCACACCGGCAACATGGCACGACGTCTTTTAACAGATCCAAAAAAGTTCGGATGAGCTTTCGAATGAACTGGCCAATCAGGTGAGATCGATTAGCAGCTTAGCCGTTTGTTCAAAGCAGCCTTATGCTGAAAAGGTTAAGCAGTTCTATAAAAAAATGGAAGATCTCATCATGACAGGCTACCTCCATCTGTACAAAAGTATAATCATCTACCGGATCTCATCAACAACCTGGAAACCATAATTATTAAATAAACCTGTAAGCAATTTTATCTTTAGTCCGACAAAACATAATTTTAAAACTATCTGTCACACATATGAAATTGATTTGAAATGCTTTTAAGCACTTTTAATTTAAAAAAAAACTTTTTCAATAGTCTTACCGCATGAATTTGATCGACGAGCAGTCTGGAGAGAGTTACACAGATTTTGAAGGAAGTAATATTGAAGACAATGATACGTTGTAGAGCGAACTTTTGTATACATTAATTGTTATGTTTGTGTTCTCCGTGCGTGGAGTAGTCGATGTTCATTTGAATACATTTTTTTTTTCCTGACCATTTCCTGAGGTCAACCCTAAATGGAACCATCACCATTCGATTCTCCATATATTTTTTACATAAGTACAGTGCAAGTCAATTAATATTATTGGCATCAATCTTTAAAACCGCATGGTATATGAGTTTATTCAAGTATGAGGGGAAATTGGGTAAACACTTCCTGCCATCCAATTAAAGTAAATCTTGTCCCATTCAATTTCCTAGCTTTTTCTGCAACTTGTATTATAGTAGCATCAAGTTAAATGTTTGGGTAATCATTCTAGTTTGCTTCCAATATTAGGGAAGAAACAAGCAAAATGGAACCCTCACTGTGATCAACTCTAAATGAAACCAACACCATTCAATTTCCCGCATTTTTTTCCATAAGGACGCCTACCCTGCGCCGTCTAAATTAATGAGAACTAGGGTCCGTTTTTGCCCACTGTGCAATTTTCACTTGTGTGTAAGTGGTCTTGTTTGTTTATCTTCCTTAGCGCTTCGTCTCCCGGCATAACGTTCAGGAAATCTCGGTGCCTAGTCGGCTACCTTGTTTGTCCACGATATGCGTCTGGAAGAAGTGGCACTTCTCGGCTTTGACGCCGAAACCGTACTCCTTGAGTCGCCGGAAAAGTAGGTTGTGACTTGATGTCCTTTCCGAACACGATGAAAGTGCGGGTGGCTGGTATGCCCGCAATCATTCCATCCACCACGCGTTCGAATGCTCTCGGTGCCGCCTTTACTTTAGAAAAAGTCAGCGAAGCCAGCGAACTAATCAAGCAAACCCCGAAAAGCCAAAACCAGAGGGGTGTACATCATAAACAACGTCGCTGAACGTTCCAACAAGCTTAAGTACGTGCCAGCAAATGACATCACGGTGATCTCAAAGCACACCAGCAAACTGAAACTATTGGGGCAACCCTCCTGTCCAGATCCAAGCAATGACCGCGACGGGCAAGCCGCTCCATCTAATGGGTGGGTTCCATAATCAACGGCAAAACCGCGCTTGGAAGATCTTTCATTCCGGAAGTAATCCGGAATATCACTTCGACAACGAGGATGGGATCCGTCGTCGCAACTCGCCAAACATGACGCATCCGTCGACCATGCTGAGTGATTCATGCGAAGTATGCAGATGTTTATAACGATTGATTTGGGCACTGCAAGAAAACAAAGGTAAAGCTTTTCCTAAAGCCATATGCCAAACCTGTCATCTGTCTCAAACTTCCAGTTCCCTTCAACACCATTCCGTTGGTCGATGCAGAACTCACACGGTTGTAAACGTTGAGCTTGGGTTTCGCGGTTACTTTATTGCAATTTAAATTCGTACGTCATAGAGTGTCAATTGATCTGTTCATATAGGCATACGATGGTTGCTGTGATTGAAATAAGTGTATAATTGAGTTCGTTTGATTCGATGGTGAACCAGTGCCAATGAATATCCTCAATCACATTTTGTGAGAGGCCCCAGCAGCACCCTTACTGTTGACTTAAATCGGTTCAAATCGACTCTCAAACGTCATTCAAAAGAAATGCCTTGTCTTCTCAATCTAAAACCACCATCACACTTTGTGAGTGGAATCAACAGCTTCCTTACTCGTGGTATAAATCGGCTTTCAAGCGTTATTAATTCCTTGTCTTCACAAAGAAAAACCACCATCGCACTCGGTGAGTGGACAACGATATCGTCGATTCAAACTCGTTCAATGCGGCTATTGAACGTAGTACATGTTAGTTAAATTTTTTGATTCTTAAACCATCATCACACTTTGTGAGTGACTTAAATGGCATCCTTTGCGTTGGTTTAAATCAGAACTTACATCGAAATATTAATTTGTGTATTTCCTCAAAACCAACTAAATGGAGAGTAATTTGAAAACAGAAATAAACAAGAACTCAGGGTATCATTTACCAAAACGAACCCATCTGCCAATCCAACATCCCAGTGATTTCTTGTGAAAATGCAGTGGATTCCTCGGCTTCTAACACGTACTGTCACGTCAAACCGTTCCTATCCCTACCATATTTGACCTGCATTCAGGTAGGATCGGCGTCGGTATTCCCTTATAATGGAGTCACCAGCTTTTACACATTAAAGATGTATATCCCAAGGATTCTCTGTTGGTTCTCTGTGTAATTACAGCAGATCTGGCAATAACCTCGGGTGATCAGTCATGCTCATGCTGCTCATGCGTGAAAAAGAATAAATTTACACCTTCAAGTAATATCTGCCTTAAAACATTTCCTGGAATTTGCAAGAACATAAAAAAGAGAAAAATTATTTTAAAAATGTAACGCTGAAAAAAAAGGTCGTTTATAAGATGACAAAAAACTTGTAATTTATGTTATTTTTCAACAGCAAAAGAGTTCGTTCAGGCTAGAACATTTTACTGTTGTAATTTTAATGATTTTTCAAATGCAAATAAAAAGTCTTTCACTTAATCCAATACTTTATGTTATAAACTTTATGAAAAATACCGGTACTTTTATACTTCTTTTTTGAATAACTTCTAAGTCTGAGGAAATACAAACATGAGGCATTCCACATATATATGTGTTCCGAAGATTCCAACAACTTTTCAAAATATTTCGAAGACCAATGAAATATCTTGAAAAAGTAGTTATAAAAAAAAAACCATTCAGGGACCTTCCACTAACAAGACGCTATAATCCGTAACGTTTTACGTTAATCCGTTTTAGGTGTTTTTGGCGAGTTTTTTCGTGGCAATATTCTTTACCGCTTCACTGTGAACATGAAAACTCTATCTCTAAATTATGTAACTAACATAATGTTTCGGTCTCATTAATGGGCGTATAGGACAGTTTTCCAAATACGTTAAAAGAAGGGATTTTTGACTACTAGAACATGAACCCCTAAAGCGCTATTAAAAACACGCACGTGCTGTAACAATTGGAACTACTGTGCACTGTTCCGTGATACATTGTCTCTGTTTGACACGTCCATCGTCTCCATGGGAATGGTAATCGGACTATCACGAGCAAACGCAAAAGAAGCATGAATAAGGTATGAATTTTGTGTTTTTTATTGTATTGCTTGCGAAAGTATTTATTCAAATGCTTCATAATCTTTTGAATCATTATTATTTTTTGACATAACAGGTGGCAGCTAAAAATTAGGAATTTTTTCGAGGCCCCTATGCTCAACAATAAACGATCTCAGAGAGAAATGAGAGGAAGTATGTGTTAGCTCTCTTTTTCTTCTTTCTGTTAGTATTTTTTGTTTTGTTTATGTTTGCTCAGTTTTGCTCAAAATGCCGTCAAAACCAAGGATGCCAGATGTACAGAAATGTCTTTATTTATACAGTCATTTCATCATGCATACAGACATCATACCGATTACAGACATTATACAGACCAGTGAGGGATGTAGAAGTACAAATATGTGCCTGGCTGTTTTATAAGGTAGTTTTCATTGATGATTTGACCCTTGTCTAAGACGCAGCACTATAACGAACTAAAAATACGGCCATCACAACGAATTTCCTTGGAGAATCGCATCACCAAGAATTGGTGGCAATGATGCGGTCCAAACCATTTAGTCTTATAACCGATGAGTCAATTGGTCTCAGTAGTGAGGACTTTCTATTGGAATAGCAATGAACTGTCAATTCGAGATTCTTTTTATCACGTACTCGAGCTTGCTGAAGCGGATGCTTCAACGATATACAGTGCCATTGTTACTAAGTTTAATGAAGACTTTGATTTAGTACAAAAAGAAGTTAATAGGGTTCGGTGTAGATGGAGCGAGTGTTATGCACGGTGGAAAGCATTCAGTTAGTGTACTATTTAAAAACGACTGTCCAAATTTATTCGTACTGAAATGCATTTGCCATTCATTTGTATTTTGTGCATCCACATATTCCATCTTCAGCAAAAGTCCCTTAAAAAGAGCAAAGTCCAACGAACTGCAGCCCCTAATAGAGCTGAAACCTTTAAACATGTTACATCCGTCCGTGACCCGATGGCTTTCTTTGGAACAAGTTGTCAAGCGTGTTCTTGAAGCTGGAAATCTTAAAAGTATATTTCAGTTTTCGCGATACATCAGTAGACGCCAAGCAGGATGAAAAAAATAAGAGAGTTTACGAGCGTCTCAGCGATCCATCAAACCACCTATACTTGATCGCAATTAACGGCAAAGGGTAAATGCACCCTTCTTTTTGGGGAAAAGCTCCTTAAACTTTGGAAAAATGCTCCTTAGAAGCGTTTGCCCGGTATAATGCAATCGGAGGTATTAACCTTCTGGTTAGCACTTGCCGGGTGTTTTGACGGCGGGTATTAAGTTTCTTCAAGATTGTATAGTTTTGACGGGTTTTAAGTTTCTGAATTTAAGAGTCGTCAAAACGAAATTAAGACTCTTCAAAATAAAATCAGAACTCGTCAAAATTAAATTTAAACCCGTCAAAACTACCTAGAAGATTGCGGAGCAAAGCTCCGCTATACAATCTTAAAGAAACTTAAGACCCGTCAAAACAACCGGCAAGCGCTAACCAAAAGGTTAATACCTCCGATTGCATTATACCGGGCAAACGCATCTAAGGAGCATTTTTCCAAAGTTTAAGGAGCATTTCCCCAAAAAAAGGGTGCATTTACCCTGCTGCCGCAATTAACCATATCCTACCGAAAATCAACCGGTTGTATCATTTTTTTTCAATCTGAAAAGCCAATGGTGCACAAGCTGACAACAGAAACTTGCAAATTGATATTCTTGATATGGGATTGTTTCTTGAAACCAGCATATTTAAAAGAATTGACGAACCATGGATTTGTGAACCTGATTCCCAATAACTTCTACGAGTTGGAAAAACTGTACGAAGGTGTCGAAGTGCAGGCCTTAATCAACGAATACACTAGAAGTGAAAATTTAAGCAAGGAGCGCTTGCATCAATTTCGAATGGATATAATGAATTTCTGCATATGCTGCAGTAATAAAAATTAACCTTACCGACGATACCCTCAAAAACAAAAGAGTTGATTTAGTTAATTGATCCTGACAGTATCAGAGTAAAAGCCCATCCAACAGTTTGTCACCATATCAAACGATTTGATAACATTATTGATGATGCACCAGTTCAACCAACAACGACGAGTTCGGGGAATTGAGATTTTCAGTGGCGAACTGAGCTTTTCCGTGTCCACGGCAGTTCATTCCAGCTATATTGGCTATACCATATTCGACTGCCACTGTCGAGCGAATCATTTCAATTTACAATATCAATAAAACCAATGCCAGTTCTACGAACTGCACAGAAATCTCGACAAAAAGTATACGGTACAACATTTTAAAAGCGAAAAAGTTGCGGCTTCGACTGCTTACCATATACTAAGATTCCCAACAGCTATTTGCAAGCGAGGTAGTTGAATACCAGCCAAAATTATGAACGCAAAAGAACGTCGTTCTCTTTCGGGATGCCGCAAAAAAGTTCAACTGATCTCACCAGTTTAACCATCTGCAAAACATTGAAAAGAATCGGAATAGAGTACTCAATGAAGTCAAGAACCCCAGAACATGTGTGTTTGTGTGTGCGCGCGTGTGTATATGTGGGTGCGTGTGAGCGCGTGTGTGTGCGTGTGCGTGCGTGTTTGTGTGTATGTTTTATCACAATCATTAGAAGAAAAAAAATGAACGATCTCACCGATGTTTTGTTTCTTCATTCTTCTGTTCGTTTTGTTCCCTTGCCTTTGTGTTCGTTGTTATCTTCATATTGGTTTGCCTCGACGTATGCTGATTTCTAGGATCTTCAGCTGTTTCCAATTCCTATTCGACCTATTCGACGATATGTCCATTGCCACGCATCGGTAACATCACTCTAAAACTGCATTTTTCTTCAAAACTTCGTTGCTAGAATAATATAAGCTAAATCGCCTCACCATAAAAGACATCGATACAAGTATAGTATCTAGGGTTACCAATCCAATTTTCATCTCATCACCCTTCGGTTCGTGCTACTTGAAAACAAAAGGTTGACGCATAATCATCTGATTTCTTACTTTTTATTTCTTGTTAATTTTATTTATTTTTATTTGTTGTTGAAACTAAGCAAACTCAATAACAGAACGAATCGAGTGATTCATACATCAAACAAACATTTCCGATCAGTATGAATAATGGATCATGAGATAATTAATGGAAAAGCTCCCCTATGTGGTAATGGTTTCCAGAAGTGTGCTGATTTGTGATAATATTCTATTTCAGCTTTTTTAACTGAGTTTATATGAGCAAATGCAACATTTCTACTATTTGCAAATACTGTACTCGACCATTAATCACCATCTCCAAACTATAATGTTCATAGATAAGAACTACTGGAGAAATTTCAGAAGCACATTTGGGATGCATTACCACTGGTCTGGCAACACTTGTGTGCTTCTTTCCAAAATGGTAAAGAACCAGACCAGCCCTGGGACCTGGTAGCTGAAGTTAAACTACCTCAAGGTTTTGCCAGTGCCCTGGGGTGTTCACATTCCACGCTTGGCGTTGTTATATTTTTGTATGAGAATGATTTTTTTGTTTTTTATGTTGTATAAGGCTTCACATTTTGCGCTTTTTACGTCACATTAACGTATGAATTAAAGTATTATACACATATATTGATTACCTGTATTTGTCTTTTAACAGTACTTTCAACTTGCTTATTACAAGCTGTGTTGCTTGGGCTGCATCTCCGAACATAAAATATAAGTTTAAACATAAGTTTAAACAATAAGTGATGCTATTTATTGCCATTTCCGAGAGAGGAATTCTAAGCCATGGTGTGTACCATAACGAATGTTTGAAGAGAATTTCGATCCCGTTCCTACATTATGCTGATGGACAATACGTGGCCAGAAAAAGCGTTATCGCATTACGGCAAAAATAAACACAATCGTTCCTAAATACCCATTCGATCCCATTTTTACCCAAAAACCATAACTCGACAAATCTGCCTCAGTGTCACCCAATCAAAGATTTCTTCGGTATTTTGAGCACCTTGGTTAACAAAAATAACTGGAGAATCACGAATTGCAAATAGTTGACGGTAGAATCAAGAGATGCATTCGCAAAGTTGACATGAAGGCCGTACAACACTCCTGTTCCGACATCATATGGAAGCCTTGCCGAACAGCCAATTACGGACCGTTTTCAAATGTTCATTATTTTTTTTGTTTTCAACAATGGACAATGTATCATTAATTTCAATAAATCAGATTTTCTTCAAGTATGTTGTTCTTTTTTGACAGCTTGAGAAGGACGTTCCAAAATTTACGTTGCCACCCGTTAACATTTTCTACAATTCCTATAAGCGCAGTTGCATCATCAACACCTTTATTTACACACCTTGACTATCTGTCATGCGTGTGATGATTATGTGGCTGTAAGAGTATATGTATAAACCACAACCTGCATAGCAGTATAGTATTGTGGACGCTTTTCAAGCACGATGTCGAAAATAAAGTTCTAGGACGAAATAGAGCGAAAATTGATCCTTGAATTGAAGAATCTCGGTTTAAGTAACCGAGAAACAGCCAAGAAAAATATAGCATCTGAAGAAACCTAAGATCAAATCCGAAATTTCCAATCGAGAACGGAGTACAGCTTGATGCAACTGAAAAGTGCAATGCTTTGGAAAACAAGATGGAGCTTAACCTTCTCATACCGAAAGGACGTGTTGCTCGAATTTTACGACGATCTGGTTTACAAGAAAATGGCCAAAAAACCTAATCTCCCCCTGAAGCACATTCATGCGAGATTGTATTTTGTCAAGCACATGGATTGGAAGGCAGAATGTGGGTGAAGTGATTTGATTCCGACGAAAAGAAAGATTAATCTCGATGGTTGTTGGCATCATCTTCAGAAGCATCCCCGGGTACAGTTGAGTAGAAATTTTAGAGGAGGCGGTTTTATGCGGTGGGCTGCTTTTTCGCGAAGAGGTAAAACTCCCATTGCCACGGTTTCTACCAGCATGAGTTCAGAGAGCTATGTGGAGCTACTGGACAGTGTATACATTCCATTTACTAAGGATATTATGGACCAAAACTTCATATTTCAACAAGATAACGCTGCTTTTCACGTGAGAAAAGTCTTTGGCATGGTTTTCCGAAAGAAAAATCTAGGCTATGAACTTTCCAGCTCGAAGTTTGGACTTGGATCCTCCACTGAAAATTAAATTTTGTTTATATTACGAAATCGCAGGTAGCATTAACCAATCATTTCGTTGTTTTCTGCGACGATACTGATTTGTACTTTTAAGAAACTAACTGCGTATTAAAAACAACACGCGCAACTGTCAAAAGCACAAAGTATTTGTTGGCACAGAAAGAACATTCGTACATTGTACGAAAATTATACAAAGAGCCACGAATAATTTGTTACCAATAAAAAAGAAACGTCTGTCTGGTGGTTGCATCAACGACTGACAGATCTACTATATCGGCTCAAAATGTAATTGAAAAAAAAAGCGCAACCACGATGAGTTGTTCAGCGGTTTCCCTAGTAGCACACTTGTTACAAACCAGTTAAAATGACTGTTCTGTGACTTAAATAAGTCACAATGTAGTTGCTGTAACAATGTTTGACCTTTGTGTGCTGCTTGGGTTATTTTTAATGTTTCTGACATGAGTTTCGATCCTGTATTTTTAGGAAGTGTTGTTATTAATGGTTTTATGGTTGATCTCACTAAACCATGTTGACTCTTTTTTAGGATAAATGCATGATTCCCACCCATCCCAGCAGCAACACTAATCTTTATCAGTACGATTGAAATTCATTTTGTGCTTTGTACAAAAAATGTGTAACGATAGCATTTTATTAGATGACAAGCAATATGTATGTTTCATACAATTTACGAGACATTTGTTCTATGTACAAAATGTTCAGCGTATTGAAAATCTTTGGGAGGTCCTGTGGAGACGAATTTACAGTGGTGGACGGCAGTTTGGAACAATTCAAGAGCTACAAGACGAATGGTGGAAAATTCTTTGGGAAATGTTGGAAAATCCCATTGACTCAATGCCAAAACGGATTTATGAAACAATTCTCAAAAATGGTAAACCAACCGAATACTAATTTCTGTTATTTCTTGGTTTGTAAAAACAAAATTTGATATGCGCTTACAGAAATTTCTATCCAAAAACTGTGTTTTCTTCTTTCAAAACAACAATTGAAAATCTCTTGTGGTGCAGTTATCGTGATATTTGAATGCCTTTTGTAAATCATGTTCTTGTTTTGCAAATAACCTTAAATTGGACCGAAGGAATTTCCCTCGCTGCAGACTTGTTCCGTCTGAGAGTCAAATAACACAGCTCAATGAGGTTGTCTACCTCGAACTGACAATAGATAGTGAGCTGATGCAGGCGAAAGCACATCGATGAATATCACACCGAGTGCAGTATCCTGTTAAAATCGCTTGAATATATTATATTCAAGTCTGTAAATAAATAATCCTGCCAGCTGTGGGATCGTTTGCGGATCTTAATTCCACGGTGAACAACACTACCGACGACATTAGCAAGACAAAGCGACGCCCTTGAAACGAACCCCGATTTGTCTGCGCCGAAAATAGCTTGACACCGTACCGCCCACAGCTGTCTAATTTGTTATCGATTGAGACTTTTTTTTTAAATCAAAACTCGCGTGCTCTCTTGCCACCTGGTCGCGAGCGAGCGAATCAGCAGCATATTTCAATTTGTTCGCAGCACATAATTTAGTATTTTGTTTTTTATTCAGGTTTGTTACCCTCCAAAGCTGTGCGGATTGATCCTTGATTCAAACCGGTAACAAATAAGGAGCCGTGTCAGAGTGTGCCAGCCAATCTATTTAGGGGGGTGAGCGATAAATTTACATAAAATCAATCAAATTTCCCACCACGAAGGTGCTTTGTGAGCTCTGGGTGGGTTTCTGTTTACAGCGATATTTACTAGTCTGGTCTAGGCTCATGGCAGTTTGGCATACAATCGATGTGGTTGAGCCGAAGACAAGATTGGCGAGAGGAATGGGCGCTCTCCCAAATCGTTTGGGGTTCGATTTGGGTTTATGATTTAATTTAACCTATTAGAAGCAGTCAATTGGAAAAACGATCGCTTTCGATGGGGATCACGACCGACCATCAACTTGGAGTTGAATTCTCCAGGCATTCGTCGACGTCTCCTCGTCTCCAAGTGGATGAAAAAAAAACGAAGATGGATACCAATGAAGGTGGAACCGGTTATCTCTCAAAGGTTGGTACGGAAAACCGTAGAGATTCCTTAGCCCTAACCAACAAGAGCAGAACGGGAGGTACGCAAAAAAAAAAGAACGCCGGACCCGCAACAACAAACAACGAAAAGTTATGGACAATCCAGGAACCGGTTTTCCTTTGCATCATCTCGCTTGCGGTTTGGTCTTGTGAGCTCGATCACGCTTGTCGCGCTTTGTTATGGCTTGTTGCCTGCTTGTCTGAGCAGTGAGCAGCCGATCGCTCACCATCAGGTCCAAGAACATCAGCGTCAGGTCGTCGATTTGTTGGCACTTTGACTGCAACTATTGAAGCAAAATTGAAGCTAATATAACTCGGTCGTCGGTCCGTCCGGAGTACTTACCAAGAAGGTCGAATGACTCTTAGATACGCACGCGATACTACGCTGTGAATAGCACTTGGACAGCTGCCAGCACGCAGAAAACAGTAGTTTCTGATCGCGTAGCTATCATTAGGCTGCCATGTAAACCACAGACTGTCAACTTCAATATCGACATCTCTGAAACCAGCTACCAGCTCGTCCTATTTTGACCAAATCAACTTCATGCGTTTAGCTGGGTTTGCCTAAGAGCAAAACTAGTTCAAGTGGACGTCAAGCTAAACACTCGACCAGTTCGCGAAGAGAGGCCAGGTTTTTTCAATTAACCGCTTCGAACTTATCAACACACACGTTCGGTTGCATGTGTTTGTAAACACTGCACATACACCTTTTTGCCAACATATTTAAACATAAATAGCATAATCACAATAATTACAGCGCAGAAATTGCCTCCATTCTTCAAACTGTGACACCGTGTGCGAGGTGGACCGTTTGCGATCGGTGGCTGTTTCCTTGTGTGCCGCCTCTCTGTTGACCTCTCCTCTTCCCACACCCACCATCCGCTGCCTTGGGACGTACCGTGAGCATGTCAAAATGCTATTACGAATCGGAACCAGTTTTTGCACCCCTTTAGTTTTTGGCGGCGATGCTTACTCCACACAGAGTTGCCAGGCCGAAAGGCATACACATGTGCCACACCGGAGGCAGCTCCGGATTGACGGCCCTAAATTGGCGGTGTGTTCAAACGTTTACCAGGTTTCGATTAGCGAACCACAAGCCGATAAAACACAGGAACTGCTGGGAATCGATCGACATAACGTATGCAGCCATGCAACATGGGCGAGAATGATCCAGTTCTGGCAGTAAGGCAAAATGTCCGCTTGGGAAATGCAAGCAAGAAAACGGAACGGTGGCACCCGCAGGGCGCTTACACTGGGATCCCGGGTTTCGGCAAGGTGATGATGGCAATGACGATGATGATAATGAAGCAAGAGCAGGTGATATTGGAAAAAGTAACGGTTCGAAGCTCGAGTAAGGGAGTAAATTGGTTTCGGGGAAGAAGTTGGCCGGTAATATTTTGCTCGCGGAGCACATTGGGTAGAATGGATGTCAAGGTTTGAAAGTAGAAAGATAACCATCAATGTCGGAATTGCACTAGTTTTGTATTTTCTTTGATGTTAATTAGTGTTTATTATGTATAATAATTATGTGGAATTCAAACTCAAACGTGCTTCCTATTCGTTTGGCATAAACATAAATAAAACATTTCTTTCTCATTACGTTTGTTCCGTTTCAGAGGTAAGAAGAACTAGGGGCAGTGTTAACTGATATGGCGCGTTTTTCTTAGGGTAGATTTGGTTACAGCATTACAGAGAAAAACTCAAAAACTACTAAAGATGTATTTGTTGAATGGAATGAGCTTGATCTTGGTCGATATAATTGGAATGGTCTCACCATGTTCTGCTTTTGGATGGAATTTAACTGTTTTATGAAATTTGTACATTATCATCCAACAATTCACGGAACTCCTTTGAAATGAGAAATCGATAAGTACTATTGTATCGAATATTAAACTTAGTGAACAAACTACACTTTTGATCAAGGGACGCCTCTGTGAAAATTTATGAGAAAATTAAAAGAAATTTCTGAGAGAATGATTTGTATTTTTGCTTACGATCTTTAAGGTATGAAGAACCCCAAATGAATTCTTCTGGGACTATTGAATTTCTTGAAACTATCTTTAAAATCTTGGAGTGACTACTGTACCTACATCAAAACTCTCGGGATATTGTTCAACTCTTAAATACGTGAATTTATTTTTTTTTGTCATGCATTACATAAAAATAATGTATGGAGAGGATATTTGATTTGTAATTCATACTGTAGCAAGAGATATATTGTCAAATGACAACAATATGCATTTAAGGCTTAATTCAAAGCGTTAATTTTCCACTATATCGAACTTTATAGTGGAAATTGTTTGAAATATAATTAGTTGACAGTAAATATAAAAAAAAATAAGTCGATGAAAATACTGTATCAATTCAGATCAGCATATTGGAAATCGTTGTGGTCCGAGAATTAGAACGCTCGACGGGAACTAACAAGCACTGATATCGTTTATTAAAGGTTTTTAAATACGTCTATCTTTATCGAGTTCTTCATGAGACCAGCGGTTGCTGTCAGGCATACCTGAATCAGCAATTGCATCGTTTTTCAATACCCCTTCTCAATCGGTGACTCCAATCATAGAGCGAAGAATCTGGAACCGAGAGACGTCCAGGGATTTTGTGAATATGTCCGCCTGTTGATCCATTGTGCTGCAGGGTTCAATCTGAATGATTCTTGCTGCTACGTTGTCTCGGACAAAGTGGTGTTTGATGTAGATATGTTTGACACGTTTGGACTCCGGGTTTTGTGCCATCCCAATACATCCTCTGTTGTCCTCAAATATTGAAACTGGTCCATTAGCTTTGCAATTGAGGTCCTCAAGAATTCCATTCAAGAATATTGCTTCCGAAACTGCCGCGCAACATATTCCACCTTGCTGGAAGACGTCGAGACCGTGGTTTGATTTTGGCTTTCTCAAGAAATGGTTGAACCGAACACCTTAAACAAAAAAGCCAGTAACAGACTTTCTGGCCTCAAGATCCGCTGCCCAGTCAGAATCCACGCAGCTTACAAGTGGTTTGGATCCTTCTTCTCGTGTATACACCAGACCCATGCTGCTGGTAAACTTCAAGTAACGAACTGTTCGTTTCAGAGTCTTCCAGTGGTTCTCTGTAGGGTGATACGGTAAAATTTGAGAGGAAAGGGGGAGGGTGATGTTTATTTAAAAAAAAAATTATTTTTTTTGTTTGTATAAAAGGAAAAGTAGGTTTGGGGGGGGGGGGGGGGGTGGTTTGGGTTTTGTGTGGGGCGGAGCTCTGGCGTGTTGGGAGGGTTCTTGTCCTTGGGAACCACCTGCACGTTGTTGGCGGCGTACCACTCCATGGCCTTTTTACCGTAATGGCAAGATGCCAAATCCGGCCAAAACAGTACGGAACAACCGTGTTTCTTCAGGAAAGGCAGCAGACGTTTATTCAAACACTCTTTCACGTAAATTTCTTGGTTGACAGTCCCGGAAGCTATGAAAATGCTGCTTTTCAAGCCACAGGTACAGATGGCTTGCCAAACCAGATATTTCTTTGCGAACTTTGACAGTTTCGTGTGCTTGAAAATATCTGCTACCTTTCCCCTTCCTTTTGCCGTATAAAACTCCTGTCCCGGAAGCTGCTTGTAGTCGGCTTTGACGTAGGTTTCGTCGTCCATTACCACGCAGTCAAACTTCGTAAACATAGTCGTGTACAGCCTCCGGGATCGCGCTTTGGCCGTCGTATTTTGTTTATCATCGCGATTTGGAGTCACTACCTTCTTGTAAGTCGATAGTCTGGCTCGTTTTTTGGCTCGATGCACGGTTGTAGACGATACACGCAGCTTATTTGCGGCATCTCGGAGAGATAGGTTAGGGTTTCGCTTGAAACTACCGGCAACTCTCTTTGTCGTCTCAGCGGCTTCCGGTTTTCGATTTCCCCCCGATCCAGACTTCCTGGCTGGCGACAAACGTTCCCCAAACACTTTAATTACATTTGTAACGGTTGATTTGGCAACTTTTAGCGATTTTGCCAACTTTGCGTGCGAGTAGCTCGGATTTTCGCGATGCGCGAGCAAAATTTTGATACGCTGCTCTTCTTGCTTGGACGGCATTTTGACAACTGAAGAGTGAATTCCAAAATCAAAATAGGGAGCAACATTCTACACACACATACCTTCAAAATGAGGGGTGTTCAGGTTTTTTAAATGCAAAATTGAAAGAAATACGTCAAGTTGATATTGACCAAATTTTGACCGTATCGCCCTTTAAGGCACTGCTGGAAACGACCCAAGTAGCTTACCGAAAAACACATATCCGGCCGCACACAAAGCATCTGGTACATCACGCTTCCTAATAGTTTCCTGTATGGCTCAGCAATCCGTGAACCTTCTCGATCCAGCTGGAGTCCCTTCTCCATCGGGTTCTTCACGGGATTGCATTCTGACTTTCCAAACTTTGCCAGAATGTTGAGTGCATTTTCTTCCTGTGACAGCTTCAGCTTTCCAGCATCTTTATGGTAATCAAACTTTATGCCCAGAAAATGTTTCACGTTTGTACAGTCTGACATCTCAAACTCTGCAGATAGGCGTTGCTTCAGTTGTTTGATCGTGGACATTTTTCTGCCGACAATTAAAACGTCATCCACATAGATCACCAGGAAAATCTCATCGCCTTTGGTAGTTGACGTATACAGGCAGTAGTCGCGTCTTGATCGTGTGAATTCCAGCTTTAGTAAATTCAGCCTCTCGTTCCAGCAACGTGGCGAATGCTTTAGGCCATATATCGACTTCTGCAATTTGCAAACGGTATTGTACTTCAATGTAAAGGTCCTCCTTCAGGTCACCATGAAGAAAAGCCGTCTTCACATTTTTTTTTTGTAGATGAAAGCCATAACGAACACCAACAGCGAACACCACACGAACAGTGGCTAGCCGCGCCACAGGAGCAAACGTTTCCTCGTAGTCGATCCCAGGTCGCTGCAGGAATCCCTTCGCCACAAGTAGTGCCTCATAGCGAACTGCTAGTCCATTTTCGTCTTCCTTAAGCCGGAATACCCATTTGATCTTCAAAGGTTTTACTTTATTGGGTCGCTTCGTGAACTTCAACACGTTGTTGGATTCCATCGATCGTAGTTCGTCTTGAACCGCCATCATCCAGCCATCGGAATTGTTACAGGCAGTTATATCGCCAAGGTGGATTGATCAAGTAGAAGGCGACCTGCGGACCCTCCGCAGACAGCGAGGCTGGCGAGGTACAGCCATGGACCGATTACAATGGAAACAACTTCTGTGTACAGCAGAGGCCACACCGGCCTTAGTCTGATTGGTAAGCTAAGTAAGCTATATCGCCATTACTGCCTGGCACATCTGGGGAAAAAGGGTCGACAGCAGTTGCTTCGAATCCGGTTATATATTAGGTGCGCAACTAAGTTCTGTTTAGCAATAGATGGCGCCAGCAGTAAGTGCTGGTCGAATGTTGTACATCTCAAGCGTCATAAACCAAGCTCAGACATATGGTAAACAAACCGCTTTGCCAAATCAGTGATTTTGGTTTAGTGTTATATATTTTGGTTGTTTGAAGATGTCTGATTTCGTGCCAAATATTAATTGTCGAACAATGCAACTGACAATATTGACAGCCGCAAGAAGTCATAGACTAACAATTTCTAGGACGTCAACTTATTCCGATACATGTTTTGATTCGAACTTTTCGGTTATTTATTTTACCATATAAGGTTAATGTTGATCATAAGAATATAAATGAGTTTCGTATATCACGAACATCCAAAAGGTTTTGAAACGGTAAATTAAATTGTGTTTTTCAAAAAGATTGATTGGCGAGTAATCAGTACTTATTTATTATTTGGTATACGTATTTGCTTTTATAGCTGAATATAGGAATCAAGTACCCTGTCTTAAGTTGCTTCCTTGAAACACAATTGCAGTTGAACACATTATTTCAAACCCTGAACCAATATTTAGTGGTTGAATAAACATTACATAGTACTTTTTTGCTTCGTTTTAAAAAACATCATTTATTTCACAGTCCAGATGTTCGATTGGATCTTTTTTGAAATGTGTTTTATTTTTGTGTTCTTCTTTCTTGATAGAATTTCGTAGTGCATCATGTTCTTCATCTGCAAACGAGCACTCTAAATACATATCTACTCGTTGTACTAAGTTATCGTTAAATTGAGCGTACCCAGCATACTTTCCGGAAAATAGAAATTCCTCCTTGGAAAGATTCTTGTTTGTTAGATGAGAGTTGAAGTCTCAAGCGATCACAAGAGACGACTCGAACTCTTCATTTTACCTACCAAAGCCCCAAGCTTTGCGAAAAATCGATCTGAATTTCTGTTAGGACCATGTACATTGACAATGCATAGCTCAAAATTAATGGATGTAACCTGTAATCGATTTCAAATACTTATCTGCCAGATCAAAATACTGTAGCCGATTGAATTATTTATTAAAAAGGAAAAATTAATAATCGCCACGCGATAAACTTCATCAACGTGCTGCACGTTTGATCCGATGTAATTACACTCATTTTCACTTTTCAAGGGCAATCTTGTGTCGTATCAGCATGGCAAGTCCACGTTTTCAGGATTCGGTTAAATGTTCGGAGCACCAAGATACCACTGAAAGCCTTAAAGGTATCAACAATCTGACAATCTAAGACAATCTCCTGAAGAACTTTGGCACACTTGAACTCCACATGATTAAATGAACATATCCATCAACATATGCTTTGACTGGACTCTGACAACCATTCACGCTGTTAAGGGATGCAAAGAGCAATCCGTGTACTTCTGATCAGATGGACAAAGGATTAGGGAATTCAGCCTCTTGTGGAATTTTTGTAGTGAAAAAAAAAAAAAAAAAAAAAAAAGGGGGGGGGGGGGGAGAAGTGGAGATTTCTAGAGATAGTATTCGAGTTCGTGTAGACTGGGCAGGCTATCATCAGTATGCATGTGTAGAGCCCCCCCCCCCCCCCCCCCCCCCCCCCTTCAAAATGTCATGTGGAGAAGAAGAGAAAATATCAGACCTCGGATGCTAGGTGCAGTATTATCATACATTTAAACTTGAATGCTTAAGTGAAGAATCTGGAAAGTCGGCGGCTTCTCGGGCGCACCAGAAGGGGAAGAGAGAAACTGTAGAAGTACTTTTCAAAACAGGAGAATTGCTGGAAGTTCGGTGGAATTTGAACCACGTTGCTGGCGGGAGTCGACCCGCTGTATCTGTGTATCGATCACTTGTGTCCGGCTCCCGCAAAATATCAAGGGAACACTGTAGTAAGTAACAGTTGAACGACGTTTTTTTTTTTTTTTTGCAGAATTAGAGCAACAACGAGGGAATTGTAGATGGTGAAAACTCAATCACTTCCTCATCGTTCTCGTCCTGGATAATTCAGAATCCAAATACCTGCCAAAGACACCAAGATCTGCATAACATTCACTGACTGGTTTTCAAAAAAATTGATCACTACGGGATATCCATTCACCGTCATTCGGCAAATTGATGCGCATTCCATAACCGAGCATTGGTGAGCAACTGAACTGCGGAAGCTCATCCGTTACATTGAGCTGCTGGCTACCGAGGATTTTCAGCCGACGTCCACAGAAATTCAGCAGTGAAACCGCAGGGTATCGAGGCTTGGGGATCAGGCGAGATATGGCGGATGGTGTATGAAAGTCCGGATGCAAAGAACTCAGATATCCGCAGCAGATTTTCACCAAAGGGATCTGGTCTCCTTGGGCGTTCGAAAGCGCGTCTGCCCCCATTTGGTAACGCAAACCTGAGTCGCCCACAAAACAGATTGCCAAAATCTGCGCCAGGATTTAGCGAGGATATGGTCTCATTCGATGCCACGCGCCAGAAATACGCGATGGACCGGTCAGTACACTTTCGTTTTCATACGATTATGTTGACAGCATTTCATCCACAAGCTGCGTGATAATGATCTCTTTTTCCACCCCATTTAAAATTATAATGCCAGCTGGTCGATATATTTCCTGAGTCGATCAGCAGTTATCCGCCAATCAACCGGTCTTAATGAGGTCTTCAGCGAGCAGTAACGATCCCGAGTCGCAGCAAATTGTTCCTGATGAACTCGACCAAATCAGTCCCTCATTGTAACTTGCCTCTGGAAATAGATCGTAATTCGTCAAAGCGATGCATCAGACTGTAGAGGCAAATACCGTCACCATACGCTGAAAGGGGCTCATTGTCTTACAAACCACGCAGACTTGGTTTTGCACCCCGCACCCCCCCCCCTCCCCCCCCCCCCCAGGACTTTTCTTTTCCATACATTTGAAATTTTGTATGATGACTTTGGTCAAACCCCCCCCTCCCCAGAAAAGCCTACGTGGTTTATGAATAGCCCCAAACCAAACTCCACCTTCTGACAGGGGGCAATAGAGAAGTTGAGAGCGGTTTTCCATTTTAATACCGGGTAGCCTATGACCAGTTTTATTGGTTTTCGAGAAGTAATACGCTACAGATTCTGGTCGCAAAGCAAGATTTTGAAAAAGTGTTCTTCTAGATAAAATAGTGAGTGTGAATGTTTAAGATGTTTGTGAATATTTATAGAGTGTGTGTGAGGTGGGTGCGAACCAGTTAGTTCCCAGAGTCTGTGCTATGAACATCAGGGGCCCCACACACGCTTCTGACGTGTAGTGCGGCAATGGCTCCGCCCCCGGGGGATTTGGTCGGGTTGATGTGGGGTCAAGGCGTCTGTGGGCAGGTTGTTGCGGCGTGGTTGTGATACGGTTTGCCAAATCTGTCGTACGACTTGCCCGCGCACGCTCCGACTCTGCTCCGAAGTTCTGCCGGAGTTTCCTGGCGGCGGGGGTTGATTGTACATTTATTATTGCCTGTGGCATCGCTGGTGCGATGCTTGCTTAAGACGTACAAAAAGTGGTAAGACGCGGTAAGACTCACAAGAATAAAAATATGGTTCAAATGGTAGCTTCCGCAGAAGGCAATCCTAGCCGTAGCTTTCGTTGATATCTCATTTGCGCTAAACGCGCGTGCTCGGGTGTATACAATGCGCTTAAAAGCCTCCGAGTTCGAATCAGCGTAATTATGTTTCAGAGTAACGAAGTAAAGTGTAGTTCCCGGATTCGAATGCAAGAGGAGATAGTGTCACAATTGGACAATAGAACTTATAACAAAAATTTGTTTTCTCTTGATCATATAATTGTTTTCTGCTTGCATGCAGCGTGCATTCCACAGACAGCGCAAACAAAGTGAACCAATAAATGTGTTTTACATTGAAACAAACCACACGCGTGTCCCAAATAGCATCGTTACTGTTGGTTTAAATCAGCATTCAAACCTAGCTAAGCTCATTCCACATCTCTAGTCAAACGGCTGATAGGAGAGTAAATCGAAAACGACTAAACAATTTAAAAACGGACTTATAATCACCATTACCAAGATGGACCTACGAACAAACCCACTTTCCCTCTAACAAACTCCTTCCCTGAGATACTTGTGGGAGTGCAGTATGATATACTGGCCTCTTGCAGCAACAAGTATCCAACTAACATTCCTTCCCTTCCCTAATTGATCTACACGGTATGCATGTAGCGTCGGTATTGATCCAAAAACTGAGACCACCAGGAATTGCACATTGAGACTGATTCACTACTCCCAGGTGACATTCTACCGGTTCTCTGTGCAATTTCAGCTGGTCTCGAGTCAATAACGAAGAAGCAAACCACTTGTGAAGTCAATATGCTCATGCTCATGCTCATGGCGGAGAAAACGTTGAGTAGACGATGCTGAGCTGCTCCAGCCCGCGTCGCCAATATGGAGTGTATAGTTCTGTATATTTATAAGATTATTAATTTATACAACCGCGTTCTCAGCATGTGTTCCGTCCACCACATTTACTGAGCTGCCCGTCGTCGGCTGGGGTAAAATGGTGAAACATTCTACTCCAATTTGCCAACTGATGCAGTCTTACGTAGAAATTTACAAAGCAGGGAAGCCAGCCCCGGTGTCTCGAACGGAACAAGTTTTTATCCGACCACAGTGAGGTCCGGTAGCCGCTCCGGTTTTCGAAATTAATTATTCATCTAGTTGCCCCAAAGTGCGCACCCTCCACGCGGTTTTGTCTGCAAGCGGAAAATGGACCAGACCAGACAAGCTGACGTCGGTTGCCGTCGTCGTCGTCGTCGTCGTCGTCGTCCAGGGCTCCAGATTGCATGGAGCCAAAACTTCAGACCTCGAGACATGATTACGTCATGAGCCAGAATGTTAAGAAGTTTGTTGTGAAATCAGCGATGGTGGTCACAAACAAAGTTCCCTGTTAAACGAATGGGCAGCTTACCTGAAAGAGTGAGAGAGAGAGAAAATAATCAGTTAATAAACGGACCCCTGAAGTTTGTAGCTGGATTTGTGGTTTACTAAAAACTAATAAATTAATTCGATTCGACACTAAGTCGATTATGTATCGTGCCAGCCGTCTGGTTTAATCAAGTTTTAGCAATCGTGCAAGGACGTTGGAATAGTAGATTTAATTCAGTCGTTGGAAAAGTGTAACAGAGAGTGGGTATTAGAATTGTTAATTTCTCGGTCTGTCTGGCGAAAGGTTTACTCCGTACTGGGTAGATTGCGTAATTCGGTCATTGATCGCGTTCATACACCATATTGGGAGTGCACCCAGCGCACAATTTAGCTCTATTTAAGGAAGTACGCTTTGTGCGATTCTAGCAACGAATGTAGAGCCGAGCCCTTGCAGTTGACATCGACATGGGCACAGACATAAAGATATCTGGGAAGCTCACACAGTGAAAATAATTGCAATTTGTTGTTCGTATGTACTCTCAACTCTGGCAAGATAAATTGCCAGTGGCGACGACAGCATTTGGACCTTGAGGGGCAAAATGGTAAAGCTGTGCTTGAAAAATTGACTGTATCAACTTCCGATGATTTCACCATATGACTTTATACCACTGCACCACTGCTGGCATTTTAGTATTCAGACCCCCCCAAAAGTCAGCCTCTTTGGTGGCTACAATAAATAACACGCATATTTTTTCTCGTACTAACCAGCTGTTATAAAACTGCCACTACAGTACACACATCTATCCTGTTGTTTTATGTGAAGCACATGCAGCGAACAACAACGAAGGGGCCCTTGCTCCGATCGCTCGCTCTGAGCTACTAGGCATAGAGCACAAACAACAACCGACAAGGCATGTACTACATTCACGCAAGTACGAAACGAATACACGACATGTACCAGCCCAAAGAGTGGGGCGACATAGTCGGCATAAAAAATCAAGTCAAACGGCCCGTACGAGACAATGCGACGACAAATTTTTATACCGTACTAAAATCGTGATGACAACCACTGAACAACGAAGGAGGCGATGATCAAGCCAAATGAAAACCAGCTGGACGTGCAGTCCGAGAAAATTGAATCGATCCTAATGAGCTTCTCATTCAATTTCTCAACGAAAATTTACGCAAATAATAAAATCCAATCAGGTGTAGATAGTGCTGCAAAAAAGTCCCAATAGCCTCACGCTTTCCACGCCATCAATTTTGCACCTCCACAATTACTGCGAAAACGTAATAACATTGACGGAAATCGACTTCCAATTCCATTTCCCTGCCAATATTTTCGAATTTTCCCTTTCCTTTTAGCAGTCACAGTGACGTCATTAGAGACTTCCTGTGTTGTCGGCTTCATCGGAATCCTTAGAATCGGCGCTTCCCAAAATAGCCCCCGAGCATATCAAAAGGGCACAATAGAAACATTCACACCGTTGAATGGCGGTGTGCCTTCCTCCTGCAGAGTATCCTTCACTTCCATCAACGAACAGACACTTCCGATTACTACGCAGCTCCCTCCCCTTGAAATCCACTCGTTCAAACAAACTTGCGAAGGCGCTTATACCCTAAGCATTGACTTTTTTTTTCTTCAATCCACGCACCGCCCCATATCGCTTCTTCGTCAAACGATGACGACGGTTCAACCCACCTCAGCTCAGGTGAAAAATGATATCGAACAAACGGCTCGCTATCATTGAACAACGCGCAAACCACCCACCCTCCGGGAAAGCAAACAATTAAAGAAAACAAAAACGAAGCCTTTTGTTTTTTCTTGTTTCCATCTTTCCAGGCCCACCCGGTGGGGGTAGTTTCGAATGGTGTAGGAGTTTATACACCGTCAGAAACGGTGCCTCCTGACGATGATTCGGGGGATTTTTTTTATCCTTCTTCTCGTTGTTGAGCAAAAATGAGGTGCGGTTTTAATGTAATTTAATGCGATATTTGTAGTCGTCATGATCGGCTATACCATCGTCATCATCGTCATCATCATCGTCATCATCAGCTTTTTTTTTGGAATCGATTTTACCAAAGAACACATTCAGTTGATTCCTGCCGTTGATGATGGTTGCAATATATGCCTTTATATTGCCTTATACTGGTTGCCATCCGATTCTTCACCTCATCATCGGGTTGCAAAATCTGTGCGTAGGAGGAATAATGACTGTTAAATATTCATTGGGTTTTGCTGCATGTCCGTTTCGGTTGTTCTGTGTGGGTGGCTGGTGCACACTGCAAACAGCGGCGATGGTAACCACAGCAGGCCCCGCGCCGACTGATGTCATGTTTCTGCCTGTCAGTGTGGAAAATAAGTTTCACTTCTTGAGTCACCTACCAGCACTGCCACACTGCCATATCGTCCGGGGCAAATGATGGAATGTTGATTGTTATGCGAATAAATATTGACACAGTGTCAGGCATCCGCTGCAGTGAAATGAAAGATGGCTTACAAATTGTAATGGTTCATCGGTTTGTGAGCACTTATTTATTCATCGAAATATTTCTTGTGGTTTATAGAACATTTTGATAAAATACAAATCTATAGCATGCTGCTAGGATTATGTAGAAATGTTGAATAATGGACTATTTTTTTTTTCTTAATAGCTAGTTGCATAATGTACCAAATAATGCAAAACTTTTGAGAGATGAAATAAATTTCCGAACATTCATTATGTAACTGATATGCAAAAAAAAATGTAGTATGCAACTCATTGCAAAACTCGTTAATTCCAGCACTTATCGAAATTATGAATATCTCATTGAATGAATGTACGTACGTATGCCGTACTGAAAAAATCTTCTTATTGCAAATTGTTGCCTAAACCGCTTTTTGGCTTTCTCATACATCGAGTTGAAACGAAACGAATGTAGACCTATTTTTCATTCAATGAGTGTCAGATCTAGACCAAACTTGATGAAAAAGGTGTGAACCTTAAAATTCAAACATTTTAGCCGAATTCAGAGAATATCTGCAAATTTCGTTCGGACTGCCGTAGAAGCTTTTAAAATTTAGTTCCAATTGAATGTTTTGGTTCTGGGGAAACATTAAAAAAAAATAAAAAAAATTTATGGGACGGGGGGAAAAAGTGGGAGCCAATGTCGACAAGTCAAATAGAGCAACCTTAGAAAATAATGCGACACTTTGGGGTATCCCAACAATTCGTGACGAAAATGTGTCTCAGATAGTTGGAAAACTACTCGTGTGTATAGGATTGAGCGAAAACTCTGGGTTTGTCACATCTGCCGAGCGCATGTTTATCAATAGCAAAACTAACAATTCTTTGGTTCCTATCAGAATTATTTTTGTGATAGAGACTCGAAAGAGGAAGTGTTAAATAAGAAAAAAACAATTTGGAAACCTTTTTTGGGGGGTTTTTGATGAAAAATTTTTTGGGGGGGGAAAGGTGTGAAGGGGACCTGGGGCATTTGTATTAGCTCTTTTTTTTGTAGTTTTGGGGAAAGAGAAGAGAACTACAGGGGGTGGTGGATAAGGTGGTTTGGGGGGGGGGGAGGGGGGGGTCAAGAGAGATGACAATAGCAAAACAGAGAAGATCTCAGGCGTGTCATGAATCACTATCTACAGATAGCACATGTGTCTGAGCCTGGGACTCCTTCTGAGCATTCTGCTTCGCCTCAACGGAAGAAAAATGTACATTAATATTAATTTGCGCAAAATTTTCTTTTTAATTTTTAGTTTTTTTTTTAATGTTTTAATCGCCTTACGCTGGTGTTTAATAACAATAAATTATAATTATGATGTGCCTTCTCCACACTGATTTTATGGCTATCTTACGAAAGACTTGTTTACCTTGAGCAATTCAAACAAGCTTTATTCAAGCGTCACTCCTCTTTTTCAAGAATAAAACAAGTAAAGATGAACTTATCGCGCTCCTAAAAAAAATCTTGTTAGTCTTGTGCAAGAAATATTAGTTTTATATGCGTTTTATGGTAGTTTTAGATAAAACCATTGAAAAAATGGCGAGCGTGGCTATTCTGGATTCCCTCGGAATGGTAGCCATTTACATATGTATGCAAAAAAAAACTGTCGTTTTTCCAATGATACGAACAATTTCTGCTGTTTAAAATACATTTTGAAACTTAAAATGGATTGTAGACACAATTTATTCAAGATCTAACAATTTATCAGCCTTGTCATCTAATTGTTGAATTTTTAATTATTTTTTATTTTTCAAATAAATCAATGTTCTAGCAATGATTCCGTGGCGCATTAAAATTTTCGAACTTTCATGTTATAAAACACCAATAAACTGAACGTCGCATGACAAATTTAGCAATTGCAGGCAAAAAAACTCATGCATTTATGGTCAATTTTACAATTAATTTCCATACGTATCCACTTTGGAAAAGAAACATCATATGTATATCGATGTTTTTTATTCTCTTAAAAAAGTCCCCATTCAGCAGAACGAATCCAAAAATGGAATCTTCGAAACATATTTGTGACGGACTGGAAGTTTTTTTAAAGAGGAAAATCATAAAACTACCAAAACTTGTGGTAGTTTTGTCAGAGTTTTAAGCATGTCCTGCATGTCATTACAAGTATGTACCGATAAAACTATCAAGTTTTAAGCGAACCTTGGGAAAAAGTCTTGAGAACCTCCTGTAGTATGGGCCTTTTTGAACTTATGAGGGTTTTATGGCTGTTTTATCGATGTTATGTAGAATATCTAGTTTTATGCGTGGTTTTATCAAATGAGTCTTGAGAACTTCTTCAAGTGTACCTTAAAATTGAATTTGTTACTTGGGAAGGGACCCCGGTCATGGTCTGATTGGCAGGGTGAGTTATAATGGAGCATTGGAGACGGTGTTTTTTTTATCGCTGATACATGTCACTAACTTGTGCGGCATTAGGAGGCAATTGGAATTATTTGAGCTACCCTCTCTGATGAACTAAGGTATGAAACAACTAAAGTTCTAGCTCACAATGATAGTATCACATCTGTTATCCTTTTTTTAACAGCAATATCGTAGTACGTTTATATAAAGGCATTGACGTTGGGTGTGATACTGGTGGGTTTCTAATACAAAGAAGTGCATAAGGAGAAATGCTGAGGTGTTTTCTGCTTCCTATAAAGCAAGTATCATGGGAACACATTCCTACTCTTTCCTTATTTGAGCCGCATTCGGGCAACACCGGCACCAGTATTGCCTTAGTTGGGGATCAGAAGGTTTTGCACATTGAATATGTATGTAAGTGACAAGCACCATCTGTTGGTTCTCTGTGTATTAACAGCTGATCTAACAATATCGGAGTAGCAATCTTGGGTGGTAAATCATGCTCATGCTCATGATTTTTTATCAAATGTATGTATGTATGGATGTAGAATGCCACCATCCTAGCGTGGGCCTTGCCCTGAATGCGGTTCCACTTAACAGAAAGATCATGCTTTGTTACCGTTCTAAATTCAACATATCGCTGTATGAAGGGCCAAAAAGGGTTGGGCAGGCTTGTAAGCAGATTCACTTACGCGAAACTTGCGGGAATAAGAGAATTTCCGTCCAGCAATATAATCCAATAAAACGAATAACAATTTTCGTTAAAACGAAAAACGAATAGCAATTCAGTTAAGCTTTCCACTAGATGGTTTGTTTGAGAAAGGCGCGTCAAATTCATTACAACTGTTGGAGTGGAATGTAACAATCATAAATGAAAGACACATCCCCTCCTAGACTCCGGTTGGCTGTCCACTCCATTGTCCAATTGCAACTTCATTGATGCCCTGGTGCACCCTCCCATTCTAGTAATGTTTTAAATCAATAAGGTATTAGGTTTTATACATCAAATATAGAATATAATAAAGAAATAAGTATATACAGAGTGTATGTACGGAAAAATGGGTTGCCTGGACTCGATAATGTTTTGGAATTGTACACCTTGCATGTCAACATTTCCTAAATGATGATTTCCATTCTTCTGGTTCAATTGAGCAATGACATGTGCCAGTTGATCTCAGAACCTTTTAACAAAATAATATCAGAAGCACTCTGTGTTAACAGTTAACATGAGCACGACAGTTAACGATAATAGAATGTATATCTGTAACTAAGCTGTTCATCCTCTTATCGATAGACTTCACCTTTTTCAGCTAGCATTAATGTCTAGAAAGATTAATATTTGTATCCACAATAATAATAATAAGAGAATATAATTTATTAATCTACAAAACGTATCCGACATCCAATGATCCAAGCAAATCTAATATGAACGTTAAGCTGAAATAATGAAAAACAAATTGAGCCTTTAATGCTTGTAATGTTGCTCCATGCTCATAAGATAAATGATTTTAGAACGAACGAGATGATCTTAAATCGTGTTGAAATTATAAATTTAATGTAGATGATCGCACCCCTCACTTCGCTATTGTCAAATTGACAACACCAGCAACCAGCATCTCCATCTACGCCAACCAGCATCTCCATGTTTCAGCTGGCAGTCTTGTGATCATATGGTGTAGGAACTTGTGAGGACCAAAGGTCTGTCGTACCCTTCTTTGAAGCTGTCAATTCACCATTTGAAGCCCAGATCCTTAGCTAATTTATTTCGGTATAGAAATTCAGCAGTGAACGTCAATGTCGCGGGGTAGGAATAATTTTGAAGTAACAATTTTCAAGCCATTTTATACCAATTTCAAATAACACAATCGTGAAATAACTCGAGGGAAACAAGAAGTCGGTAAAAATAATAGTATGTTAACTGGCTGAGCAATGACTGGTCGTTGCATAGAGAGTGCCGTAATTTTGGCAATTTTGATTTCTTCAGCAGATTCTCGTCATTTCACGAAGTAAAGCGGTTTTTCGTATGCTTTTGATAGTTACGATTGGTTTTCTACTAAAGTTACGAAAAATATTCAAATAAAAAAACCAATGGCCCGAGCTCACCAAGAGGTCTTTTGAAAGCTGGATCGTAAGTTATTAGTTTGTTCCACTCTCCGTCATCAAGCGAAAAGATATTCAAATTCTTCAAGTTCTTCAATCAATCTGAGGGCTTTCTTTCTGGGGAACTCAAAATTTTTCGTTATTTAAAAATCGCATAAGCACTCTCAGTTCTGAACTGGGTATGCTTCCGGTGCCTGCTCCATATTTCGTGATACCATAATCGACTCTACCGAGGACCTTTTAGCCGACACAACTGTTAAACATATTTTTCTTTTGATAGACTGTCCATCGCACTTGTTTTACTTGAAGAATAAATCATATTAATTTAAAAAAGTATATGAGGTGTTCTGGTACTGTCGTGTACCAGTCGAGTATTAGTACACGACACTGAAGAAGTCTGCACATTGTAGACGAAATACGCGTATCTGTCAAGATAAGCAATAAAGGTAGTTGGAATTAAATGGAAATTACTAATCATTCTTCTTATTTTCTAGTTACAATCTAAATGGTTAACAGTTGGTAGTAGTGCCACTTGTGAAGTGCATGCTCTGGTGTTTGGGGCTTACGCGCTAACGAAGTTTGTTCAGTTTATCAGACATCACATTGTACTCAACATATAGCATTAGCGTTCGCGCAAGAGTTACACTGCGGAATGGAAGGGACCACGAGGGCACCCGAGGTGCGGGGCGCGAAGCGAGACGTGAAAAAATTCTCTTGTCATTTTTGCTCCGTTTTGATTTTATTTTTTATTTTTATTTTTTTTTAAATTTCGGTCGTGGAGTGCTCTCCGGAGTGTGCTGATTGTTACGGGTGTGCCAACCGACCACCATCATACTTTGTGCGTTGCCCCAACGGTGTCCTTGCTACGATTGTGTGTGCCTTGCTCAATGCCCTGCGATGTGGATCAATCGTTTCTATGAAATCTAGCATGTGAAGTTTTTCGACAATGTTTCGAAGTAATTATCAACTGGACTTGATTCTGTGCTTCTAGTCGGATTATGAAGAAATTGTGCGATTAAACGATACCCGTGTCTTCAGTCTTCAGCTGGAGGTTATGGGCATTGCTCGATGCTAGTTGCCTGATCGGGTTTTTTTTTTGGATCGGACACGTAATTAAATGGAATTCAGCTAAGTACTTTTTACTTTTTATATTTTTGATATCAGTAGAGTTTAAGCTCCCGTAACGTTTGTTGATCAGCGGGGGAAATTCCTTTAATCGTACATAAATTTTTTGACCGTTTGGTTCAATCTAAAGGTATTTACAAACCATGAATATGTGAATGTGTGAGTGTAAGTGTGTGTGTGTGTGTGTGTGTGTGTGTGTGTGAGAGAGTGTGTGTGCCTGTATGTGTGTATGTGTATGAGCGTATGACTCTGTGTCGGCGCGTCCTTCTTCTCTTTCCAGAAAGCGAGTAATGGCGCTATAACCATAAGCCGTAAAAGGCTAGGATAAGAGTTAGTGCTCATGTCCCAACCGACAGTCAAGCTCTCACGCAAGAAAAGACGCTACACTCTTGGATTTGGAGCTTGGATACAAGTAGGAAACGCCTGTGTGGACAACAAAGGAGTGCATTAACTTTCTTAGCTTCGTCACTCCCAACGACCAATATACATATAAATATACATATGCTTTCTCGCCAAGGAAAGCCTCCCGCACAATCCCATCCAACTTCCAACTCCAGATGTCTATGAAGGTAGCATGAGTTCTCAGCATCTTCTTAAGTAGACATCTAATCAACACTTCCCTCCCATCCCTTGCTGATCATAAGGACCTGGCCAGGTGTTGTGCAAAGAGATTGATGGATGAAGAGCCTGTCACACCCAAGGCAGCTCTTCTGGCGCTTCCATCGTCTCTACAACAGCCAACCCAGGATTGTGTATGGTCGGAAAATGCTATGCTATGCTAATACCTAAGATTTTTGAAAATTATTCTAAGAAAACTCATGGAGAGCCTGAGGTTCTCGCTAATCTCAGTTGGTAAAGGTCTTTCTGTTCGATGAAAATGTCAAGACATTTTCACTTATTATCTAACCGTAGTATTAATCAAACAATGCAACCAAATAAAAGAATCATCACTGATAATCACGCAAATTTAAAAATTTCATGAAACATACTGCAATGACTAACAAAAACTTGTGCCCGCATAACAATTTAAACAAAGCCAAAAAAACACAATGATGCAGCGAAACGCTTCGTACTTTTCAACTTTCTAGCAACTTTGATTGAGTCCTTCAAACGCCAAAACAACACCCAAACACGCAAAGTTCACCAAAAATCAATACTTTAACCAACCTCACATCCAAGCTAAGGCGAGCGAACTTTCCCCGCAAATTGCCTTCAATAACACCCAAATCCCACCAAATCAAGCACCCTACAAACGAGTAACGAACGATAGTAGCAAATATTCTAAATATAGCCGAATAATTTCTTCCCTGTCCACTACGTCAAACACAAGTCCGTCTGTCAGTCAGTCAGCGTAGCCGAGACGAAGCGGAGGTTTTCCCAAATGCCGAAAAAAAATCATCGCAGGCCCGGCGACGAGAGGTGAAAACAACAGCACATTTGATGAATGACTGACAGTTCGCAGTTACGCGGGAGCCATTTTTCCTCCGAAAAACTTCGAATGCGTGCAGAACGTGGTCTGGGGTGGGGTGTGTAAGGGGTGGGATGATTTTTCCTGCGCGAGCACTGCCAGATATTTTCCCGACCGGTTTCGGTAGTCATAAATGTCAGACGGTCTTACCTGCGGCTCTAAAATAAATTGATAGCACTTGCTGCCGCTCGACACCACGCGGTGGTGCTGCTCGATATTCCCAACGACCGAAGGCAATATCGAATGCCTTGAACCCGGAAATTTTCCGTCCAATCAGAACTTGCAAAACAGAATGCGGGGGGGAATGAATGGGCGAAGGAAATGGCTAATTCAGTGCTGATACAATTTTTACGGCTTTTGAGAAGAAGTGCGTGACGGAAACATTTTGAAGGTTTGCAGGTTGGGTAAAATTGACACCTTGCTTGGAAAATCATATGATGATTCATTCGCGTCGAAAATATCTCCTCGGGAGGGGGTTGTTGCCCTTTAGAAAGTAGCAACTTAATTAAGCAGGGGGCATTGGCCGAACTTTCAATTGCTGCCTGTGATGTAAATCAATCGCAAATCTTGCTCAATGCATCGAATGACCAGACCAGACGGATTGGCCTGCTTTGCCATCTGTTAAACCTTTTTCGTTAATTTGAAAATAAATAAATAAAATTGTTCGTGCAGGCAATCGCGTGAACAGAACAGAGTCAAGAAACAAAGCAAGAGGGTGAATTCAAGTGCGATATGTTTTTTTTCTGTTCAACTTGCCACGTGTCTTGAAGCAAATGGGAACGCAAAAGAGAGAACCAAAACGCTGAATGTTCAAATATATGACTGGAAATTTATAATCTTATCTAGTAAAATGTGGGAAAACGTGAATAGAAGAGGATAATGTATGAAGATATGAATTTAAAAGCCAAAGAAATGCAATAAAAAAGTTGGCGCAATATATTTTATAATGAGGAATACTCTTTTTAGCAAATTTCGAAGCAGGCGCGGGCAAACTTTTGACATGGGCTCTCCAATTTGGTGGCTTTGAGCAGGCATGAAAAGTTGTAACGAGTGATGAATGTTATAAATAAACGAAATGCCTGTTCGTGTGTCTTCGAAGGTTTTCTGTTTCGCCGAATATGCCAACACAGATGACGACGAATACGGTGACTGGCTCCGTCGGCATGCTGTCATGCGATATATAGTTAATGGCGATGGCTTCTACGCGTCCTTGTCAAACAATCTCGGACGGATGAATTTTCTCTGCGGAGCAAACAATTTTCAAATTTTCTTCTTTTGACACAGCGAACGGTGCACCGGGAGTGTGTGTATGTCGTCTCGCGTGGTGCATCGAATGTAATGTTTGAAATACGGCAAAATTTACTGCCACTTTGATGATACCGAAATGGGTCATTCTGGCTGACTACCACCTGTTACAGCACGGCGATGTCGCAGTAAATCTTTGTTTTATCCGACCGGACCAAAACGCAGAAGAATATCTCACTGATGAACGGTACAACAGTCAATCACCTTCTTCTATTTGTTTTCAAAAAAAAAGCTATGAAATGAATTAAATTATATGTTAATACACAGCCACAGACTGATACCATGAGTCACCATGACTCACACGGGCCGGATTCAATGTCATATCACCTTTATCTCCAGCATCACAGTCTGAATCTTGCGAATTTAGTCAGGGAGCGTGCCGTTTCAAAGTCAACCGTCAGATAAAACGTCGTAGGACGCCCACACGTTCGTGTTGGATAAAAATATCAACAATAAGAAAGTGTGATTTGTGCATGATGAGGTACTATGTCATCCATCCGACAGGGTAAACAAACGACAGAAACCGCGGACACACACGGACGCAACAACCAGTCTGAACCAGCTCGGAAGGTGACTTCCATTAATAATGTCACGGTTGGAATGTGTTCTAAAAATCATGTGAGTTTAGATGTTTATTCTATCTTGAAAAAAAAAAATGGAGCGGGTTAGTTCACGTTAGTTTAGGAAAGTTTTGTTTTAAACATTGATGATTGTAACAATAACGATGTAAAAATTCGGCTTTTTGTTTACAAGTTAAACTGCACATGCAAAGTTTTAAAACGCGAACGTGATTAAAATTCGCGGGATGAATTTCTCGCCCCGACACGTACTTTAAAGAATAAAACAAAACAAAAATACTCTGACCATTTCACGACCATTTTTGAAATGGAAAACCGACACACATACATACATATATTCGGTTGGCAATGTTCAGTCCAAACTGCATGTCGAGCGCATATAAATTTTTACCAAATTTGGCACAAATATATGCCAGTGAGTATCCAATTTCGCACTAACAAGCAGCAAAGGCAGAGGGCCGCTCAAAAATGCAAAACACGTTCCACGGTGTGGGTTTGCTTTGTTTGCGCTTGACAGTCGGTTTCGAGGAAAGAGTTTTCATCTTCCACGCCCACCCCAATATCGATTATTATTTGATATATCTGAACCCGGTGCGTGCGCTGCTACGCTTGCAACTAAATGAAGGAAAATTTAATTTAACTGGCACGTTTACGGTATTTTTTCGGAATGAGTTTTTTTTTTTTTGAATAAGCAGGGGTTCAAACTTCTATCAAAACATGCTTCTTACCCGAAAAATACACGTTTTGTGTTCAAGTAACCTGAATAATTCCCATTTTTGGTAGAAATGTGTGTTTCATTTGTATGGAAGCCCTCCCTTCCAGATAATTATTGCCCTCAAAACCCCCCACATGCCAAATTTGGTTCCAATTGCTTGATTAGTTCTCGAGTTATGAAGAAATGTGTGTCTCATTTGTATGAGAGCGCCCCTTCCTGAGAGAGTAGGGGTCTCAAACAATCATAAGAACCTTCCAAAGCCCCAAAAACCACTTCATGTAAATTTTCACGTTGGTCGGTTCCCTTTCCGAGTCCATAAGGGTCTGACAGACAGACAGACAGACAGACAGACAGAAATTCATTTTTATGTACATAGAAATCTAGCCTCCAAAAACCCCCATATGCTAAAAGTGGTTCCATTTACTTGATTAGTTCTCGAGTTATGCAGAAATTTGTGTTTTATTTGTTGTTTTATGGAACACCCCCCCTTCAAATTGGGGATGGGTGTTGAACCGCCATAGAAACATTTCTTGCCTCCAAAAACCTCAACATGCCAAATTTGGTTCCATTTACTTGATTAGTTCTAGAGTTATGCAGAAACTGGGGTTTCATTTGTATGGGAGCCCCGCCCCCTACCAGAGAGAGAGAGGGGGGGTTTCAAACTACTGTAGAAACATATACTGCCTTTAAAATCCCCGCAAGCCAAATTTGGTTCCATTTGCTTTATTAGATCTAGAGTTATGAAGAAATCTCAGTTTCATTCGTATGACAACACCCCTTTTAGGAGAGGGGACGGGTCTCAAACCACCATTGAAACACATGCCCCACACCCCACATGCCATATTTGGTTCCGTTTGCTTGATTAGTTCTTGAGATATGCAGAAACTTCTGTTTCATTTGTATGGGAGCCTCCCTTTCTAGCGAGGGGAGGGGTCTCAAACTACCATAAAAAACATTTCTTGCCTCCAAAAACTTCCGCATGCTAAATTTAGGTTCCTTTGCTTGATCAGTTCTCGAGTTATGCAGAAATTTGTGCTTCATTTGTATGGGAGCCCCTCTTCCCAGAGAAGGGAGGGGTCTCAAATTATCATAAAGCTCCGTCCATTTAGAATCCGGAATAATAAAATCATTTGTATCTCGGTAACGGATTAACGTACAAATAAGTAGTTTAATACATCAAAACAAAGGTAATTCACTGTACTCTAAGGAAAATATTCAATACAAATCATTTCTCTTCGTGTCTAATGAAAATTTGCCTTTTCTTTTTTTTCCTCCCACAAAGCGACACATCCGGAGTCACTTCTTGTGTTTTTTTGTTTTGGGTCTGGCGGTCTCGGCTGTTTTTTCTTTTTTTGCTCGTTTGCCGTGGGGGGGGGGGGGTGGGGTGGTGTGTGTTTTTGTTTTTGTGGTGCGGGAGGGGGCGACCAGACTTAGGGCGTGTGGGTGCGAGAGGATGTGGATGTGTATGTATATAACATAGTTTTTTTGTGGTTGTGTGGGGAGTATATTTTAAATTTTTTATATATATATGTATTTTAGTGTGTGTGTGTGTGTGTGTGTGTTCTGTCTGTCTGTCTGTCTGTCTGTCTGTCTGTCTGTCTGTCTGTCTGTCTGTCTGTCTGTCTGTCTGTCTGTCTGTCTGTCTGTCTGTCTGTCTGTCTGTCTGTCTGTCTGTCTGTCTGTCTGTCTGTCTGTCTGTCTGTCTGTCTGTCTGTCTGTCTGTCTGTCTGTCTGTCTGTCTGTCTGTCTGTCTGTCTGTCTGTCTGTCTGTCTGTCTGTCTGTCTGTCTGTCTGTCTGTCTGTCTGTCTGTCTGTCTGTCTGTCTGTCTGTCTGTCTGTCTGTCTGTCTGTCTGTCTGTCTGTCTGTCTGTCTGTCTGTCTGTCTGTCTGTCTGTCTGTCTGTCTGTCTGTCTGTCTGTCTGTCTGTCTGTCTGTCTGTCTGTCTGTCTGTCTGTCTGTCTGTCTGTCTGTCTGTCTGTCTGTCTGTCTGTCTGTCTGTCTGTCTGTCTGTCTGTCTGTCTGTCTGTCTGTCTGTCTGTCTGTCTGTCTGTCTGTCTGTCTGTCTGTCTGTCTGTCTGTCTGTCTGTCTGTCGGGCGAAATTTTGGGGGGAGATTATTCATGGTTTTTGTTGGAAAAAAAAATTGGTTTTATTTGGGGGTTTAGTTTAGAAGATGAAAAAAATTTAATAAAATTGAAATGGAATTATTGGTTGGTTGTGTGGGGGGGAAGTAAAAAGCGGGGGGGGGGTGGTGGGGGGGGGAGAAAGGTTTCGTTGTGTTCGCCAACCACTGCGCGGGTGTAGGGGATGAAATCAAATCAATTGCAGTTGATTCACGGTCGTTCACCACGTCGTTTGAAGCAAGCTGAATTTTTCACGTTTGTCAGATAATGAAATCGCACAAAAATACGCTGCTGCTCGCAGTACCGTTCGAAGAATTCGTTTGCGAGCAGGATATCGTTCTTATCGAGCCAACAAGCAACCAAACAGAACGTTGAAGCAAAGTTTCGTCACCAAAACTCGAGCTCGAAAATTGTACCAGCAGGTTTTGACGAAGTACCAAGGATGCCTGCTTATCGACGATGAAACCTACGTCAAAATTTGGGATTTAGGACAGCTTCCTGGCCAAAAATTCTACATGGCGACGGCACGAGGAGATGTTCCTGCAAAGTTTAAGTTTGCTTTTATGGACAAATTTGCCAAAAAAAAACTGATGATTTGGTAAGGGATATGCAGCTGCGGAGCAAAGACCAAAGTGTTCATGACGAATAAGACGATGGACTCGAAGCTGTACAAGGAAGAATGCTTCAAAAACCGCGTACTACCTTTCATTGAAGCCCATAAAGGCCCCGGGAAGTTTTTGGCCAGATTTGGCGAGTTGCTACTACAGCCGGGAAGTCATCCAGTGGTACCGCGATAATAACATAAATCCACCCAACTGCCCGCAGTTCCGGCCCATCGAGAGATTTTGGGCAATAATGAAGCGGAAGCTTAAGAAAAGTGGAAAAACGGCTCGGGACGCGACTCAGATGACCAAAATGTGGAACAAGTGTGCCAAGGCAGTTGACTCCGGAGGTGTGCAGCATTTGATGGGAGAAATAAAGAAGAAAGTGCGAAATTTCATTAGACACAAAGAGAAATGATTTGTATTGATATCTTTTCCTTAAGTACAGTGAATTAACTTTGTTTTGAGGTATTACACTTATTTATACGTCAATACGTTACCGAGATACAGATGATTTTATTATTCCGGATTCTAAATGGACGTAGCTTTATGATAATTTGAGACCCCTCTCATCTCTGGAAGGGAGGGCTCCCATACAAATGAAGCACACATTGCAGCATAACTCGAGAACTAATCAAGCAAAGGAACCCAAATTTAGCATGTGCGAGTTTTTGGAGGCAAGAAATGTTTCTATGGTAGTTTGCTAAAAAGAGAGGGTCCCATACAAATGAAATAGAAGTTTCTGCATTACTCAAGAACTAATCAAGCAAATGGAACTATATTTGGCATGTGGGGTTTTCTGGAGGCGAATAATGTCTCAATGGTTTGAGACCCGTCCCCTCTCCTAGAAAGGGGGCTGTCATACAAATGAAACTGAAATTTCTGCATAAATTTAGAATTAAGAAAGCAAATGGGGCATACAAATGAAACACAAATTTCTGCATAACTCGAGAAACAATCAAACAAATGGAACCAAATTTGGCATGTGGAGGCTTTTGAAGGCACGAAATGTTTGCACTGTGGGTAAAGACCTCTACCCTCTTAGAAAAGGGGGGGGGGCTCTCATACAAATGAAACACAAATTTTAACCAAACATGAGAATTAACCCTACTGTTTTGAAAATTTGTATGCAGGAGTTTTTGGGACCGGAAAAGGTTCTTATGGTGGTTTGAGACCCCGTCTGGAATGGGGGGGGGGGGGCTTCCATAAAACAACAAATAAAACACAAATTTGTGCATAACTCGAGAACTAATCAAGCAACTGGAACGAAATTTGGCTTGTGGGGGTTTTGCAGGCAGGATTTTTTTCTATGGTGGTGCGAGACAACTCCCCTTCCGGAGGGAGAGGGGCTCTCATACAAATGAAAAAGAAATTTCAACCAAACATGAAAATTATCCAGCCAACTAAAAAGAAAATGTGTATTTCGTGGCGAATGCAGCATGTTCTGATAGAAGTTTGAACCCCTTTTTAATCAAGAATGGGGGATGTTTGAGTTACTGTCAGTGCTATACATGCACAAGAAGTTAATCTAGGGTTATGCAAGAGAAAATTACGTTCAGACTGACACGATACGGCGTAGTTTGAAGATAAATGTTTTGTCAATGAAATGTTTCTACACAGAAAGGAGAGCCATGGTTGAAACTGAAGATCTGAGGGTTCAATGAAAAAAAAAACACACCTACGTTTAATTTTGCAGAAATTACACACTTTAGCAAACGAAAATATTTGAACAAAACTCATTTCTAAAAAGACCATAAAGCGCCAGTTTTATTATATTGTCATTCACTTAATTGCAAGCGTAGGAAAGGCTCGCAGCTGGTTTAGCTAGTTTTATATAAAAAATAATGTTTGAACTTTGTGAAATGAGTACAAATGAGTAGAAGATTGATTGTGGATAACCTTTTTAAGGATTTGATGAGCGTAAGATTCCTTCTTCTTCTACGTACTTTTTCCTGTTTCTAACTAGCCACTCAGACCATTTAAATTCGCCTGAAATTAACAAGTGTTGCGGAAATGTTTAAAACTGATTCAAAATTAACAATATCGCATACTTTGAACTTTTCTGACGCTGCACGATTTAGGCAGCATTACGTCCGAATTAATTAAAACTAGGGTACATATTTGTTTTTTTTGTAGTCAAAGGAGCATATTTAAGTCCTTATTACATTTTGTGCCTTGTGAAAAATGACAATATATGGATTGAGCCACGGAACGTGAACTTGGAATGAAGAAAACATGATTAGTCTTCATTTATGACAATTCTCATTTCCTAGATTTGTAGTTCTATAGTTTGAAGTGGTTAGGACTGCGGTTTTGATGCATGGACAGTATCTGAGTCATTCCTTGTTTTTTTTTTTTGCAACGAATCCGGTTTTGACTGATAAAGGGGCGTGCCTTGGAAGAGTGCTCTTACTCTTCAAAGGGTTTAAATAGCGAAAACTTTCAATAAAACTCGATTCATTGTCAACAAAACAAGCAATGACAACTGGAAAAACACACCGAATACTTCATCATGTATCAATGATGAAGTCACTCGACATGCACTAAACAAAGGATACGGGATGTACTACAATCGATAAAATTACAGATTTGTGGTAATTGTGGGAAAAAATGCGTGCATGTTTCGAACTTCTCCATTACTAAGTTTTTGCATCGGATATTTTTTGACTCGAAGAACCCCTGCTCTTCGGTTCAGAAACTTATCATTCAAGAGTTAGGTGTAATTTTAACAAAACACTTTTTTCTTTTCGACCTTATGATTGTTTAGACGAGAATTGGCTAGAAAACTATAAACTTTTCGTTTAAAATCGTATTGAGGATCACAATGTTATATAAATGAGCCCTGGTACATCACTCCAATAAGTTGATCCACCACTACAGATCTATGCTGTTATACATTTCTTCAGTGGCCATAGGCTCACGACAAAATTACGCATAAATATGTTCAACGAAATTTAATTACATCCATGAGCTACCATTACAATCATAACAGAAGATAAAATATCATTTTTCAGTTACTTACCCAGTCGGGTTTCATACAAAAAAATCAGCACAATTGATGACAAAACAACCTAGAAAAATCAGAAAGACACACACCGTACAATAGGAGACCTGACTGTATCATGAATCAAGCAGTGTTCTATGGGGTGGAATGCGTACACAAAAAGCTAACATATCGCCCATCCCACCCATTTATATAATACACCATTTTTCTGCTCCCCAGCTCTGTTCCGTATACTGTTTTCGCACGTCACACCAATCCATTACCACAGGCGTCCAAATTTGAATGAATCGTGGGCCTGCTCTCCTTCTGTCTGGTCATGGTATCTTTTTCTTCCATGAATCTGATCATCAAAGGATCGCTTTCCGTGTGTGTGAGTAAGTAGGTGCCTAATTGTGTACGTCTCTAGACTTCTTCCCAGGCGCAAACTTACGATAGGGTGACCTACTCACTTCGCCACTTCCTTTTCTTCCGAAAACTCCATCAACCTGCCACCTCGCAGCAACCACCGCTCTTAATTGAGGTTAATTGTGGATTCTATATGTATCCATTACGCAATATCAATCTAAAATTAATGATACGGTCCAATGCGCGATGCTTTGGATGGTTGTTTTTTGCACGGTTCGAATCTTCGATCTCTCCGCATGCCGAACCAAGCGGGTAGATGTTCGACCTCTTCCAAGGAGTTCAATCGATTGGCACGTCGCGTTTGGTTCTCTTCCTCATGGCATCCAAAATCTCGGCTGCCAGTAGCTTTCAGCGATGCTATATTTAAAGACTCATACCTATGCAAAAACTCTGCCTGTCCGTTTGTAATTGAGATCTAGACAGAATTCACGGACGCCAAATTAAGCCGAGAGCGAAATTTTTCGCACTGACTTGAGCAATCTCAATTCCTGATCTGTCGGAATGCTGCTTAGAAGTCAAACCACACAACCCCTTTTTTTCGCGCGCTTTCGACACTGCCTGGCGGGAAGACAGTTGTTATCTGGTTTTGAACGTTCCGCATTTCAAATCGGGTTAGAAGAAACCATTAGAATCGGTATCATAGCCAGACAGAGGGGAAGTTTGTTTCGTTTCGCCGAATCACATTACGCCATTATCGGCGTCGTTAATGTGGAAAATTTCCGATGCTGTTACAAAACCCCTTTTTGCATGGAAGCCAAAAGCGGTGTGAGTGCGGTGAGGGCAGTCGTGAACACTGTGCATCGTTTCGTATAACTGGAGGAAAAATGCTTGATTCATCATAGCCCGTTGAGTGGGCGGGAGTGTGGCCTTGCTCGCCGAACGGCATGAAGAAGCGAGGGAATGGGAAGAAGAAATCATCGATTTTCAATCTCCGACTTCTCGTGCTTGCTGCTTTCCGGTTGGCTTGGGTAGTATTATCAATAACCAGATGAAATAACACATTTCTTATGTTGCCAGTTTTCCTCCTCCGCGTGGTCCTTGAAATGGTTGAAGCGATGGTAGGCCAAAATGAATGAATGTCGGATGAATGAAGCAGCGGCTGGGCATTCGATGGTGAGACCTATCATTAATGCATTCCGATGTTATAGGAGAGATATTTGATTTCTCGGTAGATGGACGGTTCCCACGTTCTCACCTTATTGGTTTTGCCGAGAGCTTCGATCCCTTCAGTTTGCTGTATTTAGCAAGATCCAAACACTTAGTAACCATTTAGTTGAATTGTAATGGATTCGTTCTAACATTGAAAGTGGATGGCAGCATTGAACTGAGAGGCTTTTTCCTCTTCGAAGACAATCACCAAACTGAAAATCCAATCTCCCTGCTGTCACTCACGAATCCCGGTCAACAACTCCGAATTCATTACGCGCGGACAGAAGGGAACAAAACGATGACATTCTTTGCACCGCCACGACCCCACATTTGACCGTGCCCGCTTTCATAATCCAAACGAACCGCTGGATGCCACACTGCAATCTCAGATGACGCAAAGGAGATTCCGAAAGAACAACACGTTTCTAGGGATACTGCGACACCACCACCCCTGCCGTCGCAACCATAGTAGGTCAGTCCTACTAAAGTCTATGTCAGCTGCAGACGACCAGAGAAAGATGAAGAAATATCTTTAAAAAAATATCCAGATCTAAGTCAACAGATCAACCCTACTTTCGCCGCACACGAACCACGAAACACAGGGAAACACTAAAGGTATGCCGTTTTGGGTCTCACCCTTACGGACGAGAGCAAATACGGACACATTCATGAGAGTCAATCAAAACAAAAGTTTTATTCTCGTCAAAGTCGTAAAATCCGTTTTTATTGCTCTATTTTCTGGTCCTAGTCAAGAGATTCTACCTTCCTCATTTCACGGACAAAACTTGTTCCGTGTGTGGGATCTGATCTTGGGATGAAACGTGGGAGTTTTCTCCTATCGACATTGTCAGGAAAATAGCTATAAATACAGGTAGTATAAGGGTGCACTTTACAGCAAAACTGTCGATCCGAACACGGGCTTGATATTTGGATAGTCCTGTTTAAATAAAAATATTTTCCCAATTAAGATTAACAACCCGTCCAGCAATAAGCGAGCGGCGGCGTTCAGGCTTTTGTGTGTGATTTCAATGGAATTTCAGAATCGAGGTTCTCCCTGTTCGACCACCACCCCCCTTTCCCATAACACATGGTTCAGTTCGGTGAGCACCTTTTGCATTGAGATCCCACCTCCAGTCGGACGGACGACGACGACGACGACGTCCCCATGGACCTCAACAGATCATCTCGTTCAGTATTCTGAACAAATGTGTTGTGAAAAGTAGAATGAAAATAAATAATAAATAACCTGTCAATTTCCGAAACAGAGGAGACCGCAGCAGCCAGCCAGCTAGCGCACAGCAACAGGAATGAAAGAAACCAACCGAGGCAAGAATTCCATTTCCAAATCATCCACCCGAACCCGAAAGGATGAATGCGAGCAGCGCATGTGAGAACTGCCATCTCGATCCCGAGAAGACCCATTGGCATATTACGAACGTGTGTATACGTGGTCCTATAGATATCACCATCATCATTCTCCTGGCGGCGGCGAGGCACAGTTACACAAGGAATTCTACCTGTGTTCCTCCGGCTCTGCGTCGGTCGGTCGGCAGTTGATGGTGGTTGTGCACAAAATCTCTGGGCAAGGCAGCAAGCCGGGCCGCGAAACCAAGATGCATGATGGTACACGTGGGAACCCGTTGGCTCGCCGTCGAGCACCGATTTGCGATTGTATTGTGAAGTTGCAATCCAAGTGATATCACGGGTGAGCAGGTTTTGATTTGGATTTGATCAATGGACTGAGAGATGAGAATAAGGAAATTAATGTTTGAAAATTTATGTTTTGGCGTTTTGGTCAAAATAACCAAAACGCTGTTTTTATTATTAATTCGTAAAAAATGATTTTAAAAATGAGGAAAAATACCTAGGCTCATTTACAACGTTGCCACATTCCAGTATTTTTTTTTTTTTTTTTGAAGACAATGCAAGTACCACGCTGTTTTGTCCTTTTTAAGAACGTCATTCTACTAGGTATTTCACGTTGGCCGAATGCAACCCTAGGGATGGACAGGAGACATAAGTAAGTACGTATTCTACCAGGTAAAGTGTACAATTTTAACGATTTGCATTATTGCAATGTCAAATATTGGATACCAATTGTATCTAATATTTCAATTACGTATGAATATGATGTGTAATACTTCCGGATGAACAAATTTCACTCTGAATTTTATAGAATAGTCATAAAGTTTCCAGTAACAAGATGACCAAATCATATTCAAATATTTGGAATAAGACGAAAGTATTCAAGATGTATTTTTAATGTCTTAAGTACCATGTATTTATTATAAAGATCCTCCCATATCCTCTCAAGATAACATGTTTATCAGAAATGATTAAAAGAACATTTAGAATGTTGAATCTGTTCCTTCTCTGTTTACAAAATCAGATACGTAGTTTTGAATAAGTTGTCGAGATTTAGAAATAAGCGGTCACAGTAGCCAGCGCATTTTCTGAAATAATCGACTGCTGACTACATTCTCAAAACAAGATAAATGTCGAAAGAATGTTTTATTCGCTGAGGACCGTGACGTTTTTATGTACATGTAGGGTAACGGGATGTAATGGGATGTAATACATCAAATATGTTATAAATTCAGCAACAATCAGCCAAATCACGTTGGTATAATGTTTTCGATTAATTTTGAAGCAGTTAAGGCTTTTTCATAAATTTATACTTATACACTTAAGGTAAATTTTCGTCTCCCCTATTTTTTTAGCTATCATGATTTCACTCGTTAAGCCGACAAAGTACCTTCACGATCTTCAAGTAACCTAAACTTGGCTAAATTGAATCGATATGCCCAGTAATGCACTCTAAATATACAGAAAATAAACACGAGTAATAAATTAACTGTTCATACGGAAACATGCATAATAATTTCAAAAGAGTACGGTTGACCCATTTTAAGGGACATGTTTTTTCCTATGTTCCCAAGGTGTGTTGTGGATTTCTGGTCAATTGATACAAATATAAGAAAAAGGGTTGAACTGCAATTGACCTGAATGCGTCTTCAAGCGGAAATGAAATTCAGCAGCCCAACAAATGGGACCAGGGCTCGTGCAACAGACGATGAACCATGTAACAAAAATAACCTGCTTATTGAATACGTGTTGTCTATTAGAGGTGGACAAAATGAAGTGCTCATTGTAGTGGACCAAAGAGAATTCGAAAATGTAGCACGTAGTAAAATGTTTCTTGTCTACTTTAACTAAACGTGATGGAATTGAGTAAACGAGTGGAAATTAATCGGGAATGATATGCATTCGTCGAACCATTTTGAACGGCCGGCCGTTGTGAGAATATCACCATGAAAATCTCACATGCGCTTTGTATGTTATCAGATGCTAATACTTTCTCTCTTTTCTCCTGTTCCTGAATTGAAGCAATAAGTAAGGAACGGTATATAACCAATTTTACTTTCAGCCAAATTTTCTAACACAAGGTAGGCAATCAAATGACCACAACAAAACATACTTAATATTAAATAACATATAACGGGGAAAGGGAGGGGCCATCAGGGCACCCAACTGAACGGTTTGAATAGGGAGCATGGGATTTCCTCCTCCCTATTGTTGACATTAACGAGGGCGTCACGAGGGCGGGCTGCTGTGCTATCGTGTTGTTCAGAGTAACCAACGAGCTGGCACGCTGCCTCTCGGTGGTAATAAATTATGATCGACAAAGTAGTCCGTTTGGTTTTTCATTCGTTTGTCATCGTCGTCTCACAGTAAAAAAAAATCACAACGACCACAACCCTGGAAGAGAGAATGATAATAAAAATCATTGGGTATAGGACCAAGTCTTCCCCAGTTGATACGAAACCGATGAGTTTGGAAATCAATAGAAGCATAAAATTGCCAGAAGACACAAAAAGCTTCTAGAGATTTTAATTGCTCGAGATTCATCAATAGTTATACAGGGTGTCTGCAAATTATCCACACAGACTTTGTCGGCATGCCTCAACACAACCAGGTGGATTAAACGAAGCATTCCTACATGGTTTAACATCTTGACCCATTGTCTTTATACGCAGTAAGTTTGGTACAGTTGTGATTTCTAATACATTCAAAATGAAGCCGAATGAGTTGCGCGCAGGTGTAATTGAACTATTTCGAAAAAAGAAAACACTGTTTCAGTGATTGCAAAGACCCTGAATATGACAAAATCTACAGTGAGTGACGCAATAAAACGATACCAACAGCGTGGAACGCTAGATGACCGCGTATGGAGAGGGAAAAACCTTCCATAGGAGCCATAGTTCACGACGAATTGAAGCTTCAGTCATATAAACTGTGCAAGAATCTCTACTTAAATGACACCATGACAGCAAACCGGTTCAGAAAAGCTAAGGTTCTCCTGAACCACTTATCCGAGGGCTGCTATCGGTCAGAGCTGTTCACTGATGGAAAAGTTTTCACAATCGAGCAGCATCACAACCACCAAAATAATCGGCAGTTGCCTTCTGCTGATTCCAAAAATCGTGGCAGTATTTCAAGGGGTCATCATCCCGCTTCTGTCATGGTTTGGGTTGGAATAACTCATTCCGGAAAAACCCCTTTGATCTTCATTGACATGGGGGTGAAAGTGAATCAAGCGGTATATCAGAAGCTACTTACTGACACAGTAGCTTCTTGGGCATCGCAGCATTTCGGAAAAAATGAATGAATTTTTCATCAAGACTGAGCGCCGGCTCATGGATCAAAAAACGACTATTAGTCTTTAAGAACGCATTTTCCCAAGCTTTTTAACGAAAGATGAATGTCCTTCTACTTCACCAGATTTGAATCCGATGGACTATTCGGTAGGTATGGTCCATCTTGGAGTCAAGAGCCTGCAGTACGCAACATTAATCACTAGAACATCTAAAATCGTCTCTTTTAAAGGTTTGGGAACAAGTATCTGTCGAAGAACTCGCGGCCATTTTGAAATGAACAAATAAAATTTGTAATTTGCAAACATATTGCTATAACAAACAATACATAGTGATTTTTTAATCTAACAATAAAAGATAGTTTTAACACCACTTTGTTGTACGGATAATATTCGGACACCCTGTATTAGGTAGATTATAATAAATGCTCTTTGGGACGTTCAACTTGTTTTATGCGAATGTTAGTTCCAGTAGTAAAATTGTTTGTAGAATGTAGTTGTACACATTAAAAAAAAACAAAACAAAATTTACTATAAACAGAGTCTGCTTCGAGCATCGGTGCTTTGTTGGGCACTACTTTGCTATCGAGTATAGCACGTTATCTATGGTTACCTATTGTTCGGTGGCGTGAGTGATCGAGTAAGCACAGAAAAAAGAACAATAACATCGCTGCGAGGTAAGATATGATGGATATAAATTATGACCATATGTTGATTTGTTATCGAACATAGCGCATTATTGTTTATTTCGGTTATCTATTGTTGGCAGTGCGAATGATTGAGTGAGCACAGAACAAAAAACAACAAAGCTGCTTCCCGGTGAGACGTGGCTCGCCATACTCGCCGAGCCACCATATCGTGGAACAAGTAAACCATTGTCTCATTTTGTGAGTGGCTCCTGCAGCAGCCTTATTGTTGGTAGAAATGGATCCAAATTAGCTTGCAAGCGTAAATATAAATCACCTTGCTTTTCTAATGAAAAACCACCATCGAACCATTTATGAGTGGCCGCAATAGCATCCTTACTGTTAGTTTAAATCGCTCCAAATCGGAAATCGGTACAAATATTGACTTATTTTACTAGACCCCGTGTGATTTACAAAATCAAGCTTTCTAACATTCTAACATTTCTCGTGAAAATGCAGATGATACCTCGGCTTCTAACAAAGTGAGCATTACCTCAACATATTCCTACTCTTTCTTTATCCGACTTGCATCCGGATGGTGTTGGTATTGCCTTAGTTTGAGATCATCAGTTTTTACACATTGAAGATGTGTTTAAGTCCCAAGTATCATCTGTTGGTTTTCTGTTTTACTATATCTGATCTGACAATAACGGAGTAGCAACCTCATGATTGTATTTTTAAGTAATTTCCTATCATTTTGATGTTTTTTTTTTTGTTGCAATGGTAATATTCATTTCATTTTGAAAACTTCTTGTTTTTTTTTGAATGAAATTTTTTTACTGTTTTTTATTTATTGTTTATTGGTTTTTCATATGGCTTTTTATGATAGTTTTAATTGTTATTTGATTTTTTTCAATTGAAAGTAAATGGTTTTTTCATTTTCTTTTCTATTTTCCGCATTATTTCAATTCTTCTGTGGAAAATTATGATTATGTTTAACCGAAGATATGTATATTTTATGGATTTTGTTTAATGCTTCATTGAAATATTTTTCAAATCAGCGACTTATGGAAAATTTCAATTCAATTATTTGCATTTTAGTTATTCTATATAAATTTCCAATTTGTGTATTGCTTCCACCCCTATTTACTAACTACCAATTTTATATTTTTGTGTGGAAATTTTCTATTTGTCTATGGGATGTTTATTTAGCTGCCGAAATAAATTGTCAAGGTTTAAGTGGTTTTTATGGTTTTGTATGGTCAAAGCCGATGCGATGGGGCAAACATGTAGCAACGTTGAACATAGGCCATATATTTTATTTTACAATCTCCCTCTCTTGACTTTTCACTACTTTGATAAGTAAGAATAATCAAAAAGTGCACAGTGTAACCCGTCATGTAATGCGAAATCACTGAAATCCTTAAACGCAGGTTTCTTAAAAACTCATAAACTCTCTCAAAACTTGCCCTTAAACCAGAAGAATCTTTTTTGGAGCTCTTTTGGAACTGCCTATAAAGTCTCTAAGAATTGTTATGAATTCCCTCAAGCTTTGCTGAAACTTGCAGAGTTTGCAATAAATTACCTCGAGAGCTGCCCATGATCCTCAGAAATTGTAAGAAAGTTCCAGCAAAATTCACTCTCTTTTATCGAAAAATGTCTTGAATTTATTTGTTTATTATTTTCTCAAGCAAAGGAAGACTACATACAAGATTTCCAAGATATTGCTTACATATTATACATGGCTTCTATTTCCACAAAGTGAAGATATCATTAGTATTTTGAACGTATTGATTTCAAAAACTTCGCAGAATTGATTGTATTGGCGGCATAATGTTCGTGTTCTTAGTTTTCGGGAGGATGTGTTAAAGTTCGATAAAGATAGGGCTGCTACTGATTGTACACCCAAAATAAAAAAGCAAGATTGTAATGCAATTTCGCATGATTTTGTTTCATTTCTCGCTGTGGATCGTAACTTGGAGAAAAAATGCAACATTGGCTGTGGGCAAAAATGCAACACAGCAATTTACTTTGAAAAATAAAATGTGGGCGTGAGGTTGTTCAGTGGTATTAGTTGATGTGCTCACAAAAATAAAAAATTATCATACAGAACCGAGGTTCGAACCTAGGCCGTCGGCGTGGTGACTCATGATGATAACTATTTGACTACGATGTCAACTTGGGAGGGATGGAATAGAAACCCTACAGTTTGTTCGCTTGGCAAGGCACTCAGCGGTACATCAGTGAAGGAAATGGATTTATTTTTCACACTTGCATGGCTTCGTTTAAAACGCCTTGTCGATGATCAGTGAAAACAAAAATAGAACACTTGACGGCAGAATTCCAACAGTGGGCAACAACGTTGCCGCAATCCGGGGTATCAACTCACCCATATTGAAATGTTGGTGATGATTGAACAAAGACCCATCGGTTGCTTAGACTGTCGAGGCACTAAACGGGACGACGAAATTTGATTCGATCTATTTGTGTCTGCCAGCCGGTTGCATACATTTGCATGGCTTCGTTTGGATCATGAAACGCTTTGTGGATCAAGATGGGTAAAATTGCCTTCCCTGAACCATGTGGATTTCTCAAGATATGATTGCATAAACAGCAATTGCATTTTTTGCCACCTTTTCAACTTTTGGGTGTATACGATGTGAAATAATGTCATTGATGAAGATGATCTTAATCAGCATACTGCGTTTTTCATATGACGCAAGAGTCCAATTCAAATTTTGAAGGTTATGTAATAGGAATTGGGTTTGGACTGATTTCTTGCGTTCATCGTGATTGAAGATGCACTGTAAAAAATGAAGTCGCTTGGAATTGTTCCAAATTTCCTGAGAACTTGTTATAAAACTCTCTAAAAATTTTCCTTAGTTTCCCTCGAATTGGGGTTGACGTTCCCTCGCAACATGCATTAACATCATACACTTAGAATTTCTCTCGGACGTTTTGCAGAAATACCACGAATATAACGTGCCCACACACTTAAAAATTATGAATTTTACACGCGACGTAATTTGTGCTGGTAAAAAGTCGAGGAACGTAAAGAAAGATTTCGTGTAAAATTATGTCTCCAATAACTGACCCATACGCAATTCAACGAAAGATGTGTTTTGATTGACTTTATTTTCTCATCTCTTTCAACTCATTCTTATGTGCTAAAGGACGCTTGCATGTGTCGGTCTCAGGGGACAGGAATTTACATGACATTTTGGTAGTGTGCACATATGCATTTATCGATTTACAATCAGCTTACAACACAAGCGTTTGAGACCAGCTATGGCAGATTATGCACGAATATGGATTTCTAGATACACCGACGCAATTGGTCAAGGCAACGGTAGATCGTGTGATGTTTAAAAGTTGAATAGAATTTATTGACAATATGCAAAGGGCCAATTGAAAATTGAAATTGAAAAAAAAATCCCATTTCGAAACAACCTGTAACAAAGATGACTCCCAAAACAACACGAAGAGAGGATGCCGGATGCAATCAACAAAAGCTCGAACACCTAGGATCGTGTTGTTATGTGTATAAAACTATATGTATGTGTATATATACGTGTATATGTATGTTTATATATGTACATATATTTAAATGTGTCTATGTGTATGTAAATGTATATATGAGTGATGCGTGATTTAGGATCAATCATGGATTTTCCAGGTTTTGAGGAATAACTTTCAATTCCTTCTCGTAGCTATGATACATTGCCTAAACTTTTAGCAGCAGGACAGCAGTCTGCAGCCATGTGTCATTGTTATTATCATTTTGCATTGTAATATCCCGTCACTGTGTTTCATATACTATCTAAATGACATTGCAAATTGATTTTCATGATTTACTTTAATAATATTTTATTATTTCTAGCTCGGAGCGTATGGTACGGTATGTCCACGCATCCTTCCTCCCCTGTAGATTCACAAAATGCGTTGAGGTTCAAATCTATTCATTTGAATCCAACTCAATTTACAGAATCATCTTTGCGGTAAACGCAACGCAGTAGGCCTGGCCGCTTTGACGCTTGTATCAAGTCTTTGATATGCTGCAAGCATAAATATTGACAAAAAAAATAATTGGGCGTCATCTAACCCAATTACTTCCAGGATGCTTTCTTGTACTGGCTGCGTTTGTATTAGATTAGATAAGATTAGTTAAGAATATGCAAAGGGCCTTTTGAATAGTAGTGAGAATCATGCATTCTATTTTTTGCCAAACTATCACATGCCAACATACTGTAATACAATAATGGATAAACTAACGCAGAAGAAGTCTGCACATGTAGACGAAATACGCGTATCTGTCAAGATAAGATAATAAAGGTAGTTGGAATTAAATGAAAATTAGTAATCTTTCTTCTCATTTTCTAGGTACAGGTATTCCACTGAAAAGCTCACACTCTCCAGGATTCAATGGAAAAACTGTTTTAAATTGCTTTCAATTGTTAATACCTCACCAACGAAAGATCGCAAGTACATCGTTGTCAAAGCCCACACTGTACCGATGCATCATCAGCGGTTGTAGCTCCCACTAAGAAAATGTACCGGTTCCACAAATTTCCAAGAACTCGCGTTGGTGAGTCTTGCCGATCTAAAAACCCCTACTCTTGGCAGTTTCTAGATAACCTATAATACCTAGTGATTATTGCATCAAGCATCTCTTGTGATGAAGCGGGTGACACATGCACTCGTTCCGCGTAGTCTATATTTCATCCAAATGGATCCATATTTAAACTCTTCGCTGGCATATCGTTATCAATTATCAAACTTACTTTAAATCACAAACCAATTGCATCACCATCTACAAGGCGAAGACCACTTAAAACCGAGTGCGATATCGAACAGAGCACGGGAAAGCCGGCCTCAAGAGCTTTCTTCCCACAATCGCCGTTCTGTCTGTGCGCGCACACACACGCTATTCAAGCTATACATATGATGGAACAAACAAACCCGTCCGTGTTCCATAAACTAACAAACAAGCACTCCGGAGCTGATAACGAGAGAGTTATCCCCCACATTGCCCGTATTGAATGATGATTTCACTTCACATAACAATACAATGGAATGACATTTGATTTGAGAGCCCGCCTTCCCGGCTAGCACGAAAGCCACTTTTCCCGCTGCGGTGCGATGGAACAACATAAATGCATGTATGATATCATCGTCGTCGTTTACCCATTTCCCGATAAGTCCGATAAGACGGGAACCTGGTCCCACATGAGCACCGGGGATGGGGCGGGACGTGAAAAAAAAACGAAAAGTTTTGTGGTAGGTCATTACCGATGATTGCCCGTTCTCACGCCTCAGAATTCCAGACGTCTTGCATGACTCATTTGTCATCTCCGCGGACTAGTCATGAATGTGCATGCCATATGTGCCTTCGAATGCTGCTTCTCGCGCGCGCAAATTGCACTGGGACTAACTCATCCATTATACGGCACATTGAATAGGACAGCGAACCGGATGGGACGGAACGCGCGTGAGAGCTTAGTACCTTTTATTTAGCTAATGTTCTTAGCTTTTTCCTGTGTGCACACGCAAACAGTGCCAGAAGCTCAAGCCAGTGAGAAATAATAGTGAACCATAAATTTCGACACAAAGTGGGGAGAGCTTCATCATAATCGGCCAAACAAAGTGTGCCCGGAAATAATGGGATGAGGGAGGACGAAAAGGGAAAAACAAAATTCTTCAATGACTTTTATTATGTGCTTCGGCTTCTCTATTTTTTCGTGCTTTTTCTCACACATTTTTCTTCCACGGAGCATAAATATGTATATAAATACCTATAAAATACACACAGTGAAAGATTGTGGAGTGGCTCCCTTCCTTTGTGTGCCCTTCGATTGGGCTTCGAGAGTTCGCGCAACTTGAAGAAGGAGGAAGCCTGCAAGGGTCCTGTGTGTACTGAATCGTCACGAGTCTCGGTCGCCCTCTCGTGCATGGAATGAATCTCGATCGGATAGCGCATGTTGTTGGACCAGTTTTCAGGTAAATGGATGAAGGTTAAGTTGAAAATAAAATACCCGCTGTGCTCTCAGCTGAGTCAAGGTAGGACGGCGCAGAACACAATGCACTTGACGCCGAGGGGTCTGCAGAATGTGATTTATGATGGCCCGAGACCAGCGATGCGACAGCCGAGTACATCGATTGCCTCGGGAGCCCCCTTGACGAGGTGACTGTGCAGTGCATGCTTGAGGTAACAGAAGGTGTTCTGGCCGACGACGAATATGCAAAGGAGATTCCTCCATTCGCCGGGACTGGCTGGGCGATGTGCGATTGTTCAGGAATTTTGCCAAGAATAAACAAACTTCGGAATCGGGGGATGTGAGCTGGGATATGGCTATAAAGGCCAATGTATGCAGAAATGTTCGTTTATATACAATAAATCTAGATAAAAATAAATATTGAAAACAGATACAATGGGAATGGGCGTGAAACAATGATCGGAACCGGCTAGAGCCGGGTCTGGAGGGCATCGTTTTTCTGCGGAATGATAAATTATGAACCGTTCGGTTCTTGGCACAGGAACGTGGTGTTACGGTCTTGCGAAAACCGGCGATTTTTTTGCTGAAGTGAAACTGTTGAAAACTTCGAGTAGAAGAGTGCATCTTTGGAGTCGCGGTTTCAACGGTTTTGTACTGTCAGCATTGGAAGTTCGTTTTGAAGTTTGTAGCTTTTGAATGTGAGATTGAGGCTCTTCGAAACATTTTTATGATCTTTTTTGAACAATTTTTTCAACAAAGAATATTTTGAAGGCGTTATTCAAATTTGTATAAATCATATTCAGTATACTAGGCGCAACCAAAAATCTGTAGAAAAATACAGAGGACCTACTTAAAATCTGTTTCCGTGATGATTTTGAAATTATTTTTAGCTGTGGTGCCGGCACTATTTGTGTTAGTTTAATCGATGAATAGAAAATCAATATGGGACATGAATCAAAAACCAATTAAAAACATGAATCACTCGTATTTAAGAATCGCATTTGAATCTGATCTCCATCTGAACGAAGATTTAATCGACCTACTGTTGAACCTGGACAACCAAACCGACACCAACCAAATGTTGACCCAGCGGGAAACTTGCAGAAGAAGCAAACATTTCTGGAAAAAACCATGCGAAGAATCATCAATGAAGACTCGCAAGCATCTTGAGCGAAATGCTACTTAATTACGGAGTGGGTAAAGGAACTTCGAGCGACTAGTTCGAAGCAATTTCTTTCTTTGTTGAAGAAGGAAAAAATGATAATCCTGTTCTCCGACGAAAAGCTGTTCATCATCGGTGTTGTATCCGACAGCCACTCAGACCGGTTCATTTCAACGAAGAAACTAGAGGATGTTTCGGAGAAAGTGAAGTTTATGTTCCAAACTCATCATCCGGGTGGTGTCATGATGTTTGGTGGCGTCCAACGGTTTGAAAATGCCACCTGTTTCCATTTATGCTGGTGTTAAAAATCAATACCGAATTGTATATCGGTATTTTGAAGGACCAAGTACTTCCCTGAGTGCAGGTCATCTTCACTCAGAATCAATACGTTGTCCTACAACAGGATGAAACGCCAGGTCACACGTCAAATCGGATACAGCGATGGAAAGCATGAAGTTTTGGCCGGAAGATTTGCCTCCTACCAGTTCGGACGTTAAATCGAGTAGCATTACTCGATTTGGGCGTAAGTTGAAGCACAAGCCTGCAAAAAATCTCACCATAGTGTGAGGACCCTGAAAACTGTCATAACGACGTGATCAAGTTTCCGGAGAACGCATCGAGTAAATTTGTTTGAAAGGGCCTAATAAAGATAACTGAACTCGAATATGTAGATATTATTGCTTAAAGTAGTTTAAAATGGGATTTGAAAGAAATGCCATATATTTTCTGCCACACCCTGTATCATATGCAATTTTTCGCTCGCTTGTCTCTTTTTCATCCCAAATATTGGAACTTCGAACCTTTTGGAAGTAGCACAAGTGTTTTTCCACAGCACCAAACCCATGTGCACCTGGTGCACTGCACAATCTATTCTTACCTACAAGCAAGTGTTGCTTTCTTAAAATCAGTCTATGTGTACATCTAAGCAAAAAGAACTGATTTTGAAATTACATGTAGCTTTTAGGAATCGTATTTCTTAGCATTTTTGTGATCCGAACATTTTTATTATTGCTCGAATGTCTAGTAAAAAAATAGCTAAGAATCTTCAGAATCTTCGCTTAAAAATGCTAGAAAAAAAAACCAAATAAAAATTATATATGATTGAAATCAATTCTCATATGATTTTTCTTTCACTTCTGACTCAATTTAGTTCTAAAATGGCGTTTAAGACACTCTAGCAATTAAACTAAGTTTTGTAACTAATTTAAAGTAACTAAGCTTACTAATAGTCTCTCAAAGTACTAACTGGAATTTGGGGGGGTCAGACTTCTGCGCAAAATTGATGCTAACTTACAAGAAACAGTCCTCAAACTCTGAACAGGGTAGTATTTAAATTCCGAATGGAACTCCTTAAAAAAAACCTAATGAATTTCAATATTTTTGCCAAAAAAAAACATTATTAATACAAGTCCAAAACAAGATTCATTTTCTATTCTAAGAAAGAAACATTCCGAACAACGTGAATGATTGCCACAAAAAGCTGCGTAATGAAAACTCAAACTACTGTTTAGAATTGGCTAAAAATTCTGGAAATGGTTCAACCGTAAAACCGTGACAAATACAAACCAAAACCAAAACAGCGCACGCAACAGAGCTCATAAGGACTGTATCGTTAATTATGAGTACACCTAAAACTTGCTGTATTTAAATATGTTTTATTTATTTTGCAACTCAAATTTATTTACATTGTTTATTGACCATCAAAAATGCCCATTACATCAGTATTCATTTAATTTTTCGTAGATCTTTCTTAGACCTATCACCTTCTTCATGAGATTTTGCACAACCGTTCCGTCGATGGTTTTGATTACCTTTACCCAGTCTTTTTTGAATTTGATGATGTCATCTGCTCCTCTAGCCTTCTTCCGCAGCTTTCATTTCATCGAAGCCCAAAATTCTTCAATTGGCCCTTATTTGCGAACAATTTGGAGGATTCATTGCCTTTTCCACAAATTGGACATTGTTCTCTTCATACTAGTCCAAGGTGGCAGGCGCATTGCGGCAGGATGCCAAATCAGGCCAATCATGATCCAGTGTCGAACCTTTGTGTTTTCGGATTAGGCATTCCTTCCGGTACATTTCGGCGTTCATATTTGCGGTAGGTGTCGATTTCATACCGCACTGGCAAATTGCTTGCCAAACCAACACCTTTTTTCCAAATTTTTCGCAAAAAATCGATTTTTCCGAATTTGGGACTCCTTTCCACGCTTCACGGTGTAAAACTGTGCCCCAGGAAGTGTCCTGTAGTCCAATTTGACGTACGTCTCGTCATCCATGATAATGCACATGTTATTTTTGCTCAAAACGTCGTCGTACAGCTTCCGAGCCAGAGTTTTCACGGAATCCGCCTGAATTTGGCTGCGTTTCGGACATTTTTGTTTACGGTACGTCTTTATGGAATTTCGCTCTTTTGCACGTTGGACCATTCCAATCGTCGTTCCACACTTTTTTGCGCAATATCTGATGGATACCTTCTTCTTTCCTTCAAAAACTTTGCAAATTTGTTTGTCCAAATTTGGGTAAGTCCTTCACTGCGTTATGCAAGCGACAATCCCTTTTCAGTGCAGTATTTGGTCACATTCGATTTTCGCTTTTCTTCCGTAAGATCTCGCATTGTTCCGCTTGAAGTAAAGCTTAAAAGTTAAAGCTCTGAAGGTTTTCGTTTGTTTACAAGGCAAGCAACACATTGACACTAAACAGCTGTCAAAATAAGTCATAGTCATTTTCATACAGAACCTCAAAGGTGTACTCATAATTAACGATGCAGTCCTTAAACGGATCAATCAACTATTTACAAACCAGAGTGCGCCAAATTTATTCACGCATACCCCTTTCTGAAAACAATGATTCTTATCAAATGCCAGTGATGTAACTAACTCTTCTGGTCAGGAGCCTAATTACACAACTCAAGTCTACGTTTTGTATAAGTTTGTAAGTGGGAGTGACAAGTAATCTTACGTTCAATCTTTATACTTCTAGACTCGTGACTGAATTTTACTGCCGGAGAAGTCCTACTGAAGACCTAAAAGACGTTATTTAGTCGATAGTTTCAGCCTTTTTTCTATATCAATCTAATGCAGAAAAAGGTATCAATCGAAGGCTCTTCATTGTTTGAGCAGCTTGAAGTTTGTCTATGGCAGTTTAGGCAGCTGTATATAGATAAGCTGAATAATAGTACGAGCATAATCTATTTGTGGAGCTGCACGTGCTTCAAGCGCTACCCGCATTATCAAAGATACTCCTTTTTGTGATCCTTAAAACACTTAATCTTCAGCAAATTCTCTACAGCGAAATTTCACGAAACTCTTTAGAAAGCTGCTTAAAAATTTACAATGAACTCGTACGATATCATATAACCTGGAACTAACTTCAGTGCAATCGAAACTTACCTTACCAATCAGACCAAGGCCAGGGTGCCCGAGCAACACAAAACTGTCATTATTGGTTACTACGACTTGATTGTTACTTAATTGAGTAAGATTGAAGAAAAATAAACCGATTTGCAACAAGTGTGCTGCTAGGGTGGCCTCTGTTGTATACAGAAGTTTTCCCCATTCTATTCGGTCCATGGCTGCTATCGGTTCGTTTTCGAGAAACATTTTAACTGGTCTATCTTCTGACATTTTTACGACATGCCCAGCCCACCGTAGTCGACCGATTTTAGCGGTGTGAATGATGGGAGGTTCACACAGCAACTCATTCGCCTCGCCCACGTTCCGTTTTCCATCTGCACTCCACCGTAGATCGTACGCAACATCTTCCATTCAAAGACAAAGAGTTCCAACCTGACTGGCAGGTCTACGTCTGTAAAGATTGGCGACTATGTTTCATTACATTTCCCCGTTACCACTGGAGTTCCTCAAGGCAGCCACTTGGGGCCATTCCTTTTTAATCCTGCTGTATATGAACGACGTGAACATAATCCTCAAATGCTTCAAGCTCTCTCATGCGGATGACCTGAAGCTCTACTACATAATAAATGGCCGTCATGACGCTCACTTTCTGCAACATGAGTTAGAAGCATTCGACGATTGGTGCAGGCTCAACAGGATGGCACTAAATGTGTCCAAGTGCTCGGTCATATCGTTCGGGCGAAAACGGGTGATGCTGTCCTACGACTACACCATAAAAGGGGCAAAATTGAAGCTTGAAACGACAGTTAAGGATCTGGGATTCATGCTAGACTCCAAATTGACGTTCAAGGATCACATTGCTTACATTGTTTCTAATGCCTCTTCGCAGCTAGGATTTATATTTCGTTTTGCTAAAAGCTTCAAGGACGTGTACTGCCTCAAGGCATTATATTGTTCCTTGGTTCGCCCAATACTGGAATATTCCGCCGTAGTCTGGTCTCCTTTCTACCAAAACGCAACCCTGAGGATAGAAGCCGTTCAGCGAAGATTTATTCGTTTCGCTTTGCGGCATCTGCGTTGGCGCGACCCACGAAACTTACCAAGCTACGAAAGTACGCTGCAAGCTTATCAACAAGGCGTAACGTTACTAAGGCGTGTTTCATCGGCGACTTCTTGCAGGGGCACATCGATTGCTCCAAGCTACTTAGTCTTCTTGATATCAATACTCGACGTCGCGACCTCCGTTTACATGCTTTCTTCAACAACCGGCGATCGAGGACTAACTATGGTGTACATGAACCCGTGTTAAACATGTGCCACGTTTTTAATAGTGTCTACCACGTATTTAACTTTAACTCTTCCCGTGGACTAAATAAGTTCAATTTTAAAAGATGTTTGAGTTGATTTAAATTGTAGCTGTCCTTTTATTAAGACCTAGTTCATTGTCATTGGGGTAAACATTTTATCCGTTGACTTATATTAAATAAATAAATAAATAAATAAAAGGCACCAAAAGCGCGTTGGTCCTCCACCTGTACGTCTGTGTATTTCTCTGCTTGTGCCGTTATCGGTGGTCACCAATAAACCCAGATACACGAATTCGTCTACCTCCTCGATTTCGTCGCCGTCGATCTGAACTCGTGATGGGAGGCTAACATTGTCTTCTCGGAAGTCTCTTGCTTAATCGGAACTTACTAATTTCAAATCAGCTGACGACAAAATCGTTCGAGACCACCTATGGTATATTATTCACGAATATGGATATCCGGAAAACTCACTCAACTGAACAAAGCAACGGTTGATCGTTCTTTGTTTAAAAATGGAATTGAATTGAATGAAACTGAGCAAAGAGCCATTTGAATGGTAGTTTAATGTTTCATGAAAAAGCTTCTCTGAACAAAAACTTGAGCAAATTTTTTGATGCGGACTTTCACGAAGTGCTTCGGAAGTGTTGAATGCCGTTCTTCCTGCACAAAGTCGCAAATTGTTCCGACGTCAATCGGGTGCCGTTATCAGAGTTTATGACGTTGCACATAGCTCATTCAGGAACTCGATTACTACTGCTGTAGTCGAGGATCGTACGATGCGAATTTCTGGCCACTTTGAGAAAGCGTCCACAACTACCAGGAACTATAGACCGTTGAATGGGCCAGCAAAGTCGATGTGAATTCGTTCCCAACGAGATTGTGTGCGTGGCCACTAATGCAATGGAGCCTTGGGTGGTGACTTGGAATGTGTGGCACAACTGTCACATCTCTTGACGAAGTCAGCAATGTTTTCATCAATTCTCGGCCAGTACATTTGGCTTCGTGCAACAGTTTTCATCCGGTTCATTCCAGGATGTCCTCTATGGAGTTGCTTCTCCGATGAAAATTTTCCGGAATCACCAGACGGTTGAACATCATGATGCAGTCCTTCACTACAGACAATGCATCTCGATGAGCGAAGAAAGGGCGTACGGCAGTGTACGGCACGCTGAATATACTGGACCACTACTTGGAGAACGGGGCACTTGAGAGTGGCGCCACGTACCGAGTTGAATGTCACAGGTAGCGAGGTAATGGCTTCTTGGAGTGAAACCTCGACGTCATCCTCCAGTTCAATGGAGGCGATGATGAAATGTTGATAAGGCGAGATAGTACGTCGGCACAACCAAATTGCGTAGTGGACACGTACTCGATTCCAAAATTGTAGTACAGAAGTGTCAGTGCCCAACGTTGAAGGCGGTTGGCCGTGTGAACCGGATTTCCGTTCTTCTGTCCGAAGATCCGCAGTAGTGGCTGATGATCCGTTTGGAGTGTAAACCTGCGTCCTAGCAGCATGCGATGGAATTTTGTCACGGCGAACACGAACGCAAGACCTTCCTTCTCGATCTGTCCATAGTTTGCCTCCGTGGGAGTGAGAGAGCGGGATGCGTGAGCGATGTACCATCTGGGAACTTGTGAAAAAGGCATGCCCCGATACCGGACTGCGATGCGTCGGCAGGAACGATGATATCTAATGCAGGATCATAATTCTTCAACATCAAATCTGATTGAAGTACCTCCTTGAGCCGCTGGAACGATTTCTGGCACTCCTGATTCCAAACAAATTTGACATCCTTTTTGAGCAGTGCGTCGAGTGGGCGTCGTAGCTGGTACATCTCCTGGACAAACTTTCCGTAGAAATTCACTGCATCAAGGAATTAACGTAGAGTTGTGACATATTTGGGAGGTAGCATCTTGACGATAGCTTTTACCTTGGATGGGTGAGGACGGAGACCTTTGGCATCAACGATGTGTCCAAGATACTTGATCTGCGACTGAAGAATGTTGCATTTTTCTTCCCGTAGAACGAAACCGTAAGCTTGAAGCCATTGAAACAAAGCGTTGAGGTACTCGTGGTGCTCCTTTTCGGTTTTGCTGGAAATCAAGATGTCGTGTTGCTCGAACCACTGGTGGTCAACAGTGTCCTGATTATGCAGTCAAATACCCGAAGTCATCTGTACACTGTTCAATCAACTATTTATCATGAATGCCCAATTGTTAATATCAAAGTCAGGAGAACGCCCGGTTCATAATCAAACAACATATGCATTAAAAAAATGACTTATTTTGGATAGCGATAAAAAATAAACTACAAAATAAAATTCCATGGTAAATTTTCATTTTTTAAATACTACGTTTCTTGAGCCTACAAATATTCACTGACACCCTTCCGGACGGCCTTACGGCAGTTTCCCGAAACCTTAGCCATGTCGGCATGTTTTTCAGCTCATTAGTGACCTTGGCGATCAGCTGTTCTACGGTTTTCGCCACGAAATTATTGGAGTAGATCTTCAGTTTGAGGTTCACCGAAAATTTTTCATCGGCCGCAGTTAGAGAATGTTGGGATGGTTGGCAGTCTTCGGTTCAACGCTAATCGTCAGCTAGTCCATCTCCTTTAATGGTCTCTCCTTCGCATGATACTTCTTGGTGAAGGCGGCAACTTCTGGTAGAAACTTCGTATTGTATATATCCCTGTTCTCTGCAAGCCTTACCAAGATAGGCATGATATCGAAAAATCGCAGGGAAGTAAAGCGATTGGTCGTCGAACCAGCCTCACGTTAATACAAAATACCAACCAGTCACGTTGATACGAAACAGCAGCAAAGCAACAATTTTCTGAAAGCCTGAAGGGAAAGAACAGCGGCTTGAACAATCTCCTTCCCGATGATTGTCAACCACAGAAGAACGTTCTTCGGAAACTTGTTGCATGAGATAAATTTGACGTCAACGCTTACCTTACCGTCCAGCCTCAAGTAGGTCTCTTCACCCATTATGAGCACGACGTCGCACTGCGCCAGAAAGATGTGATTGCCCGTTGCCCGACCTCGACTGCCGCTTCCGCATAACAATGTCCATCTTGCTTAGCTACTTCTTTACCGTATGGACAGTTCTACCAACCTTTCGGCAAAGTCTTCCTCTTCAGTTTCAGCTGCATTTTACGATCGCACCAAACTGGCAGTCGGTCGGAACCAGGATTTCATTCAATGTCTTCCCCTTTTTGCAGTAAGGAGAGGATGTTTTAAATGCCAGATTGGCTTTACCGGGCATACTCGAATTGCTTCACAATGTGCAGCTTCTTCACTCCGGGGTAGACCTGGCAGTACACACAACCCAAAGTGGGATGTGTTTTAGCAATTCGTGAAGACAAAACATAGTTATTCGATATTTGCATAAAATTTTCGAACTTTGCACTTAACTCCGTCCATTAGGGTTTGTACAGACTCTTCAGAAATCGTAGAAGCCGTCTTTGTTCAAATTTGCTGGAAGTGTTTGATGTCTTTGATTCCTTGCTTCTTTCCAGAAAGCTTCCGCTACATCAGAGCCCAATATCTCTCGATTGGTCGTAGCTCTGGGCAATTTGGCGGGTTTGAGGTTTGTGGTACAATGTGCAATGGCATGATGCCAAATCGGGAAATTTGGGAAATTTCGATGCCTTCTTCGTTCTGAAATGCTCAGCTGTAGCATTTCTGGCCATAGCAGAATAAAAAGCCAGCCCCGGAAGCTGCTTGAAATCCTCCATGACATAAGTTTCATCGTCCATAACAACGCACTAAAACTTCGTCAAATATTCGCAGTACAATCGTCGAGCCCGTGATTTTGCTGCCAAGTTCTGTTTGTCGTTGCGAGTTAAGTCCCAAACGTTGTTTTGATTTTTGGACAAAACCAGGCGACATCCCTATTTTACGAGCCACCGTTCGAATGGAGAGATTTGGGTTTTTCGTTAATATCCTTTTCACCTCTCGGTCCATGACAGGATCAGTGCGTCCAATGTGTTTATCACTTATCGGTTTCCTCTCCACCGTCAGACGTTCCGAAAATGATTTGAGCACATCGTGAACAGTGGATTTAGGCAAATCCAATGTTTTTGCAAGGTTCCGTATTGAAAAGTCAAGATTTGCCGTACGCCCGTGCAAAATTCGCTGGCGCACTGGTTTTTCTTGTCGCCATCTTGGAAATCTCTCCATCTTGAATACTAAACATGAAATGTAAACGTCAATCATAGTCTTTTTCATCATAGACTCTCAGCTATACCACAGTGAAATTTTTCATTCCTACGTGCAATATTTTAAAAGTTACAATGATTTGAAGGTGTCCGGATTAATGTGGATACATACCTTATATACACTCAGTAGCAAAAAAAAGCTGAGCAAAATTTTGCTTCTAAAAAACGCCATGTTCAACCTTCTGTAACTTTGTCGATTATCAATATTTTTGGCTATCAATATCAATATCGGGTGAAAAATGGAAATTCTCATGTTGGTGCGTCAACTTTGACGCCAGCCGTAGCACAAAACACTTGATCCTTAAAGGACTGAACAGTTCAAATTTTGTCCACATCATTTTCTATAATGGTGGCTATGATGAAATTTTTAATATGCTACCTAAATTTTTCACAGTAATACTGATTTTTGAAATTAGTTTGACCAAAAACGACTTTTTTCACATATGTTATAAGCACTTCAAATTTATATACCTTATCAACATGATGTTTTGGTCACTAGCTATAATTGGTTAGAAAAAAATATTGAAAGAGTTGAACATGGCGTTTTTTGGAAGCAAAATTTTGCTCGGTTTGTTTTTGCTTCTGAGTGTAATACGAGAGATACAAACCGCACAGAACGAAACATGTTTTGCGAAACGTTTATAATACAAACAGTTATTAGTCATTCTAAAATGATATTTTGTGTGTTATTTGAGATCAGGGGGGGGGGGTTCAAGTTCGAATAAAAAATACTCGTATTAGGGCACGTTTGAAAGTTTTGGCACTGGTGTGGATGCTTTAAAGGGTACACAAAAAAAAGCGTTCCCGAAAATAAAAACGGACCGTGAACTAGTTCCCGTTTTCAGGATTTTCCCCTTTACACGTTATTTAGTCCATGATTACGTGATTAAGTTCACGGTGTATTTTTGCTTGTACTCGAATTCATGACTGTAGTTTACGGATCTGGGCACGTATTTTTTTCCGTGTAGTGTTTTGAACACAGCAAGTCTGCAAGTAGCAAGAAAATGATACAAACATAGTGGGTTTAAATTAAGTAAAGATAAGGTACAAGTGAATAAGAATTGGTTTAGGATTAATAAATTTTGATACAAAATTCAGGCATTCACTTTGAATAAAGATGAAGTAATGTCATGCTCAATCCAGGGCATTTTGATTTCATACTAGCTGGACCCGGAGCAAGCACTGCTACGCTTGCAACTAAATGAAGGAAAATTTAATAGAAATGGCACGTTTATGGTTGTTTTTCAGAATGAGTTTTTTTCTTGACTTAGCAGGGGTTCAAACTTCTATCAGAACCAAATGTGGTTTCATTTACTTGATTTGTTCTCGAGTAATGCAGACATTTGTGTGTAATTGGTATGGAAGCACCCCATACCAACCCAGAAAATGAACTGCAATAGAAACATTTCTTGCCTAAAAAAACTCCACATGTCAAATTTGGTTTCGTTTGCTTCATTGGCTCTCGAGTTATGCTAAAAATTGTGTTCCATTTGTATGGGAGTCTCCCCTTCCAGAAGGCGGAGGGGTCTGGAAATATTTCTCTTCTTCAAAAACCTCCACCTGCTAAACTTGATTTCACATGCTTGATTAGATCTCGAGTTATGCAGAAGTTTGTGTTTCATTTGTATGGGAGCCCCCTTTATAGAAAGAGGAGGGGTTTCAAGGCACCTGAGAAACATTTCTTGCCTTCAAAAACCTCCACCTGCCAAACGTGGTTACTTGATTAGTTCTCGAGATATGCAGAAATTTATGTTGCATTTTTATGGAACCCCCCCCCCCCCTTACAGAGGGCAGAGGGGTCTCAAATCTCCATAGAAACATTTCTTGCCTTCAAAAACTGCACTTGCAAAATTTGGTTCCATTTACTTGATTAGTTCTCGAGTTATGCAGAAACTTGTTCTTTTGTATGGGAGCCCCCTCCTCCTACCAGAGAGAGGAGGGGTACCAAACTACCGTAGAAAAATTCCATTTGCTTCATTAGTTCTCGAGTTATGCAGAAATTTCAGTTTAATTTATATGCCAGCCCCCCTTCTAAGAAAGGGAAAGGGTCTCAAACCACCATAGAAACATTTTTTGCCTCCAAAAAAACCCAAATGCCTAATTTCGTTCGATTTGCTTGATTAGTTTTTGAGTTATGGAGAAACTTCTGTTTCATTTGTATGGGAGCCTCCCCTTCTAGAGAGGGAAAGGGTCTCAAACTACCATAGACACAGTTCATGACTCCAAAAACTCCTACATGCTAAATTTGATTTCCTTTGCTTGATTAGTTCTCGAATTATGCAGAAATTTGTGGTTCATTTGTATGGAAGCCCCCCTTTCCAGAGATGGGAGGGGTCCCAAAAACTCCTCCATACAAAATTTCACGCCGATCGGTTCAGTAGTGTTCGAGTCTATAAGGTTCAGACAGACAGACAGACGGACAGAAATTCATTTTCATATAGGTAGATTGGAAACAAACTTCAAACGAATTTGATGAATCCTTTTATGATTTTAAGATTTATTGAAATTAAGTGATCAATCTGACCAGAAAAATTTACAGTGATTTTTCTTAAATATGCTAATATGACTATTCCGTATCAGGATATTATCTGCTCACAAACTTTGAGACCGTTTTTTTTTTTGTTTTCTAACTATTTTTTTATGAAAGTTAAATTAAATTCTCATATGTTTTTTCAAACGTGTTTTCAGATCAAGAAAAAAAATTAAAATCTCCAATAAAATTACCTACCACATCGACTCATCATTCTTCATGATAATCAAATTCTTCAGCAAACAGATGTACACACAAAAAAGTACTCCACAAATTCAATTACTTAATGCTTCAGGATTCCCTCCCGTAACAATATCCAATTATCGCAGTACACATCTCGAATTTTCATCTCCCGCTTGCACCACAATTAGATTCTAGTGTAATCAAATTACAACCTAGCGCTGACGCTTTCCCAACCAAGCGACCAAGTACCCTTGGCACATTTTCACATCGCACGGCTCAAGTACATCCTTAGGAAGCTTCGAACTAAATAGCGAACAACAACAACACGGCCAACAACGGTAGACTATAGGCTGGCTCCCAAAGTGGCACGATCTTCTGATTACGGCACTTTAATTATTGATAAGATAAACAGCCTGCCCCGAGAAGCCAGCCAGCCCCCGGAGAGACAGGGCACAAGGTGTCAACGGCAGAATCTTATCTACGTGATTAAGAGGAGCTCGCGGTTCAAGATATTTACGTAAGTTGCCTCTCTGTGTGGGTGTCACCCATGTGAATGTCACTTCACTGCCTCCCATCCGACGGGGCCAAAAGCGATTAAATCGTCATCGGGCGGCGATAATGAATTTTATCATATTTCACATCTTCTTCGGGAGTAGGCTTGTGTCCCAGAAGTCACGTTGACAATAGATAGTAGCAGGTGATTACGAGTGGAAAAGTTTGATACAAACACACGTCACAAAAGGTTGCAGGCAAGGCTTTGCGAGATGATGATTGGATGCAGGGATAAAGATGGCGCTCGCTGTTTGTTAAGCTTGGCTTATTGTATTGGGGTGGTACATTTATCTCACTTTCCGTACCCCATCCGTCAAGAAAAAAATCTTTTTAATCGTACAAAAAAAAAAACATTAATAAAAAACGAGCAGTCGAATTTGATTGAAAAAGGATCTCCACGGGTGACATTTGTCCGGGTACCGACGAACTCTCAGGGTTTCAGATGTTCCCGAACTACAAGAGAGAAGAAAAAAATGATTCACAAAAGAAAAAGAAAAAAGGAGTAGGCATTAACTTACAACGTGGATCCGACTCGGTCCGATGCGGAAGAAGCAAGGAGAAAATGTAGGAAAAAAATAAAAAAAAGCTGTAAAAAACGGATCAAACATGCGAAGCAAGAAGCCAAATAACGACCAGAACAGATACAGTTATTTACTTGGACACTTTGTTGTTCGGTCCTTTAAGGATCACCCGTCTCTTTATCGACGACACGGCTCCTATTATACACCTTTTTCCCATTCAAAACACACTTCAACTTGTAATCCCCGGCATTCTTGGATTGGGTTTGTTGTTGACGTTTTATACCTGGCTGAGCTCTCTGACCGTAACAGTGTATGTGTGCCTCACTGTTCATTCTTGTGAAATTAGGCACATTTTGCTTGTTCTCCACAGAACACATTCTCATTCTTCAATTTAGTCGGTATAAAAAACACTTGTTCTCGGGTTGTTCTTATCGCACTTTTGCCTCTTGCACGCACGCTGCGAAGGGCTCGTGTGAAAGTCGAAGGATAATCTGCTTTGTGTGGGTTAATTTTTTATGACAGCTTAATGTTTATGGCTCCCTCAAATAGAAAACCTGTATTTGTTTGGGCATTCATTGCGGAGTACTACTTGTGGGATACGAATCGATTGGCTGCGGCTATTGAGTGTTTACCACCATAAAAGGGGGTTCAATCTTGATGGAACGATAAATCAGTGTCCAATTCGTCGGAACACTAGGAAACTAATACGCAGTTATCGACGACCCTTCCCCATGCTATGAGGATATTGCCCGAATGCCGAAGCCTTTCTTGCACACCCTTCGGTAGAGTAATTCTTGTTTAGTGCATGACTCATCATCATCCACCGCACGACTCTCCCTTACTGTGTTTGATGTGTGCTTTGCCGACATAGCCTCTAACTAACTCTAACGTGTAATGCAAAACGAGAACGTGTAAACAAGTGACCGGAAATGCGCAAAGTTTGCGAACCTCCTTGCACGGATGTATGACGGTGCTCTTCCGACCGAGAACCGACGGCGCAAACCGTCGAGTGGAGAACGAAAACCTGCTAAGCGGGATAGTTTGAAGCAGTACTTAGTGAGTGACTACCGGTGTTGGCGAAGAAGCTTGGCTCGAAAAACATCTGTGGCGTGTTTTTCCAAAAGTGATGGAACTTTGTGGTGGTTGGACAGTGGCTACAAACTGGAAGTTGGGCGGAGAAAATTTCGTTTTCATGTAAACCGGTTTGAATGATCTCAGGGAATATTTCCAGTGACGAGGAAAATTAATGTTATTCAGTTGACATAGTATGAAAACTTTGTAACTAAGCCGAACTATTATCTTTTATATTTTAGTTGAGCATAGTGAGATAACACTGGAATACCTTAGATCAGGCTTAGGTAAGATTCATCGCAGATCTCTTCACCCAGAAGGCACAGCTTCATTCCACTTATTTTCATTAAACATTGAGTCAGGATTATAATTCAAAAAACGAAGCGAGACGAACGAGTGGAATGTGAAAAAAAAAAGCAAATTTGAGAAGACGTTTACTCATTCTCAAAGCAAATTTGCAAAATCAAATTCTTGATTTTGTACGCAAAACTTGTAATACAATCATTAAATTGAACGCAATCAACTAGGATTATTTGCAGAAATTGCAAGGCCCTACATAAGTATTCTAATAATGCTACATTTGGAAATTGTGGACAATTCTAAAATAATCATCAAAATAAGTTTAAAATATGCTGTACATTGAACAATCTTACCAGTGAATGAGCTGGAAGATCTTTCAGAATCCAATTAAGAGGACGGATTTTAACCACGTTTTTTGAATCATTTTCATGTATTTGTTTCCCAAGAACGGGAAAGCAGAACTCCAGACAACACACAACCTTCATAAATTGTTGCAGTAATCTCATTGTGACCTACGTTAGTCACAATGAAGTTACTACAACCGATTTGCAACAGGTGTACAGCTTGCTATAGTTTCGGGTTTGTTTCATTAAGAAGTGTATTACCACATGACCATCCCCTATAATCCTCCCCCCACTTCCTGGAAATTGACAATGCTCCAGTTTGGTCAGATGTGGCAGCAAAAATTGGTGCCACATCCAAAATTAAACACCAACAAGAAGCTTGAAGTATACATATTTACTAAAGGATACAAACGGATCCATTTTTAATTTTTTTATTTAATGGCTAATAAAGTATTTTTTATTTGCTCAAAATAATCGCCTCTAATATTCCCAAAAATATATGTTTTTAGAAATCAAAAGAAGCCGAAGAGTCTCATGCTAAGCCGGATCGACAAACAGAAGTCGATGAAGAAAAATTGAGAAAAGTAGCGAAAGCAGAAACAATGATGAAAACAAGTACGGAAGAATACAAACTGAAGAAGAAATGTTCGGGAATAGGAGCCGTAGCCGTAGCAGAAGCCGTAGAGGAGAAGCCGTGGCGGTAGCCGAAGAAGACAAGCGTAACGGAATCAGTGGAAGAAGAAGCGGATGGAGGAAAAAAATTAAAGCAGAGGAAATTGAAGGAGGCACAACAGAAGAAGCAAAGCAGTGGAAAGAAGCAAAATAAAAAAGTGAAATAAAAGAAGACAACGTGAATGAGAGAAACTTAACACAATCGAAGACGAAGAAAGCAAAGCGGACAATGTGAACGAATAGAAGTCGAAGAAGAGAAACGGACGAGCAGAAGTACAAGAAGTTGGAGACGTAGAGAAGCAGAGGGAAAAAATGGAAGAAGATTAGCAGAACCAGAAAAGTGGAAGGAAAAAGTATAAAGAGAAGGAAATATAACAGAGATAAGAAAAGTAGAAAACTCGCAAGAAGCAGAAAAAGTTGAAGCAAATCAACGAAGGAATAGAAGAAGAAGGAGTGAAGCGTGGGCGACCCCGGCATAGTGGTTAGCACCCATACCTCTCACGCCAAAGTCACGTGTTTAAATCTCACCCCCGGAAAAGTTTCGAAAAACACCCAAAGGGTTGTTTCAGTAACTACGACGGGAGATGAACCAGCCCGAGGCTGAAAATCTCCATAAACAGACAAAAAAAAAAGAAGAGAAGTTGAAGAATAAGAGTTGAGAGGAACGAAATTAAGCGTAGTGGGAAAAGAAAGAATTACTGGAAATATTGTACATTAAATTGATTAACGAAATCAGAATTTCGTAAGACACGAATGCACCTCTGGTGTAAAGTGTCATCAATAAAAAAAAAGTAACATAAAGCCGTCATACTTGGTTGCAGCAACTTGATTGTGATTCAACTGAGTCGCATTAAAGTCAATTCAACTGATTTGCAACAAACGTGCAGTTAGGGTCAGTAGATAGATAATATTGCATTTAAAAAATATTAATCATTTAAAAGGGGGGCGACCCCGGCGTAGTGGTTAACATCCATACCTCTCACGCCTAAGTCACGAGTTCGAATCTCACCCCCGGAAAAGTTACGAAAATGCCCAAAAGCGGTGTTTGAGTGACTACGACGGGAGATGAACCAGCCCGAGGCTGAAAATCTCGATAATCAAGACAAAAAAAAAAAAACATTTAAAAAATAATACAAGTTTTCGGATTGATTGAGCGGATATGGGCAATATATTTAGGAGTGAATTTAAAAACATGAAATTAATAACTCACTCTTGTCCAGTTCCGACCTGTTGGTTGAAATCGGTTCGCAAACTCGATGTTTTAACGTATTTTTTATGCTACTCAAATAGACCACCCACACTAGTGAGAGGCCCCAACAGCATCTATACTGATGGTTTAAATCGGCTCTAAAATTCAATATTTTAACGCATTTTTGTATTTTTTTGAAACAAAACACTCGTTCTTGTGGATGGGCCCTGGAGCATCACTACTGTCGGTTTGAATCGGTTATCAAACTCGAAATTTAACGTTTAAGAGTTATTTAAATCAAGTGATCAGTCGGACCAAGAGAATTGACAGCGGTGAATTATAGGGTTTTAAATATACTTATTTGAATATTCCGTATCAGGATAGCTTATGTACTGCTCGCAAGCAGTTATGAACTTTTTTTTTCAATTTATTTCTATGGAAGTAAAAATTAATTCTCAAACGTATTCAAAAAATCTTCAATGAAATGACCTACTTCGTCGACTCAAGTTTCTGTATGATTATCGAAACCGTTACTAAACTGATATACACACAAAAAAGTACTCCTTAGATTCAATTAAACCAGCATAACCCCGACTACATCTCGACTAATCTACAAGTAAGAGAAGTAAGAGAGTTCTAAAATACTATGAAATTTCTGCAAAACTCACTCACGATGCTAAACGAATTTCACAATTTGAGTTCTGAGAAAATCCTGTTTATGCTTTGAATTGAATCAGAAACAGAAGTTTTGTGAATAGAGGATCACACACTTAGAGTATTCGGTAATTTTTTACCGAACTTTTATCAGCTGACCGTTCGGTAATCCCATTTAACGGATGTCGGTAAAATTTGAGAAGTTCCGGTAATTTTTTTTACCGGAATACTGTAAAATTTCACCCAAATCATTTTTCATCGAATATGACATTTGCCAGCTCTGGTTATGATGCAGAGCGTTTGTAACTCACTTTGAGCCGATTTTGCTGAGAATTGAGATTGCATCTTACTTAAGTGACAAGAAAATCTTGTTCAAAATTTCAGTCGAAAGCAATGATTGTTATTTTGGTATTCTCCTATACGCGGAGTAACGATCTATGATGATGTTGTTTTTAAGAAGGAAATACTTTCTCATCTCCACGAGGCTCCCGGAGTGGACAGTAGTTTTTGCTAGAACAAAGATGTGAAGAGAAAGTATTGATAGTTCACTTAGAGCACGGTAGGCTGTGAAAATTTAATAGAAGTAGTTTGAAATTGACGGTTGGGCATTTGTAAAAGTAGTATAAGCACTCAATCCTTTGCCACACAACCCCAATGCAGGGTAAGTCAAGGCAAGAACGAATACGTCACCTTGACTGGCAAATGAATGTGCGTTTGATCGTGCTCATAAACTAATATACTAAAAAATGAGCAGCTTATGCACTAAACTGGGCTTTTTCTACTAGTCAAATTAGTTATCTTTGAAGCACATCCACAGTTATTGATTGAAGGCTATCTTTGCCAATCCAAAGCACTCAATTGTACAGAGTGTGGCAAGCACAAAGATACGCTTATGCTCCAGAGCCTTCGAACGAATTTCTTTCACGGAAAGAAATTCGACTGTATCGGGGAATAGAACCCTTGATTTCCAGCTTGAAAAAACCGACACGTTTAACAATAACCGAAATCAAAGTACCGTAAAAGATTGACACCGCAATGAACCCTTGATTAGAAAATTGAGAAGTCGGAAAATGATTCAATCGTAATTCTTAACTCGATTTGCTTAGAACCTTAAACAAGATTCGCAAGAGATCGATTTATAATACTGTAAGAAACTCGATAAGGATTTACTCCAACCATAAAAGCTTAGAGTAAATACTGATTCGGATAAGATAAAGCTTAGGAATTGCTCATTACTCTATGAAAGACTCGGTCATAATTCCAAAATATCAACTCATAATAATAAACTAATGTTTAGTAAGAAATTTGTCTACATGATTCAATTAGAATCCTAAATTGGCATAATCTAGGAAAGCATTTGCTAAGCACCCTAAGCAAAGAAGATCAACAACTTAATATTGACAATACAAAAAGACCAAAGCCCGATTTTCATACAAAATGGATATTTTTGGAGACTGGAAGTGAAGTAATTCACTGAAATTTTGGATATTGCCTAGAAATGACTTGAATTTACATCTGTAATAAATTCATAATTTTTCAGTCCCAACTTTAGAAAAAATAAGACCACCTTTTGGTTTCCATAGTTTAGGCCATGTTGATGAATTTGAATTACGTTCTATAAATTTAAACAATATTTATGGAAAATTGAAATAAGTGAAAGAAAAACCAGTGTTTTTATACAGATGGAAATTCAGGTTATTTTTATACCTCAGCAGAAATGTCAGCTCAATTGGTTCACGGGAAACTGAAAGACAATCCAAACATGACCATTTTTTTTATCTAAGTTGGGCTTTGGTCTTATCCCATTGTTTGTCACAGTATAATTCTCGTTCAAAATCTTCAGTACGATTCGCAATATAACTGAGCATAATTAAATTAGAATAGAAAACAGGTTTTTCAAGGAATCCTTTTAGAAGAAAGAATCACAAAACGCTCTGTTGGTGACGAATCAGCACTAAATGGGAAATTAAACACAAGGAAACTCTCAAAACGCGAAAAAAGACACGTTCAGAATCCCAATCAAGATTTGCTCAGTATTTTGAATTTCAATGAAATCATAAACGGAATTTATGATGTATGATATGTAATACCACCCATTGTAGCCCGGAAACTAAGTCCAACAGCAATGGGTCTGTTAGACTAAATCAATCTTTAATAACCACTGATTATCATCATGCCATTGTATGAAGGGCCAAAAACGGGTTGGGTGGATCGATAGGCAACATCACTTATACGTCTCCACAGCAACAAGATTGAACAATTGGTCATAAGAGCGAGCTATCTAACATGAGGATGCCCCAATGGGCTGGGAGAAGAGCCCGCCCTCTATTCACAAACTGTTAGCAATCATAAACGTAATATTGAAAAACCAGTTGATAAACTAATCAATGAAGTAACCTTATTGAAGATTTTCTAGCATCAAATGGTCTACATCAGGTTATTACCAAGCTTGAATCATAGCTTATTGGGAAGCCTAAGTGCTAACCTGTGTTGATTAGTGCATTCATAAATATACCAAACACATGGTGGAATTTATTCCTGAACCATAACTTTGACTTTTATTGAGAACCACGATTCTGAGCTTGAATTAGAAAAAAAAAAACACTTTTCCATCACCGGCTTTTGCATTCATTTTCGCGGTACAGTAGCCGAGTTGACAGAGATTTACGGCCGCCATTTATTGCGCTATTTACGAACGACAAGAACATCTACTCGCCTAAGATCGTAGCCTGTGCGCGGTCGTAAATCCTAAAGATGGCGACGCACAAAATCTCACATTTCGCACAACTCACGCATATCCCACCGAAATTCCATTAACTACCCAAATTCATTACATGAACTGACTCCATGTGACTCGATAAATTATACTGCCAATAGACCGCGTTACGAACAACATTGATCATAATCGATGTTGGTTCAAGATTTTATTACCCTCCATTTGTCACCATTTACATAAACTAGGCACTCAATTTGTTTTTGCTTCGAGGTCAGTCCTTCGCTAGCATACGCTTCATATAACACCCTGCATTGGCGTTGCCGAAGCAGTCAATCATTCGAACGATAAGGCCCGGTGCCGAGTATATTGACCAATCGGAGCCCAGATAAGAATCGTCGATAAAAAAAACATACAAACTAAGATTGGTTGCATATATGTAAGGGTACATACCTTGATTTTTGTTTGCCGGCTTGATGGTTACGTTGATCGACGAGAAGAAACTACTGACGTGTTCACAGCTGAGCAGTTCTTGATGATCCACACTTTTGGTCTCCACTCTGGTAGGTCCCAGCTCTAGCGACAGTGCAACTATGCACAACAGGATCCCAATCCCCATGGTAGACGACATCTTCGGTAATCCACGTGACAGATACATTTTGGCTTTATTTTTTTTTCGAAAATATTTATGTAGAAAGGTTATGCAAATTTTCGAAGCGTAGTTATCACTTTCACCTTACTCACGAAATTCTCATGATACTTTTCAAAAACTAGGTGGCGATAAATTTATCCGATCTGTCGGTGTCTGGTCGTTTAGTTTTCCCCTTTTACTCCCGACAGAAACGTGCTATCAAAACAAAAAATAATCTCGTTTTATTTTTTGTTTTCTTTGTAGTAGAACAACGTAACACACTTTTGAAATTCAGCACACGCTTCTAATTTTCTCGTAAGTTGACACACTTTGCGTTATTTTCCTCGCCCAACTCCCTCAAATCGTCAACCACTTGAGCGATTCCCGTTCTGGCTGTTCCGAAAGAAACCCTCACGCACACACACGGTGCGCCCAGTTGAGAAGGCCGAAGCGAAAAAAAAACTGTAAACAAACCTGGACAGACACTTGACGCGTTTCTTATCGCGCGATTTGCCACAACAACAGATGCACACTCTTTTCTTATTCCTTTCTCCCTCACCCGGGGCGTTTTATTTTTATTATTGGCTCCAACACACTCCCTTCTACGTTTTCCGCTGGTGCACCCACTTTTCCATCAAGTTAACACTCATCACACTCTCGCCTTCTATTTTGCTCTCCTTTCGCGAATCGTTTCTACTTTACGTACACAGCGAACGTGCAGCTGTCAGAAATTCGCGAATAATGAACACACACCGTCACGAGTAAATGGCTGCTAGAACTAGCCACAACACCTCTCCGGTACTCTGACCTCAGATTATATCCATACAGATTAACCAGCAGCAGACTCCACCACACTAAACTTAGGTATTTCTCGTCGATTTTGCGATCTTTGAACCGGGCGTTCAATATTTCTTGACCTCGTCGCGAACTGTTTGTGTTGCGAATGAAGAGGAAAATCTATTGGCCACCTTTTACCTCTCCTGCGGCAGGGTCCTAGACCGGGTAATGCAAGCGCCTGACTTTCAATATTCAATCCTTTCCAACACTAAATCACACTTCTTCTCAACATAAGCACATGACTTCGGAAATCACTGGGTGGCTCTAGGAAAGCTCCTTTCCCAAGAGGAACGAGATGCACACAGCACGCTGCTCAAGCGGTACAACCAACCATAACAAATGCCCGAAATGAACTGAAGAACGAAAATTCTGAACGGCGAGCGAACCTCCGAACTTTGCATCACGCTCCGATCAGCAGACCAGCCAGCCAGCAGTGTGTTTGTTGTGTATTTTTTCATTCAACATTTGCTATTCATGATGAGAGCGAGCGGGCTGGCAAGTAAGTTGTTCTCTTTCATCGCTCCGCAAAAGGTTCATTTTCTCTCCCACATCTCGGTGCGGTGCCCGGCGCCTTGCGTGGGTTTGTGGACCGGAGGAAAAGTCATGAATGGCCTCTAAAATGCTCTCGCGCTCCCTCTCGTAAAATCGCAATTCGATGTTCTCTCGCCGGGTGGTGCGATGAGGTGCAAAGCTCACTCGAGGTACTGTCATTTTGGATTCAAGTTTGATTCGGGGAATAATGTAAAAGTTGATTTTTTTTATGATTTTATTTGAGAACCTCCATTTTGATCGAAACAAAAATGCTGGCTGGGAGACCAGATGCACTTGGGATTTTTTTTCCTGATATTAACGAGCAATGTCAAATTTCTTCTATGTCACTTTCAGGGGCATGGGGAAATGCACCCTTCTTTTTGGAGAAATGCTCCTTAAACTTTGCAAAAATGCTCCTTAGATGCGTTTGCCCGGTATAATGCAATCGGAGGTATTAACATTTTGGTTAGCGCTTGCCGGGTGTTTTGACGGGTCTTCAGTTTCTTCAAGATTGTATAGTTTTGACGGGTTTTAAGTTTCTGAGTTTAAGAGTCGTCAAAACAAAATTAAGACTCTTCAAAATGAAATTAAGACTCGTCAAAATGAAATTTAAACCCGTCAAAACTACCTCAAAGATTGCAGAGCGAAGCTCCGCTATACAATCTTGAAGAAACTTAAGACCCGTCAAAACAACCGGCGAGCGCTAACCAGAAGGTTAATACCTCCGATTGCATTATACCGGGCAAACGCATCTAAGGAGCATTTTTCCAAAGTTCAGCCACTAAGCATTTCCCCAAAAAGAAGGGTGCATTTACCCTGCTGCCACCTGAAAAGTGACATGGAAGACAATGAGTGACAATGTTCGTTAATATCAGGTATTGAATATTTAGGATTCATGATATTGAGTCAGAGGGCGTCAATACATTCCATGCAATTATCTATTGTGCTTGACACTCACTATTGTCGTTGCGCTTGAAATCAAAAACAAGTCACACCTGACCATGGATTTTCGCCTGTGTTCTGACAGACCTGTCAAGACAATTTTATCAATTCTCGACCAACAATAGAATAGGGCTTATCGACATTTGTTAACAAACGCTTCTGAGCCCTTTTTCTCGCAAGCCGTAGGCTACACCCCCCATCCTACAGCATCCAAGTGTAGGGGAAACCGCAGACAGACGTTCGACTTCACCTCATTAACCTGTGTAAAAACATGGCTTCCCTCAAGATATCAAGTAGCAATATGCAAACAGATTTGTTTTCATTGGTAAGGAAAAAATAGGTTGCCAGTCAACCTGTCAGTTTCAATGTAGCAATAAGTTGACTAGGCGGCGCTACTGTACAAGATGATTCCAACGTAATTAGATTTGAAATTTTACACAACAAATTTGAATTGTTTTGTTCGAGCTTGAATGTCTGTCTGTGGGGAAATTTTCCCCTCTGTGATTATGGTATTAGTTTCCGTGGGTGGCCTACGCTTTGCGAGGAAAAAGGCTCAGAAGCGTTTGTTTACAAATGTTGGTCGAGAGTTAAAAGCAATTGCAGAACACAATCCTGAAATTTATAGCGTGCAAATCAACGATTACGCCTCTGAACACAAGCATAAAGGTTTTTAAATTGTTTTGCAGCATTCTTTCACCTATTTCTTGTTTATTTTTTGCAAGGTCAGATTAAAAGTCAAACATTTCGATTAAAACATATTTCAGAACGGATCGGTCTTAACGGCTTACATATGTGTCTCCACTAACCACTATCTTTGACAGTCCCAGAAATGTTAAAACAGAAAATGATAGTGGAGACACCAGGTTAGAGAGTCGATTGATGCCCCTGGCATGTTGAAGTATAGGGTGTCCCAGAAAGTATAAGCACAATTAAAAATCTAGAAAAAAAAATGGAAGCTTGGTGGAAATTTTATTTTGGTTTCATGAATTAGATCTCTTTAATGTTCTCGCTCCGTAGCTGATAAAAAAATCTTATTATCGTTAATCATAAGCCAAGAAACCTTCTTTTTTTCCCTAACGCTGCACATATATCTCTGCACAGACTCCTTTGCAATTGTTTTAGACACATTTTTACAGTCCTACACAGACAAAAAGAAACATTGAATTTTCTGCGTTATCTAATGCACATAAAGGAAATGTTAGATTTGGCAGAAAATAATGTAAATTTATGCCAGATAACGCCTGAATCTAACCTGTTGTATGGAAGATTGCAAACATTGTTGTATGGCGCATGAAAGATTGCAAACAATTTCATTGTTTACGCCTCCTTTGGCTTGGAATAAAACAAGGGGGAAATTAACGCGCTTGTTAAAATTAATTTTATTTTCATATATAGATATGCCAGGTTCAGAGCCCAAAATTTTTCGGTTGGTTGGGGTTGAAAACCTGCCGGCTTTTTTTTCAACTTTTACTGAATTTTGTTTTTTTTTGGCGTCGCTTCCTTCTCTTGCGCTTTTTCTGCAAAGGGGATGCCAAATCCGACCAAACCAATACTGGACCATTATGCTTGGCAGCAAACACCGATTTAAGCATTCCCGGATGTACGTTTTAGTCTTCATTTTCTCTGATGTCACAAACAGCACTAACCACAATCTGCATTCGCAAATACCTTTCCAAACGATTACCTTTTTACCAATTTTTTCGGTAAAAATTACCTATCGGCATCATCGACGTCCTGGCCATCACGCACTGTGTATTATTGATCTCCCGGAAACGGCTTACATTTACGTCTTCATTATATTTTCAAAAAATGGGAGAGAGAACTTATTCCAACAACTGGCAATACATTTCAGAGTTCATCCACGTCAAAATGGAGTGATTTTACCTCCACCAAAGCTTCGTTTCTCCTTTCTTGGTGTATCTTGTCTGTTATCGTGCGAACGGCTACTAAGACCATCTGGTCACTGAAAACCACGTTCGACCATTCATCGTCCCAAAACTGGTATTTCTCGACGAAGGCGAAACGGTCTTTCTTGTAACGAGATGTGGAGCAGGTGTCACGGATACGACCGAAACATCGAGATCCTCATTTAAAACATGACGAATCCGACGGGCAGAAATAGACAAACTTATTTCCTTCCTAATTTCAGCCGATAACAGGTTCTCCTAGACCGCGGTCCGTTTGATTCCCCTTTTGATCCGCGGTGTCAAGGGTGATGAACGTCCTTATCGCTGCTTCATGGACATTTTTTTCACCCATCTGAAGATGATTATGGACGACATCCTTACTCCTACCAACTTTGATGCCTATTTCACGCAAGCTCAACCCTTGTTGTCGAAGCTCATCTACTCATCTTTTCTCAAAGTTGGTCAACGGGCTCTTTTTCAGCATTTTTCCTTTACTAGGCGTAAATAATACGAGTTAAATGAAAACATTATTGTTTTCGTTTCTTATTAATCTTTAATTCCCTTTTTCAACCTTTGCAAATGGAACTTTTCAATTTGAACCAAAATAATTCCTCCGGCAAGACAAAACAAGGTGACACAGATTACCATCTATAAACTCATTTCCAGACAACAAAACAGAAGAATGCGATTAATAACAAACACAGATTGATACCTAGCGAATCAACTTACTTACTTTACTTATGCCTCCTGTCCATCCCTAGGGTTGCATAGGGCCAACGTAAAAGACTTCCATCCTAGGCGGCTGCTCGCTTTAGCCTTGACCTGGGCCCTGGTCAGATTTCGATCGACTTCCTTTATTTCCCTATTGAGGCCCCGACGCTACGAGCCCCTGGTTCTGCCTCTGCTTCGATGTCCTGCTGGGTTCCAATCCAGCGCTTGTTTGCAGATTTCGTTTCCGCTCCTTCGTAGTGTGTGGCCGACTCACCTCCACTTTCGGTCTCAAATTTCCACTGATATCGGTTTCTGTTGGCATCGACGATGGAGCTCAGCATTTGAGATCCAATAGTGAGGCCACCAGACATGAATTACATACCGCAGGCATCGGTAGATGAAGATCTGCAGCTTTTTAGTATTCTCCGCTGATACGCATCACGTCTCGCTGGCGTATAACAGCACAGATTTCACGTTTGAGTTGAAAATTCGGATTTTGGTGCGTTGACTTATCTGGTTTAAACTCACAAATCAACGAATCAACACATAACGATTGGCGAATCACCACATAACGAATATGTATCTCACTAATACATTCACATGTACACAAATTTGCCTGAGGAAGGTTACACGGTAAACGTAAAATCAGTGAAATATACGATGCCTTTAGCCTTTTTTCCTCCAGCGGATGTTTCATCGTCCATCACAATACCCGCCGATTTTCCGCCCTGTAGACCATAACACGACTTCCGAGCCCGCAGGCTAAGTGAGCAGGGTATTACTATGCAAAAATTGGCGAGGCGGTTTGGAATTCATCATGCGAGTGTTAAAACCATCATTAATAAGTTTGGGGAACACTATTCTTTGGATGATCTACCAGGAAGAGGCAGAAAACCCGGTTCTTCCAACCCGAAACTGGAGCAGAAAGTGGTATCTCTAATCATGAAGAACAAATCAATGTCAATACGTGATTTGGCCAAAAAAAGCAGGAACGAGTGTCGGAATGATCCAGCGTATCAAGAGGCGAAACCACCTGAAGACCTACAAGAAGCAGAAAATCTCGAAACAAAGTGCAGAACAGAAGAAGCGAGCAGCAACAAGGGCCCGGAAATTATATTCGCGTCTTTTGCAGCGTCCGGATGCATGCGTTTTGATGGACGATGAGACCTATGTAAAGGAGGACTAAAAACCCTTCCAGGTCCACAATACTTTACTGCCGTCGTTGGGGAGGATGTGAGCGATGCGGACAGGTCGATTCAAGTGGAGAAATTCGGTCGAAAGGTACTGGTATGGCAAGCAATACGTTCCTGTGGTTTGAAGTCAACCATTTTTTACACTACCGGAACTATAAATGCGGAAATCTATCGATCTGAGTGTCTCCAGAAGAGATTGTTGCCTTTATATAAGAAGCAAAGTACACCTCCACTGTTTTGGCCGGATTTAGCGTCGGCTCACTATGCCAAAACCACTCTCAATTGGCTTGCGGAAAAGGGTATAGATTTCGTTGAGAAAAATATCAATCCACCAAATTGCCCTCAGCTTCGACCCATCGAACGTTACTGGGCAATCGTGAAGAGGGTCTTCAAGAAGACTGGTAAGGCAGCTGGGAACATGCAGGAGATCAAAAAAATTTGGGCTCAAGCGTCCAAAAAATGCGATGCAACACTTGTCCGGAACATGATGAAGAGCATTCGATCCAAAGTTCGAAAATTCGTGAAGGAATAACTTAAATTTCATCCGGTCTTCATTATGTTCAAGTTTAACCTCGTACAATAAAGGATCAATTTTTTGTATGAATAAAATATCGGTTTTCAACATAATTTGAAAGAAAGTTTGTGGATAGCTTATTTTCGATACACTCCTTATTCCTTGGGGACTGCTTAGGGTCTTCATTACTAAATTCAGAGTTGGTTCTCAGAAGTTTTTTTTTTCGTGGCTGTCGGTCTTGAGTGAGCAACAGGCAGTTGGTATTGCAAAACCGTGGACCAAAGAGCATCAATCTCAGCAATAGCAGTTTAAATCCAAAAATAACGTTGGCAGTCGAGCCAACAGTACACTCACTAAGAATAGGCACAAATAGAACAAAATTCCTGTAGAAATACGTCACGTGGGAATGGACTGTTAACTGTCTAGCTTATTTATCGTTGCGTATAGTAATTTGGATACTTCCTCCATAAATCCGGACACTTTTCGTAGTTGCTTATTACAGTCTACCAGGCAGTTAGTGTTGGTTGAAAAAGCACCCAATAAGCCACAGTGCAGGGTGTGCCAACACTTATCGTATCTCGACAACTTATTCATAGCGACGTTTCAGATTGTGTAGCCAAATAGAGGAAGACATTAAATGCTTGCAACCCTTAGCACGTTCACGCAAAAAAGGACCACCGACACAAGGAATAACATTTTCCCAACACAATGTTGATTCTGGTTTCCATGGGGGTACCAGGGAGTTTTGAGAAACCTACGTTTGAATCTTTTTTCCCCTATCTGTTTACGTTGTTTTGAATAAGTTGTCGAGATATTTGCACTCACTCATCGCATTAGCCATGATAATCGTTGTAAAGACAACGAATAACTTGTTTGTCACTTTTCATCACCAACGATCGTTGAGGTTAGACTTGCTTGAATCTCGAGTGGATTCCTTTTCGGCAGATTTACATTGACGATCGCTTGCCAGGTTGCAACAGCTCTCTTTGGAGGATCTTACGATCGGGCATCTGAAAGTGGATATTTTGCGAAAACGGATTACTAAATTGCGCTCCGGATATCCAGTGAAACCACAAATCAGATCAGAAATAGGTATGGGCGCGTTTTACCGATTTCACGTGTGAACAGGCTGCCACACCAATGTTGAAAAGTGCCTGAACCAAATGGACAGCTTTTAATGATCACTTAAGAATGCGATGGGGAATCATTGGCTTGATATTCCCAAATGGAGCACGTAGTAAACTGCCTTTTGTGTTGTATAAATAAACGTGATAAAATACTGCAAACGCGGGGAGACTCATCTGGAATGATTTGTCTTGTACGTCCGTCGGACACGTGAACGGCTGTTTTGAGAATATCACCTTGAATATCCCACTAACGCATCGCATGTTACCAATTATCAATGCCTTCTCTCCTTTCTCCTTTCTTCTTTCTCAAGCTATCTTCCCTATCCCATAACCGTGAGCAATGCCATATGGCACAAACTTCCGGGGCTGAATCTGCACGACTGAAATAAGCTCTTCAAAAGTAGAAACACCATGACAACTACCCGAGATCTTGGAGAAGTCTGATACCCACAAAGTACTCTCAAAAAGGCGGAGCAAAACAGGTAATTGTTATCCATGTTGTCCCTATATGCCTATATTTCGACCCTACATCAGAATAAAACTTAAGCAATAAGTAAAGAACGGTATATAATCCTAACCAATATTACCTTAGAAAATTTAAACAAGGGAAAAAAAAAATATAAATATAGAAGAAACCTCATTGAAAGGTGGGACATATTTTTTGGGGATATTTGTGGACAGCGGCTGGGTAGCTCAGTGGTTACCCGGTCTGCTTACTGAGCAGATTGTCGGGAGTTCAATCCCAGGCCCGTCCCCTTCCTTGCCATTTTTCACTTGCCTCTTTCTATCACCACTAGATTTAAAATAAAAAGCAGTCTACTGCGGAGCTTTCTTTCATTGATCGCATCACTTACCACAGTGCATCCATTATCTAAAAATAACCTGCCTCACTAACACAACTATCCTTCCCTTGGCAATTGTAGAGATGCAGTGGTGTTCACGGTCTCTAATAACAACGATTGTCAAACTAAATCATCCTTCCCCTTCCCCAAAAGACCGTGAGGACGTGGCCGGCGCCGGTACTGATCTATAAATAGAATTAGTGAACTTGTACATTGAAGATGTAAAGCTTACTCCCAAGCTCCATCTATGTGGTTCTCTGTGCAATTCCACTAGTTCTGTCAGTAAGGGAGTAGCAACTACGAATTTGCACGGTCTTTTTAAAAAAAAAAAAAAAATTTTATATATGTTGGGGTTGGAGGAGGGGGGTCATTTATAGTAGAAGAAGAGGGGCCGCCCGCGGGGGAGAAGTGCACGGGAAAAAGGGAGGGGAATAATATATATATATTGTGAAGAATTGTGTATATTGAGAATATAATGTGTAGTGTGGGAGGAGAGGTTGGTTGTTGTGGGTGTTGATTTCTTTCATGTTGTGTGGTGGGGGGGGGGGGTGTAAGAAAAATAATGTGATACAAATCGAGAGAAAAAATCGGATCGAATAATGGTGGGGGGGGAGATAGGACCGGACAAAATCTGCGTCCTGTTAACCTTGTCCACGTTCACAGAGATCAAAGTTCAAAGAAAAATGATTAGACATGAGGCGAGACACCACACGAATGAAGTCTTGACCCACATCCATCCCCTCAAACCAAGCTTTCTATGACACCTTTGGGATGATAGAATATTGCCATTGCCCAAATCTCCTTTACTCCATTTATACTGCCAGCTAACGAGTGACTGTTGACTAGATAGGAAAAAAATCATTGAAGTCGATTTGTCGATCAGAAACATCGCCTTCCATAGCGCCCACCCTTGCAAGCGAGTCTGCTCTCTCATTGCCCTGGATCGAACAATGGGAAGAAACCCATACAAAGGTGATGATAAAATAACGCGAAGATAAAGCACTTAGAAGCTATTCAAACACTTTTCAATAGCAACAGCGTTATCTGGTAACCGCTAGCAAAGCTACTGGGTCAAATCAGTATTTACAATAAAACGTGCATGATTGTACAGTTTAATATTTAAGCTCGACATAGTGAGAAACCAGTACTTGAAGCCATTTTAGGTAGCTCTGATCCAGAATCACTCAATCATCCCCCAACTCGCATATATATATATATATATATATATATATATATATATATATATATATATATATATATATATATATATATATATATATATATATATATATATATATATATATATATATATATATATATATATATATATATATATATATATATATATATATATATATATATATATATATATATATATATATATATATATATATATATAAATACAAGCATCGAGCTCATGACTAGATTGGTTCAGCAATTCGATAAAGGATTTTTCTACTCTCACTCTGTTTCTATGTTTGAGGTAAATAGATAACAATCAAACAAAATATGTGTTTTATTCAAATTCAAACCATACAAACTGAAATGCACTTTTCTTTGCATAAAAAATCACCAGTTTCGGAGCATGACATTCCAGGACATATCGCTTATCCACTAAATCAGTTCAATCAATTTATCTTTTATCCAATATCCTTTATCCTTTTTTGAAACAATGACATGAAGCGCGCCGAGCGCGTCTTCAAAATCAAACATCTAAATCGTTTTCACCATTTACTGCCAAAATCATTGCAATGCTTCCGTCCTACTGTCACGTCCTCATCAGTTTTACGAACCAACCCCCAAAGCATCACCCGAATACATAATCAACGTAAAGAATTTTATTTCTTTCCGATCAATACCCATATGGTATCCGCTCGAAGGCCGGCAGCCAACAATAGTCATTAGTTGCTTCCTTGTAAGTGATCGAAATGTAATTAAACCTGTCTTGCCTGGTCAAAAATAACACCTCATTCTGGCTTCACTGGCGCCGGTGATTTCAACATTGGCTCCAAATTAAACCGACTGAGAACCACGCGGACGATCGTAGGCGTCAATGTTCCACTTTAAAATCCGCTATTTTGTCCGCCAGTGAGTAAAACGGTGCGCAACACCACCGTCTACAATTTGGATGGAACTTTATTAGGTTCAATGCCTAAGTGTAGAAATTTCGCAGCACAATGGAATGACGCACCACGCCATCATTTTCCATTTGCGATGATGTGACATAGTATCGTTGTATCAGCCTATAGCGACCGCAAGGACGTGGAAAATGGATTTCCACTTACCGGTCATGTTGTTAGAGCCGTGTTGGTTTGAACCACCTTTTTGAGGTAAGGTATTAAATTTTCACGAGATTGAAATCTACTTGGGACGTGCATCGGAGGAATGTAAGGAAATGCACACATCATATGGCTTTCACGATGGACACCGAATAGTCTCGACCTGGTTGTTGCTGTTGCAGCTTTCTGCTTCAGTGAAATTCCACGCAATCGCGTTTACGTGTTGATGAAAGGATGCGAAAAGCTGACTAAATTTAGGATGGTTCTATCTGTTGGCGACAACAATCAGAATGGGAATGTTTTCAAGTTAACCTCATGTGGATTGCTATACACTACCAGTCATAAGTACGGAATCGCTTGGAAAAGTATTGCAACACTCAGTTGAATATTGCATCACCTTGAAAAGTTTAGCATCACCTAAATACAGGTACATTAATGATACTATATCTCGAGACACTTAATATCTCCAAAGGTGCAGTCTTCATCAAAGTTGTTCAGAAGGTCAAGAGCATTCGAAAAATGGACCGTTTGTTTTTGAATTCCACCGCTACGTGGCGCTAGAGAGCATGCAAAATTGAGTATTTTCAACTTGTTCTATCTCGTAATTCGGATAAGATCGAAAGTTATTGTCTTCGACAAAGTAATTCATAAGGTCGAAAGCATCCGGTAGGTGGACCGTTTTGTTCGGAATTCCACCGCTACGTGGCGCTAATGAGCATACAAAATTGAACATTTTCAACTTGTTCTATCTTGTGATTCTGATAAGATAGATAGTTCAAATCTTCGGCAAAGTTGTTCAGAGGGTCTAGGGTATTCAAAAAATGCACCGTTCTGTTAGGAATTCCACCATTTCCATTTGATTTACCCCGTGATTCTGATAACATGGAAAGTTTTCGTCTTGGGCAAGGTTATTCAGCAGGTCAAGGTGGATAGTTTGTTTCGTGATCCCACCGCTACGTGGCGCTAATGAGCATGCAAAATTGAGCATTTTCAACTTGTTCTACCTCGTGATTCTGATAAGATAGATAGTTCTAGTCTTCGGCAAAGTTGATCAGAAGGTCAAGGGCATTCAAAATGTGGATAGTTTGGTTCGGAACTCCACCACTGCGTGGCGCTAGTGACCATGCAAAATTGAGCATTTCCAACTTGTTTTACCTCGTGATTCTAATAAGATGAACAGTTCTAGTTTTTAGCAAAGTTGTTCAGCGGGTCAAAAATATCCGAAAAGCGGATAGTTAGGTTCCGAACTCCACCACTACGTGGCGCTAGTGAGAATGAACAATTGAGCATTCTCTACCTGTTCTATCTCGTGATTCTGATAAGATAGATAGTTCGAGTCTTGGACAAAGTTGTTCAGAAGGCACATCCGGATGGTGGAGAAGGTTAGGGATTCTTTGTAAGAACTATTTCATGCAAGTTGCTGCTTCGTGTGGAATGAAATACAATTTTACATGCTCTGATATTTACATCATAATGAAAATTCAGATTTTTTTTTCTGTGTGGTCACCTCTTTTGGGCATTTTCGTACACAGAAAAAAATAATGAATTTAAACAGGCGCGTAAAATTTCCCCTCGTTAATTTTAAGCCAAAGGAAGCGTAGACAACGAAATTGTTTGCAACCTTTCATGCGCTATTCAACAATGTTGACAATCTTTCATACAACAGACTAGATTCAGGCGTTATCTGGCTTAAATGTTCATGGAATATCCCATTAATTTCTGACAAATCCTTTTATGTGCATTAGAAACGCAGAAAATTACATGTTTTTTTTAAAACAGTGTAACTTGTTCGGGGGTGAAATTCGAACTCGAGACTTTGGCGTGACTACGCCGGGGTCGCCCCCAGGATCTGTTTATTGACATTCGCTTTCGTTTCAAACTTAGCTATGACACAGTTTGTTGGGGGGTTTTGTCAACACGAATTCTGCACAGATAAAAAGAAATATTGAATTTTCTGCGTTATCTAATGCACATAAAGGGAATGCTAGTTTTGGCAGAAATTTATGGGATATTTCATGTAGATTAAAGCCAGATTACGCCTGAAACGAGCCTGTTGTATGAAAGATTGTAAACATTGTTGTATACAATATATGGCGCATGACATATTGCAAACAATTTCGTTGTTTACGTCTCCTTTGGCATGAAATTAAACGAAGGGAAATTTTACGCGCTTGTTAAAATCTGTGTGGGTTCTTGTTTCTAGCCGTGGTTGTTCAAAGAGAAAGTTGATGAATCTGTGAATTTAACTTTTGACATGAACCACAATTACACTATGAGGAAAAAGTACAAGGAATTTGTAATTCAAATGAACCACTATCCACCGATACGGTTTTGTTTTTTCTACTGTTGATACATTGATACACACATTTAAGTGATATATTTCAGAAATTTGAGCGTGATCGAAGCATTACACAGATAAAAAGAAACATTTAATTTTCTACGTTATCTAATGCACATAAAGGTAATGCTAGATTTGGTAAAAAATAATGGGATATTTCATGTAAATTGAACCAAATAACTCATGACTTTTATTTATTTATTTATTTATTTATTGTCTTCAATCATAAGTAAACCATATAATATGTATATTAAATATAATATAATATTATTCATTCTTGTATGTTCTGGTTTCTTATGGAGCTAAGATACTGTTTTAGTTTATGCCGAGACATTGTAAAGTCAATGATTTCGCAGTGTTTATTGTAAGAAGCCATCATGCGATTTATTGGTCCATTTGTTGCATAGTTTGTGCGATGATGGCTGATGGCGAACAGGTTACGATTTCGAAGTTGCCGAATAGGTGCATATATGTTTAATTTTGATAAAAGTTCTGGTGAGTCAATAGGCTGCGAAACGATATCGTTTACAAATAAAACGCTTGCATACTCACGACGCTCTTTCAATGTCTGGATGTTTATAAGCATGCAACGCGCTTCATATGATGGAAGACGAAATGATGTCCAACCCAATCTACGAAGAGCATATAATAGAAATTGCTTTTGTACTGATTCTATTCTGTTTTCGTGTGTGGTTAAATGAGGAGACCATACAATGCTGCAATATTCCAGAATAGACCTAACATAAGCTATACATAGTGTTTTAATAGTGTATGGTTCCTGAAAATTATGACAAAAGCTCTTAATAAAGCCCAGCATGTTATTTGCCCTGTGAATAATTGTGTTGTAGTGGTCTATGAAATTAAGTTTGGAGTCTAAGATTATTCCTAAATCCCTGACTATTTCACATTTTTCTACATTCTGATTGCCTAGTGCAATTAATATGTTTGGTGTTGTTATTTTTTTGCTAAATGATATTGAGTTGCATTTTTTACATTCAGCTCTAATAGGCTTTTTTACACCATGTGTAGAATATGTTTATTTCATTCTGGAATAAATTGATGTCTTCCTTATTGCGTATTTCCAAATAAAGCTTCATGTCATCGGCATAGATTAGTACTTTAATATTTTTAAGAATGAAAGAAATGTCATTTACGCACAAAATAAAAAGAAGGGGTCCTAAATGAGCCTTGTGGGACACCAGAAGTGACTTGAATAGGACTTGATTTCTTTCCATTTAATTTTATTATTTATTGGCGGCTGGTTAAGTATGATTCAAGCCATTTCAAGAGTCCAGGTTCAATCCCATGTTTTTGTAGTTTGAAAAGTAGCATTGGTATGTCAATACGATCAAAAGCCTTGCTAAAGTCTGTATAGAGAGCTTCTACGTGGTTTCCATTATCCATAGCATTCAATGAATAGTCTATAAATTCAATTCAATTTGTCGAGGTTGAACGACCCTTAAAAAAGCCGTGTTGTTTGTCAGTTATTCGATTTTTGATTTGGAGAAATAATTTTTCATTGACAATTGCCTCGAAAAGTTTAGGAATGCAAGAGATAATGGCTATTCCACGATAATTACGTATGTCAGATTTTCGTCCAGATTTGAAAATAGGGACCAGAAATGAGCTTTTCCAAATTGTTGGAAAAATTCCTGATTCCAGTGACATATTAAAGAGCCAAGACAATGGAGATGTGAGTTCCATTGCTGAAGTCTTCATGAACACTGGAGCAATTCCGTCAGGTCCAGGACCTTTCGCGGCGTCCAAATTTTGTAATGCTTGGAAAATATCTTGCACATACAGTTGGATGACGCCAATGCTCCCAGTTAATTCAGGGTAAAATGCAAAATATTCGCGATCGCGATCCTCTTCAGAAAATGTCGTATAGATTTCTTGAAAAAATGTTGCAAAAAGATTGCAATTTTTTTCCGAGTTATCACCGACACGTTCATCAAGGTACATTGTGGATGGAAAATTGTCAGATTTTAATTTGGTTTTTACGTAGTTGAAGAAGTTCTTCGGGCATGACTTTATTTCAAGTTCAGTTTTTGTATTGTATTCTTCAAGTGCAATACCGATTGCTAGATTCCATTGGTCGCATATGTCCAGATAGTTTGCTAAATTTTCACTGCTGTTGAATTTTTTGAAAATTTTGTGAGCTTTCTGCTTTCGATTTTTTAAATTTTTGATTTGTCTGTTAAACCAGACTGGATAACTCGTATTTAAAATTTTAAAATTTTATAAAAAATGTCTACAGCAGTTTCGACGTTTCCTTCATTCTTGAAAATTTCCTGCCAGTTTACATTGTTTAGTTTGCTTCTGATATTCGCATAATTAGCTAGTCTGTATTCAAAGACTTCTTCATATTCACAGTCGTTGGGTCTTTGATATTCATGTATAAATAAAGAATATTCGATTGCCGTGTGACGCATTTCATTTTTCCATAATAGGTTCAGTGATTCAGTCACACAGAAATCTTCTTGAATATTCGTGAGCAAGAAGTCCAAAAAACAATTTTCTTCATTTCTGATGTGGTTTACTTGATTAAGTCCAAGTTTTGCGATTTCGTCTAATATGAATTGCAAAGTAATATTCTCCCCAACGACTGGGAGTAAGATATTTTCATTTTCGGAGTCTAGAATGAAGTCAGCGTCGCGTTGATTAAAGTCCCCATAGATGTGAACCTTTACTTCAGGAGGAAGTTCAGATAAAAAAAATTCTGCACATTCGAAAAACTTTTCATATGTATTTTTATTAGCATTATATGGCGGAAAATACACAGAGGCAAATACGTGTGTTTCACCTGCTATGTGAGATTTCACCCAAACATGCTCAAATTCATTAAATTTTGATGAGAGAATTAGTTCTGAGTTGAATTTTGCAGAGACGGCTACGAGGACTCCACCGCATGAGTCTGGAAAGCTCAAGAAAATTCCTATCATTTCTGAATACGTTATACGCACTTCCGAAAATTTCTTCACTTTTTATACTTTCATCCCAGCTAGTTTCAGTTGCCAGAATAATCGAAAAGGATGTACCAAGAAGATTTTTATGAATTTCCTTCATTTTTGCTGGGCTTTTAATGCGATTGAAATTTTTACAATAAATCAAAATTTCAGTAGCATTCTGTTTTGGTGAAGAAATTGTGGGAAGCGCGTCGGTTGATGAAATATTTACCGATATTGATATGGACTCTAGTCTGTTGTATGAAAGATTGCAAACATCGTTGTATGGCGCATGAAAGATTGCAATCAATTTCGTTGTTTACGCCTCCTTTGGATTGAAATTAAACTAGAAGAAATTTTACGCTCCTGTTAAAATTCATAATTCTTTTTCTGTGAGTGTTTATTTAGCAGCTGTTTACATCAGACATTTTTTTCTGTTTTGTCACATTATGCCCAGCAGTGTGTGCTGATTTTGCTTTGGATTCTAAACAAATTTCACGTGAAACTTGCAACATTCTAAGCAAATGATTTTAGTGAGGATTCTGATCATTTCCAGTTCGGAAATCTTGATGAATGTGAGTAGATTTACTAGTATTCTAAAGAAATGTATTGATCACCTCACCGGCGATTTCCTCTAATTTTTTTTTCAAATTGGTTCAAGATTTCTAAGCATATTCTGCTCATAATGTTTAGTAAATTCTTCTCAAAATTAGGACAGAATTATGCTCAGCATTCTAAGCAAATCCATTAGGATCCAGACCGTATCTTGATAAGGAATATTTACTAAGCTGCTAAGATTTTAAGCAAATCTTATTCCAGATGTGACAGTGTATAGTTCACCATTCAGCGTTCTGTGATGATGTTGAACAACACATTATAGCCATATGGCAGTTTGTTAAAAGTATCACGTTGGAAAAAATGTTCTTTCATCGACCAAACAAAGTTCATCGCAAATTGTTTCATTTAATTAATTTGCATTCTAGGAAATGCACTTGTTCGGTTTCGTTCGCTTGAACTAACTTATTTTCCTGTTCAAAAAGGCGCTCAAACATCACTATTTAGCATGCAAATGCCCTCCATCCAGTGATGGAAAAACGAAAATAATACCAGAAACCTATGGAGTATGGAGTATGAGTTTTGAGTATTTAAGTTTTTCCATACACTGCACAGTAGGAAAGAACTGATCAAAACTAAGGAAAAAATCTGTAACTTTTGTCTTTTGCGGCTTGTAAACAAGGCCATTTCCGCTTGGAAACTGTCTGGGGAATCGAATGGTACTTGTTTCAATCACCGCACGGATATGGTTGTGGAGTTATAGAGCTTATTTTACCCCACTTGCAAATATAAAATATTCTTGAATAATTTAAAGACATCTTTGCACGGAGAAGCTTAAGATCAAAAAAATATTGCTAACCCCATGTGAAATTTCCCGGAAAATTAAATAGAAGCTGTTTCAACTACCGCACGGCTCTGTGAACGAAGATATGGCTGGTTTTACCCCACTTCCCCTTGTATTCTTGAATAGTTTATAGATATCTTTGCTCGGAGTGGCTCAAGATCAACCAAATAAGGCTAATCCTATGTGAAAGTTCCTGAAGAATCGATGTTAAAACCACAACAAGAGTATCCACATGAAATTCTCCGCAAATTAAAGAAGCTACACTTTTGTTACGGTGTCTGCTTTTTACGATTCAATCACAGTAACATATGGAAAAGGTAGCATTCCACACGTTTCAAAACTAATTCTGAACATGGCTTGCTGTACTTATTTAGCAGCTTGTTCAAACCTTAGATAAGATCCGACAACTGCAACCGACCAATATGGTCTCTTTTTGAATGACTACTTGCCGGATCCTATCCTAGGCCCAAACACCAGGAAAGTATGCTTGCTTTTCAAAAGTTAAACGTCATTTCAGGTGTAAAGCTGAATCGATTCAGGATGGTTGTGCTAAACCGTGATTTAGTTGAAATTTATTTCAGAAACTGGACTAAAGAAAACGTTTACGAGTTCTTGAGACAGCAGAGTTTAACAGGGAAAGATGATGAGTTAAAGGTTAGTTTAGATGCGTTGATTAAAACATTCTTTCAACATTGTTATTCTTAATCACATAGTCCACCAAAAATTTTAAAATCTTATATCTTGCCCTTTCTTGCGTAGCCAGCACAAGAAAATTTTACAAATGTACTACATTCACACAGGTCCAGATTCAGCCACTATAATCAAGCTAAGTTACTCAGCGAGCATTTTATGAGCTTAAGACTGGAGACGGATGAACTCCACCTATACGTCAATCCAAATCCGAAGTCCGACATGTTTTGTCGAGTGAGAAGCAAGTGTTCGACGAAAGAAACTGATAATATAACACGGGAAATGTTCGACGACTTTTTTAAGGAGATTGAAGACATCAACCAAGATCCAATCATCATTGAAGTACGGGCCATAAAATTAAGACTGAAAGTGAAGGGAATTTACTCCATGGTCGATGGCAAAGCGGCCAATGCAATCGTAGGCAACCGTAATACGCATGCTTGTCCAATGTGCGTAAAAGGTGCCGATCCGAGAGTTGGACCGACATATTTTCATTCCATGCTGAATATGTCATAGTGGATTATGCGAATGGCGGCAAAGAAAGCAGTGCCCAACAATCCGGCACTAACACACCCCGAGGTTGTAGCTGAAGCTAGACGTCAACGTAATCAACTTGAAAAATATTTCAACCTCAACATTAATTGACCGAAAATTGGAGGAAGTGGAAGTTCGAATACCAGGAATATGACACGGAGACTCCTTGATCAACCTGAGGTATTTGCCAAGGTTCTCAACATCAGTGTAGAGCTTGTAAGGAATTTACGTTTGATATCTCGATTGGCACTATCATCAAGGAAATTGGATCCTGAGAAGTTAAGACAGCTGTACGAACGTATTGAAGTACAAATTTTGGATGAATTTCCATTTGTGAAACCCACCAAGCATCCATTAGTATAAATACCTGCCGGAGGTCGTTGAAATTCTGTTAAGCCTTCTCATTCAACAAAATCTCAATGATGCTAAATAAACCAGTTCCGTTTGATTTTTCAGCCATTCTCGTTAAATTGTATAGACGAGCAGGCCGGCGAATGGTGCCATAAAAGGCATAAGTTTTCTCGAACGCATCTTTCAAGAGAGACTTTGACCTCAAAATGTCGCTCAGACCCCAAAATGTCGTATTTAGCTTACACAGGGGGTCTTGGAGTTAAATCCAGGAAAACTAAGGATGAACATTTCGAAGCTCTAATGAATGAATATGTGGCCATTGAACCTGGTGAGCTTCCAAGCATGTCTTCCAGTGTGGAGATTTGCACAGATGGCTATTCCAGTCATAGTGACAAGAGCAGCAGTGATAATGATGATGGCAATGAAGACAGTAGCGATGATAACAGAAGTAATTAATAGGTACCTCCTACTACACCGACGATAGTGACGATGTAAACTGAGGTGGTTATGAGAATGACGATGAAATATTGAAAATAAATATAAAAGCTATATTGAAGACAAGGAAACTTTTTTTGTTCATCAAAGTATTCGCGAATCAATTAATTTCTTTTTTCTAGAAAATATCACATTGAACTATCATTATTTCGTTCATCTTGAGTAAAGATAACTATAAATCAGCTAAATCTTTGTTCGCAGAGCCTTGTGGTGGTTGAAAAAACCTCTATTCGATTCTCCAGGAAATTTCACATTGGACTAGTTCTATTTTTAGTTCTATCAATAAATTATTCAATATATAAGGAGAAGTGAGGTAAAATAATTTCTATAACTGCACAACCATATCCGTGCGGTGATTGAAACCAGTTCCATTCGATTCCCCAGACAATTTCCAAGCGGAAATTGCCTTGTTTACAAGCCGCGCTTAAAAGCGACAAAAGTTACAGATTTTTTCCTTAGTTTTTGCCCACTGTGCCATCTTGGGTGCCAAAATTATATCGAACATTAGTATTTGGAGAAAGATTATTTTTCAAAACAGTGTTAAAAGCATTAGAAATAGGCTTATTTTTTATTAAGAAAACGATAATAACTTTTGTTTGGCAAAAAATTAAAAATTAGTCAGCATATGAGCAGTTGTGTCTTGTGGTGTTCTTAATGAGCAATACAAAGTATGAAATTTGTCAGAAGCAGATAATCTCCCATCAACAAGAGAGGATCTAGGAGTGGACAGTAATTTATTGCAAGAACGAAGAGAATTGAAGAGAAAGTATTGATAGTTCCGTTTAGAGTAAAAAGATACAAAGTTGAAAACGAGCGGAGGGCATTTGAACGATAGTATACGATCGGGCACATAGTCTTTTACCAAGCGACCCCTGATGCAGGGTAGGCAAGGGGGAGGATTTTGAAGGAAAACAATCTAAATACGTTACAATCTCATGATTTATCGTAGGATGAATATAGGAATAATTCATTAATTAAAAAATTAAATTAATCTGAGAACAGTCCCCCAATAGTCATTTGTCAAGAGGGACGTTCGCCAAGAAAAAAAAATGGGACATATGAATAAGAATACGAATCAATCACCTTTGAAGCATATGCCAACATTAATTCAGTGCAGACGACACAGAGACACGCCCGTGACGTACCCGCACACGAAATAACGCACTATCAACTGTTTCGGGAACACTTGTGATCGATGTCGATTTTAATGATCTTCGAGGCGCCACACGGTTCAAAAAGAACTCCACGCTTGACACAAATTTATGACTTTTTAGGAGCCACCGTGTTCGCCAAAAAATGAGGTACAGTTGCTCTCGCTCTAGCTCTACTGAATACAAACAACCTGTCGACAGTCATTTTATTCTAACTAGGTCCCACTTTATTGTCTTTTAATAGTTAACACCTGATAAATATGAATGTAGCGTCGTTCTCAGTACTCCGAGTGGACTAATGGAATAGGTATTGGAACAGTCTAAGCCTCGTTGGAACAACGTAAATCGCCGGCATAATTTTGTATTCGCTCATCGACGGAACTGACGGTAGCGGAGATGCGCAGGTGTGCTTCGGGCATCGAGTATGGTAGAGAAATTAAGGTGTGCGCTCATGAAATGACTGATTGAAATTCTATTTGGATTAATTTAGAAAATACATGGAATAATGTTGACTAATAAAGAATAATATAATGTGACATTTAAAATAATAGTCCCTTGTTTACCAATAACAAAAATTGATTAGAATGTGATGATCCGTTTGGAATGAACAGACAGTTGCATTATAATCCTCATGAATATCAAAATCCGCATGAGCACTTATTCTGATTGATAACCTGCTAGATTGTCACCTACATGAAGTATAATTTCAGCTTCATCAACTCGTGTGAATGCTGTACATGAATAGTCCCCGTAAAAAAAACGGTAAACATCACTTTCACATCCATCACGTGCACGCACATATCCATCACAGTCGGATGACAAATTTCGCTACAGGTAGAAAATAGCATATCAAACCAGAAATGTCGCTTTTCGCCAAACAAAGCAACCATCTCCTTCAAGATAGTCGAAAGCTTGCGCGTGTCACTTGTGATCCCCTCCCCGGATCCAGACGCGTTGTCCTTTATCAATCATTCAATCCAGAATCCCTGTCAGAGATCTCGTGTCGTACGGTCTTCTTTATTGCATGTCTGTATTCAAAGTCTCCACTTCCGTTTTTTTTTGCATTATCTTCCTTCATTCGGATTGATCCTCCACTTTGTGTGTTTGTGTGTGTTCTTTTGTGTACCTAAGTCCCGCCGGCAAAAGATCAAATATTTGCATGATTATTGATTTCGCATGCTCTTTCCTTGAGAAAGAAATCTGAGTCACGCTGAGCTATTCTTCGATATCTATTTCGATAGGTACAATCCGGAAATTTGGCAGACAACGTATCAAGGATAGAGCAAATGACGTCGCCTTTCATGTGGGTCAACTGCAGGATACATCTTTGATCTGTCACGTTATTCAATACACAACCGACAAACATAGATTTTTCCACCATTCAAAGGCTTTCTTTCTCGCATTTGCTGTTGCGTGGCAGATGTGGGGGACCTTGGGGGGGACGAAAGATAAATTTCCCTTTACTCTTACCGAGCGGACATCCGACCGTTGCTGTATGCAGGAGAGATGCCATGTGAGAAAACCCAGAATCCCCGCGTCACCCGTTGACGACAGTCTGCTTTTGGTCGTTATTTGTGCAGTTGCTCCTCGTGGGAAACTCTCTCGCATGCCGACAGGCGACCAGTTGTCTGGTGTTTTATTGATTTATATTTTCGTGCACCCGCGTGCGACGCGGGGATGAAGTCCTTTTGGCGAGTGCTGCGAATATTCCAGTTAGCCCTCTCATCTGGTGCTGTTGTTTGGCCGGTTCCGGTACCAGCTACCACCAACTGGCTAGGGCGAAGGGAATGCTCTGCTGCCAGTCCAATATGTGTGCGACCGTGTGAGAAGAATGCACCTCGTCCATAACCTACCCATAGAAATGTGCTCGTGCGGGTGGTCGTCATGTTGGCTCATTCGATGCATGCTTTATGGCATCGAACCTCCACGCTTTTTCTCACTACCAGCTCGATGTTGAGGATTGGGAATGGGATATTTATTTATTGCAACTGGAGAGAAGCATGAAATCGATTAAATATGTTTTTGGACCTCTGCCGGGCCGTGCGGATTCTTCAGTGCAGAGGCCGTTTCGGCTGATGGATGATTGGAGATTCAGGACCACTAGGTTAGGAGTGAGTTATTGAAGTGGGACACCGACTTTTGGAGGTTGGCAACATTGATTTACTGTGAAAGTCCTATCACAACATTAGTGTTGTGGTGTTGTTTGTGTACGTTTGTAAATGACTGAAGTCTACGTTTACTTTGATCGGATGATTTTATTTCAAGACACTTTCACAGTAGGGTGCAATTAATTTTCTCTGAATCCCTATTATACATTAGGGTATATGTCCCTTGGATCAGCCTAATATGCAGCGCTCGATTACCATTTTAATTGTAACTCTTAAAATACGTGAGCAGGAACGAATGTTCAGCTAATTATACCTTTACCAAGATAAGCTTAATAAGACGTTTGTTGTTCTGAGCTACGAATTGTTTATCGAGTATTAGTACACGACACTGAAGAAGTCTGCACATTGTAGACGAAATACGCGTATCTGTCAAGATAAGCAATAAAGGTAGTTGGAATTAAATGGAAATTACTAATCATTCTTCTTATTTTCTAGTTACAGATATTCCACTAAACAGCTCACACTCTCCATAACCTCATTAAAATTGGAGCGCATTCAATATCTCGTTGTTTACGTATTGCCCTTGGCTGTATGCATTTAACGCACAATATGGGACTGGTGGTTCTGGCAGGAGTAAAAACTTTACAAAACCGGTTCTGTAAGGGTTGAATAAATACTTATTCATTTTACTTAAACTTGAGTTCCTGTTTAGTAACTCAATTTGGAGTAGATTCGGTTTTTATTAAAAATAGTGGTTTTTGCTCATTTCCAAAGGAGCATGTACCACCTGCCAGATTTTTCCATTGCAATTTTATATCTACAATCAGCATCGTCAACAAGTGTTAACAGGCCCACTTTCTAAGCTTTCAGGTACACTGATAGCAATCCTCGTGAAATAACTAATTACAGTCATACTTTGATACAACGCAGCCACGATAAAACGTACCGTGAATTCAGGTGAAATTGATCGACTTATTGCACATTACAATTGAATACAATAATCTTTCAAATCATGGAAGGACTACAAAATATAAACATAATTTGGATAGAAAGTTTATTATGATTTGTGATGATTTATGTCGTAAAAAGTGTCTATTCCTAGGTGAAATCGTCATTTTTTCGAATAAGGATAAATGGGAATATTTTCATATAATTGCAAACTTTGAATTAGTCAATTGGCTCCACTCATGCCATTTGTGCTAGAGTACAAGAAGAAAGAAAACACTGGAGTTGTTTTCACGCCTATTCTAAACTCCTACAATTAATCGCATTTTTTGTGTAAAATATACATTTTTTTATTGTTCATTATTTATTCTCTAAAGGGTGAGCCGATAATTATTGCGACATTTTAGATTGATTGGTAAATTAGCTGTAGTTGCCGCAATGAAACCAAACTTTAACAGTAGTTCAATATAAGTATTTATTCTAGCTTAAATACGACGGTTTTTCTCTCAGTTTTTTATAGCGCTTCCTAATCATTTCCTTTTCGTCCTTTGCCTCTCTTTTGGTCTTTCGAAGTTCGCGCTTCATCATGGCCCAATATTTAGGTTTCGAGCAGACGGAGTTCAGTTGTTACGGTCAAAAAAGCACACCTGCACGGTTTTGAATTTGTGGCATGAAGCCAGATCGGGTCAATGCAACGTTTTTTTATCGTACTGTCTCCGCCGTTTTTGGAAGCACTCCGTTTGCTTGCCAAATTAGGTACTTCGAACCGAACTTCGACAGCTTCTACCATTTGACGCGGTCTTGCACAGCAAACCCGTTAACAGCTTTGTGTAGAATTTCCGGGCACACGTTTTGGCAACAGTCTGCTGGCGTTCATCCCGATTTGGGAAATTCTGCACCTTTTGCACGCTTCGATTCTCTGGACGTAGCTTTGCGGGGGAGGTAGCTCATCAAATCTTCCGGTCTGCTTCTAAGCATATTGCTATGAGGTACCAGGTGGGTCTCCACTGGTGGAATGCCTGTCGATCTGCCAAATTTGGAAGACGTCTGCATTGAGTTATCTCAAATTATAATAATCCGTCCACTATATCACAAAACATTGCGATTGGTTGAGCGGATTGGAGATAATGAAATCATTGGGTATAGGACCAAGTCTCCCCCGGGTGGTTCTAAATCGATGAGCTTGTATATAGTGGAAGCACAGTGTATTATTCTGTAAATTTTAAATTTCAATCTAAATTTCAGTGAGCGAGATAAGGCGCTATAACCTTGGCAAATTGTTGCCAGACTTTTGGTTCAAATGCCAAAAGTCCACCCACAGGCAAAAGGAGCATAAACTAATCTTTCTAGCATCTATGCTCCCAACGATAAATACAAATTATCACATTATTTAACTCTATATGGAGGCGTTTGGTACGGGAGGTCCACGCTTTCTTCCTTCCCTTGATTCGGAGTAGTAGAGCGATTTCAGACACTCTTTCTGGAATCGCTCTATTTCTTGGAATCCTCTCTGCGGCACACACTACGCAGTTGGCCTGGCCGATGACAAGAAAAATGATGCATTCCAGAAGACGTCATTTTCCAGGATGCTTTCAAGAATTGGCTGCGTTAGTGTGAGATTAGATTAGATTAGATTAGAATGATGTAGAAGGAGATGTTCGCTCATCACCATGAGACACCAAGAGTGGACAGTAATGTTTGCTAGAATGAAAGATATGAAGAGAAAGTGTTGAAAGTTCCGTCAGTGTACGGTAGGTTGAAAATTGAATAGAAGTATTGAAGAATTGAGCGAAAGGGCATGGGTAAAGTAGTACTCGAACCAAGGACGTTACCTTTGCCAAACATCCCACTGCGGGGTAGGTTGAGGCACAGATACATCTGCCACCTCAACTGGCTATATTAAAAACTTGTACGCATATTCAAAGCTATAAAATAAGCACGGCGTGAAGGTTAATCAAACCATATACTGGTTTACCTCGATTATATGCTCACGACACACAGCTCTTCCAATACAGATTTCTCGAAAGTTACAAACGAATCATTGAAATCAACCAAAGCATTAAATAGAAGAACCTTTCCTCTACGTATTGATGATATATGCATAGGGTAATATGATAAAATCTACAAATCTCCTTTACTCCATTTATGTTGCCAGCTTTCGAGTGACGACGAAAAATTAAGGAAAAATAATTGAAGGCGATTTGTCAGTACATTAATATCGCCTTCCATGGCGCCTCACCATTGCAAGCGACCTCGCTCTCTCAACCGAAGAACTATGAGATGGCACCGACACAAAAAGTGATGAAATGCCGCGAAGATAAAGCACTTGACCATGTATTTTCATAAGAAAAACACGGAGAATTTTTTACCTTAAAATTAGAGGTGGGTTATATCAGGGATATAACCGCGAGGATCACGTAGGACCGCGTTGGTGCATAGTAATAATGGTATCATCTTATTTATACATATCATAACACATATAGTTGGTTAATATTAAAATGTTTTTATTATTTTGCTTGACCCGTCCCTTCTTATGAAATTCGGTTCAGTTTAATGAAAAAAAAAATTCAGTTCGGGTTTGATGAAAAATCTCTGCCGAATTCACCACTCTCGACTGAATGCCTCAAACAATCCAAAATGTACTAGTTTTGATAATATGCACTGGTTGTTCAGGATAAATCACGAACATTTCACTTAAACACTAACTCTTTTATTGCAAAATTAAATTGGTCGTCCTGAAAAGGACGATGGTTATGATACGCCTAAGAAATTAATTTCTATTTTCGGTTTATTTGGCCAGCATGACACCATAATGTGCTGTATTCAATCCGGATAGTAGTTTATTAAACTCCTCGTCGCTGTGAATGGCCGACGGCAAGATAGTTGGGATGATTCTATTAATCTAGTTGTCACAAACATCGTTTTGCGCTGGGAGGTGCCCGGCTCCGGTAAGGCTTCGGAAGCGGATGGCGCCCGCGCGGATTATCGATTTTTACGACCCATTGCCACGGCAATAGGTCGAGCGGGGAAACTTGAAAAACTTTGCAGCGCTTCCTTCTGGTTTGTAGATGAGGAAGCGCAGGCGATAATTTAGGAGCCAGACGCGCAATCGCAAGAAAACGGATGAGATAAAGAAAAACCGAGAAAAAATCTTCGTAACGAGAGAGCGAAAAACACAACCATCGATCAATCGAACCTGAATATCCCAATGAAATCATTTTGGTTCAAATCGTGTGCCTTATACTGGTGTTGATAGCATTGCCTCCAAAGAAGAGAGGCACGAAAATGCAGTACGAAGCAAAATTCAAAAGAGGGGACAGGTTTCAGTTATAAAATCAGGCACCGGCAACAAAGCAAAATAATTTTACAGCTGAGGGGTGTGGCTAGTGCTGTATTTAACATGGAATAAAACTAAATGAAATAAAAAGAAGACAATTTGTTACCCGCTTTTGAGGACCCGGAGAGGGAAAACTATATTTTCAACCTGTTCATGTGTAGATTTGTATGGGAGCAAAAGTAGGTCATCTTTAAGTGATAAATTGAACTACTTATACTAATATTACTTAATTGAAATTTTAATGCAAAACATTTGTAAGTTTTCCTGATCAAATGGTGTATAAATGAAGTCATTCTGTTCAGTCAAACGAGAGTTATTAGCGTTCAAAAACCTTTCACTTTTGCGTAACGCTCTCATTTTTCAAAATTTTGAAATGACACCCGGTATAGAAAAGAGAAACGTAGTCCTACGTTAAAAATTGGGTTGACCACAATCACGGATCGCTCTCCGGCTGCCGGCCGTAGGGAAGGGATCTAACAAAAAGCTGCGCGCGTAATTTGCATAATTTATAACGAAATCTCAACGACCAAATAGCGAGTGCCTCAAATGCCATTTTCCCACCACGCCGTCATCGTCGCCGTCGATGTCTGTCTCCATCAGCAGTTCGATCTCTTTTGTTTCATTTCATTAATTTTATTTACGGAACATAAAAATAAATCACGACTTATGCTGAACATTGATAATAATTATAAATTTTGTTAGCTTAGCTCCGTTTGTGCTCCTTGTCGGTGCTTCATAGCTATTGTTTTCCGGAGTGTGACACACGCGATTTGTGTGTGGGTGGACGATTCAATGCCTATTCAAAGCCCGTCCTCCTCCCCCTCCAGTTTTCCGAGCCACGGCGACAACCCAGCGATATCTGTGTCATTTGCAGCGAGAGATGGATTGGAAATAAGCGATACCATGGAGCAAGGAAGTCGTTATTCCGATGTGCTTTTTTGCTTTTATTTATCTTCTACACAAACTTTAGGAGGATTGCATGTGGAAAAAAGTGGTTATGGCAAGGCCCATTCAAGTGCAAAACTTACGAAACTCCCCTCAACCCAACTGTCTTTGGGGTTGTCGTTGATTGTAATTTAACTGTGAAACGACCACGTGACACAGATTTTTTCTCCCTCCTTGGTGCTCAACTTGTTTCCTATGACAACGCAGTTTCGTCTTGCGCTACTAGATGTTCTCGTCAAATCGATATTTACTGGCGCCATGCTGTCCCCGGCAGCCACTGGGTAGAACTCGACAACAGACAGACTCCTCGTGGCTGCTGTGTTGGTTGTCACTAGGAGAAAAAAAAAATGGACTCCGGAGTGGAATGGGTGGCAAAAGTGGTTATAGAAGAACTGTTTGTTGGCCACAGTGCAAGTGGTTCTCATCCTCTAAGGAGGTTGGAACACTTGGAAGGAAAACAGATATATGAACATCAAGACCATCGGTGGCTTGTAGTTTGCGTTTCCTCTATTTTTCATGCTCGGATTCCCTTCGGAGGAAAGCGCAATCTCGTATCTATTTATTCGCAGCTGATGCCAAAATCTCGGCTGGATTTTCATCGTCCGTGTGACTGATGACGACAGAGGCCAATGGGTTGAGCCCAACCATCTAACTATGTAGGGTCACGTGGAACCATGGAAGATGCTTACCACATAACGAAAAGGATGAAATCACAATCATCGGCATTACCCTATCGAAAACAACTTGGCTCAAATAGCGAAACTAGAACGAAACGATTGCCACGATGCAGGTTGGTCCTATTATTCAGCCTCCGGTGATGCGCTCTACTGGCTCAGTTCCCGCTCCTTCTTTTTATATCGTCGGGCTCACGTGACTCTCGTTTGAGCCACGCGTTCTCGTAGTCACTGTAGGATTGGATTCATTGTGGGAGGTTATATGGAAATGCAGAGCAACGAGAATTTTCCCACATAGTGGTAGAGAGATCGGAAAAAATCTAGCGACCGTGCCGTTTCGCCACCAACTAAGGATAACAGGTACAATGAGTGCCGTTGTTTTCCACGAAAATGCCTGCAAGATATGGGGCAACTCCATCATCGTCGTCACTTACCTTTGTGGTCGTCAGTTGTGGCGGGACGCTTTTGCGTATGTTGGGTACCTATGGCCATGTCGGTTATAGCGGATATGAGCGATGTGAAGTGGGAAAATCCCAAAACAGGAACAAAATTGCCAGCAGCAGCCGGGTGAAGAGCAAGATGCACGCTCATAGACCGGCGGCCGACGAAAGAAAAAAAATGAAAAGATTTTCCTAGGAATAGACCAGTCGTTGTTGGGATGGGGAATGGGATGGGAAATAAACATAAAAGTATGTATGGATTCATTTTTTATGCATAGTCTCCGAAGTGCGCCTTCCAGCCTTTAGGACATCAATTATATAGGGATGCTGTTTCTTTCCACTTTCAGCACAACTTTTATCGTCACATGGGACGATAAATTTTAAAGTTCTCGTTATTTCTGCCGCTTGGAAGCAACAAAGCAAGAAATTGTGAAAATCTCTGCCTCAATGAATTGAGAAATGCACGCAGTATAATTCATAATGCAGAATGGGATTGCTACCCAGTAGTGTGATTAAATACCGCTGCAGAATTTGCTTGACAATAAAACATTGAGTATTTTTTTTTCTTTTGTTACAAAATTAGGACACATGGAGAGCGAAACGGATGTTAACGGTGGTTAATGAAAAAACCGGGCAAGTTCCAGACAAACTTGAAAAATACTTTTGGACTCTAAAATTCCTTGAGCTTCTAATTAACATAGCACACATATTAAGTGTAAATTCGAAGCAAACTGATTTTGAGATGGCTCTTGCATAAATTTCCCCCTTCTAAATAGGGTAAACGCACCAGTATTAACTTTGTTTCTATGTTTGGTGATATGTTGTTAAAGTTTGCAGTTCCTAATATGTGTTAACACTGTTGATTCAAACGTTGAAGTTGTTATTTAACGTTTTTCTGGGTCTAAATAGAAAACCAGGACCAAAATTGGCACATTCCCCCCAAATTTATTTATTTTTTGCCGGTGAAAGCCGAACACACTCCATGTAACAAATTCCGTCTGCATTTATAATTTTTAGTTTTTTTTTTTTTTGAAATTTTAGTAGAAGATCGAAACGCGGGTGCGATTAAAATCCGTTTCAGTTAGTATTTGGTCGCTTTTTCTTTTAATTACTTTTGCGCCTCTAGTTGTCATAGGTCTCAAATTTTCAAAAACGACAAAGCAAAACTAGCATAGAAGTGGAACATACAATCGGAAACTTCAAACGAAGATAATCAGGGCAGCCCTAAAGCATCCTGGGATCTCCGGCGAAAAAGTTCACTGCGTCGCATGAAGACTGTACTTGAAAAAAATGAGACACAATGATAAGCTTGTACTTTGGTAGCGTGTGCGTAGCTGAGAGTGCAAATGTTTACGTTGTTTACGTTTGTGCGCGGTCGTGGAAAATCCGACTGCGTCCCACAGATATATCGGAAAATACCTGCGGTTCCATCATTCGAGGGTGTCCCGGGTGGTGAAGTCATTCAAGAAGACCCAGACGACCCAGTGGCCGAAAACCGAAGACAGCTGATCCGGTGAAGGCAAGGAAAGTGTTGTATCTATTCAAGCGTCGACCAAATGTGGCAAAGAAAGCGGACAGTTTCACCTGGTTTGTTGGAAAACGATGAAACGTGCCGACTTCCACGTCTACAAGCTCAGAAAGGCACCAAACCAGAACGACAAATAAAATACGGTAGCCTAAATCCACGCCAGGTGCGTCGTGGTAGACGACGAGACTTACATCAAGGCGGGCACAAAACAATTGGCGGCGCAGAAGTTTTACGTTGCCACATCACGGTTGGCCGTTCCTAAGAAGGTAACTCATTTAAGGAAGAAGAAGGTGGATAAATTCGCAAAAAAGTTGTTCCTTTAGCAGGCCATCTGTGGATGAGCCAGCCATACATCACGACGGGTATCATTAGTGGGCAAATCTACCGAGACGAGTGCCTTCAGAAGCCCTTTCTGTGGACTCACGAAGGCTAGACGCTATTTTGGCCGGATTTGGCATCCTGCCACAACGCACGGCTGATGTTAGGCTGGAACAAAGATAACAATGTTGTTTTTGTACCAAAAGACTTCAACCCACCGATCTCACCGGAGCTTCGTTCGATTAAGACATCAAGAAGATCAAACTTCGTAAAACAGAGCACGAGCTGGCTTTGAAGAAACAGTGGATAAAGGTATAGAAAGAAGTTGGGTAACTTTTTTGCCGGAGATCCCAGGATGCTTTTGAGCTGCCCTGATTATCTTCGCTTGAAGTTTCCGATTGCAGAAGTCGACCCAATTTTAACCGAAAACCTTATGAGTGGTGTCAAGGGCAAAGTGCGGTCATTTGGTAATTGAAAGGAGGTCCAGTAAACCAATAAAGTAGAAACCTAACCATAATGTTGTAATTAATTCCGTTAAAGGTTTAAGGATAATCCGACTAAAAATGAATATATGCTTCAGTTTTTGTTTAGATACGTCATTTGACTAATATGGAATCACGTTTTCATACGAAAACTTGCGAAAGCGAGATTTCTGAAATGAAACTCACTTGCCAAGGATTGTGCAATGCGGAATATCATCCTCGATGCGGCGGGATTTCTACATATGCGTGTCCGCAGCTCAATTCGTTCCACCTACGAATTTGTCCAAGAAGTTGTTCTCAGCAAGCACAACGAAATTGTTGAAAGCATCAAGTCGGACATCATGAACGAGCTAAATCAACTCGTTAACGCCCAGGTCTTCGAAGGGCATTGAAAATGCTAATGTTTCCAGAAATCGTCGACTTTTCGGCAGACCAGAATCGAAAAATCCTTCGAAGAGCCTCTTATGTGTGGCTCAGCCGAGTCAGTATCCCCATCACTCGGCAATTTGGCTGTATCTTTCACGTATTTTCCGCGATGTAACCGTCAAGCAGGTAGGAGCTTTAGCAACTCATCGCCTCCGGAGGTTTTAAGACTAGTAGCCAACGGAAAGGACGTCAACTCCATGTATTTCATCTCCTTCAATCTTGGATTTAATGCAGATCTGAAGGAAAAAGCTCTTTCCTCACCAACGTGGCCGAAAGGCATCTATTTCCGAGAATTTAAAGATCAACCGCAAAATTTTGGAAACCTTCCCAAACTCCGGCTCTTGCTCCACTTGGAAACGATACGTCCCGAATTGTTCAGTCTGCGTTCGGATATGCCTTGGAGGAAGAATAACTGAACCGCGACGCGCAGTTGACTGCACCAAGGAAACCTCTTCTTAGTTCGACACAGTTCCGCCTTTTGCTGTCATCTTTCATCGTAGTTCGCACGGTCCTGATATCGCTTATAACAAAGAAGTTTTCCAAGCTGCAAATTCAAGCAAGTACCCGCAATTTGTTGAGCGTACTCTTCGTGGTGAATCTTCTGATTCCAGCCTTCTTTCTCCTGCTGATGCTTCCAGTAGGCCGCTGTTATCAACTCCTGCCAGCCCGCTACATTCCTGTCATCTCACCCATGCCATTCATCAACATACATCAACCGTCACTTCAACCGATCTGGGACGCACGTCTCAAAGCAGTATGGAAACACTGGACCCTCCTAGCTCAACTGTGCCTACTACCAGTTTCAGTGATGTTCTATTTGCTCGTTCCTGCCGTAAAAGTCGTCCAGCCCTGGGTCTAGTGATGGGGACAGGGCTCTCCAACCTGCCATTTAGGGCAAGTATCCTTCATCTAATGACGTTGCTCGATCTGATACTGCCTTCACTTTCAGATCACTGCCTGTCGATTCCAATGCCCCCTAATTGAAAGCCCTTCTGTACTACCAGAACGGAGGTGGTATCAACAGTTCGCTCGCTGAGGACCAGATGGTATGCAGGAACGCATGGTAACGTTTGCATTAAAAAAAATGGATTTTTTTCGGATGGTGATAAAAAAAAAGCTAAGACAGATAATTGCTTTTGATAAATTTCCCATGGAAGGTAATTATTTAAGCTTACTTGCAAAAAAATTCTACGCCCTTGCGAGCGGCCTCCCGGCAGTTAACCGGAACATTCGCCATGGCGGACGAAAACATGCGTGTAGGCATGTTTTGGAGTTCTTTTTTCGTTTTGTTAATCAATTCCTCCTCAGTTTTCGCGACAAAATTGGAGTAGATCTTACGTTTCAGGTTGGCCCAGAAATTCTCGATGGAACGCAGCTGGGGGACGTTGGGCGGGTTCGCCGACTTGGGTACCACATCGATATTCAGCCGCTCCATCTCCTCCAACGATCGCTTCGTGCAGTGGGCCGACGCCATATCCGGCCAGAATACCATGTCTTCGCCCTTATGGTATTTCTTGATGAACGACGCAACTTCCGGTAGGCATTTCGTACTATAAATTCCCCCGTTCACGGTCAGTCCGAAGCGAAAGAAAAGCGCCCAACAAACATCGGTGTTGAATTAGAGCTTGTTCAAGCAAATTTGGAGAAGCTATTCAGCTGTTTCTTCTAGAATAGCTGAATAGCTTCTCCAAATTTGTTTGAACAAGCTCGAATTCAATACCGATGTTTGTTGGGCGGCTTTGACATCCCCTTCTCGTTGATTGTCAGCCACAGCAGCACCTTCTTGGGGAACTTGGTGTGTGAAATGAACTTCACCTCGGAACTCACTTCCTTCGTGGGGGAAGTAAAATACGAAGTGCCCTGCCAGTCGTTGCCATCCAGGGTGAGATAGGTCTCGTCGTCCATCACCACCGCCACGTCGCGATTCGTCGGGAAAATCGAGTTGACCATCTTATTCTGCCGCTGCCGCTGCGTCATTGCCTGCAGCTCCGAAACCAGTGAATGCGACTTCCGCTTCCTGACATGTATGTTCATGTTTGCCAGGTACTTTTTCACTGTTTGGATGGTTGAACCGACCTCCCGGCCAAGCGCACGCAGCGATGTATTATCGGTGTTTTTGTCCATGATCCAATCCCACTTTCCCTGTGCAATTCAATAGATTATCATCTGTACAGTCCACTTGTAGCCAACAGGCAAAACACATTATCAACACATGAGCTGATCCTGGCTCTCCCTTCTCTCTTCTGAGGTAGATTTTTCGCCTCTGAAAGAGCCACCATAATCAAAGGGTCTCCCCAATTTAATATCTCATACAAATTATAAGATGCTGTTTCGTATATATCATGAACTAAGCAGTATAACGAACATTCCCTAGCAATTTTATCAATTGATCCGTTGATTTTTTTTATTTACTGGCGTCAATCATGTCTATAGACCTTTCTTATAACATTGTATAGCTTAACCTTTCTAAGATATTGGGGTCAATTCTGACCCATAGCGCAACTTACATGTACGCTATCTTTCTTATTTTCAAACCAATCGGGCTGAAATTTTGTGACCTTTGGTATTTTACGCAATTCTTCATTTCTGCATAAAAATATTTTTTTTAAAATCAGTTCATGGTGGTTGTTCAAAAAAGTGACACATAAGACATTAGGATCAATATTGAACCGGATTTCAACCCTTCGAAGAATTTCGAAATTTTAATAAGGTCTGTATCCACATTAATCCGTACACCTTCAAATCATTGTAACTTTTGAAATATTGCACGTAGGAATGAAAAATTTCACTGTGGTATAGCTGAGAGTCTGTGATGAAAAAGACTATGATTGATGTTTACATTTCATGTTTAGTATTCAAGATGGCGGCGAGCGCGCCAAGTGCGACAAGTGCGCGAGCGAATTTTGTACGGGCGTACGGCCAATCCTGACTTGTCAATACGGGACCTTGCAAAAACATAGGATTTGCCTAAATCCACTGTTCACGATGTGCTCAAATCATTTTCGGAACGTTTGACGGTGGAGAGGAAACCGAGAAGTGACAGAAACATTGAACGCGCTGATCCTGTCATCGACCGAAAGGTGAAAAGGATATTAACGAAAAACCCAAATCTCTCCATTCGAACGGTGGCTCGTAAAATAGGGATGTCGCCTGGTTTTGTCCAAAAATCAAAACAACGTTTGGGACTTAAGTCATATACAGTAAAAACAGTTCCAAATCGCAACGACAAACAGAACTTGGCTGCAAAATCACAGGCTCGACGTTTGTACTGCGAATATTTGACGAAATTTTCATGCGTTGTTATGGACGATGAAACTTATGTCCTGGAGGATTTCAAGCAGCTTCCAGCGCTAGCTTTTTAGTCTGCTATGGCCAGCAATGCTACAGCTAAGCATTTCAGAACGAAGAAGGCATCCTAAAAAATACCTTGTGTGGCAATTTGCACGTGTGACAACAAGAGTAAATCTTTCGTCACTTCAGGCACAATCAACCAGGAGATCTATCAGAAAGAGTGTCTGCAGAAGCGATTGCTATCCTTCATCAAAAGTCACAATGAAAAACCTTTGTTCTGGCCCGATTTGGCATCATGCCACTATGCTAAAACTGTGATGGAGTGGTACCAAGCAAATCAAGTGAACATTGTACCAAAAACCTCAAACCCGCCAAATTGCCCAGACCTACGACCAATCGAGAGATATTGTGCTCTGATGAAGCGGGAGCTTTCTGGAAAGAAGCAAGGAAGCAAAGACATTAAACACTTCCTGTAAATTTGGACAAAGACGGCTTCTACGATTTCTGAAGAAGAACAAACCCTAATGGACGGAGTTAAGCGCAAAGTTCGAAAATGTTATGCAAATACCGAATAACTATGTTTTGTCTTCACGAATTGTTAAAACACATCCCATGAATCTGAAATAAACAACTACGACGGAAATATAATGCGAAATTTATGTTTTATTCATGTTTTGAGGTGTCCGGATTATTGCGGATACAGACCTTAACATTGCGTAACGAATCGTCTTTTGATATTATCATATTAGTTCCAAATTGTGCTGCAGAGAGGGCGCTGCAGTCTATCTTTGCCAAATGAAGCTCTCGAGAGTTACCGTCTTGGACAAAGTTGTTTGGAATATAAAATGTAGTCATTTGAAATCATCAGATTAGTTCCAGATTTTGCCACAGAGATGGCGCTGCAGTCTATCTTTGTCAAATGAAGCTTTAGAGAGTTGCCGTATTCAGAAAAGTTGTTGAGAATGTAGAATATAGTCACTTGGCACTATCAGATTAATTCCAAATTGCGCCGCAAAGATTGCACTGCACAGTCTAGAGATGCTATTTGCAAATGAAATAATCACATTAGTTCCAGATCATACCGCAGAGATGGCACCACAGTCTAGAGAGTTGCCGTCTTCGGCAAAGTTTCTTCATCATTTGTCGTCTTTTGAGATTATCACATTTTGCACCTTGTGCTTCGTAATCATCTTTATGGTATGAACGAACCCCTGCGTGCGGCTGCCGATGCGTTTAATAGTGTTTATTCCTTGTTCGATTATTATTTGCCATTGACAACCTTTATAAGAAGACTATTTTAACGCTAACGTTTATTTATTTATTTATTAAGACAAACATATGTCAGATGAAATTTACAACAACAAATAAACAAATAAACAAATGCGATTTAAACCAATAGTAAGGATGGTATTGGAGCCACTCACAAAAAGGTATAGAGGCTTACTTTCTCCAAGTGACACGGCGAGTATGGCAAACCAATATTATGGATGAAAATTAATTGTGATCCTCACCACCGGTCCACCAGCCCGGCGAACCACCACATCTCACCATGAAGCATTTTTGTAGTTTTTTTTTTTTCTATGCTCACTCGATCACTCGCATCGCTGAATTATAGATAACCGAAACAATACGAAACGCGCCACGCACGATAGCAAAATATTGCGTAATTAAGCAGTGACACAACCTTTCACAGCCGATGCTTGAAGCAAACACTTTTTCATAAACTTTCAATTTTTACAACTGTATCAATCAAATAGGGGCTTCTTAAGAACAAATCTATGCTAATCCATTTAAATTTTCGATTGAGGGATTTGGTAAAAATGAGAGTGCGTAGTGCTTTATGCTTCTATTGATGTCCAGGCTCATCCGTTTAGCACTAACTGAGCAAAGTCTACACTCCATACAAAATTTCAAAAATATGTATAGAGAAAAAAAATGTTTCAAAAATTTTCAAATTTTCAAATTTTTGAAATTTTTTCAAAAATTAGTCTACATGGTTCATGAACAGGCAACTGTCGATGTTGAAAATGCCATGCGTCCACGGTTTTCTTGTGAAATAATTGTGCATGATTGTATGTAATCTATTCATTTATATTGTGTGACTTTTTTTATACATCTTGGATGTAATACTAGGCATATCGGCTCATTTTAGCCAAATTCCGGTAATTTCAAGATCTTGAAGATTATGCCTTCAGCTTAACCAGTGCAGCCATGATTACTAAACAGATAAGGAATTCGAAAATATCACTGAAGTGTATGCCTATAAATTGATAAATAAAGTCTCATCTGCTAAGGAATAAATAAAATTTTGTCGATTTTTGCTGAGTTTATGACATATTTGGTACATAGGCCAAATGAAGGAGCTAGGCTGACATTGCATCCCGTAACCTTATCAAGCGTAAATTAAAGAAATGTGACAAAACAATCAAAACAGCGTATAATTTGCGAAATGTTGGAAAAAGATGGCAGATAAGGTGAACTTCTGTGCAATAAATGATGGGAATTTAACACCCAGCAGACGAATATTTTTTCTAAATTTATTTTAAAACCTAATAAAAAAATTTCAAAAGGATTCCTTCAGCTTTGTTGTATGTTAGAAATGACCCATTATGTGCGGCCAAATTTTACATGAAAAAAACTTTCAATAATTTTTTTTCCATCATGCTTCCACAGCCAAGGTAAATTTCGAATCAGCTTGGATCGTTAACCGTTAATCAATATTCGTTATTGCCAACTAGCATCTTTTACCTTCTTAAAGCAACCTTCTTAACTAGCATCTTTTATTTGTTTTTCTTTTTTCACTATGCAGCACTCGGCTTTCCACTCCGCTACGGCCACATGCGATGGTATATTGCCAATGAAAATATCAAATGTATAGTGTTCATTGGAGTTGATCAAATTTCAGCACCATTTGCGTTTCTGCTTGTTGTCGCTGATAGAAATTAAGGCTAACATCGTTTCTGAATAGCTAGCAGCTTTTGGCGCACGACGATGATACCAAACGATCACCGCTCAAGCCACCAGTCAGTAAATTTTATGTGATGAATCAGCTCCTCAACTTTATACCACCTCAACAGAAAAAAAAAAAGCTCACCATAAATCGTTTGACATTGCATTATATTTCGGAATATGCATTTTCAATTTACACGATTTATTAATGGACTCCCATTTCAAAACCATAACTCATTTTCAACTCGAAAAGCGATAAATTATCCTATCAATGGCAGCTTTTTGAGTCATCCTATTGAATTGTGTCATCCGATATCGAAGATCAAAGAGTGCGCCGTTCGATGCGAAAATCGATTCTACACTTTTTGCTCACATGCCACTCATCTGCAACCTCCAAATGTTAGCTCAGACGGAGAGCCACACGTTTGGACTCATCTCTATACCCAATACCAGGGTCTGAATGGATATTCTGTGTTCCAGTGTGGCAATTTTAATCCTCATAATGAAATTTATGGTGGATAGACTTCTTTTTTTTTATTTGCAACTCGACATTCGTTAGACAGTGACGAAGGCGAAGCTCGTGGCGGGATCAGAAGCCAGTTGGTAGGTGGATGCGAATCTCAGTTGCATGCGTTTAAAGAGGAACTTTTATCTCCCGGACATCAAGCAGGGTAATAACAATAAAAGACAAAATATTTATATCGTTCTGCTTAGTCGTGCCCGATCAGGTTGCCGATTAGTCATACCTGCCTGATGGCGGCCGGAGACCCGTTCTCGAACGCAAATGGAGGGGAAATGTTAATTGATTCCGTGCATTTTGATAGTCGTGTGTTTGTTTTTGCACGGAAATTGAGTTGTTTGTTGCCAGGCAATTGCCTGCTTGCAATCGAATTCAACATGTTATGAGAGAAAAAAATCGCCTTCCAGGCGTTTCGTGTAATACCTCTTGCCACATATTCTTCCTATAGTTTTATTTTAAAGGTTAAGTTCGCTGGAAAACGAAAATGGCCGCCATCGTGACTGATTTCCATCGCCACTTCGAATTTTGGAAGGCACTAATCTAAGAGTTCGCATACTTATCTTACCAATCAGGCTAAGGCCGGACAGGCCTCTGCTGTACACAGAAGTAGTCAATTCCATTCTATTCGGTACATGGCTGCACTTTGCTAGTCTCGCAGTCAGCGAATCGCCTTCTACTTGAGCGATCCACCTTGCTCGTTATGCACCTCTTCTTCTAGTGTCCGTCGGTTTGTGATCTACACTTTAACTACAATTAATCTACAATTTCAACTGGGCTGTCGTCCGATATTCTTTAGTCATGCCCAGCCAACCATAGTCGGCCGATTTTAGCACTGTGAACGATGGGAACTTCTCCCAACAACTGAATAAGGTGAAATTATCGAAAAAACGCAAGTGCACATATTGCGGGGAGTACCGTGTGTTCGCTAAAGGCTCCTGTCCCGCGTACGGTAAAAAGTGCAAAAAGAGTGGTGGTAGGAACCACTTTGAAAAAGTATGTCGTGCGGGAAAGAAAAAAAGGCGGAAAAAAGCGAGGCAAATCTCGAAGACTGAAGGAACCAAAAGACGAAGACTACAGCAATGCTGGAAGTGATTCGGAGAATGAGTACAGTGGACAGTCGAGTGATTCGGAAGAGGAAAGTGAGATTGTGAAGATCTATCATAACTTCCAGAAAGGTGGCAATGTGCTTGGGGAAGTTCATCTCAAGATGCAAAGTGAAAACTGGAAGAAAATGCGTACGAACTCGATACCGATGCTAATACGAGCCTCACTCTGAATAGGTGAGTAACATTCTTCTTGTTACATATGGCTCTGAGGGTTCCGAATGCTTCCGAATCTATTTGGACCCGATTTCTTTGAATGAAGCGCTGAAGAGACCGAACCTTCAGATCTTGACGCTTGATGAGATTCTCCCAGAGCTGGATCAAGCGATGGTCTTCTGCTCTGTTGACGCAAAAAAGGGTTTCTGCCACGTGATGCTGGACGAGCGCCGTAGCAAGTTGACTTCGTTTGGGACCCCCTTCGGGCGTTATCGTTGGTTCAGGTAACCCTTCGGAAATCCGTCTAAACCGGAAATCTTCCAAACCAAAATCCGGAGGATCATCCAGGGCTTGGAGGGCGTCGAATGTTTGGCAAATGATTTGTTGATTTACGGTCAAGGCAAAACACTTGAACAGGCTTTAGAAGATCACAACAGGAACGTTGAGACGTAGTGGTGGTGGTCCGGGGAGGGAGTTTATATCGAGAATTAAAAAGGGTTTCAGAAACGACCGTCGTGAGCCAGTGGTAGGGGCGCGGGCAGGAGCAGGGATTAAATGTTAAGTAACTGGACGCAGGTTAGTGGTTGGAACAAAAGCGATTGACACATTTGTTGAGTTTCATTGACAGAGAAATTGGAAAGGTTTTTCTCGTTGATCGAGCCGATAGGGGTGAGTAGAATTTGTGAAAACTAGAGAATCGGGGCAAAATAGCAAAAGTGTTACCAAGGGGTGTTAAAGTAAGGAGGGTGGTTGAGACGGTAAAAGGATTAGGGAAAGGAGGAGAGTGAGGAAGAACCAGGGGTGGAAAGAAAATAGACGGGAATTAAGAGAGGTAAAGTTTTTGGCAGTAAACCAGGAAAAATAGGAAGGGGGTGAGAGTTTTGAGAAATTTGTGGTGTATCACTTTATTGTACGAAACATAGGTTAAACTGGATCATAATCAAGACCCCGGATGAAATTTTACCTGGCACTGGTGGGGCGTCTAGATATAAAATGTGGAGGGGAATGGGATAAGGGGGGGTTTGGGAGAAGTGGGAGGGAGAGTGGTGGAGATTATTCCTTCGCGAATTTTCTGAACTTTAGGATCGAATACTCTTGGGAAATTGTCAAACGAAAATTCGAGGGCGGACAAGAAGTGAGTTGGGAGGGGGGGGTGGGGGTTGGTGTATTGTTGGTTGGGGTTGTTGCATCGCATGAGTTTTGATCACTCGAATGCTCCAAATTTATTTTTGAACTCCTGCATGTTCCCAGGCTGCCTGAGCGATCTTTCTTGGCCGGGTATGATCTCACAGATTACCGACATCGTGAAGGATTTGTCTGTGCCGAGGAAAGGAGATTGGTGTGTGGATTTTTTGAGTTGGGTCGAGAATATGAGTTAAAATTTCGGATTTGTGAGTTAGTTTGGACTCGAAGGTCGAAAGTAAATAAATGAGTTAGGGTGTTGTAGTGATTGTAAGAGAAGATTTTTGTGAATTGATAATGTTTTAGTAAATGAGTATAGCAAAAAGATCGAAAAGTAATTGAGACTCGTGTGTTTTTGAGATATAGTGAAGAATTCGGAAATGAAGTTTTTTGGGAAACTGTGAAACCGGTTTGGACGGGTTTTGTGAGTAACCAGAAACAAGCAAGACATGATCTCCCGCTTTTGTTAGCTCGAAAGTTGACTGTAGTCGCAGATGGCTCAGACCCCGGGTGTAGTTTGGAGTTAGTTAAGAGCGCGGAATCATAAGAGTGCAGTAGGGGTGTGTGGGGGACGTATAAGTTGAGGTCGGGTGTCTCACTGACCTTACCGTGGTACCACCGAGGTGTGAGAAGTTCCCCGGGTTGAATGAGGTTTGTTTGGCCGAGAGAGGTTAAGGTTGGATTTGAGTAACAAGTGATGTTGCTCTGGGAGTAGATGGGCCCACGGTAACCTGGAGGTACATGGATAATAACCAGTTTTGTAGTGGTCGATCTCAGACTCACCGACGTAAGACCCTTGACGTCACGATTGGAGCAGTACCTAGTTCGATGGGTCGAAGATGAGCCCAAAATAATCCATAGAGAACAACTGATAGTGACCAGGTTAGGTAAACTCGGAAGTGCCAAGGAGGAGCGAATAGGTAGGAAGAGAGCGTCGAAAGCCCAGTTTGAAGAGAGTAGGGTGTGGGTTTGGGATAAGAGTTGTGTAGAAAGTGTATTGGTGTTTGGGATATTTTTGGTGGATTGCTCTTTTTCTCAATGACATCTCGATAAAAATGAAAAGTGATGAAGTGTAAAATTAAATAGTAGGATAAATAAAAGTCAATAACAGCTAAAAGTAAAGATGGGTCTTTTTTCGAGAAGTTTAGAGAGAAGAGCAGGCGGGAGTCAAATGTGTTGGTGCAGACAAAAGCGGAGTAGCACCCAACCCTTCGGGAGAGAAAGGCGGAGGAGGGGAGGGAAATAGAAGGAGGAGAAGGGGGGGGTGGGATTTGAAGGTGAAGGAGGTATGGAGTAGGAAGAGACCAAGAAGCAAGGAGGGGAAGAGCGGAGGGAGGAGGAAGGGAATAAAAACAAATACCCTTTTCCGCATTGATTGATAGCCAGGATTTGAGATACTGAGCAGCTACCGGAGGAGTGGAAGGATGGGGTTATCTGCCCCATCTTCAATAAGGGCAACAAACTGCATTGCGAAAACTATCGTGCGTCCAACGCCCTTTATGCCGCCTATAATGTGCTATCTCAAATCATCTTCCAGTGACTATCGCAACTAGCAAATAGATTCTTGAGAAATTATTGTATATTCATCTACTTCCAGACCGTATATGATACAGTTAACCGAAAAAAGCTATGGAAGATTATAGACGAGAATGAAGAAGTTGACCAGACTAATCAAGGCTACGGTAGATAGAACCCAGTGCTGTGTAAGGATATCGGGTGGATTATCGGGTTCATTCGATTCCCGCAGGGGTTATGGTCGTTCAACATTGCTCTTGAGGCTGTTGATAACAAAACGGCATCTCCGCATGCAAAGAACAATTCTCGCTGATCGATCGGGTATTTACCGATTTACCGATGACGTGAACATTATTAGCAGAACATTTGAGAGCAGTAAATCAGACTAAATCGCACAATCAGCGGAATGGGAGCCCAGACTCGGCTAAGTCCAGAACAAGGAAATTTTCTTTTCAGGATACGGAACCGATCACGACGAGCCCGACTGACGGCAGCATATCGATCGACGGAGATGATTTCTAAAGTTGTCTGCGGTCTCACATTTCATACTGCGGACAATTTTAACCTCGGTGAGATCCGGAGACTTATTATCAGTGAAAGTCGTGCCTACTACGGCACTAATGGGTGGCAACTAAAATTTTGGAATTTTTTTCTCAAGCTGTCGAAAAACAGACAAACACGCGAAGATGATATGATTTCCAAATTAACAATGCATTGTCTATTGTTGAAAAAATAGTGAACATTTGAAAACGGTCCGCAATCGGCTGTTCGGTGACTTTCTCCTTATGATGTCGGACCAGGTAGACGATTTGTTCTGGGCCTTCATATCAACAAAGCGAATGCATCTCTTCGATAAAGCAATCCAGCGGCAAACATTCGTGGCCTCTCCATTTGTTTTTATACACTAAGGAGCTCAAAATCCCGAAAAAAAATCTTCGATTGGGCGACACTGAGGCAGATTTGTCGGGGTATGGTTTTTGGGTACAACTGGGATCGAATGGGTATTCAGGAACGATTGTGATTTTTTGCCTTAATGTGTGCCCTGTCTCGCCATGTGTATACCATGCCATTACGTTATCATCTTGTCATCAAAACACATTCTGTCCATCTGCCCTGCTTTGTACAAACGGGATCAAATTTTCTTCAAACATTCGTTCTGATACATCTTGATTGATAGCATGAAACCAGAGAGGGCTTGGTATGGTTAAGCCTCTCTCGGAAATGGCAATGTGCAGCATCACTTTCTGTTTTCAAACTTGTATTGCTTATCTTTATGTTCGGAGATGCAGTAAAACTATCTATGGAATAGTATCATCGTTTTAAAGCCGTCTTCCGAAGAGGGAAATGGCCTTCGTCGTCAAAATAAAACATTTTCCGGAAGATTTTTTCATCAACCAGCGGCATTGTGATTTCACCATGAAATCTGTTTCTCAGTGCATTGTCTTTTTTCGGCCCTTTATTCCGACTCTTTTTAATATTTTTCAGATGTATTGGTGAGAACAGTTGAACTGTTTTGCGGCATCCCGTTGGCTCAGTGAATCCTTGTTGTTGAAGGCACGAGAACGAGAATGAAGTCCTTTGCGTTTCCACTATCTTGCTTGCGAGCAGTTTTTCGGTTATTGTCAACAGGCGAAGCCGCAACATTTTCACTTTTAAAATGTTGTACAACGCGCTCGTGACGGCATTTTGAGCAAGCCGACAAGGCGCCAACAAAAACAAAGCTAACGAAAGAGGAGAGAGAAAGCGAGCTAACACATACACATTCTCATTTCTCTCTGCGACTCGTTTTGTTGATGACATAGAACTCGAAATAATTCCGGTGCCACCCGATGGTTTTGAGCGACGGGTGTTAAGAATATTTTTTGGCGGAATGGTGTTCGATGGCAATCCGGTTGGCACAAGAAGAGGAGGCGCACAACGCGCAAGATGGTCAGAACAAGTGGGGCAAGATTAGAAAGTAGCTGGGCCGAGAACGTTGGAGGATAGTCATTGTATCAAGGTAAATGACGTTATGTCAAGAAATTAAATGAACGAATAGATAAACGTCATGATCAAAACCGAGATAATGTGCTTGTGCAATGTTGCGCCTACTACTCAGCAGGCAAACCATCGTTCTTTGGTGTCTCGAAATGAGCGCTAATTCCTGCTCCAGTATGTGGGTCTTGGTCATAACTTGGAAATTTGTCTACTGGTTTTCTGGGTTTTGTACGCTGTCTGTTTTTTTATCATTAGGTGTGCAAAACTTAGATTGTAGATGGTGTCAATTGGGTTTTTGACGTAATACAAAGTCTAAACTTTCTAATTGAGAAGCCAATTTTCAAATTTCGGTTTGGAAAAAAAGAATAGGTAATATTTTGAACGTAAAGAATTTTGAATGTAACGAGTGGTATTTCTTCCTTTATAAAACATTCGATCGGAAATAAAGTCGGACGTACACGCTAAGAAAAAAGTACCAAAAATTAAGTTTATCAAGTATCAATTTCAAATATCAATGGGTAGAATATTGGTAATGTTGTTAAATAATTTTTCAAGTACCAATGGGTAAAATTCACCTAATGAATTATCGAATAAACTGGGTGAAATTTAACTAACTATAAGAATAGAAAAATGTTAACAAAGATACCTAATGATCAGATCTCACTGATTTTCATCAGAAGATTAAAATACACGAACAAATTGTTCCAATCGATAATTTTTATTTGCAAATATCAGTAAAATAAAACAATAAAGCAGCTCATCGTTCCTTCAGAAAAACGTTGGCAATTCAAAGATGATAGCGTCGCTAACGATGCCGCCGTTTCGTGGATTCCATCCGACAACTTCGAGACTTTGAGTAATTTTTATCGGAACAATAGTTCTTCTGCACAGAAAAAAAAATCTGAATTTTCATTATGATGTAAATATCAGAGCATGTTAAATTGTATTTCATTCCACACGAAACAGCAACTTGCATGAAACAGTTCTAACAAAGAAGAGCTTTTGCATACAACATTATCGACAATGTATGGAATATCCCAGAACTTTATACGATTTATAATTTAAATGTGTGTGTTTTGTGACGCTCCATTTATGTGCGATAATGGATTTATTATTTGCATGTTTGTCAGAAGCAAACAGCAACTGAAAGATACTGTAACCGTATGCTTTGGCTATTGCGTATTAAGGATTGTACGAATTTTATCCGGCTCCCAAGTTGTATTGATGCTGCAATCAAGCTGTCCCCCTGTTTCGTCTCACTCCAGCGCGATTGCACTCAGAGATGATTCTGAAGAAAGAAATGAAAAATCGTTGAATGAAAATTGGTTGCCATCATTTCCGCTTTCTTCGAATTCTTTCCCTTAGCCTGCCAAGGGCGAAGCAATATGTCTGTTCCTGTAATTGCTTTTCATATTCCTCTATTTTCTCCAACTTATAACTTTCAATCAGCAACGTTCAAAAAGGAGTACGAGAACAAACCTCTTATATTTCTTCCTCTCAGGATAAAGTTTGATTATAGAGAGCAAAATCGATGATTGTTGAAGGCGGATTGGTTGTCATCAAGCTAGAAAATTGTTTTGCACCACCAGAGAGGTGAAGTTTAAATGGCATTTCTCCACATTTCACAACGAAGCGATTCTAACTTCTTATGATCAAATTATTAGTTTCTCCCCATACTCCATTTGAACACATCTGAACAGAAAGCATATAGTCGAATATAAGTCACTGCCAAAACCAGTTTAAACCGCACGAGCCGAAAATCAACCAAATTGGTAATAATTAGTAGCTAAATGGTCCATATTTGGCTAAAGAAGGCAAACAACCAACATTCAACTTGTCTTTCTGTCTGCCAATGACAGTGAGTGGGTGTTTTTTTTTTGCGAACTTGCCGTTCCTCATACGCACACAAGTATTAATTATTCGCACGGTCTGACTCGGGGATGCCACTGATAATGACACCAAAAGAGGCACGGGTGATTAATCGATGTCGATTAATTTCGTAAACGCCTACATCTTCATATTTTGCCTGCATGCTTCACAGGTCCAACGAGCGGTGACTTTGCCTTTGTGTCTCTCTCTACCCTACTCATCAACCCGCTTCAAAATTTGACCAAATTAGGTGATTTGAAACCGAGGCCGGTCTGTAATATGCTGAGTGCTGCCACTGAGTAGTGGGCTCCCGGGCATTTAATGACTTTAATTATTACGTGATGGTAGATTAGAATGACATGATGAGAAAATTACATCGTCTGAGCTATACTATTTGATGTCTCAAATAACAATTAATTCCTACTATCATTAGGATCTCTTCTCTGTCATACATTCATCTAATGTTGGGTATGGTAAAAACTTGCAAATTGTTTATTTTTGTTTTTCTTCAAGCCAATTGTTGATTTTTTTCGGACGTATTTCTTTGTTTTCAATACTGGGATACAATTTTAAAAAAAAAACCTATTGCGACCATCACGAAAACCGGTCAGGTTTAAAGCGTTAATATCTCAGTCGTTTCCCAAAGATTTTCAAAATGTTTGCATCAATCGATGGGAAATATTTCTACCCGTCGTTCCAATATTAAAATATTCAACACTAAACTATTCAAAATAACGCAAATATAAGATGATGTCTTATAATTTTGTTTTGCAGAGTAAATTTATAAAGAGTATTTGTAAGGTAAGTGGGGGTGGGAGGGGGGGAAAAAAAAAGGGGGTCGACGCAGACGTCAATCAGCAGCTGCTGAGTAGCAACGCCTTTAGCGCGCTGGCTAACGAGTCCCGGCCGATTATTTCCGCTCCGAAAAGTACCCGTGCGACGAACCAACCGCCTCTGGTGGTTAAAAACGTCGAATTTGCGACGCTGGCCGCGAAAATGGAGCCATGCAAGGCTCGAGTTGCGTTTAAAATCACCAGGTTTGGTACAAGGATCCACTGTACCTTTACTGACGATTACATTAAAGTGCGTAAGCACCTCGAAGAACAGGCTTTCGAGTACTACATGCATGACAAACCTTCCGATCGAGGTCTTCCACTGGTGGCACCGGAAATCCTCATCAATCGTCTGAAGGAGGAACATGATCTGGATGCCAACGCTGTGCATATCATCCGACGAAAGGGCGAATACGCAAACCTAGATGAGGCATTCTACTTGGTACACTTCACCAAAGGATACATGAACCTGACCAAACTGTGCGAGGTTAGGCAGGTTGGTCAGATCCTGGTACGCTGGGAGGCGTACCAAAATAAGCGCGTGGATGTAACGCAGTGTATGCGTTGCCTGTACCACGGTCACGGTACCCGAAACTGTCACCTCAATAGAAGGTGCAACAACTGCGGAGGAACCCACGACACGGACGAATGCCCGACGAAAGATGCTCCTGCCAAGCGATACGCCAACTGTGGCGGCGCCCACCCAGCTACGGACCGTAACTGCCGAAACGAGCCGAATTTCTTCGAATACGGCATCAAACTACGTCCAACCAGAAGGGCCGAAAGCAACTCAGCAAGGTCCCGCCCGCCCCTGCCCTGAGTAATGAAAACTATCCTGCTCTGCCGAATAGTTAGGCAACCTCCGGAATACCAAGATTCGTGGCACCTCAGTCCACCCCCGGGATCACTCAATACCGACGCACCGACCCTCGCATCAGAGCTGGGGTGGCAGCTGCTCCAACCGATTGCCCTCCCGAAGAAAATAAAGATGCCCTCTACAGCTCAGCCGAGTTGTGGACCATTTTTACGGAATTCCACGGAAGACTTCTGTCGGTGTTGCGTTCGTAGATTGGTGTGGAGTGAGCGCCATGTTTGGTAGGTTTTGACATTAAATTCCATTTTATTTCATTCTTTAGGTGATGATACAATATTTTACAAAGTAAGTCATTTCACGTTATTCAGCCTTTGATTTAAAATTTGAGAAGCCATTAGTTATTTTTGATATTTGGTTTTTACCATTTTACAATGTGAACGATTTGTTCTAACTATCTGAAACCTAACTTATTCTACTATATACAAAATTATGGGTAAAAAATCCTAATTTGTTCATAGATAAGAGTCCTAGTTTGATGCAGACTGGAAAGTGAAGTCAGCCTGTTATCTAACAGATCAAGATTTGCCAGTCGATAGACCTTGGCTGTCCTTGTGCGCGGTGGCAGATTCAGAATCATCTTAAGGAACTTGTTCTGCAGAACCCGGAGCTTTCTTCAATGTGTTTGAGCGCATTGTTTCCATACAGGAGACCCATACTCCAGCATAGGCGCAACAACAGGTAGGTTGTTGATGGTGGATGCTTTCGACCGATGGTTAATAATCAGATACAATAGTTTCAGCATCACGGTGCCCTTGGTAACTCGGTCGGTCATCCACATGAGAGCGGACGAGAAGCTTGCTGTCGAGAATCAAGCCAAAATATCGTAGAAATGATTCAACGTATCACGAAACGGAACAACCTGAAGACCTACAAAAAGCAGAAAATCGCCAAACAAAGTGCGGAACAGAAGCAACGCGCAGCAGCAAGGGCCCGGAAATTGCATTTCCCCTTGCATAAAAATATCGTGGTTTTTTTTCAGTGTGTGAATTGAGGATCATTTTCCACCAAAATTTTATCTAATTGGATCAATGTATCTCTACTTCGTAATATTTGAAAATCACTCTATGGTAATCAATAATAATAATTGCAAGCCCTAAATCTCGCTTTTTTTTAACAGACGATCTTTTTCCTATCCTGCTCAAGTTGCAGCAAACAATAGTTGCTTTTAACATGACATTCGCAGATGGCAATAAGTCGAATTTGCGGCGAGTTGTTTGGAAATCGTTTTCTTAGTTAGGGCCATTCTGACTGACCACCACACTCACCACCAAATTTACTAACAAACTCATCACCAAATTCATCACCAACCTCACCACCAAATTCACCACCAAACTCACCGCCAAATTCATCACCAAACTCACCATCAAACCCACCACTTATGCCTTAGTTTAACAATTTGTGATTCATTTCAATTTGTCTGTTGAGTACTTTTGGAATATTACGCTGGGTAAAACGAATAGCTTAGTTTGAGCGTGTGCATTTAGTAGTTGCCACGCTTCTCACTTATGGCGCCACAAGTGCAAAAAAAGGGTCGCTTGAAAAAATGTGAAGTGACTTAGAGCATCCGTATCGGGCGCAACTATCTGGGCGACTAAAATACTAGCGCATCGAGCTGTCATTTTAGTTCAGTCACTCAATCTCACACCGGTCGCTACTATATTTTGTTATCGTGTTCTGTATCAGTCGCTGCTAAACTAGTGCTCCACACGCTAAAATGAGAATACCTAAAGATTGTTAGAAAGTACCAATAATCGCTCAAAAGTGCACATACCTAAATTATGCGTAAACACAAATTACCTAATATTGAAGGAAGATAAACGTTAAATAATACCGATTTTATCGCTCCTTTTTACTGAAAATTGGGTATTTTTCTGTAGTTTTATTTTACAGGATGCTTTAAAAAAGACATGCAATGTAATAATTTATCCATTCGGATTAGCATTTCAGATTCTGCACTTAAGGAGAAACAAATGTTCAAATGTATTACAGAAGTATATTTTTTGCATTACAAAAAAAGTATGGAGGAATCCACGTAAAGCTAAAGTTAGATTAAACATCGTATTATCTAAAACTGAAATTGGTAATAACTTTCTGACTCTTTTTCAAACTGTATGGAATTGGCCATTATCGACGATTTTCTGCTCTCTTATCACCAATTACTCTGCTTAAACTGCTCGAAAATTTTCAAGAGCATTATCTACGACGTTTAACCTCACTTTTGCATTACCTGGTTTCCTACAAACTCACCACCATATTCACCACCAAACTCATCATCAAATATTCCACCAAACTCACCACCTAACTAATCACCAAATTAAGCAGCAAACTCACCATATAGCTCACAAACAAACTCCTCACCAAACTCACAACTGATATCTCCAACATACTCACCACCAATATCACCACCGAATTCACCACAAAACCTACCACCAAACTCTCCACTAAACTCAGCATAAAAATCCACACCAAACCCACCACCGAACTCACCACGAATGTCACCACCAAACTAACAATCAAATTTACCACCAAACTGACCACCACACTCACCACCAAATTTACTAACAAACTCATCACCAAATTCATCACCAACCTCACCACCAAATTCACCGCCAAACTCATAACCAAACTCACCCTCAAACGCATCACCAAACTCACCATCAAACCCACCACCAAAATCACCATCAATCTAATGCCTGGGACAGACATACAACGTACAGCGTTGTACTCCTTTAGTCTAGTACGTGTTCTTGTGTACTGGATTAAAGTATTTGACAGTTCGTACAACGGTCAGCGTTGTATGTCTGTCATAAGTATAACCATCAAATTCACCACCAAACCCATCATCAAATTCACCACCAAAATCTTTAACAGACTCACCACCATACTCACTAATTCATCACCAAACTCATTATCAAACTCACCAACTCACTCAGGAGCATGAGAGTTATTGCTTATCTGTTTTCATATGCCTGGACACACTTTGCAGCACAGCCTCTCCCATTTATCCAAGAACCCTTTACCCTTCTCAACCTCCCTATGTTTGTCCTAGAGAGTTGAAGAATACGTGTTCCAAATTAGGTTAAAACGGATCCACGCGTTCATAAGTTATTTTGGGTCGTATATAAAAAACGTACAAAAATACAAACATTGATTTTTTTATAAAGATACATAGACTGATATCAGGACGGCATATAAAATAAACGTAAATTAAAGTTGTCGTAAGAAATAAATACAAAAATAGTGATAGGTCTAACGGAAATGGTCTATTATTCAAATATGTTTCTACTGTTTTCAGCACTTTGCTAAACTCCAAGAAGCGGCTAGAAAGGATGTTGAACGTGCTTTTGGAGTCCTCATGGCACGATTCGCTATTCTGAAGAATCCAGCAAGACTGTGGCATAAGGATGATCTGGCAACAATCATGCGTTGTTGCATAATATTACACAATATCATGTTCTCATGTTGCATGCACTCATGTTCTGCAAATAAAAACAATATAATACTTCACCAATTATCCACAGATTGAAGGCACAATCAAAATAACATGTACTTACGGCTACTCTTCAGGATAGATTATTCCGCAGTTGCAATAATCGGGAAATTTAATCGTTTCACCTAAACTTTCCGATGAAAATCACTTTGAAGCACTACTGATTGCGTAAACAAAAATAAACAACAAACCAATCGGAGATTTTTGACAATTGGAAGTCGAATATTGGCCGGATTTGGCATCGACGCATTACGCCAAAACAACTCTCAATTGGCTCACGGAAAAGCGTACAGATTTCGTTGAGAAATACATCAATCCGCCAAATTGCCCTCAGCTTCGGCCCATCGAACGCTATTAGGAGATTGTGCAGAGGGTCTTAAAAAAGGTAAAGCAACTGAGAAAATACAGGATTTAAAAATAAAATTGGGCTAAGGCGTCCAAAAAATGTGATGAAACACTTCTCCGGAAGTTGAAGAAAAGTGTTCGATCAAAAATTTGCAAATTCGTGAAAGAATAATATTTATTTAATACGGTTTTCACAATGTTCAAGTCAAATCCCGTACAATAAAGAATCATCCATTTGTTTGAATAATACATAATTTTTTTATGATTTTTAAATAAATGTGGATAACTTATTAATACTGTGGCGTTGCTATGTATTAGAGTAAACAAAACAATCAAAAACGGAGCTCAAAAAGATGTTTGGATTTTTAATAATATCTCAATAATGTATTTTTTGTTCTCTAATTCAATGCTGAATATATTTTGAAGTCATCTGTTCTTGTATTTGTTAATATCTAAAAGTATAAAAGGGGTGAATTGGAGGTTGCCCTGAGTACGACGTGAGTTAGACCAATAGCCCTATTGTTGAACTCTTCCACAGGATATTTTCTAGGTCTCGAATTGAGGCGCAACCCAGCATGATTAATGTTACTTCGTTTTACGGTAGAGTCTCCATTACTTTGAGGATTATTCCGAGAGTCGAGGTGACTTTTGCCACTTGGTGGAGTGAGAAAAGTCACCTGCAGTGACGTGACTGTCCATTTGATTTACCCAGGAGAGTAGCACATTTATGCTCCCGAAGTTTCACGCTAAGGCTTTTTGGAATAAAGAACTAATTTTGAGGTTTTTGCAAAGTTTTGAAAAAATCTGTTTTTTAAATTGTGAAAAAGGAAAATCATGAGTCGGAATACATAACAGGTTTGTTCTTAGGTCAAGTCATTGTTTTATTTATTAAAAAATTAGGTGGCGTAGCGCATATGGAGAGCAATTTCGCTCACAAATGTTGTACTATCAGTATTCAATTATAGATAAAAAAAAAAAGCTAGGTGTTTAAATCCAATGGCTTTAACGCAGCATCTTAGTACCTACAAAATAAAAGCATGTAAAACCAAAATATACAATTAAAAATGTAGAATTTAAGACACCGAACGGCATTCAAATAAAGGTGATTTTTGTCCTTGTTTGATTGACCTGCCACACATTGAGCTCCTCGTATTCCTCTATGCAGGAATCTACCTGATCTGGCTTGTATCCCTTAGTGGTGCAACGCTCCAGAACATCGGAAATCTTTACCGTTTTACTCAATCCGGCCAATTCACGAACCAGGGCGAAGATCTTGTCCGAAGTGTTTTGAACGCTGAAAAAAAATCTGTTTTAGAGACAAACCAAAGATATAAAACATCATAAAACATACTGTGTAGTCTTCTGTTCGGTCATGTTCAACGAATCCTTGGACATCTCCAGCAATCGTAGCGCCTCCAGAACATCATCCTTATCCACCTCATCGGCCAAGCGGAGACGAGCCAGTGCTGTAGACAAACGAAGAATGCCCAGCAGATTTCTAGCAGAAGTGAACGTCATATCGCGATTGTTCCGAGCCTCCCGGCGCAGTTCCACGTAGGCATTGACGATATATTCGGACAATTCCGGTGTAATGACGGGAGTCTTGCGCTTGCAAAGCGAAATGTAACGACGGATCAAGGACATATCCAACGTCTTGATACGAGACGGTGGTTGCTTTCCGTGACTATGCACGAATGTAATGTGCTTGGCCAGTCGCAGATCGTTGTCACGATCTGGCTTGTCCTGCATCAGCCACAACAAATCAAAACGAGACAGTAGAGCTGCTGGGAGTTGAATGTTCTGTTCAATGGTACGACGTGGATTGTAGCGTCCATAAGCCGGATTGGCTGCGGCCAGGATAGATACTCGAGCATTCAAACAGGTCATGATACCAGCTTTAGCAATCGAAATCGTTTGCTGTTCCATTACTTCGTGAATAGCGACTCGGTCACCATCTGCCATCTTATCGAACTCGTCAATGCAGCAAACTCCTTGATCGGCCAGCACAAGAGCACCTCCTTCTAGTATCATTTCACCGGTAAGAGGATCCTTCATAACAGCAGCAGTTAAACCTACTCCGGAAGAACCACGACCAGTAGTGTATTGACTGCGGACCGCAAGACGATCAATGTAACCCAGCAGCTGCGATTTGGCAACTCCAGGATCTCCCATCAAACAGATGTTGATGTTTCCACGAATCTTCATTCCATCCGGACTACGATCGACACCTCCGACAAGCAACAAAAGCAGTGCTTTCTTCACGTCCAAATGCCCGTAGATTTCCGGTGCCAGACTGCTGGCGATTCTAGTATAGAAGTCATCCTTTGCCAGCTCTGCCAGCTCATCCGGAGTTAGATCGTTACTAGTATCCCCATCTTCCGACTTGTTCAAACAAACAAGACGATGTGCTTCCAGGAAAGTTTCGCTCAATAATCCAGATACCATTGCTCGGAATCCGGTTCTCTGAAGCGGCAAAAAGATGCCACTGATCACAACGTGATCTCCTGGTTGTGCCAACCGTGTTATCTCTCCACGGCACATAACCGTCAGCGAGCGTGGAATATGTCCAACCGGAACTTGATCGCTATGCTCTTGAATCTTTAACTCCTGGAACTTCATGAACTTGGACCCACGAGTCTGCAGGTACAATCTTCCGCCGGCTTTGTTCACGCGGCAGTCTTCCGATGGACAATCAACCGTAGGCATAAAGCTCATCGATGACACTGGTTGATAAGTCTCAGCTCCACAACGGTCACAAGTGTACGTCGCCACCGTCATCATAGGCTTCACCTCCGTGCAACGCGTAACGATACCTCGAACCGTTACCAGCTTTCCAATGCTTTCCGCTTTAACTTCACGGATAGAAACCGCTTTTGAGGTACTCGGAGCCTTGAAGTACACCTCATACCGCTTGACCAACTCCGATGGAATCGTGTTCCTAGCATCCCGATGTTCGCTAGGATTCCTCATGCGAGATTGCATCAACAGACGATGTTCGATGTAAATATCCAATGGATCCTTGTTAATCACTTCCCGTTCTTTGTACGAAGGAAGCAACTCAAAAATGGTATCCGAGAACAGCTTCATATAACGTCGGCAGTTGCCCTGAATAGCCTCAGCCAGCTGGTCATTGTAACTGGCGACATCGTCCAAGTCGATTGTTAGACCGACCTGTTCCCGGTGGGCAATATTGGCCAATTGCTTTGCGTACACGAAATTTTTCTTACCATCATCTTCCTCCTTGTAGAATTCCGTCAAAAATGTATTGATCGTTTCTAAAAATTTAAAAACCGTTCAAGTTTAGCTTGAGCTTTGCTGAAGTCTGAAATTCTCACCTTTATCGGCTGAATAATCCCGCTGCATTATGAATAATCTAATGTAAAAATACGACGCGCCAATAAAACTTGATTTAACGAACAGAATGAGACAAAACTTGTGAAGCTATTTTCAAAAAGGCAACCGAAAATAATGAAAATTTAAAATTACAGCAAGTCAACAGTGGCGGTGAGAAACGCAGATGCTCGAATGCGATGGCGGTCGATTCGCGCCTAAACATTCATTCGAACGAGGAAAGGGCAAAAGAGTATACAAAGAATGACAGATTGATATGCTTGGTAGCGCTGCCCAGTGGGATGAATAATATTTTGTGCACGGTAAACTCGAAGAATGCTTTTTTTGATTAAAGCCTATACAGTAAAAAAGGCTGGTTTACAGTTCGGGAAACGCGTCACGGGATTTGGGCGCCTGTGTGTTTTAAGTAGAGCCCGGGATTTGATTTCCCGTGGCGGGAATTAAGTCTACACAAAAATTACAGTTTTCCTGAAGTGTAAACCCAACCGCGGGATTTACTCCGGGAAATAAAATTCATCTCTACACACTACTTCTTCGGCGGGAACAAATCATTCCGAATTGTTTCCGGGCGGATTTTGCAAGTTTGAACTCGAACAGGAAAACAATATTATAATGGAGCCAAGTTTCGAAACCGTTTTTTTCGATTTTGATGTGCTCGAAGACTTTGATGAGTTTGTCAGTCATGTTAAAATTGATGAACAGCTAACCCAGGATGAAATATATATCGAAGAAAATATAGAGTTCGTTCCAAAAAAAAAAAAAAAAAAAAAAATAGAAACGCGTAGCAAAAACGACAAAACGGAACAAGGAGAATGACATTAAAGTTGTTCTTTGCCAAGAAATTTCAAAACATTCTTGCTTGTACCAAATAACAAGCAAGAGTATTCCAAAAAATAGCTAAAGATGCTATTTGGCAACAAATCAGTTGTACTATTTCATCGTCCCTGAATAAATCCCTCAGTGTCCATCAGTACAGGAAGTACTCACGGGTAATAATCCACACATATTTATTGGAAAAAAAAACCATCTAAAATTCCACATAAGGGAACGTCCATTAATTACGTCACGCAAAAATTGACTTTTTGTAACCCCCCCCCCCCCGCCACGTTTTTTGTTTGACCTTCAAATTTTTGTTGTGTTGATCGGTCGTCTCGCCCCCCCCCCCCCCCCCCCTACACAAACCAAACCCTAATATTCATTTGTTCACACATAAACAGAACGCTCTGAGATACACATAAGAAGTTTACGTGGCAAATGAAAAATACGTGTGGCCAAACATAGTGGTTATTTGTACACAAAGGAAGTATGTGTGGTTACAAATAGATATCATTTGTTTATCAAATTGAATTGCAAAATTCATGTGTGGGACACATAGATATTATCATTGCTTATTTCAGTGCTGGGATGCTTTGAGGTAATCGATCAGATAAAAACATGCATCGTTAACGCAACAGTTAAACTAAACTTAAATAAAGTTATTCGTAAATTTCAAAAATTTATTTTGACAAAGTAAAACTCCAAAAAATGTGTGATAAATCCAGTGCGGTCTTCAAAACTGTCCATTTTTTCAATGCTTCCTGCAAGAAAAAACTTACACAAATGTAAACAATACGCAAAACCTGAGACGCAAAACATGCTTGTCACTGAGTGTGGAGAAATGTGGAGAAACGTCATCTGGAAAATATCCCGAACCAAATCCCGAGCGAAATGCCGTTTCCAAATCTCGTGATGCTTTTCCAGAACTGTAAACAAGCCTTTATTGTACACCATCTTCGACTATGTCGTACAGACTGATTACTTAGAATATCTTAATCTAAACCTCTAATTCTAGCACTAAACAAATTTTCAGACAACATAAAATCAAATTCGTTACATACATCATTGAAGGATCGCAAACACAAGTTAAATAATAATTGAATCCGAAGTTCGTTCTGCGGAACGGAATTGCCAGTAATGGGGAATTTCGGAACCGACGAGGAGTAGTGTTACACGGAATTAATTCTAGAAGATCGGGACAGTCCACATGGCCCATTATAAGGTCGAAGATGAACAGCCGTTGCAGTTTAATACGCCTTCAATTTATGAGTAGATCCACTTTTTACGAAAATTGGAGTAACATTTTTGTGAGAGAAAAAGAGATAGTATGCTTTTCTCCTCAATTTGGAAATTCCCGAGTTAAATGAAACTGGAGTGTTCATAATTGCTACCCAGAAACGCTACGAATCGCACATAGTGTCACGCCCGACTTGTTTCCATCGCACTTTCTTCCTTTGGCCACCGAAAGACGAATCAGCGTTATCAAAACGAAGCAAGAGAAATCAAAGAAAGAAAAAATTATAAGTGACGATCACGCAAATACGAGCGAGAAAAAAAGTTGGCAACAAGCGGTGCTGTTTCTCAGTATTTGCTTCGTTTGTGGCAACCGAATCAAGATATTTTTGGAGTGTTGTGTTGATTTGGAAATCGATATCCAAATCCAGTTTTTGTGGTTGCTGCACTCATGGCAAATCGGTCGAAAAAGGACCATATTTGCATTATTATCGTTATCAAGACGAAAGGTCGGAAGAAGAAAGCCAGAGGCAGAAACCTTGATGCGTCATATTTGAAAAAGTAAACGCAAGAGAACAAATTTAGTGATTTTCGAAGCGCAAAGCTAATAATTTGAACGTAAAGTTTTTTTTCCATTTTTGAGGACTATTTCCAGAGGTAAGTAAAGCAACTTCACAGCTATTACATCATAGGAGAGGAATCGAAACCAATCAGCAGGAAAGGGAGAATGGAAAAAATGGTCGAATTCAAATCAAATCAATGGTCAGCCAGGAGGGGCTTCTCTTCAGCCACAGTCATCGGGGCGCTTTATTTACGGGATTAAAAATTTATGCAATGCAACAAGAGAATGACGATTGGAAGAAGCGATAATGTGCGATTGTGTGTTTGCTTTGCGTAGTGATTTATTTTGTTTTGATCGTTTCCTGGAAGTCGGTGCGAAAAATCAATATACCTACTTTCCTCGGAAAGCCACTGCTCCGTCTATAGGGACTGTTGGATGGCAATGCCGCTGGCTGACATTGTGAAATATGTATCGATATGCAAATATGCATCCAACTACGTGGATAGCTACTTCGCAAGCTGGCAAGCAAGTGGCGACGATCCACACGCAAACGTTACAAGTTTTTGTTGCTTTTGGTGCACAAAGTGCTTGCCATTAGCGCTCTTATATTATTAGGAATTTCGAGCTTCGAGTGTTTGTTTGCCAATGTGCAAGAGAAGCAAGATTAGTGAAAGCAAGTAAATTCTGTCGATGATTCAGGTTATTTGCAAAGATGCGACAACAGAGACTGATAAGCTCACGATTGAAGGTCGTTTCATCGTATGGAAATTAACACATTGGTTTGCTAAAGACTCGCGAGCTTCCAAATAGCTAGGAAAAAGTTGTTTCAGATTGTGATGCAATGCAGGAGATAATCGGAACTAATCGAGCTTTGCTGCACGTTTATGCATGATCCAATAACAGTATTTTTCCTTCTTTTTTTGCAGCACTGTAGAGAAGCTTGAGGAGAGATGCCTCCGGCCAATAACAACAGCAATAACGATGATTTGCCTCCACCCAAGGCAGATTTCAGTGCTCCGCCGCCATACGAAGCCACAGACAACAATGCCCATCACCAGTACGCTCAACCAAATCACCAAGAAATGACCACCAAGCTACCAACATATGAAGAAGTCCAGATGGAGAAAATGATCAATCACGAGATGCCGATTCCTCCGGGCGCCAACGGTCATATGCCTCCACCACCGCCCAGTATTACCGGCCTGCCGATGGGACCAGTCGGTCGAACTCCGGGAGGACCTAATGGTCCAGCAGTAACTTTCATCGCCATTGATGCCGACGGAGAGAACATCAATGCGGACAACAGTCTCCTTGGGACGGACATTGTATTTGTGACGGCATTTCTCGTAGCATTCTTGTTCAACTGGATTGGTTTTCTGATGCTGACCTGCTTCTGTCACACGATCGCTGCCCGCTACGGTGCTCTGTCTGGATTCGGTCTCTCGTTGGCTAAATGGACTCTCATCGTGAAGCATTCAACCGATTTCGCTTCACATGAAAATTCCTGGCTCTGGTGGCTAATCATGGCATTTGGATTCCTGATTTGCGCTCGTGCCCTCGTTCAGTATATTAGCATTAAGCGAACGTGGCGTCTTCTTTCATCATCTGCCCAGGAACGGCTACTCTTCTTCTACTGAGTTTCGTGCATATCTTAGGACAAGCAGCCCATTGCATTGAGAAGATTCATCTAAAAACAAACAACTTATGTCCCAAAACGGGACTCCTAGACGCCGAATGAATGTTTTAGGACCATCTCTTTCAAGCTTACAATCAAACGCGAAAACAGCTAACGTTTTAAAGGATGAATTTTGTGATACAACAATCACCTCGATTTATCAATTGAGCCACGTTCCCGTATTCATGAATCTCCTTGGAGATTTACTTTGGAGCAATAGATATCCGCAGACACAAATCCAGCGTACACATACAACATGAACATTCCCTTCATTAGCTTCATTACACTATCAATTCTTATTTTCGGATTTTGAGTGCAGAACACCGCCACGTTAGATTGTAGTTGAATAATAAAAATTGTTGTTTTATTAGACGTTATCGAAACCTATGTAGGATGCCATTCGAGGACTAGTTAGTTGTTCAACTCGCAAAAGTGCAATCAAATCTCCGTGTGCTTCATGATGGTAGACAATTTTCACACAGAATCGGTGTTCAGTTGGTTATTTTCCTTTGATTGTGTTGATTTTTTGCCAGCCTGGAACACCTCCACCGCAAAATAAGAAATAGTTAAACAACTTGTTTTGTAATTTTAGTTTTTTTTTTTCAACTGACGCAAATTCAGATTGATTCGCTGAAACAAACAGAAAACCAACCATACATGATGAAGAAATAGAGCATATTTTTGTAACTGTATATAGGCTTTAGTGTGGATGAAGACAGATGAAAACATGCAAAATATCTATTACTATTATCGTAACTCAATTGTAATACAAGCAAACTTTATCTGAATAAAGTGAAAATGATGAAAAATGGGTGTTTACTAGTTTAAAGTATATAGTGAATATAGAACGTCTTCAGTGGAATATTAGTGTGAAGATAAAGAGAAGTAACTTTCACTTATTAGGTTACTTACCGCAGTACGTTTATAATTTGTATGGATATTACTGTGTTGAAAGTATTTGCATTGATAGACACCACACATCAAATAATAATAAAATATAGTGCAAATATGAAGGGAATCCTAGTAAAACTAAAGTGAGGTTAAACTGAGATTGATAAAAACATTCGAGCTGTTTTAAATTGTATGAAATTGGTCAGTATCGTCATTATCGACGATTTTCTTCTCTTTCTATTTCCAATTACTTTGCCTAGACAGCTTGAAAACCCATTTTTCACGAGCGCCATCTACGACGTTTAACCTCACTTTTGCGTCACCTGGATTCGTCCATTGCCTAACTTCGTTGACGAAACAATATTCTCGTTGCAGTTCAAAACCGGGAAAATCACTCGCGCAAATCAATCTAACTGTTTTTCCCGTTTTTCCGTATTGCAAACAAAGCGTCGCTTCTTGGCCTTTTCAAATTTACACATATTCTTGAGGCCCTTCTTATTTTGTAGCAATTCGACAATTATTTTTTATTAGGGCCTAACTGACAAACGTAAACAATGGCTTTTTTCTTGAATTTGTCGACCTAGGAAACTTGCCTTATTAATCTACCATAGCCATTTCGAAGAACAAGAGTCCTTCTATACGACAGAATTGGAAGCTTACATGGGTTGATTTTGTATTACGAGAAATTTACGGAAAAAGCCATTGTTTACATTTCTGAGTTAAGCCCTAATGAAAAATCTAAAGTATGCGTTTAAAAAATGGACTGATTAAAGCGTTTCTGCAAGCGATTATCCTGCCACCAGGTGGTGAATCCACCTGTGCATCGCCGATCGTAGCAGCCCTGTTGGGCACAAAAAAAAATTGGCAGCGTTATCAATCACCCAAATGGAGCGGCTGAAGTTGCTGGTGAAATACATCTTTTCGGTAAAGCGTGACATCGTGTTCATATCGGATGAAGAGACCTACTTGTCACTTGACGTCAAATATATCTTCCATTTTCAATTCCCGAAGAAGGCCTTTTTGTGGCTGACGACCAGTGAGAAGGGAATGTCCAAGTCACTTCTCTTTCCATCGTGGCTTGCGGTGAACAAGGAGATATACAGTACGAAGTGCCTGCCGTAAGTTGCTTCCTTTATTAAGAAGTATCACACGAAGGAGTATGCGGCCTTTTGGGCAAACCTGGCCTGAGCCCATTATGCCAAAAGATCCATTGGAGGAGATGGACCGGATAAAGATAAACGTTGTATTGAAGACCGCTAACACTTCTAACGTCAATAAGCTGCGACCGATAGAAAATGTTTTTTCGAACCTCAAATTGAGGATCTACTCCAATAATTTCGCTGCCAAAACGGAGAAGCCAAGACCAAGAAAGAGCTGCCGAAATACATCTTTTTATCGGCCATGGATAAGGTTTCAGTCCTATGCTGTAGGGCCCCTCGGCAGAAGCATTTTGGTAGAAAGTTCAACAAACGTATTCTGTTACGAAAATTTTTGCAATTGAATAACGTCTTGTAAATTTGTTTGCATCGCCATTCGAAATAAATATCTTTTCTAAATGCATACGTAAATTTTGAAAAGTACTGGACTTCGTTAAAATTATGTAACATACTTAAGTCTTCAAACCATTTTTGTTTTGATTCTCAGAACGGTAACGAAGACTTCTGAAATGTTTTAGAAAATATAAGACCAGCTTAGCTTTAGCTCATTTACCCAACCTTCCGTTACTAGTTAAGTCAGTTAAGATTCTACAGATTCTCAAGAAAAATTGCTTCCAATCTTCTAAAAATTTAACTTTTTTCTGCTTTTTTAAATATTTTTTAAACTTTTTGATAAATTCTGCAACACGTTAAATTTAAACAGAATTTTTTTTTTTTAAATAACTCGATTTTGAAAGTTAGTAAAAATCAGTAAAAGTTCTTCCGAAAATAATATTTGAACCGCTACATTCCAAACAAACTTTACTTCTTACTCATCTTATAAGTTTCCTGAATTTCTATGGGATTTTCCAGTAGGATAAATAGATTTGAAGTGAATGCGTTGGCATCTTTAAAACGAATAAACTGTAAATGTAGTTTTGCGAACAATATTCTATGCGTAACTGAATAACTTTTTACTTATCAGTCCGCTATTAACAGAAGGTATGGTAACACTCAAAAAACGTTTCGCAAATTTTCAAAATATTAAAAATCGTGACTCAAGACCTCAATTTCAATATAAGAGAAGCCTAAATACCCGGGCTCCGAAAAATCTGAAGAAATGAACAGTTTTTCGAAATACCTTTTTTTTATTCCTAGAGGATGCTTTAGGTCAACAAACGAAACATGGAAAATGAAATCTTTATTTTATTTCTAGATATTGATGTCTGCATAAATCTGTAACTTTATCGCAATATCTGTATAATGTCTGTAATCTGTATGAGGTCTGTATTCATGATCAAATGTTTGTATAAATACAGACATGTCTGTATATCTGGCATCCCTGTTTATGACTGCTCAAAAACTGATGGATCCAAATGAATGCTGGAAATATTTTTTTCTTGCCAACACTGGATTTCAGATTTCAAACTGACAAATCTAGAGCAAATTTTCATTAGGTCGTAAGTAACAATGTATACAAAAATGATGTTTTTTCACGGAATGACAGCTTGAGCACTCCTCAATATGAATTATACACAACATACTATGAATTGCAGCGAATTGCTGCTATGTATTATTTAACAAAATTGGCTTAAGTTACAAACTACTCCATAACGAACTTTGGTCGCATTCGTCGCTTTGTCAGTTTGACTTAAGTGCTTTTCTATGCTCCGCACCGGCCTATCGAGCCGAGTCATTTAGGCGTAAGCAACATGACAGGTGATTGCATGTCGAAACAGACTTGACGACATGACGGATGTAACGGATGCACCCGGTGGATGTAACGTGATAACTTTCCGAACGACTTATAATGTGGTCGTATTTTCCCTACCTGAAGTTAAGACTTTAAATTGAATTTATTGAAAAAATCGACCTGGAATTCAACTAAATGGAAATCTTTATTGATGCAAAGCAAAAATAGGAATTGAAACTAATTTCCAAAACTTCTTCATTGATTTTCTTGATGATAGCAATGTGTTACTTAAAACCGATTGAAAATTTACTCAAGAAATCTTCGAACTTTCTCATGCTTTCTCGGCGTATCAATGGGCATTTTTTTTTTAAATAATTCACCTACTGAATCAACATGGCAAGCAACTTTGAAGTCATATATATATTTTGAATCTGACGTTGACAGAAAATATGATTTTAGCATTGATTCCAAACCATTTTCGAACAACTGCAGAACATTTTAGAACAGTAATTCGACAAATATTTTTCATTAGGGCCTAATTGACAAACGTAAACAATAGCTTTGTCCGCGAATATCTCGTCATAGAAAACTCGCCTAATCAATCCACCACGGTCATTTCGAAGAGGAAGAGTTCACCTATCCGATTGAATTGGTGGCTTATATGGGACGCCTTTGAGCCACGAGAAATTTACGGAAGAAGCCATTGTTTACGTTTGTCAGTTAGGCCCTAATGATAAATCTTTGTCGAATTGTTGGTTGTGTACCAATGAGATGTATAAAGGTGGTAAAGAGAAAGGCGTTTGTCGGTATTAGTAACGAAAAATATTTTAACAATCCTTGATTTTGGATAGTGAAGTGAAGCTCCAGAAACAAGCGAATGATAACAAAGCAAGTTTAGTTTATGTCCGCATCCTTTTACTGCAGAAGAAGGCATTTTTTAGCCGAAACCTTTTAAAAACTATACCAAATACCGAAACTAAACATTCTGCCTTGTGATTTGCTGCTGTTGTGAATTGTTGTTTTAGGAGATCTACGTCACCTATGTTTACAAACCACAGGCTGTGCATCATCTCACGAAAACAATGACAGTATTTTGCATTGTACTAATTAGGCTTAGTGACCTTGAACGCTCGCACACTAAAGCGCCATTTAGATCAAATAAGTGCAAGTAAGAAAGAAAATCTTTTGGAGGAAAACAAACCGTCATTCCTCTGCATGTGCCAGAAAGAGTGAGGTGATTAAACGTCAAAAAGCCTAATACAACTGAACCACTTCTGCTCCACCTGTATAGATCTCATAGGATGTGTACAGATACTTTGAATATACCTTATTTTAACCGTGTGACGTATATTAACGTATAACTTCAATGTAAATAGAGACCAGGAATCGAAAGGAATGCCATATTTACAGACATGTCTTTAAATTTGCAGATTTTTCATTTTTGTTGCAGACTCTTTTAATGATGCAGACATTTAGCAGACATTTTGTCTATGTGACTTGACCACTAGTATATATCAACACATGTAAATAGGAACGCTTAAAGGCAAGCAACAATAACGTCGTGTAAAACAAAATCCATTCATTAGTCAACCTTAGGAAATTTAATGCATCGTTCATAAATTGAACCTTATGAAATTCTTAAGATTATTTGACTGAGAGTATAATCAACAATCAATGTGCAACTAGCGATTTGCAATTGGTTCACTGTTGTAGAACTCCTAGTTCCAAAGTACGCTCGCAATGCACTCTTGCGCTTTTCAGTACCTCTTGGAACAAGTATCTTTGTTTTTGTTTTGATTCGCTATGTTATTTTGACACAATATTTGAGAGTGTATTGGTGTGATATACGGTCTTAGGGGTGAATCATTAAGCTTGAGCCCGAGCTTGGGACCGGTGTGCTAGTACTTCATGAGCCAAAAAAAAATTCGTTTTCTTCATGACTATCCACCCGCTGGTATAATAATGCTTAATGCTATTTTGCATTTGAAATGCTTATAGCCTGTAATAACAACCATTTAAATAGCATTTTAAATCCAACTGTACAACAGATAGCATTCAAGATGCTGATATAATGCTAATATAATGCTTGTAGCATCTGAAATGCAGATTTAGAGTTGATTTACTGCATATGCTAATGCTTATTGGTTACCTGGGTAGTAATCCTTGAGGAAACAGTGGGCCATTTGGAGACACAATGGGCCCGGAGATAAGCAGCGTATAGGCCCTTTCCGAGGGTAACATGGAGTCCCTACTTATGGTAGTGTTCAATCCCATGCGTAAGAGATGGGGTTTATAAATGCAATTTTCTTATCCATCGAAAAATTCAATAATCTTCTCTGCACTGGTGTAAAAAAATTATCAAAATTCATAAACTTTGTCTAATGAAACTTCATGAGCCCACTGTTTTTTGATTTCATAAGGTCCTTATAACAGCCATGTGTGCAACTTTGGTCCTCTGAGTTGATAGTAATGATTTTCTCAGGTCATTCTTATCATTTTCATAAAACTGCCTTATGAATTTCATGCATGTTTGTGCATAATAACCATAAGGTAAATGTATGAAATGGCAAAAACCAAGCCGCATGTTATTGTTTTGGTTACTCTTAGTGAATTCAGAATCCTGATGATCCCGATATTTTCGAGGTGAAGGGTGTCCTCATCTCAGTTCTCTTGTCGTATACCAGCTGCATTGGAACCCCGAAGAACTGCTGCAACATCTTCAAGGTCTACCCGTGCGACGACGTCAGCAGATCTGTCTCTGATCCACGTCTTCAAACTGTTGGCTTCAAGACTATGCCTGCTGATCTCAATCGGATATCATACCGTACTGAGTTCAAGATTGCCTATCAGTACAAAACAAAATGGGTGCACGACGGGCTTTCTTTCACAGTCCCTCAACAGCCGTGGTGTGATTTCCGTTAGACCTCCACTGGCGACTGACATTCAAGAATGGATTTAGCTGTGCTCGTGTGTTGAAATCATCGAAGTATATGGACTAAACGAGACAACCGCCGGAACTGCTGTAACTTTTTTTTCTCAATTTTATAACCACAAATCTAGTATATGTAGAATGACAATTCCAGATGAACTCAATAAAAAAAAATATTATGAAATACGTAAATTATCACATTATTTAGCATAAGTTCCATATCGCTTACAACTAAGTACAACGAAACTCATACGGTTGCAATAAGTAAATCATTAGGAATCGTTATGATAACAATCATAGCGTTTCAAAAGGTATCAAAACCGTTTCCTTGTGGCTAAGTTTCATAAGGATATTTAATGAACTTTTCTGGGTTTTTTACATTAAGCCTAGTATGGAGCTGATAAGGAAAGACCTGAAGTAATTTTTGCCATTTTTACCGAAGTAATTTCGACAATTGCTTTAGTATGAGTGGAATGTCAGGTTTCCTTGCGGAATAATTGAACGGAGTATTATGCCACCAAGAAAAGTGACAGCCCAATTAAGTTTACACGGGCAGGCGTTATTAACGTTACAAAGTTTGTCTTCCTTTTCACCTGCATACAAGGTAAGCAATTCCGACAGTTTAAGCATTTCTTGACCATTACTTGTCCTATCCTAATGCACATAACATTTGAGCTGGATACACTGATAAAAAGGCAATGATAATATCTATGTGTCCCACACATGAAGTTTTGCAATTTGATAAACAAATGATATCTATTTGTAACCACACATTCTTCCTTTGTGTACAAATAACCACTATGTGTGGCCATACTTTTAATTTGCCACATAAACTTCTTGTGTGTATTTCAGAGCGTTCTGTTTATGTGTGAACAAATGAATATTATGTGGAATTTTACATGGTTTTTTGCCAATAAATATGTGTGGATTTTTACCAGTGTACTAGCCTTGAGTGCTCAATAATGTTAAAATTCACTATCAAACTTATCTTTGTGTGTTCAGTTTCCTGCAATTGCGCACTATGCAAAAGCCCCTCGTCGTACGCGTTTTCATTGGACGCAAACTTTTGCAGCCAACGCCATCTGACAGCTGTCAACAGACCGACGATTGCGTTTGTTCATTTCCGTGTTTTCGACATTTGCTGGTTTCGCTCTTTCTTTCCGGCTCGTACCTGAGTCTAGTGAACACACATTTTGTGTATCATTAAAATTAATTTTTAAGCCCTGTAAGTGCCGTATTCTATTTGAAATAGTGTTAAAAATGATCCTCGTAAGCGTTTCCTTGGTGTGAAAGTGAATGTCGTGAAATAAGGTTTCAATAAGTGGGAGTTTTTCTTGAAAAACGAAACTTGTTTGTCTGACGATGTGTGTTTATGAATGTTGTGGTTGACGTTTCACTCTGGCAGCAGCTCATCCGGAGTGGTGTTAAAGAAATATCTTGCGTGGTTCTCTCAGTAGATTATTTTCATCCTGGCAACTTTGGAGAACTAATTCATTGCTTTTTTGATTGCCCTCTTACAGTGATATATCGCCGCAATGGGGCGAGTAATTCGTGCACAGCGTAAAGGTGCCGGGTCAGTCTTCACTGCCCACACCAAGAAGCGAAAGGGAGAGCCAAAACTGCGCGCTCTCGACTATGCCGAACGTCGCGGTTACCTGAAGGGTGTCGTCAAGGTATGGTGTCTGTTTTCACAGTAGTTGACATGTTTTAACAACATTGTTTTTTTTGCAGCAAATTATCCATGATCCAGGTCGTGGTGCCCCGTTGGCGGTCGTCCACTTCCGTGACCCCTACAAGTTCAAGCTGCGCAAGCAGTTGTTCATCGCCGCCGAAGGTATGTACACCGGACAGTTTGTGTACTGCGGAAAGCGCGCCCAGTTGCAGATCGGTAATGTGCTGCCAATTGGTCTGATGCCGGAAGGTACCATTGTGTGCAATCTGGAGGAGAAGACCGGTGACCGTGGCAAGCTGGCCCGTACCTCGGGTAACTACGCTTCCGTCATTGCCCACAACCCGGACACCAAGCGTACCCGTGTCAAGCTGCCATCGGGTGCCAAGAAGGTCCTGCCATCGGCCAATCGTGCCATGGTTGGAATCGTTGCTGGCGGTGGTCGTATCGACAAGCCTATCCTGAAGGCTGGTCGTGCCTACCACAAGTACAAGGTGAAGCGTAACTGCTGGCCAAAGGTACGTGGTGTTGCTATGAACCCCGTCGAGCATCCCCATGGTGGTGGTAACCATCAGCACATCGGTAAGGCCTCGACCGTCAAGCGAGGAACTCCACCAGGTCGCAAGGTCGGTCTTATTGCTGCCCGTCGTACCGGTCGTATCCGAGGTGGTAAGGGAGACGAGAAGTTCAAGGAGAAGGAGAAGAAGTAAAGCGCTAGCGGGAGAAGACGGATTGCATCCTAAGTTGCTGTTTTGTGTACTGATAAGCGTAAGGATCGATATCGTTCTGCTGTTCTGAAATACGCGGGGTGTAGAAAGTATAGAACGAGTGATGGAATAATATGGAATGGTTGGAAATAAACAAGAAAATTCCAAAAAAAAATTAACTCGCAAATAGTGTCATCAATTGGATTAGAGAATTTCACAAGGTGTCCCTAACATCTGCTTCGCTTGTAATTCACTTCATTGTTGTGCGTTTTCTATTTCTATCAGGAAGGTTGGTGTACTAATTAGGAAACTAATTGGCTCATTTTTCCGATATGCGAAATTAAAAATAGTGGATTGTATATTTTGAAAGTTCATAAAAAATATCTATTTGTCTGGAGATTTTTTACAAAAGTATGCTTGAAGATATTTTTTTAAACAGGCTCAATTTAATTAACTATACAGAGCAAAATTTTCTTAAAACTAAAGATAAGAGGGCAAGGGCCGGCCGTCTCGGGGTATGATTCTAATTTCATTCTAATTGTCTACTTCTAACTGAGCGTGTTTTTACTTGAACATTTTTAAAGAAGAAAAAAAAACACCTGCAATGAAATGAAAATACCAAAACCGATCCCAACGTTGTTCTACTTTGTATGGGCTGTTTTAGTTTACAACTAGATCTGAAAAATGAAGAGCAAATTTTTGCAACAGATTTACAACTGCTTGACAGCTCTGTTCTTTTTTCACCGTGATTTGAAACATGGATGTAACATTGTTTTAAATTGGTCTTCTTTGTAGTTGTACCAGTTGTTATGACTGATGATTGTTAAATTAGCGTTTTTTGGTTTGTTTTGCAACTGTTTTTTGTAAACGCGAATTAATGAGCAACCAATATTATGATGAAATTTGTCAGAAGCAGATAATTTCCCATCAACATGAGAGGCTCTAGGAGTGGACATTAATTTCTTGCTAGAACGAAAAGAAAGTATTGATAGTTTCGTTTAGCGTACGGTAGGATGTGAAATTGAAAGATACAAGTTGAAAACGAGCGGAGGGCATTTGAACGGTAGTATGCGATCGAGCACCCATTCTTTTACCAAGCTACCCCAGATGCAGGGTAGGCAAAGGGGGGATACCCCCTTGACTGGTAAACGACTGGCGACCGATCGTGCTCATATACTACCTATAACTTCCCAAGTAACAAAAGGATAACTCTTCAACCCAAGGATTATAGCGCACAATCAACATCATTAATGCGGGATCACATCAATTCAACAGATGTCAAGTAATGAAGCGTTAGATTAGCTTTAAGAATGTAATCATGCATTACCAATGCAATGATACATTACCAATGCAATAATGCTACTTTAGCAATGTCTTATGGCATTACAAAAGATATAGCGTTAGTTCGATCTTAGTGGGGCCCTTTCCAGCTTTAATCCAACTTCAATGATGCCATAGACGTAATGCATATGCCCTATATATGCAAGCTATTATAGCCTCGTGGTTACCTTGGGTTGATCTGGTTCTAGCGATTTGTTTGTTTCCCTCTCTCAATGCCTGACAAGGATGAAAAATTATCTCCTGCTGTTGGGATTTATTTTTGCATCCACCGACTCTTTCACACATATTATTCCTCTCGTCATACTATTGCTTATAGACCTCGGAGAGGAACGACGGTGAGTGGTGCAAATACGGTCCCTACCAGTATGATTTAACCAGATTATGACAATAGCTTGATACCGGGATACAAGGCAACAAGGAAGTGCAACACAAGTTTTCTGTACATATTTTTTTCTTTTTCGATTAATAAAAGCACCTTGCTATCTGTTTGCTGTGGTACATGCGCTTCGATCGTGGGAGCAAAAAGTACGTTCATACATAAAACTAACACAATTTGGCTTGGAAGAAATGTAATGTAAAAAGTTTGTGAGCATGAGCATGATTAACCGCCCGAGGTTGCTACTCCGTTGTTGCCAGATCAGCTGTTATTACACAGAGAACCAATAGATGATGCTTGGGACTAACATACATCTTCAATGTGTAAAAACTGGTGGTCCCAAACTAAGGCAATATGGGCGCCGGCCTCGCCCGAATGCAGGTCAAGTTGGGAATGGGTAGGAATATGTTGACGTGATACTCGCTTTATTGGAAGCCGCGGAATCCACTGCACTTCCACGAGAAATCACTGGGATTTTGGATAACAGGATTGGGTGGCAGCTGGGTTCGTTTTGGTTAACGATAAGCTGTCAAGTGTAATTAGTACCGATTTACGATTTGAACCGATTTAAACCAACAGTAAGGATGCTATTGGGGCCACTCACAGAGTGTGATAGTGGTATTTCATTAGGAAAACAAGGTAATTCATCTCAACGCTTGAGAGCCAACTTGGAACGATCTACACCAACAGTACGGATGCCGCTGGAGTCTCTTACAAAATGGGACAGTGGTTTATTTGTGCCTAGGATAAGGTGACCCGACGAACGAATAATTTGGATCACCCCGACCGATCTTACCGGCGAACCACGACTTCTGATGATATCTCGATCACTCGCGCAACGTACAATAGCCAACCGAAACAATAGACAAAACACTACGCCCGATAACAAAATATTGCGGAGCAAAGTATCGACACAACCGATTCATCCGATTCAACCGATGGTCGACGCAAACCACATCACGAGTCGCCGGTATCCAATTCCGGATGTGTCCGTTTTGAGAAATATTAGATATTGTCTTCAAAATTTGGTAGAAATATGTTTTGTTAAGCTGAACAACGCATCCAGGTCCCAAGCAACAGTGAAGCCACTTGAGGTGGAGCCGAAGGCCGCTCAGGCTTTGTTTGCTGGGAAGCTGCTCAGGAGTGCAAAATTGACTGTCTGGCACTGTTGTTACAGTTAAATTTGTACGCTCCCGAGAGACCTCTTCGTCAACGTGTATGTTTGCATCTTGAGCCACAGAACAACAACTATGCACTCCATGAACCAATTCGAGAAATCATGGCAGGGTTTCAACGAGCGTTTCAATATGTTCGACTTCAACTTATCTGCTGACGTGTTTCGTCATCGGCTACTTGACTCTTTCCGTACTTCTGGCCGTAACCAAGTAATTTGAGTTTTTTATTCATTTAGCCATTTGTTGTCAGTTGAATTATTGAGCTAAATAAAATAAATAAATAAATAAGTAAAATTTCAATGAAAAAAAGGTATTTGTGATGTTTTTTTTCTTTTGAAAAGCAACAGATTATTTTAGAATAAATCTTTTACGAACTTTTTTTTTTTCTCTTCTAGTTATATTCCAAGGATAGCAGTAAGAGTGACTGAAGAACCCGTTTTGATGATTTTTGAAATAAATGGCTTTTCTAACCATAAAACCACTAAACAAATTTATTTAGATAATATTCACATATAACATATCTGTTGCATGCCAGTCCTTTATGAAAATAGTATCATAGTTGCAGTTAGGAAATTTACTTCATAATAAAATGTCATGTGTATGATATGATGATATGATGTATGATGATATGATATGATATATGATATGTACTACCACCCATTGTAGCACGGAAACTAAGTCCGACAGCAATGGGCTCTCCCCTATGTTAGACTTGATCAAGCTTTAATAACCACTCATTATCCTAATCATACCGTTGTATGAAGGGTTAAAAGGAGTTGGGTGGATCGATATGCAACATCACTTATACGTATCCACAGGGATATAAAGAATCTCCTTCCAACAACAAGACTGAACAATTGGTCAAAAGAGCAAGCTATCTAACATGAGGATGCCCCAATGGGCGGGGAGAAGAGCCCGCCCTCTATTCACAAACTGTTAGCAATGGGGAGTTGGCATTTCCACTCTCCCCATCCAGAGTGCTTCAATTGGGTGCCCTGATGGTCCCTCGCATTTCCATGAAATATTTATATAATGGTGTTTATATTTATGTTAATGAAAAATACTACAAGCATTCGTATCTATAATATATGATCTTCATTCGGTTGATCTTGAAATGCAAGAAATGTTGTAAAATGTTAAAGTGTAGAGTTCTGTGGTTCGCGCTTAAGCACGTTTTCGTTCGTGTTTCCAGCGATAGCAGCATTTCACCAAAATTTTGATTTGAAGTATCCTGAAAAAGTTTATTAAATCTATTGAAATTTTACAAAACTAAAATTTATATATTTATAAATACTACATAATGTGTCAGAAGTGTCAGGCAATTGGGTAAAAAACTACATTCTACGGAAATGGCCATATCTCGGTTGTTTATGGGCCGATTCACGATCTTTGACCACTGACAGACTTGCTATAAATTCTAGTTTCTAAGAAAAATATAATATTTCCGATTTTCAAGTAACATAAGAAATAACGAGCTGCAGAAAATTACATTTGACATAACCTCAAAGTATCCGTGATATCTCCGGTGCCCGGGAGTCAAATCAAATTTTGAATAAACATGCTGAAACTAGAATAAATTCTCCCTTTTAGTTTCATCAAAATCGGTTAATTATTCACCGAACTGTATCACTTTGAATCTGGACAAAATTTTGCTAGTCTTCTCCTTTTTGATCATCCCCTGTACATATAATAATTAAATCCCGCTATTTGACTCTACCGCTGCGATGTTAGATGATTGAAACTCAAAAATAGCGAAAATTCCAACGTGATATTATGAAATAAAGTTGATAACCTGGCAGCATAGCAAAAAAATCAAAGAATATGAGTATGACTACTGCCCAAAAAACGGAAACTCAATATATCCAAAACGAAAAAAGCCAAAAATATATGACAGGAAATTCTTCGATAGCTCTTTTTTCCCTACTGGGCCCCTAAATGACTCTCCACGTCTGTAAAATAGAAAATGTAGGATCATAAACAATTATATTTGTAAAGTCTGCATGTCTGCTGATCTTGCTGCAATAGTAGACGGGCTTGCATTATCATAGCCACGTGGGAAGAAAACAATTCAAAACCCTTACACAATACCTGGAAATTCTATGGATGATTTGTAATTATATACCGTATAAAGAATACTTCCATTTTTCGTGGTAGGGTAAGATTTCAGCATACTACCTTACCGGGGTCACGCTGCCTACATCGCCTGGGTGCGGCTGCCACCTAATGTATAGTCGACGCGATACAGCGTTTCTTACTCAACCGCTGGATGCCAGGACGGACGCTGTTTGAGCCGCACCTCCTTGGTGGAGAGACGCTCGGTACGCACCTCCTCAATCTAGCTGAAGTCAGAAGGACAACAGTACCCAGACTGCACTACCAGCTAAGTACGCAACCCTTAGCTGGCGGTCTTTGTCATCTCCTGACCCGTGGAAGCATGAGGTAGGAACTTGTGAGACCTAGCTATGTTGCAGGGATGCACGCTCCATCCCAGGTGTCTACTCGCCATTTTGCAGCCCCACTTCATAATAAAATGCCATGCTGAAATACTCGAAAATAAATTTAGCCTTTCATGGGGTCCCTGTTCTTAAGATAAAAGGTTCTGGAATGCAAAGCGTGCTGAAACTATTAATAAAATTAGAATGGAAAACATTTACTGAGATTGACAGGTACGTGATCCTAAGTCGCACCCCCTCATTTCGCTATTGTCAAATTGACAACATTGCCCATGCTACGCCAACCAGCGTCTCCATGGGTTTGGACTACCACAAGGGGGGGGTGCGGGCAGTCTTTTTGTAATCATATGGCTCGTGGAGGCATGAGGTACGAACTTGTGAGGACCGGAGGTCGGTCGCACCCTCTGGTTGTCAACTCACCATTTGAAGCACATACATAATGATTTTCAGATACCCAAAAAATTATACCTGCAAAATCCATACTATTAAATAACATTTTGCGCATAAGGGTTACGTTATGTGTAAGGGGGAGGGGGACGATAAAAATGTGTGTTGTGCTTGGGGGTTCGGGGTTCTTTTTTGAAAACCTTATTTTGCGGTTGGTTTTAAAAAAGAAAATAAAAAATACAAAAGTAGTATAAAGTTTGACAAATGAAAAAATGCAGAGTATTGTATTAATAAAATCATTTAATTCGAAAATGTCATCGAATGAAAAACAGTACATTTTACAATTACTTGAAGAACATTGAAAAATGTATAAAAGTCAAAAAAAATAGATGTAATTTAGGAAATATATGCGATGTAATGTACCAAAAACTAGCAACATGAATTTTTTTAATATCAAAATTTCTTTCCTCTCCCTTTCGTTACTAGCTTATTGCTACTAAGACCATTGTAACATTTAACAGTTCTTCATCGTAAGAGCCCCTGGGGTTTCAGTTCGTAGGCTTCTCACTTCACGTTTATTGAGCACAATAGTCGGTAAGTTTCGGACCGATAACTCTGATTTTTTTAATCTGAGCTTGCACAGATGGTGCAAACCAGAAATGAGAAGCTCACTGATGCTCGATAAGCGGATTTTGTATGAGACGAGGACACCGAAATGTTTCAGCTTAGTGAAGTGTTGCATTCCGGATGAAAATCGTGCAAAACTTTTCAAAAGGAGCTATCTAACAATGAGAGGCTCTCTAGTAAACAATTCTCTTTCGTTAGTAACAAAGTTATCCCTACATTTTTCGTCGAACATTATGCAAGGATAATATGGTTGTCCGTACCATGATCTTTCGATCTGTGGATATAAATCGGTTGAAATTATTATAATGACACCGTAATAAATGAAAGAGAACGAAAGTTTTGCGGTTATCATGGTTTCAAACTTTACGAAAAATGTTGCTGGTTAAATTTGCTGGAAATATTCTTTATTTGTTTTTAATTTCCAAATTAAAGGGTCACCCCAATGGAAAATGAAGTAATCTGTCAAATTAAATATCACATACAATGTGTTAACAGTGTCTTACGATGATAGAGGAGTGAGCCATCCTGATGAAATATCAAATGTCAACAATTTTGAATTTATTTTAATTTTTTTTACCAAAAGAACTATCTTAAAAGAAACAAGTAAACCACTCCAATGAAATATCACAGATGAAATGTTAACAATACAATAAAAACGAAACCTGTAATGTTTTATCGACATAACAAACTTTACATTACAAACTGACCAAATTTCTTCAAGCAAAGTTGTGTTAGTTTTATGTATGAACGTACTTTTTTCTCTCACGATCGAAGCGCATGTACCACAACAAACATATAGCAAGGTATTTTATTACTCGGAAATGAAAAAAGGGAAAGTGTGTTACTGTGGGGCGGACAACTATTGTATAATAGAGAATATTTTATTTTCATCCATATTTTGATCACGGCAGTTTGCGTTGTATGTTATCGTATTGGTACGTTCTATTTTGACTATTCAACAGAAAACATTAATGAAAATATCTTAATGAAGTGTTGTATGTCAATTTTTTATTTCAAATTTCTAACTTAAAGGGTCACCCTGATGCAAAATGAGGAAATTGCCCTAGTGAAATATCACATATTATATGTTAACAGTATCCTATGATAGCATACGAGATGTTTGAATACAAATGTCCTTAATATCTCATTCAAGCTCTAATTTTTTTGTTTTTGTTTTAATTTTTTCAACAAAACAGACTTCCATTATGGAAAACAATTTATCCACCCTTATTAAAGTATCACATATTAAATGTAAACAATGATCTACGTCTGGGCGATTATGAAGGGCAAGCTCCGGAAAACAGGGAAGGTCTTCAAAAACGACAAGGATTTGAAGAAAGAGTGGATGAAAGTGTGTAAGAAAGATGGCGCAAGTGTTGCACAGGATTTGATGGGTAGCGTTAAGTCCAAGGTGTGGGCATTTAGCCTAGGAGAGAAGGTTGAATAAACCAACTTTGCAAAAACATAGCTAATAAGGGTTTATTTATTCCCTGAGAGTTTCAAAAATATCCAACTTGAAATGTATTTTTGGTGATCATTGTTGTCTGTTGCATCTGCCAGGTGGTCAGCCTATTCATTTCTCGGAATTCTGGAATGACCTGGAATCCATCTGAACGTTGCATTCGGTGGTGCCTTCCACTGAATCTTTTGGATCCAGGGAAGTCTAGCATTGTACGACTCTAATTCGGTGATGTTGCAGCAATAGGACCCGCTGCTGCCTCTGCAGAGAAAACATTGCACTGGTCTGGGAGGTGGTGACAGGTGGCCAGATCCGGCCCTGAGACCCCCACACCAACTCTCCTTAGCATAGCAGGTTGGTAGCAGCTTGGCTACCTTCCTTCTGATGGCTACCGTGCTTGACTGCAACCATTTCCGGCGTTAATGGCAGAAGACCGGAGGTGATCTAGATAAACAGGTGCTAGCTTCGTTTTTAGGATATTAATCCCCATCGCTGTGACTTCCAGTCCGTAGCTTAACCACGCGTTAATGACAGTTATTAATTTGCAACCTAGTATCACTGTAAATGTTTATGTGTTTCCCAGCCAACTTCTTCAGCAGGTTTAGTCTGCTTTCACAGCTCTCGATCTCATGCTCATCATTTTTCGCAAACCTCCACACTTTGGTCCCGATGAACGATCTTGTTACGATTACCAATGGCTGCGGCGAATTAACTGTTAGTGTTGGATGGTCAGTAGCTGGGTAGCGCAGTGCTTACTCGGTCTGTTTACTGAGCAGAAGGTCAACAGTTCAATCCCAGGCCCGTCGCATTGCTTGCCATTTGTCACGTTGCCTTTTCTATCCCTCTAGAATTAAAATATAAGAAGCAATTCTCTACCAAATGATTAAACGACTCAACTGACCGTCTGCAATTTATTTGAAACATTGTACATGGTTTCGGTATGAGAAATCAAGTTTTCACATTCATGAAATTTTTCAGCTAAAAAAAAATCCAAAAAGGATTTCGTGATGGAGAATTACAACTTACTTATGAAACATTGCATTCATATTATCTCGATTAGAAAGTTGCACACCAAGAGCATTTAGTATTGAAATTACCTGAAGTATCATGGTATATTATAATAACATGATAGTCCCTTACAAAAAGAAATCAAAGTGTAAATATGTGTAAATAAGTGTAATAGTGTAAGTGTAAAGTGTAAATGAAATTTTTATTTTATGGAGTTTTGTGTGTTTCAAGTCGCTTCTAGAAATTCCTAGAGAAAGATGAAAAACTGAAATCCTGCCATTTTAAAATTTTATTTCATTCATTTTTTAAGCATATTGTTTTTTCAGTGTATTTATTTACAATGCTCCATTGATTGGCTACACTTTCTTCGGTGACTTGATTGCATTACAATCAGCGGATGTCGAGTTATGATCATTTGTAGATAACATATATGAAACGACATGTGCCCATTTGAAAATTTAGTCATGATGCATAAAAAAAAATTGATCAAGTGAAAAAACACCATTTCTGATACAAAAAAAATTCTCATGTGCAAAATTCTTCCAAATCAGAGTAAGTCATGGAAGATGGCTTCATGGCAGAATGCTGCCTTTTCATTGATCGCATCGCTTACCTCAATAAATTCCTGATCCCAAAATAAGCTAAACTGACTAACACAATTTAAAAAAATTTAAGTTATTCCTTCACGAATTTTCGAACTTTGGATCGAATGCTCTTCATCAAGTTCCGGACAAGTGTTGCATCGCATTTTTTGGACGCTTGAGCCCAAATTTTTTTTGAACTCCTGCATGTTCCCATCTGCCTTACCAGTCTTCTTGAAGACCCTCTTCACGATTGCCCAGTAACGTTCGATGGGTCGAAGCTGAGGGCAATTTGGTGGATTGATATTTTTCTCAACGAAATCTATACCCTTTTCCGCAAGCCAATTGAGAGTGGTTTTGGCATAGTGAGCCGACGCTAAATCCGGCCAAAACAGTGGAGGTGTACTATGCTTCTTATATAAAGGCAACAATCTCTTCTGGAGACACTCAGATCGATAGATTTCCGCATTTATAGTTCCGGTAGTGTAAAAAATTGTTGACTTCAAACCACAGGAACATATTGCTTGCCATACCAGTACCTTTCGACCGAATTTCTCCACTTGAATTGACTTTCCACATCGCTCACATCCTCCCCAACGACGGCAGTAAAGTATTGTGGACCTGGAAGGGTTTTTGAGTCCTCCTTTACATAGGTCTCATCGTCCATCAAAACGCATGCATCCGGACCCTGCAAAAGACGCGAATACAATTTCCGGGCCCTTGTTGCTGCTCGCTTCTTCTGTTCTGCACTTTGTTTCGAGATTTTCTGCTTCTTGTAGGTCTTCAGGTGGTTTCGCCTCTTGATACGCTGGATCATTCCGACACTCGTTCCTGCTTTTTTGGCCAAATCACGTATTGACATTGATTTGTTCTTCATGATTAGAGATACCACTTTCTGCTCCAGTTTCGGGTTGGAAGAACCGGGTTTTCTGCCTCTTCCTGGTAGCTCATCCAAAGAATAGTGTTCCCCAAACTCATTAATGATGGTTTTAACACTCGCATGATGAATTCCAAACCGCTTCGCCAATTTTCGCATAGTAATACCCTTCTCACTTAGCCATGTGTCCAGAACCTTAATTTTCACTTCCTTTACAATACGCGACATTTTGAAAACGCAGAATTTGAACCGCACAAACAAGTAAACAAAAGAAAGCTGACAGTCAAACGCACAGCATGCAGTGTTCAGACCATAAAAAACCATCACAAATACATGCGTACAACGCAAATGTATGTGGATAGCTTATATTCGATACACTCCTTAGTAACAATAACTGTCAAGCTAATCATTCTTCCCCTTCCTGAAGTCGGTGAGGACAAAACAGCTAGACAGCAACCTTAAGACTATTCAAACGAGAAATATAAAAAGTGACTTTAGGGACCATTATATTAAAAAAAGAAGACATTACAGGGTGTGGCAGGAAAAAGGAAATCTGAAAATGTTTTAACTTTAATATTGGGTTATTTTTTGTGACCAATGAATTATTTCTGATGACAGTGTATTTGTTCATGTTTACTTTTCAGTTCTGCATCAGAAAATCGGGAATGTTTTATTGCAAATTTCTGGAAATTTGTTTGTTGATCGCCCACAAGATGCCGAAGGAGGTTTTCAAGGTGATAGGAGGTCATTTGGCCAGAGTTTATCGCATCAAAATATACCTACAAGGTCCTAAGCAGAAAGCCGGACATGTAGAGACCCGCCGACTGGTGCCATGATGTTTTGCTTGGTGGCGTCCAATGGTTTGAAAATCAAACTGCCTGTTTACAATGATGATGGTGTTAAAATCAGTACCGAAATGTATATCGGAATTTTGACGGACCAAATACTTCCTGGGAGAACGCCAACTTCTCTGAGGATCAATGCGTTCTTCTACAATAGGATGGAGCGCCATGTTACACGTCAAACCGGACCCAACGATGGCTGATGGAAGCCATGAAGTTTTGGTCGAAAGTATTTTGCCCCGCCCGAACCTTAACCAGTTGGATTGTTCGTTTTGATCGTATGTTGAAGCACAAGCCTTTAAAACATCTCAACCTAATGTCAAAACCATGAAGTATGTCATGTTGCGTGATGTAGCTTCCAGCGTCGTCTTGAGGATGTCATTGATAAAAATGGAGGACTTTTTTGAGTTCATTTGATTGAAAGGCCCTTATTGAAGTTCACTCGAAAATATTGATATTAGTACTTAGAGTAGTTAAAAATGAGATTTTAAAGAAATATCATGTAAAGGCGACCCCGTCGTGGTAGTTAACATCCACGCCTCTCATGTCAACGCCAAATTACGAAAATATCCAAAGAGATGTTTGAGTAACTACTACGGGAGATCTGGTCTCGATAGTCAAGAAAAAAAAAGGCATACCGTAATTTTTTTTCATTTTTTCCTGCCGCACCCTGTATCGAAACCCAATGGTACTTTCAGTTGATTTTAATTTTTTTTTTTGATTCAGATTCTAAAATTTGTTTTAGAATTTCAGGAGCAATTTACAGAATGGCTTCACTTCTGGCCTATTGTACTGTTCATTGAAGAAAAGGACACCTATTTATCAATGGTTTAAGGTTAAAACTTAACGAAAAATTGTGAATTTTCACTAAGTGTGTAAAAACATTATTTACTTTGGCAACACACCTGACAAATCGAAAAAAATAGAGAAATTTCAAACGATAGGTCGAATGAGCTTATCAACTCGCACATTAATTCTGCACAAAAGGATTTTCCGAAAAGTTGTCGTTTCGAGAAATGGAAAAAAAAGCGTGAAGTGCACGAAATCTGCAGTTTTCAAGATTGTTAAGAAGTTTGGAGAAACGTGTTCTCTTGAAGATTTACCGAAAGCTGGACGCAAAAAGGTGACATCGGACCAGAAAAAGTAACTGCCAGCGGTACGCCTGTTGAAATCCCATAAACTGTGTTCCGTTCGGGAAATTGACAAAAAAGTGGACACTAACGTCGAAACTGTGCAGAATATCAAAAAGCGTAGCAATATCGGAAACTAAAAAAGCAAAAAGAATCCAAAATTACGGATTCACAGTAAGTTTCTTTGAAAATACTGTCTTGGAACTTGTATAACGTTCTCCTCCAAAAACCGAACCGGTGCATTTTGATGGACGACGAGACGTACGACAAATTGGATACCAGCACACTTCTGGGGCCGCAATTGTTCAACGCTGAGCAGAGGACGATGTGCCTGATGATACGCGATATATCCGAACAAAAATAAATTGGAAAAGGTGTTGGTGTGGCTCCTGGGGCTTGAAGAATTCTTCAGGGAGATAATAAGAAGAAGAAAGGGGGAGGAAAAAGAGGGAAGGGGGAGAGAAGGGGAGAGGGAGGGGAGGAGAGGAAGGGAAGGGAGGGGGGTATTTCACAACGGGCACAATCAACGGTGAAAGTTGCAGAAAAAGAATGCATCAAAAATGGCTTCTACCCATAGAGGAGCATACGGATTCTCCGTGTTTTGGCCGGATCTGGCATCTGCTCACTACGATTCTGCTAGGTTGGAGATGCTCAAGAAGGAAAAAGTCTATTTTGTCGAAAAAATGTCAAAATCCCCCAAACTGACCTGAACAGCGTCCTTTCGAAAGATACTTAGGCAAAATTAAGCGGCATCGTAAGAAAGATGGAAGAGAAGCAAGCTCTGTTGACTGCTTCAAGAAAATTCGGTTTGCATCACAACAAAAAGTTACGAAGAAAAGTTGTACCGAATTGAATGGGAGGAATTGAGAGAAAAGTCCGAGCGTTTCTTGAGAAATGAGAAGTAAATATTCAAACTCACGTGAATTCTGTCATTTGCATGTTGTGTTTCATTTATATAAAGCAAACTTATGAATTTGTTCGACAATAAATATTTTACTTTGAGGAACAGGTGTCCATTTTCTTTAATGAACATGATCTTATTTTTCCTCACTTTGAAAAAAAAAAAAAGCTATTACGAGCGTATAAGTAGAACGATCGTTTTTTTATTTTTTTCGATTGATTAATAGCTTGGGACGAAAAGTAATACATTTAAATGATTTATTCGACATCGAGAAAAATAACTTTGGTAGCACAGTCACGAAATCACTCGCAAAAGTGTTCGAAAAGAATAAACAAATATGAAGAAGAAATCCCAAAAGCATATGAGAGAAAGTTTTTCACAAAATTAGTTTTTAGCACGGTTAAATGTGAAAAAAAATGGTTTTAGCCGATAGAGGATTGGTGAATAGATCACCACAAAAAAATTCTCTTCAAACTAATGAGGTAAGGGTTTAAAACAATAGTTTAAATTGTACAGTTTCTATTGTATCAAATGTATGGAAAGGAAGGAAAAGTGGGATTTTTAGGCACCATATGTGGCTTAATGCGTGCATTTAAAAAAGCGACTAAATGTTTCGATTTTTCATGCGATTACCCTGCCACCTGGTGGTCGGTCCACCGGTCAGTAGTCAATATATACTAGTTGCCTATATACTGAGCTCCATTAGTTTGTTCAAGGCAGCTATGGCGAGAACAGTGAAACAACTTCGATCTATGGTTTGTTCGTACCGCCTGCTCCATCCGGGCCTAAAAAAGTCGGCCATCGTGGCCCACTTCGTGTCGGCCGGATACGATCGCGGAAACATCTACAAGATTCTAGCACTTCTAGAGAAGGGAGAGTCTATCGAGCGGAAGCCTGGTTCCGACCGTCCGACCGTTTTAAGCGACCGGAGGATTCAACAGAAGCTCAAACGGAAGACGGAAGGCAAGGTGGCCACTTCTTTCCGTGCGTTGGGCCGGGAGGTCGGTGTGACCGGCCAAACGGTCGAGAAGTATTTAGCCAAAATGGATATCCACATGTGGAAGCATCAGTCCAAGCCAGCCGTGTCGGAGAACCAACCGGAAACCCAGAAACAACGGCTGAAGATTCTGGTCAAAGTGATCTTCCCGGCAAAGTGGAACGTACGGAAGCATTCCAACCCTCCCAACGTGCCCCAGCTCCGCCCAATCGAGAAGTTCTGGGAAAATTTGAAGAGGAGAGTTCATTCAAATAATTTCGTGGCCAAAACTGGAACTGAAGAATATACCTACAAGCTTTTTTTAGACCTATGGCCTAAAGTTCCATGTAGCTGCCGTAGAGAGTAGAAATATTTTTGTGAAATTTTTAATTTCTTAATGAATAAAATGCAATTTGGCAATTCAAAATAATTTTTTTCATTCTTTTTCACCATCCATCCGAAAAAAAATCGGTTATTTTTAATGCGATCTTGAAATGTATCTGCATCGAAAATTTGATTATGTTTGTCATTTTTCATTGGGTTATGTTAATGGGAGCATCAGCATTCCACGGCAAAATCCACCATTTTCACCACACATGCTTCGAAAGACCTTCAATCAAATGAAGCCACTGGGACTCATCAACTCAAGATGAGTTTTCACTTCCACACAACCGTCCGTGCTACTCATTTTAAACTCCCTGCCATCCACTGCCGAAATTAAGATAATCATCCGACAAACAAGATCAATATTCCAATTGTATCCAGAGCTTTTCGACTCTTTTTTTTTTTCGTTAGTCCAACCTCGACTCCAAGCTCAAAAGTGATTGATCGAAACAGACTGTTGATCGAAACAAACTATTACTAGCGTTGAATTAGTGACCAAGTCTCTAAAAAGCGACCTGCTACCCGGCCTGTTTTAACCAATTTTCTTCTGATTGTTGCGTCATCCTGCCGTCGGTTTCCTTCTGATCATGGCTTTGTAGCGGTCAGCTGACGTTCCTTGACCATTTAAATATCGTTTTTGCAATCCAATTTGGCAAATCTCTCGTTTTTTCCTCTTCGCGGAGTGAAAAAATTTCAGATGACACTGTTATTGAGAACCACTCGAAACACTATTAGAAAAAAAAAGAAAAATTTTTGAATTGAAATATTTTTTTAATTTCACACTCTTTTTTTTGCATTTAGTTCTTAACTCCTTCGTCCTTCGCAGAGGTACTTTGTTCTTCACGACGAAATAACGCCACAACGCCTCCTAAAAAAAAACATCACACTTGTACAAATCTGGTACCAGGTTTTGGAATTGTGGGGAAACCTCAATTTAAAAAAATTAATTTTTTTTTCAACTTGTTCAAGTATTCTCATTTACACTAACGTTTGCATTTAAAAAATCGAAAAAAAACTGTCGATTTTTCAGGGGTTTTTACCTTCACCCGCACTGACGAAACTACCCATGCAGCATCGACCAGTAAGTAACCCATGTGTCAGCAGACAAAATTTGACAGCTCTATCAGCTCGAACTCTAACCGTGATGGCAAAAACAGTGAAGCAACTCCGTTCAGAAGTGTGCGCGTACAAAGAATGGTACCCCACCGCGTTGAAAACGGACATCGTGCGGCACTTTGTGGACGCCGATTACGCCCTTTGCGGCATCTACAACACTTTGGCACTATTAGACAACTATTAGAGCATCGAAAAAAAAAAAAAAAAAAAAAAAAAGTGACAAGAAGCTCCAAAGGATACTGAAGAGGAAGACCGAGGTAAAAGTGGCTACATCGCTGAGTGCGCTTGGCCGGGAGGTTGGTTCAATCGGCCAAACAGTGAAAAAGAAGCTGGCGAACATGAACATACACGTCAGGAAGCGGAAGTCACGTCCACTGGTTTCGGAGCTGCAGGCAATGACTTGCGAATCGAGACGTGGCGGTGGTGATAGATGACGATACCTATCTCACGCTGGATGGCAACGACTGGCAGGGCACTTCGAATTTTACTTCCCCCACGAAGGAAGTGAGCTCCGAGGTGAAGTTCATTTCACACACCAAGTTCCTCAAGAAGGTGCTGCTGTGGCTGACAATCAGCGAGAAGGGGATGTCAAAGCAGCTCCTCTTTCGCTCCGGACTGGCCGTGAACGGGGAAATTTATAGTACGAAATGCCTGCCGGAAGTTGCGTCGTTTATCAAAAAATACCATAAGGGCAAAGACGCGGTGTTCTGGCCGGATTTGGCGTCAGCCCACTACTGGGGAAGCGATCGTTGGAGGAGATGGAGCGGCAGAATATCGCATTGGTACCCAAGTCGGCGAACCCGATGAGCTGCGTCCCGTCGACCATTTCTTTTGGGCCAACCTGAAGCGTAAGATCTGCTCCAACAATTTTGTCGCAAATGAACTGAGGAGGAATTGATAAATAAAACGAAGAAAGAACTCAAAAACATGCCTACACGCATATTTTTCGTCCACCATGGCTACTATTCCGGTTAACTGCCGAAAGTCCGCTCGCAAGGGCGTAGATTTTTTTTGCAAGTAAGCTTAAATAATTACCTTCACAAGGGAAATTTATCAAAAGCAATTATCTGTCTTAGCTTTTTTTTATCGCCATCCGAAAAAAAAGTCCATTTTTTTAATAGCAGACGTTAATTTTTTGTCCATGTTCCCAACTATGGATTGTTGCCTGGATAACTTAGAAGAAATATAGTTATTAGGTAAAATTTTCAACGGAAATGTATGAATTATATATTTTCCAGACGGCTCATCTAAACACAAACCAAAGGAACAAAATCTGTGTAGAGTGAATTATAATGTTTTATATCGAAGAGCCAATAAATCATATGTGAATATCTCTTATGAGTTTCAAAGCAGTTTTAGTTAAGTTTGTGTTAGCAGTAATAGTTTGATGTTGGGTAAAGTGAACACAGCTGTAAATGCTTTAAATCAGAAAATCAGGGGAAAAAACGGACGAAGACTGCATTTATTAAAAAAATCGATCGGGACGAAGTTGCATCCATGCTAAAAAAAGTAATAAAACACCAGTTAAAGGCTTCCGTGTAGTCAACATTCTCATTCCGATCACACTGAAAATTACCGAATCCCTGATTCGAGTATAGGCAACCTACAAGATGATTGGGTTTCACTTGCCAATAAAAAAAAAAAGGTATGCGATGGAAATGGTGATCAGAAGAGATTGCTTCCTGACCCGGCAAACCACCGATAATTGACAATGCGACAAACAGGGCCCTTCGGTTTTGATGGCACCGGTGCCCAAGTCGTTTTCGATGGAGGCACGGCATATCAAGTTTACACCCACTTTTATGGTAGGCAATTTCGCAGCCGTCGTAAATTGAATGTTCATTGCTCGTTCAATTTATTCATTACCTGCAGCAAAAATCTATAAATAATTGATTTTACGAAAATGATTCCCCGTGTCGGAATGCAATTTGCATTCATTTGAGGCAGGGAAAGCAGTGGAAGTGGGGGGCGTGGATGGTTCCGAGATTTTTTCGAAGAAATCAGACAATGCTGCACGGCGCTGATAAGTGTAGCATCTAGCACGAGCAATTATTTCCCCACTGGTGTGAGACTTTATCGGCTCGTTTATTGGATCGTTCATTTCTTATTACCTTTCGTGGTACACGTTGAATATAATATTATTTTGTGGCGGTGTTGCTACTAGTTGTGAAAAAAAAAACCATGTAACACATTTCCTCCCACTATGAATTTTCATTGTGATGTAAATATTGATGCCTGTAAAATTGTATTTCTTTCCGCACGAAGTAGTAACATGTAGGAAATAACGGGTGGCCACCAAATATCGGGAATGACTTCACTTTTAAGGGGGTTGGAGGTCTGCGTGTGGTGTTGGGGGGGGGGCCGTGGTTTCTGGGCATTAAATGCTGTTTTTGGTTGGTGGTGGTGGAGAATTGGTTGCGTTTGTTGTTGTTGTGGGCGGTTTAGTTGGTGGGTGCGTTGCCAGTGCGGAACTGGGTTCGCCCTAGGTCCGCCCTAACAGCTGTCAAAACGTTTTTTTATTCAATCGGGTCGGACCTGGATCCGCTCTGGATCCGACTCAACATCGATGAGGTTCGCTCTCAAGTTTTTTCGAGGTCCAACCTGGGTTTACCAACACAGACAAACATGAACTGTCAAAATAAAATGTTTATGTTTGTTTATGTTTATTTTTTGCACTAATACCATCATACTGACTCGACTCTGGATCCGTTTTCGTTCGGTAATTGCGAGTCAGAGTCAGACCTGACCCAGGTTTAAAACCGAAAACGACATTAGACTGTATGAGTTTTCTGTAACGGTTGTCAATTTCGATTGTCAACTTTGACTTCAACTCGTTGACGCCAAATAGTTATTTTTCACCAATCTAGCAATATCAGACAAATGAAAACTGTTAAGAGTGTTATATTACAATGACGATATTGGATATCGGACTTACATCAATGTTTACGAATATATTTAAATTCAAACAGAGTTGATGTTGATGTTTCTGATGGCTTATATTGTTATGAACCTGACTTGAATTGAGATCCAAATAAAAATTAACGCTGTGATACAAACAAATCGAAAGTCATTTTCAATTTTCGCATAAAACGATTTTATGCGTCAAAGTTATAAGTAATGAAGATCTAAAAAAAAGGAGTGTTGTTTAATATGGTGAAGATAAGAAACCTGCGGATGTTCAGATCTGTGTTGAACCAAGCAAATTTATTGAAAATTTTCATAAACGTTTTGGCAATTTTGCAAGTTATGATGATGATTTTGATTGTTATATTGAATACTAGTGTTGTGAAAAATAATGTTGATGTTTAAGTTGGCAACATTGTTTGCAATGGGATGATTTCTGGCTTGTTTTTTTTTTAAGCGATCAGCTTTTAGCATTTTTTTTGGAAAGTCTAAAGTGCTTTGGTAATAACTGACAAAATAGATCTAGAAACGCATGAGACGATGATGAATTGAAAAAAAAGATATACGAGACGACAAAATTCAATGATGCAGAAAGTGGTATGATTTGAAAAAAAAACCAATGCGATGATTGCTATGTAAGCTATCATGTTGAAATATTGGCGTAATGAAAGCTCACTGTTATGTTGGAGTTAATGAGTTTGTAAAGTCGAGGATCATGCTGAATTACCCGAGTTCTTTTAACATAACGCTCTTGGATAAGATATCCTTAATATTTAATTTTTAGTAACGTAAAATTTTGATAGAACAATAAAACAAAAATACAAAATGCTACTTTTGTGCATTTTTTAAGAATCATGAGTATGCAAATAGAAATATTGGATTGAATTATTATAAACTTCAAATTAATAGAAATACTGACGAATTATAATCTTGAATTCAATAGTGTTGGCTTCCGAGAATAATGATATTTTATAGACATAATTTTCTAAAATATACCAATTTTAAAGTACATTGATTGTGTTAATTGAAACAGATTATGGGATACTAAAGAAACTAATTTCTGGTTACCCTGTTATTAAATTTGTTGAATATTTGCGTTAGATACTGATTTTCACGATCCGCTGATGAAAAGTGGAACTTGCAAATAAGGTTTGTAATACGACTACGACGATAAATACGACTGTATCATTGCAAACAGAATGCAAAGTGCTTTAAATTATGTCTCTTCGTGGTGTGATAAGGAAGGCTTGAACATAAACCCTTCCAAAACTACTATTGTGCCATTTACAAAGAAGAGAAAATACTGTATTGAGAACTTAAGGTTGAAAGGCACACATTTGGTACTTTCAAATACAGTCAAATACCTTGGAGTATTTCTTGACAGCAAACTAAATTGGAACTTTCATTTAGAGCAGACAATCAACAGATCGACAAATGCTCTATGGATAGCCAAAAGAACATTTGGTAAGCAATGGGGACTAAGGCCAAAAATGATCCATTGGATTTATTCGGCAATTGTGAGACCCAAGATTACCTATGCTTCATTGGTCTGGTGGCCAAAAACAAAAGAAACTGTTGCACAAAGAAGGTTAGAAAAGCTTCAAAGACTAGCAACTTGTTCAATTAGCGGTGCAATGAGAAGTACACCAACGAAGGCACTGGATGCACTACTTTTTATGTTGCCATTGCATCAATTCATACAGTTAGAAGCTGAAAAGAGCGCTCTAAGGATCAGAAGGTTTGCGAACCTTTTAGAAGGTGATCTAATAGGACATCTTAGCATTCTAAAAATTGTAAAATTTAATCCTTTCGTTATGAACAACGAAGATTGGATGGAAAAAAATACAACTTTGATTGTTCATATCAAGTTATTGATCCTGGGCGTGATTCGTGGGCAAGAGGTGGCCCAAACCTCCACCAAGGATCGATTGTTTTCCATACAGACGGTTCGAAAATGAACAATCAAGTGGGAGCTGGGGTAACTGGCCCAGGGATTAACCTTTCAATCCCAATGGGAAAGTGGCCAACTGTATTCCAAGCTGAAATTCAAGCAATTCTGGAATGTTCTGCTATATGCTTACGCAGAAACTATAGATATTCAAATGTATGCATTTTTTCGGATAGTCAAGCAGCTCTGAATGCTTTAAAGTCAGCAATATGCACGTCCAAACATGTTTGGGAATGTGTTCAATCACTTCGGAAATTGTCTTGTCGTAATCAAGTCAATTTGTACTGGGTTCCTGGTCATTCTGGAATTGATGGAAACGAGAAAGCCGATGAACTAGCAAGACTCGGATCGTCTCATCAGTTTGTAGGACCTGAACCCTTTTGTGGTGTATCTGCTTCTTCTCTTAGAATGGAGATGAAAGCCTGGGAATGCTTGAAAGTGGAGACAAACTGGAACAACACTTTCAAAGCTAGGCAATCAAAGCGGTTCATTACTCCAAACATTTCAATGACTCGCAAGTTACTAGATCTTACCAAAAAAGATCTAACAATATATACAGGCCTTATAACCGGTCACTGTCCGAGCCGTTATCACTTGAAGCTGATAGGAAAACTTCAAGATGATTCATGTCGATTCTGTAACATGGATAGAGAAGACTCGGAACACTTGTTATGCCACTGCCCGGCAATTTTCAATAATAGGCTGAAGTTCTTTAACAAAGGGCTACTAGAACCCCTTGAGATTTGGAGAACAAATCCCAGTACGGTAGTACACTTTATTCGGAGCGTTATACCGTCCTGGGACAATGCTTTAGGTCAGACTTTGACGATCACTTCTATCAATAGTGATGCGTCATGCTGAAAATAACTAAAGCAACAACAAAAAGGGGATATGTCACAATAGATCTAAAATTGGTCGCAGTGACGAAAATACCCGACACGGAATAAAGGTTTGTAATAGATCTAGGACATGATTAGGCATTGTTGTTTGAATAGCTCAAAGATTCAGATTTTTAAAAATAGGAGGGAGCATATAGACTGACTTTTTAAAAAAAAGAAGATTGGGGGTTAACCAAAAATTGGAGAAAAAAAATTATTAAGGGAAGTAAAAAAAAAGAGGAGGGGGGGGGAGTAGTTTATAGAATTTTTGTGGGGGAAATTTTTAAAGTTTTTTATTTTTTTTTTTGGTATAATTTGGTGGATAACTTTAGGGGGAGAAAAAAATAGTGGAAGGGTTGTGTGGGGGGCGGGGGGGACTCTGACAATCATGGCAGTAATCCGGAAGAAGACGCTACGATCGCTGCAAGGTTTTAACAACAAGGATTAGGCGAGCCAGCAGGAAGCGATCAGCAAGTTCAATTGGTCGAAGTCGTACATCGGTAAGACTCTGAAAAAGGAGGGAATGAATAGCATGTCGAAAGAAAACCAGATCCCCAGAGTACACGGACAAATCAAAACGATGAAATCCCGGTGCCACTGGATGATCCGGCAATACGGTGGAAAGTCCTTCGTTCTAGACGACGAAAGCTACTTTCCTCTGTTCAAGTCCCAGATGCCCGGAAACTGTTTCTACACCAAGCACAAATCTAGTACTCCTCCGAAGGTTAAGTTCAAATTCAAGCACAAGTTCGAACAAAACCAAGTGGCTTGGCCATCAACCAGCAAGTCTACCAAACAGAATGTTTACAGAAAATTCTCTTCCTGTTCATTCAGAAACATCACTCGGATGGAGACTGCGTGTTTTGTCCGGACAAGGCATCATCACACTACGTGAACAAGACGCTAACGTACCTGGAGAGCCAAAATATACCATTTGTGCCAAAAGACCGGAATCCGACTAATTTTCCGCAGTGTCCGCAGGATCAGAAGCAGCAGCTGTTCCAGTGTTGTTAGTTTTCTTTTTTTTTGTGATGCGTGCATTAGTTGATGGGCGATAAGAAATGTTGGTGGAGACAACAAGTTTAAAATTGTAACCAATCTCTATTACAGGAACTCTAGGGCACACTAGATAGAGTATGAATTTAAACCAAATGGACTGAACTTTACAATTTTTCATGAGATTACCCCGCCACCTCGTGGTGAATCCAGCTATGCATTGCCAATGGTAGTAACCCTGTTGTATGCAGAAAAAAAAACAACGTTTTCAAATGATTTGTAGCAGCCATGGCGAAAACAACCAAGCAAGTTAGCTCGATGGTTTGTTCCAGCTCCACTCAGGAGCTAAAAAGTCGAACATTGTCAGGGACTTCGTGTCCACAGGAACTAGTTAATCCTGTATTTACAACATCCTCTCTCTTCGGTCAGTGCTGCGTGACCGTAGAGTGCAGCAGATGCTGTAGAGGAAGACAGAGGGCAAGTGGCACATCGTGCCGCGCCTTAGGCCGAGAGGTTGGTGAAAAATACAAATGGGACAGAAGTACGTGGACAAGATGGAATCAAGGCCGGCTGTATCTGAGCAGCAAACATTCACCCAGAAGGAGCGGCGGAAGGTGCTGGTGAAAACCTCTTTCTAATGGATGATGAGACCTATTTGACGCTGGACGGCGACGACTACCACGGAACTGGGTTCTTTACGTTCCCCTCCAAGAAGGTAAGCGTTGAAGTCAGATATATGGTGTCCGAACGAAAATAGATGACTTTTTCTTAACAGCCGTCGAGTCCAACTTCGACGTGATAGTTCTTACCGAAACGTGGCTCAATGATCAAATTCATTCCGCTCAACTATTTGGAGATCAGTTTACAGTTTTTCGGAATGATCGTAATCGCATGAATAGTAAAAAATCTCGTGGTGGTGGCGTCTTGATAGCAGTTTCCAAAAGACTTCACAGTTGCCTAGATCCCACTCCTATTAACCCTTCGCTCTAACAGTTATCCAGATAACTACTCCACACGGGAAATTAAGTATCGACGCCATGTACTTACCTCCCGATAGGAAATCTGATTTAAGCAGCATTGAGAACCACATCAGTTCGATTGGCGCTGTGTTATCCCGTTTAGATGACAACGACTACGCTTTACTATTTGGCGATTACAACCAGTCTGGGTTGGTTTGGAATGTTCCCATGCTTGGTCACACCACAATTGACGTTCTTCGTTCGCATATGCCACCCGTCTGCTGTGCTTTTATGGATGGATTTAGCCTTCATAATTTAACGCAAATAAATTCAACGTAAAATCGTATCTCGAGACTGCTTGATCTTGTGTTGGCAAATGAAGCTGCTTTAATTGAATGTGCTATTGTCGAAGCCTCCGAACCTTTAATTAACCTCGACGCCGATCATCCTGCGCTGGAGATTACTATCAATCTATCAGTACCTATTACCTTCGATAACATCGTTGATCCACATGGCCTGAATTTTCGTAGAACTGATTTTGCTGCTATAAGCCAATCTCTGTCCCAAGTCAATTGGCAGTTCCTTGACTCGTGCTCCACTATCGATGAAGCGGTAGATTTTTTTGATGAGGTTCTATATCAGATTTTGTTCCACTGAGGAGACCTTCTCGTAAACCTCCTTGGTCTAATGAGCATGAGCATGAGCATGATTGACCGCCCACGGATGCAATTCCGTTATTGCCAGATCAGCTGTATTTACACAAAGAACCAACAGATGATGTTTGGGACTAACATACATCTTCAATGTGTAAAAACTGGTGACCCATTATAAAGCAATACCGGCGCCGGCCGTGCCCGAATGCTGGTCAAGTAGGGAATGGGAAGGAACGTGTTGACATGATACTCGCTTTGGGGGAAGCCGAGAAATCCTCTGCACTTCCACGAGAAATCACTGGGATGTTGGATAGTTGGGGAAGGGTTAGCAGCAGGGTTCGTTTTGGTTAACGATACGCTGAAAGTACATACCTACACCATCCGCCAAAAGCAATAGACCGCTCAAATGTGACTGAAAATAGACAAACATAACGAAAAACAAAACAAAACAAAAGAGACAAAATAAAATAAAATAAAACAGGATATTATATATTGTCTTCAAAATATGGTAGAAATAAATAATGTGTTGCTTTGCAAACCGGCTCTCCTCGATGTCCTAGATGGCCACGTCCTGCTGGACCCACAGCTGCTGCCGTCGGCACTCGTCCACATCAACCCGGCCGTCGCCGACGTGTCGGAAACCTTCCGGTAGTAACATGATATCTGTGTCTAATACACTCTTCTTGCACCGATTAATTTACAAACTAGGCCTGCATACCGAATCAAAATTCACTTTGGCACGGTTGTGGTATTTTTCTTTAAAATCTAGTTCTAGATATTTGCACTTGGTTGCAGGAAACAGAATCAATAAGAATAATAAACTCGCTTATGACCTCTAACTTTACACGGTTGCTAAACAATCATCGTAAACCTCCTTGGTCTAATGCTCATTTACGGTACCTGAAACGCGTGAGATCGAAGGCTCTTCGTAAGTACTGCAAAACTCGAAATCAATTCACAAAGCGAATTTTCTCGACAGCTAGTACCCATTACCGAATGTACAATCGTCTTCTTTACAAGAATTATTCAAAATGAATCCAATCTAACCTTCGGCACAACCCAAAGTTGTTCTGGTCATTTGTGAACACAAAAAGGAATGTTAATGGGCTACCGGTTGAAATTCATCTTGACAAAAGAATCGCCAGCACACCAGTGGACAAATGTGATATCCTTTCTGAGCACTTCAAAAGTGTATTCAATAACACCATGCCAGCATTGGAGCAAGTCAGCGAAGCACTCAGAGATACTCCCAGAGACGCGTTCGACTTCAATATTCCTGCGATTACATTGGACCTCGTTGAATCCGCAATCTGAAAGCTGAAAATCTCAAACCTGACGGAATTCCTTCATGTGTAAAGAATTGCTCTGCAGTGTTTACGATTCCTCTTTTGAAGATTTTCAACATCTCGTTACGCCAGGGAAAATATCCAACACGTTGGGAATCTTCATTCATGTTCCCGCTTTTCAAGAAAGGAGATAAACAAAATGCCGACAATTATCGAGGAATTACATCGCTCTGTGCCTGCTCAAAAGTCTTCGAGATCATCGTCAACGACTTGTTGTTTGCTAGTTGCACACACTACATCTCTCCTGAACAGCATGGATTTCACCCCAGAAGATCGATCTCAACCAATCTTGCACATTTCGTTTCCTCATGTCTCCGGAATATCGAAGCTGGATCTTAGGTCGACGTTGTTTACACGGATCTCAAGGCTGCTTTTGACCGGGTCGACCATACTATACTTTTGGCAAAGTTAGTCAACTAATATGTCGGGCGTACCTCAAGGCAGCAACTTGGGACCACTGCTGTTTTCAATTTTCATCAACGAGGTTGGACTGATACTTCCACCTAACAGCAGGTCATTCTATGCAGACGATGTGAAAATGTATGTGGTTGTACGATGCTTCACTGATTGTTTACGACTACAGCACTTGATCAGTAGCTTTGAAGAATGGTGTTCTAGAAATTTCCTCACTCTGAGTGTTAACAAATGCTTCACATTCCATCGAAAATGGAACCCAATTGCATTTGATTACATGATAAACAATCAACCTCTGCAGAAAGTTGATACGATTCGTGACCTTGGAATCACGCTTGACTCCGGTTTGACATTTAGACAACACTACACCGATGTGATTACCAAAGCAAACAGACAGCTCGGTTTCATGTTTAAGATCTCCGACGAGTTTCGTGATCCCACCTGTCTGAAAGCATTGTACTGCTCTCTCGTGCGTTCTATTCTGGAATTTGGAACCCTTGTGTGGTGCCCGTATCAAAGGCTCTGGATTGCGAGGATTGAAGTAGTCCAAAGAAAATTTGTTCGTTATGCTCTCCGTCATCTACCGTGGAATGATCCTGTCAACCATCCAGCGTATCAGGATCGTTGCTCACTCTTGGGAATTGAAACATTGGAGCATAGGCGTACAGTCATGCAAGCAGTTTTAGCAGTAAAAGTGCTACTAGGTGAAACCGACTCTCCAGGAATTCTGGCCGAACTCTTCATCTACGCTCCTGAACGAGTTCTGCGAACAAGACATTTTCTGCAGCTCGGAACTCGTGCTGCAAACTACGGCCAACACGATCCAATTTAATTCATGTCATCATGCTTCAATTCGCTGTTTGACTTCAACAGTTCCGCTGAGACCTTCCTTCACCGGATTCAGCGTAGTTGGATGGAGAGCCGCTAGTTCAGAAATCGTGGCATTTACTACGTACTGGCATTAATGGCGAAGATACTAGGCGACTGATTCGATCACGACACATTATTTAAGTATTACTGACAAGTTTTGTATGTGTACTAGAATTAATTTTGTTTTGCTTGCTTTGTATTCCTTCTATTCATCTTGATTTATGTAGTGGAAGATTTAGAAATAGGGGGTTTTTACGTCACATGGCTGTTCCCCATTACATTCCAATAAGATTTTAAGTCACTTGGCATCATATCAATAAATAAATAAATAAATAAATAAATAAATAAATAAATAAATAAATAAATAAATAAATAAATAAATAAATAAATAAATAAATAAATAAATAAATAAATAAATAAATAAATAAATATCTACCAAAACAAGTTTCCAAATAAGGTCCTACCGAGGCTGATGATCAGTTAGAAGAGAATGCTGAAGCTGCTATTATTTCCTGCGAAGCTCGCGGTGAACGGGGAGATATACAGTACAAAGTGCCTGCCGGAAATCACCTTCATCAAGAAGCATTACGCAATGGAGGATGTCGTCATTTGGCCAGACCTGGTCTCAGCCCATTATGCCAAGAGATCACTGGAGAGATGGACCGGCTGAAGATAAACATTGTACCGAAGACCGCCAACCCTTCCCAGCACGAATTCTATCCCAAGCGATCCATAGAAATTAACCTATGTGAATTTACCTCTTTTTGTATCGGAACTTTGGACGATAGAGCTCAGGTTGATGTCATCTACATCGACATAAAAGCTGCCTTTGACACTGTGAACCATGATATTTTTCTTGCAAAGCTACTTCGAGTTGACATGTCAAACAGAGTATGTAATTGGCACCGCTCGCACCTAAGCAACAGACAACTCAATGTGAAAATTGGATCAACATTGTCTACTCCTTTCTCTCCGTGCTCTGGTGTACCCCAAGGTAGCCAGTTGGGTCCACTGCTGTTCGTATTATTTTTCAACGACGTGACGATCTTGGTAGCAAACGGTGAAACACTGATTTATGCAGACGATTTGAAAATATATCTCGCAGTACGTAATGAAGCTGATTGCAGGCAACTCCGAGAGTTACTAGATCGATTCGCTCGTTGGTGCAGGTCGAACTTTCTTTAAGTCAGTATATCGAAGTGTTGTGTACTCTCGTATCGGCGGCGCAAAAAGCCTATTATGTACCCCTACACGATTGAAGGACAAGAACTTGGGCGCGTTGATAAAGTCTTTGACCACCAACTCACGTTCAAGCTGCATTACTCAGCCGTAGTTGACAAAGCCAACCGTCAACTTGGATTTATTTTGAAATTCACCAAAGATTGCAATGATCCTACATGTCTGCGCGCTCTCTATTGCTCTCTAGTAAGATCAATTCTCGAATTCGCTGGTTTGGTCACCATACGAAGCTGTCTGGATCTCTAGGATCGAATCTGTGCAACGAAAATTTGTTCGCCACGCACTATGAAACCTACCTTGGCATGACCCTATAAACCTTCCGCCTCACGAGTATCGCTGTCCTGACTGAGCATTGAACCTCTGGCGAATCGTTGTAAGATGAATGAAGCCGTATTTGGTGCCAAAATACTGCGTGCCGATAGCCCTGCCTTGCTGGAGCGGGTGAGGAATTATGCTCCAGAACGTGTATTGTGGTCACGACAATAATTTAACCTACTCAGAGAAATACTCTGAACTACGAGGAGGATAAAATACCGGCGGACTTGTGGTTACGGAGAAAGAAATCAAAGCTTGTCGCCTTACTTTTAACAATTCAATTCGTACTGCTTTATTTCGTTTGGCAAGAGCATTTATATCCGATGGGGACAGAGGGCAGAAGGCCCAGCCAGATCGTTGCCCCTTGAAAAACAAGAAAAATGCATCATCTAGTTGCTTGTGTATTGGTCAGTTGACGAAGTCTGTGAGCACCATTGGTTTTAGATCGGTATCGATCACGGGTAGGGTATCGACTCTGATTCTCGCGCCAACATAATGCGTCCACCAAATTACGAGTAGGAATTCCCAACCCATTTTTTCCTGGAACGTACTCATCGCTGTCCAGTAGGAGCCGGCGAAGCTTCCTGACGTCTCGACGGAAAATACCCTTAGCTGTTTTGACCGATACAACCCTGACGAGTCCGTCGTCTCCAGGAATGAGCTCAAGAATACGTCCCAATGGCCACTGTAGTGATTTCTCGTTGTCGTCGACTAAGAGCACAAAATCACCCTCTGCGACAATTTGGGATCTCGCTTGACCATTTCGTAAGACGTTGGAGTGACATCATGTACTCAGACTGCCACCGAGCCCGAAAGTCTTGGGCGACCTGTTGAACATAGTTCCATCGTGATAGCGAGTTTATCTGCTGTTCGAGGTGGTTAATTTCTGGGAGGTGGTTAATTTCTGAGAAATCCCTTCGCAACCTTGATACTAGCCTCCCACAATCCCCCATGACGCGGCGATCGAGCGTGTATGAAGAACCAGTAAACTCGTTTGTTGGTGAGAAAATCGATAACCTGAGTGCTGTGTTAGATTATATCAATCTGTTGGTAGAGTTCACGAAGTATTCTAGCTGATGCATGAAAATTGGTAGCGTTGTCGGAGTACATCTTGCTGGGCACTCCATACCGACAGATAAACCGTGTGAAGGCGGCGAGACAAGACGATGCAGTTAAATCCGAAACAGCCTCCAGATGTACCGCTCGTGTTCCAAGGCATACGAATAGAGCAATGTATCCTTTCGTTGGTACGGCTCCACGAGTTCTTCGTCCAACAATGTTCACTGGACCAGCGTCTGGTGGTAATTGTCCCATTTGTTATGCAATATGTGCTGGTTGGTTTTGACTGCAGATCAGACCGTCCCGACACACCTTTCGGGCGGCACTGCTACCACGCAATATCCAGAATTGTAGATTCAGTTGATGTAGTGGACTACAACATTCAACGCAGACATCTCTTTGTAGTCGGCTGATTTCTCCAGGAAAACGCGTGGTCGATTTCACCGCAAGAGAGTCGAGAGGAACAACGGAACTCAGGGTGCCCAAAACGAAGCATGCGAGCGGTTATACACAGCAAAAGTTGTATGTTTGGGTAGTACCTAGCCATAATATCGTCAAGAAATCACAGTGAAACATACGACGGCCGCAGTTCGCTGTTCTTTGTCGGTTTGTCTGGCTCTGATGGTTCCCATGTTGGTCCGTGCCACAAGAGTTTGTTTTCTCGAAGCTGATCAGGAAATGCGCCACGTGAGATCCGATCTGCGGGATTGTACAGAGTGCCCACTTGATACCAGTTGATGGATGGTAGATGAGTCGAGATCTCCACAACGCGATTGGCAACAAACGTGTTCCACCTCGCAGCACCGCCAGCTAGCCATGCCAATGCAACCTTGGAATCCGAGAATGCCCGAACTTCGTAGAACATTGTCGCAGAAAAAGCAGCTCGCACGTTTGAGATTAATCGTGCCAAAATAACCGCTGCACGCAATTCCAGACGTGGTGTAGTCATTCTGCCGTTGCCTATAGGTGCTAGTTTGGATTTCGCTCAAACGAGATGGGATGAAGTACTGCCGTTGTCGCTTATGGCTTGAATATAGATGCAACCTCCCATCGAATGCCTCGCAGTAGCCGTGCAGGTAGAGACGAGACCAGTCACGCATGTCGATCACCTTTCGTGTAATCTGAAAAGAGTTGAGAAGCGAGAACTTTTGCTCCAAAACTAACCAATCATTGGTCTACTCACCGGGGGGTGCTGCATCCCAGGCCACCTGCAGCTCCCACATTCGCTGCATAACCAGCTTTGCCTTTACTACAATTGGTGCACGAAGACCAAGCGGGTCGAAGAGACTCGCGATTTGCGATAAGATTGTAGGTTTTGTGGGCTGAAGGATCTCGGTTGGCGTGTAGCAGAAATGGAACTCATCACTGCACGGCAGCCATTGCATTCCGAATGTCTTAATTGTACTGCTGCCATTCTGCTCAATAGGAATTTTCACCTCCAAATCTGCGTCCGGAATCCCTTCTAATACCGCAGCGATGTACGATGCCCATTTCCGAAGGTGAAATCCACCGGTTGCAAATATTTCAGTGAGTTGTACCCTTAACAACTTTGCTTCTTCTTCGGACGACGCACCAGTCAGAACGTCATCTACATATTCTTTGCTTTGTCAACTGCTATCGGGTATAGTTGCTGATATGATTCTAAAAGCTGCTGTACGCATTTTGTCGCCAAGTATGATGCGCTTTTAGTCCCAAATGTTACTGTATTCAGACGATACTCTTTTACTTCTTCGTCATTGGCCCACCTCCAAAGAACCCTGAGAAAGTCACGAACAAGCTCGTTCAATCATACCATACGATACATTTGCTTTGCATCTCCAACATTAACAATCGGGGGAAATCGAAAGCGGATTAGAATGATGATCAACGAATCTTGAACGACAGGGCCACACATCAGCACATCATATAATGAGAGCCCACAAGTTGTTTTTGCTGATACATCGAAAACGACTCGACATTTCGTGGTTGTACTGGAAGATTTAACTACGCAGTGGTGTGGAAAATAAACCAATTTATTGACTGTTGAGGTATCTTCAACGAGCGACATGTGACCAAGATCGATGTACTCACGGATGAACGGCTGGTACTCACTTTTGAGCTGTGGCTTACGGTCAAGTTTTGTCTCAATATGGTGGAGCCTTTTCTCGGCAATTTGCTTACACTCATCCAATTGATTGGGGTCAAGCAAGAACGGGAGACGGACGACAAACTATCCCAACTCATTTCGATCAGTGTGCGTAGAGAAGTGTTATTCGCATCGTTGCTCTTCTTCGGTGAGATGATTAGGTTTTGCGGCGTATTCTTCAAACTCCCAAAACTTGCGAAGTTTTTGAGAGAGATCGTCATCGGTAGAGGCAATTAAGCAAGTGGAAACGTGCGATTGAAACTGCGTGATCGACTCGTGATAACGGCCTGCGACAACCCAACCGAGTTTGGTATTCTGTAGTGTTGGTAGGCTATTGTCGGAACTGAGAGCAATTTTGCCAGGCTCAAGCAGCTCGAAGAAAAGTTCAATGTCCAGTAAAACTTCTACTTTACCAGGGTGATGGAAGAGTGGATCGGCAAGATTTATGGATCCTGGAATCGGCTAATTGCAGGGAAGCGTTTTGGTGATTTATTCCAACACCAAGCAGGATACAGACGTGTAGAAGAGATGCCTTCGAGATGCATGTCAGCTGCACGCGTGTTGAGTCCGAGTTTCCTAAAAAAAAAATGTTCGCTAACAAGACTGACTTGCGAGGCACAGTCGAATACGGCACGGCAGGCGTGTGGTCGTCCATGGCTGTCCAAAACGTTGATAGCGACGGTAGCAAGAAGGACACTAGACGCATCGAGGAATGTAGGTGAGTCGATAGCCGAAAGGAAGGATTGGACTGGTGGTACAGGGTTGGCTTGGGCCAAGATCGACGAAGATGTTGATGACTGTGAGATTGTTGATGATGACGCCCTATGTAGCAATGTGCGATGGTGTAAGTTGCATTTCCTACAGAAACCTGATTTACAGTTTTCACCGGGATGTATTTTCAGACAGTTACTGCACAGTTTCATCCTGTTGACGTGCGCCAGTCGTTCCTCGAAGTTCATGTGAATGAACTTTCCACATTGGTAGAGATTGTGGTTTTGTTTGTTGCAAACGTTGCATAACGGAGAGTTCGTTGCTACGAATGCGTTTGCACCTCGGAGTTGAGGTTGATGTTTGATGGTTGATGGTTGTTTAAAAGAAAAATTAGCCTTCGGCTTGGTTGGTTGAGCTGATTGAAGAGCAATACTATGAGCTTCCATGAACTTTAGGAAACACTGTAGGGTAATGGCTTCCGCATCCATTTCTGAAATCTTTTGGCATCACAATTGTTTCGTATCGGGATCCACCTTTTCTCTGAGAATCTACAATAGCCACGTATCACGATCTTCTCTATCCATTGCATTCAGAGCTCGGATAACCTCGTTTGAAACGGCATGCAATGAGCGCAAGCCAAAATGCGGAGGATGACATTAGCGTTGGCTGTGATAGAAACCGTTTGATGTGCCGGTTAGCAATTTCCCGTGGTTTGTCATACCTAGATTTAAACTTTTCAATTGGCATCTTCGATTTTCAGATGTGAAATCAATGCAGCCTCATCAGCTAAATAAGTTTTTAGAAAATACAGCTTTTGACTGTCCCTTAGCGTCGCATTTTTGTGTACCAAGCTGTCGGACAAATCGTAAAACGATTGCCATTCTAAATAGTTCCCACTGAAGACGGGCATGTTCACCAGTGGAAGTTTGATGTCTGACAGAGCGGAAGCCGTAGCGTTGTTCTTTATGAGCATGCTTGACCGTCCCAAGGTTGCTACTCCGTTGCTGCCAGATCAGCTGTTATAACACAGAGAACCAACAGATGATGGTTGAGACTAGCATACATCCTCAATGTGTAAAAACTGGTCATCCCAAACTAAGGCAATACTGGCACCTGCTTCACCGAATGAATGCATGTCAAATAAGACGTGATACTCGTAGGGCCTCTGCACTTTCACTGGGATGTTGGATAACAGGATTGGGTGGATTCTTTTTGGTAAACGCTGAATTCACGCGGCGCTTAGTGGATATTTAAATTTGGTAAACGATTTAAGCTATTTAAACCAACGCGGCGCTTAGTGAAATATTTAAATAAAAGTACTCGATTGCTGGAAACTGAGTATTGGAGCCACTCACAAAAATGCTATAATGGCTTACTTTCTCCAAGTGACACGGCGAGTATGGCAAACCAATATTATGGATGAAAATTAATTGTGATCCTCACCACCGGTCCACCAGCCCGGCAAACCACCACATCTCACCATGAAGCATTTTTGTATTTTTTTTTTCTCTGCTCACTCGATCACTCGTATTGCTGAATAATAGATAACCGAAACAATACGATATGCGCCATGCCCGATAACAAAATAGTGCGTGATTAAGCATCGACACAACCTTCCACAGCCGATGCTCGAAGCATACTCTTTTTCGTAAACTTTCAATTTTTACAACTGTATCAATCAAGTAGAGGCTTCTTAAGAACAATCTATGCTAATCCATTTAAATTTGCGATTGAGGGATTTGGTAAACATAAGAGTGCGTAGATGCATTTCGTGCCTTCTGGCTCATCCGTTTAGCACCAACCGGGGGGACTGGTTCCTATACCCAATGATTTCATTATCTCCAATCTGTTCAACCAATCCCAATAGATTGTGAGATAGTGGACGGATTATTATAATTTGAGATAACTCAATGTAGACGTCTTCCAAATTTGACAGATCGACAGGCAGTCCACCATTGGAGACCCACCTGGTACCTCATAGCAAGATGCTTAGAGGCGGACCGGAAGATTCGAGAGCTACCCCCCTTCAAAGATTTTATCATTTTATCACAGATATGATTACCAAAGCCAACAGACAGCTCGGTTTCATGTTTAAGATCTCCGACGAGTTGCGTGATCCCACCTGTCTGAAAGCATTGTTCTGTCCCTATCAAATAATCTGGATTGCGAGGATTGAAGCTGTTCAAAGAAAATTTGTTCGTTATGCTCTCCGTCATCTGCCGTGGAATGATCCTGTCAACCTTCCATCGTACCAGGATCGTTGCTCACTCTTGGGTATTGAAACGTTGGAACATAGGCGTACAGTCATGCAAGCAGTCTTCGCGGCAAAAGTGCTGCTAGGTGAAATCGACTCTCCAGGAATTCTGGCAGAACTATCTATCTACGCTCCTGAACGAGTTCTGCGAACAAGAAATTTTCTGCAGCTCGGAACCCGTGCTGCAAACTACGGCCAACACGATCCAATTCGATTCATGTCATCGCGCTTCAATGAACTCTACGCTCTGTTTGACTTCAACTGTTCCGCTGAGACCTTCCGTCACCGGATTCAGCGTAGTTGGATGGAAAGCCGCTAGTTCGGAAATGCTGACAAATACTACATACTGGATACCAGACGACTGATTCCACGAAAGATTATTTTTAATTTTACTGACAAGTTTTGTGTGTGTACTAGAATTAATTCTGTTTACTTGCTTTGTATTCCTTCTATTTTTGTTGATTAATGTAGTGTACGGTTTAGAGATAGGGGGTTTTTACGCCACATGGCTTTTCCCCATTACATTTCAATAAGATGTTTAATCAGTTGGAATTATATAAATAAATAAATAAATAAATAAATTCTTATTGATAACAAAATATTCGTAGCATTTTGTATTGTTTTCGTACAATGAACGAGTGTGTGTTTCTGTGTCAACTAATGCTTCGTGCTTTTAACAGTTATGTAACAGCATTGTGGCATTGAATACGAAGGTAGTTTCTTGAAAAGTACAAATCAATTTCGGTGTAGAAAACAACGAATAGATTTGTTAGTTCTACATTCGATTTTGTAATAAAAACGAAATTTAATTTTCAGTGTGGGCGAGCGGGTCGCGAGGAAAAGTACATTTTCAGTAAAAACTGTTAACAAACTCCGTGGTTGTCGTATACAAAAATCCAACATGACTGTAAAATGAATATTTTGACACATTACAGTACCCGTAAGATTTCAGCATGGTTCCTATTTAATGGGATTCGATTTTGAAACTTGGGGAAAATCGAGAGTTTTTAAAATCTTTTTTTTTTTCATTCCAGATCAAGTCTAGAATAGTTTAATCTTGTTGCCAAAATCGGACGGGTATTGTAAAATACTTTGGGTGAGAGCTGAAAAGTTAAACCACCCGCCGTTCAGGTGGATTGTCACAAAGTGAGGGCTCGATTCCCGCTCCATCCGACGGAACTCGATAATGTCCCTACTATATGGGTCCACCGGGCATTGTGTTGTCCGTTGTATAATGTTAAGTGTTCAGTCTGTGCAGCAACTGGTTGAAGACGGTGTAATTCTCTCTCTCTCTCTCTCTCTCTCTCTCTCTCTCTCTCTCTCTCTCTCTCTCTCTGTCTCTAAAAAAAAACTAAGCTTGCCCCCCCCCCCCCCCCCCCCTATTCAAAATCCTGGCTACGCCATCTTAAAATCACCTCCGCCTTACCACAACTTTCCTTCCCTTGGCAATTGTAAAATACGCAGTGATGATCATGGTCTCTAATAACTACGATTGTCAAACTAATCATCCTTCCCCCTCCTCAAAAGACCGTGAGGACGTGACCGGCGCCGGTACTGATCTATAAATAGAATTGCAAACTTGTACATTGAAGATGTAAAGCTACTCCCAAGCGTCATCTATGGTTCTCTGTGCAATTACACTAGTTCTATTCAGTAACGGAGTAGCAACTAAGAAATTGCACGGTCTTTAATATGAATTCTCTCGCATTAATTACGGCATTCATTCTTCGATGGCCCTGCAAGTTGTGTTCAATATGTTTGAAAGAGTCGTGCAAAATAATTCTGTTTTCAAATAATACCCAGGTCACATCCACTAGAGCAACTCTCAAAAATATATCGGGAAAATCAAAAAAATCAGAATTCGACAGATATTCTCTTCACAGTTCAAGACGTTTGTCGAAATTTAAAATCAGATTCTACTGTGAAATGCCATGCCAAGTAATTTAAGGGTTCAAAGCCATTTAGCCAAATATCTTTAAATCATTTGATACCAAACAACGGCTCAAAAGTAAAATAAGAAAAAAGCAATTTTATTAAAGCTCAAAATTATCAAATATTAGTTTCTCACATAATTCACCAGTCGGTTCAAAATTCCTCAAATTGAAATGCATGAAATCATCATACATTTGTTTGATCTCTGAAACTCCAAAGAACTGCTCATGTTTGAAAGAAGGAACAATCTCACAAAGAGTAATAAACCGGGCAAGCGCTTGATTCAGAAGTTTGCTTTCGAATACAAGAATATGTACGTCATAGAAGGCCCATGTGCAAAGAATCAAAAGAAGGTATCTTTCGGAGGAACTGCATATTTCTTCAAGATTATAAAAAATAATGACCCATTCTGTCTAGCTGTTTAACATAATACATATTTCCACCTAAAATCAGGAGTCTACGATTTTATCAAAACATATTCATACTTCTCATGTATATGGGCAAATGGCCGAATACCATTTTTTGCATTTTTGAACATAAAAATTTCGTTTTTTAGTGAATTGATATAGTTGAAACTTAATTAGAATGCTTATTACTGCAAATGCGCACACATATTGATAAACTCTAAGTGTAATAAGTCTAGAATATCGGGATGCTATCTAATGCGTTCGAGAATGTTTTTTTGGTTCCTTATTTCCTTTTTTAGATCTAATGCGTTTGAAAATACTTTTTTAGATTCTTATTTCCTTTTCTCTGCAATACATTTATGCTAATAGACAATTTTCGGCCAAACGTCCATTCGGCCAAACATCCATTCGGCCAAACGTCCATTCGGCCAAACGTCCACCCCCGGCATATCTATGGATATTCCTATTCCCTGTGTGCTCGAAGATAATTTGCTATAATTCTGCACTCGATCAAGTGTAAGTTCAATAGTCAAGTATTCAACTTGGACTATTAGAAATTTGTTTATGGAACATTTTCATTAATGTATGGATCATAAAGACATATTTTAGTGCAAAAAGATCACATTTTGTCGATAACTTTGTAAAGTGCTAGTTAATAAGGAAACGTTTTTTGAATTTGGATGTCCTATTTTTGCGATATTTTGTGGAACTAATCCGTATTGGGTCGTGCAATTGACCAATTTGCACTAGTTATGGTTGGACAGACACTTTATTGAATGTCATTGTTTTCTCTGGTTGGATCTATTTTTTGCTGAATTCTATGAATTGCTTGTTATTTCTCAAGTCTATGGTGTGATGGATAATGAGTTTTTTGTTAGTATGAGCCGAGCTTTTTTTCAGGTGATGTTATGGGGTATGCGTTCTGATCCCGAAGGACTTATTTTTAGTAAAGGGCGAACACGAAATTATTGCGACACCGAAAATGTCATGCCAATTTTCTTATAATGTTTAGAATCAAACCAAAATTTTAGGGTAGTTTTATACATATATTTACTTCAAAAATCAAAAGAAAAGTTAATCGATGGAGCCTTGAGTGTAAAATTGAACGCATTTTCGCTTGATGCCCTCCATCAAAGTCTTTACAGTGTCATCCGGTACCAGTTTCTCAGTTTTTTTTTCCATTTTCTTAACATGTCCTTCTCGTCTTTGACTGTCTTCTTGCTCTTCCGAAGTTCCCGCTTCATCATTGCCCAGTACTGCTCCACCGGGCGCAGCTCCGGACAGTTTGGCGGATTCATGTCCTTTGGAACAAAATGGACAGAATTGGCCTCATACCACTCCAGGACACTTTTAGAATAGTGGCATGATGCCAAATCTGGCCAAAATAGCGGAGCTTCGTCGTGCTGCTGCAAGAACGGCAAAAGGCGCTTCTCGAGGCACTCAGATTTGTAGATCTCGCCATTTACTGTGCCCTTTGTCACGAAAGGCTCACTCCTCAGTCCGCAAGAGCAGATGGCCTGCCAAATGAGATATTTGGAGGCGAACTTCGACATTTTCTTCTTCTTAAATTTGTCGTCCACATAGAACTTGCTCTTGCCGGTGAAAACTCCAACCCCGGAATTTGCTTAAAATCGGCTTTTATATACGTTTCGTCGTCCATCACACAGCAGCCATATTTTGTCAGCATCTTCTCGTAGAGCTTCCGTGCCCGAGTTTTAGCCGTCGATTGTTGCCGCTCATCGCGGTTTGGGAAGTTCTGTACCTTGTATGTATGTAGTCCAGCTCTCTTCTTTGCATTCTGGACGTAGCTCTGCGACATGCCGATCTTTTTAGCCAAATCACGGCTTGAGACGTTGGGATTTGCTTTAATCATCCGCTTCACCTTTCCTTCGTCTTTTTGTTCTCCGGTCCCGGTTTTCTTCCAGCTCCTTTGCCGTGGTCCAACGTCAACCGCTCCTGAACCGCTTCAACACTCTGGAGACGGTTGAATGGTGAATGTTCAACATTTTTCCCAACTGCCGGTGCGACAGGTCAGGAAATTCCAGGTGTTTGGAAAGAATTTGTTCTCTCGACTCGCGTTGGTTCACCTCCATTTTCGTTGAATCGAAAAACACGACTTCGAGTTTGACAGCATGTAAACAATACACATCAATGAGAAAGTGTGCAAAATTTGGTTGATTTTTACCCAATGGTAAAAAAGTTATGCCCTGTTGAATGTGTCGCAATAATTTCGTGTTCGCCCTTTAAGATGGACTTTCCACCCTCTTCTATAAAGCGGGAAAATCCAAACGGGAACTTATGAAGCAATTCCCAATCCTTCCCCAATTGCTCCCTCACCAACGACAAAAGAAAGCTGAGGGAATGTGGTGGTCTTTTTCTCCAACATCTTGAAGAAGACAACAAAGCAAGAAAAGAAAGTGAGCTAGTTTAGCTAATTAGCAAGAGGTTGCTAAAATACGATGCAGCGATTACTAGTTCATTCGATTTCGTTGCTCATCGTTGCACCTTAACGAGGGATACGCTTTTTATTGAATCGTTTTCTTGGTTATCGAAGTCAGTATGTACTATATGAACTTCAAAAGTTATCAACTGAGAGCTTTCTAACCAAGGCTTTAATGAGATTCTAATTCCAGAAGAAATCGACAAAATTTGAAACGCAAAAGATTTCCACAACCTCCATCTGGGTATATTGTATTTGTAAAGCACTCCCAAAATTATTTACTCAATACAAATACCTGCAAGACGGCCAGCGAACGTTGGATCCCAAGCCCTTTTTTTTCTGATTGACATAATAGACAGCCTCGAGCCGTTCACCAAACACGGTTGAATGAAAACGGCACACACGCCACAGCTCAACCCAGCGGAGAACGGGCTGTAGGGCTGTTTGTTTCCACCAGACAAAGCTGCCAGGGCTCCTGGCGAAGAGAAAGTCTTTCGTGTTGTTTCTTCGTGATATGACTGCCTTTTTATTTTGCTCGTTTACCTGTCTGACTATCCCGTACACCTCATGGCTCTGGTCTTTCTTAAATGTCGATTGAAAGTGAGAGGCAGTCCTTTGATCTTGGCGAGCTGGCGTGGTAGGTGGATTTTTTAAACTGATCATAGCTAAAATAGAAAATCGTAAATTCCACTCAATAAATCACACTTAAACACTGTTGAAGAACACCATTTCTAGAACAAGCGTGAAGTTGAAAACAAGACGACTAATGTTATTATATGCCTCAATCATTAGTACTACATACTAGGCGTCAACGCCTACTAGCTCATCACTTCGATCTTGAAGCGTGGGAAACTCCCAATCGCCTTGCCTAGCGTTGATTATGACGCGATGATAGAAGCAACACGACTACTAACAGTAACGTTACACGAGAATCATCATAAAGAGCAAAGCGGAGCTTCTGCCTAGGCCAAGTCACGCCACAAGTGTTTTGTTTCCCATATGTTTATTTTCAATCTTACTGCATACAACGGTAGCTGTTTTAATGATCGCCTACTTGAACGCGGCTGGTTGTAGGCACTTGTCAGAACTTGCATAAGCCAGCAAAAAAAAAACCTTAAGCACCCTAAAACTTGATGATTTACGACAACGTGCACATTCCATCTTTGAAGCGTCAACATTGTTGTTTGGAGGATGTTTTCAGTCTGCGAGTGGCAAAAAGTCACATAAATGAGTCATTGCTTCAGGATTTCGACCCTGATCGAGCAGCAAAAGAGAGCGTCTTGAGCTAATTTGCATCACGCTTTGCAAAATTCTCTTGGTGACGTGCCGAGACAATTGATTTGGTTGACTTCGAAAAACGGATTCAACTGCGCAATGGAATGGGGTTTGTTTCGCATTTTTGTTAAATTTTGCCTCGCGGCGCTGAATAAAGACAGCGGTAAAAACCAACATTCCCGATTACGTCGCCACTTTCATGGTTGAATGGCAGTGGCAATTGCATTTCCACTGAACTGCCACTTCCCGGATGTCTACGGGTTAGCGAGAAATCAGGTGCATAAGAAAAGGTTACACGAAAGGAAAGTAATTATTTATTAATTTTTTTTGCCGGCCAGGACCAAGAGATTGTAACTTAACGAGAATCTCACGAAAAAGGGAAACATACGTGTTTTTTTTTAGTAGATGTCTGCTATGCAAGTCTTCCCTGAATTAAGTTGTATGTCGCTTTTTTCGTTTGCTCAAGTTTTGTGATTTGCTCAATTTTCGTTTGCATTTTTAGCAAAAGTGTGCGATATGACTGCTAATGTGCAGACAAACAGACGTAACACTAAGAACAAATTGCCTTACAATACATCGTCATAAATTTAAGTTAAGATACGTTAAAACACTAGCGCCATCTAACGGCCGCTCTGCCCATTTCAGTGTCAACCATGTTTGATTGGCTTGCCTGCCGCAACAGCTGCCAACGAGCACGTCGATGAAACACACGCACACTACTTCAGGCTCGTTTTACTGTCAATTGTTTGTTTTGAAGCAAGCGAAGCAGATTCGTAGAAAAGTGAAAATTAGTGGACGCTTGCTTCTCCGTTACATCCTCAGTCAATTCATGATTGAACGGACTGGCAAGGAACTCGATGTTTTGGAATTCAATTTCCGTTTCGTGAGATGGTGCACCAGGAATCTCAGGAATAATGTGCGTAGCAGCAGGTTGAGACGGGATGACATTGCCACGTAATCGAAACAATGATTCTATGTTCATAATAAATAACAACTAAATTTCTTTTTTGCTCACCCTTTCTCAGGATTCTAACAGTTTTTATAAGCTGTCGAGTTGAAAAGGTCTGAGCATAGTTTCCGTTTTTCGACCGCCTTTTGTCCGCCTCCATCAAACTCTACCTCAATTTTGACGAGCATATTTTGACGAAAAAAAAAACAAAACAAAGCATTTCCGAACACACTCACACTTGCAGCGATGCTAGTGCAAGGAAATCACTCAGCAGAAAAATTTCATAATTGTCGATGCGAGCGCTGTGAGTGGTGGCTTGGCCAACTATTTGTTCAAATTAATTTTTAGGTGGACGATGAGCATCAATTAGAGTGTAACGGCTATTTGTCTGTCCTTGATGACTTTGTTCCGCAGTTGACGATTGAAAGTACCCGCCTGACGCTTGTTTTGAGGCTTGCGATCCGTCGACAAAATTTCTCTTTACTTTTTCACTTTAGCAAGTTTTGAGAAAACCCAACACTTTAGCAAGTTTTGGCCCAGACCACGAAGGGGTTACCAAATGATTGCGCACAATTATTGTTCTTCTGTCTTCCTATATTTTGTATTTCTAGGATTTTTTTTTAATTACTGCGAATCTAGAAATGAGATATTCTCTCCAGGCTCACTCTCTTTCGATAGATACTACCAATCACCTTTACGTTTTTCATTCCACTATTTGTAAGAGTATGCTAACCAGCATTTTGTGTTTCGATCTGCACTTAAGAATCCCTCGAAAGTTTTATAATGGCGCTGTAATGAATGAAAGAGAGCGAGCCCGGAGAGAATCTCTCAATTGTAGACTCGCCCTAATGAAAAAAAACCTAGATTTCTCTGAAACACAATCGAACTGCACCGCGAAAAAAAACTTCTGATGTTTTTATTGTTATAGGGAACACATAAGACGTCATAGTTTACAAATCCGACCACTAGGTTCGCTGTAAGAATCAAAAATGTGTGTTCCAATACTAAATGGGCCAAACCTTAGACCTCCTTGACATATAGGAAGTTGGCGTCTTCGACAAACATGTTTGAGTAGCTAACGCTTTTTGGATAGTGTTAACTTTAGTTCAGAATTCGTCCGCTACATGGTGCTAGTGTACATGTGAACTTTTTATTTCACCTGTATCCTGAGATCTATATCATTTATTAATTTACTGTCTTGGGGAAAGTTATTCAGGAAATCATGACCTTCCAGGCGGTCAAATAAAAAAATCAGAATTATCTCACTACGCTGAATTAGTGTGCAGTTAAAATTACTGAATAACTTGGATCTCGAGATCCTTGATATATATCAAATTTTCAAGTGGTCAAGGCCTTTGTATCACCGGTATTTTTAAATCTAGATCAACTGTGAATTTACTGTCGGAATTTACTGAGTGGGGAGAAGAGCCCGCAGTAAATTCACGAAATTTTATCAACAGGAATTTGGCAATTCTACCCTCCCCATCCAAATCGACTTGCCTTCTTCAGCAGCACTGAAACTTCGTGAAGCTGACGCAGAAAATTCCATTCGAAACCTTCCGAAAAAAAATCCGAGCAGTTCCACATTACAAACAGAAAGTGTGTCAAGTGTTACTGTTTTGGATTACCGCACCGAGGAAGTAAGGTCTCAACATTATCCAAATCAAATGGCAATTGACCATCTTTTCCGGGAATTGAGCTTAACAAAAGCTTATGCAGAACTTCTAATTTCACGTCTCAAACAATGGGAGCTCCTCGATGGTGACGTTAAAATTACCACACAACGGAAGCGGCATGAGTCCTATTCATCATGTTTTTACATATAAGGATTGACTTTGCAAATCATGATGTTGGAAGCTGGTTTGACGAAATGGGCCTTAAACACAAACCGAAAGAGTGGCGACTATTCACCGATAGCTTGTCAAAAAGTTTAAAAGCTGTTTTTGCTGCATATTGCAAATGAGCATCCTTCTATTCCAGTAACACATTCCAAATTGCTGAAGTAAAATTGTGGCATTCAATGGCACTGTGTTATTCAAAATATTGTTGGGAAGTGATTGGAGATTTTTAAATGATCGCTTTTTTCATGGGTCTTCAAGGTAAGAAATGTTAATTTGTCATGTATTTCATATTAGGGTGAACAATATTTGGCAAACGACATTATTTTGTCGAATCTTGAATCTTGAGATCAACTAAGTTAGTTAATTTTCAGTAAGTTAGTTAGTTTGTTGGAAGCTTTCCTTTTGTGGTAAACAGTTCTTCTTTTATATATACATACAAGCTAACCAGGATTTATGATCGATGTTTACCGCTGGTTTTAGGTATTCTCAATTTTACGAAAGGAAAATAAGGTTTTGCGCTTACTTCTTCTCTTTTCAGCATACACGAAAAGGCAGTATAAATATAAGCATTTTAATGCTAGGACAGGAGTTAGTGCTCATGTTTCAACCGTCGAAAGAAAAAAAAGCAGCATCACTTAACATTTCTAGAATAGATGCTCCCATCGACCAACCAATTTCTAATTTCAATTTCAAAAGATGCTTTCACGAACTTACTGTAATGGTGTTCGATAATATTAGAATAGATAGGAGAATTAAAATCCAACAATTCATCATCATTATCTACGATGTTCTGCTCTTTTTATCAGCAATGAATATGCTAAGGCAACATAGAATACCCATCATTTTTATCGAGCGACATCTACGATGTTTAACCTTTGTTTTTGTCCATTATAGTGAAAAATAATTTCACTCTGTGCCATACGTTTCGGTAGTTCTACGTTTCCCGATGGCTGTAAATCTGGTAGCGAATTAATTTTTCAAGCTGGTTCAGTGTCAACCCAACTAGATGATAAAAAACGATGTTGCAGTTACGAGTGAGGTTGCATGGTAGAGTGTGTGAAACCGCCTGGACTATCCTTTTCTTGCTGTTAAATTTTTTTGTTATCGTCTTTCTTGCATTCGCTTGTTATTGTTAGTCAATATTCGAATTGTTTGCTTTTAGTGTTTTTTTTTAGTTCTGAATGCCCTATAAACTATAAACCTCATCGAGTATGAATTAAGAAGCATTGTTTGAGAGGCAGAAGAATTTGTGCTGTTGAGAAAAGGTCACTTGATGCAGTTTCACGCATACTTAATTTGTTCACTGTTCATCCAACTTTCAAATTATCATTTAGGGCATAATACTCATGCATATTCATTGCTACATACTCGTATCCATTGGATTTTTAATAATCATAAACAAAACATGCTCGTTCACCCCAAAGTTGAAAAAGTCTTTGTTCAATCATTCAACAACTTTTCAATATGGGTAAGACAATACAACAGAATGCCGAAAGGCTATTGGCCACTGCTGAAATTCCGCTGTGTTTTATTTTTGTTTTTACTTATCATCGGACTCCAATCTCTCTCATGAAGTTTGTCCTTCTTGATCGACAAAGTGTTTTATGAAATAAACGAAGCCATGCAAGTGTGTGCGAGCGACAGGTTGCACACAGCTTGGTGGAAAATATATCCATATTGCTCTAAAGCGACTCAAATATGCGCGAACATGTTATTATCTATAGAAACATAGAAACGAGGTGCTAGTAACTGACTCCAAACAAACCTTAAATTTAGCCCGTTATTATAGTTTATAGCAAAGATGTTCCTCACATGCATTTGGGCTTCAAATGGTGAGTTGACAACTTCGAAGGAGGGTGCGACCGACCTCTGGTCCTCACAAGTTCCTACCTCACGCCTCCACGAGTCATATTATCACAAAAGACTGCCAGTTGAAACATGGAGACGCTGGTTGGCGTAGCCTGTTATTAATTTAAAAAAATCATATAATACTTGGACAAATACTTCAACAAATATCACCCCTTGGTTTATGTGGGTTTGGCATGTTTAAGAAATCGTTAGAAATTTTTAACTAAATATTAATTTGTTTTTGTTTTTTGTTTTTTTTTCTTCAGGTGTTTCCATATCCGCAGTTATTTTTATTAAATATAGTAGCACATTGTTATTATATAATAAGGTAATGTTATGTACTGTACTAATGTAACTAATCAAAACATATCTTCAAAGCGAAGATAAACAGTTGCGAGTAAACTAAATTATGGAAATTAACTGCTCCACGTTTTCTCTAAATAAAAATTCATATATAATGCAATTTAATAATTGCATTTGTTTGCAATTTAAATTTTACACATATAAACACAAATTCACAATTACAAATACTTCATTTAAAAACAGTTGTTTTTTAAGTAATTGAAATAACACATTTTTAAAATTTGAAATAATTTGGTCCAAAATTACCGATAATGAAATTCAAATAATCCAGTTTCGAATGTATTAAAAACTTGATAATACCAGGATTTTATATTTTAATTGCATTTGAATCTCTTATCGGACTCCACACTCAAATGCTCTTCCTTTTTTTTTTTCAAGTAATTAAAAAACATGATATTACAAATTCAGAATTATTCCAATACTTAATGTCAATAGATTGAACACTTTTGAGCATGAGCCTGATTGACTGATTGACCGCCCGAGGTTGCTACTCCGTTATTGCCAGATCAGCTGTTATTACACAGAGAACCAACAGATGATGCTCCTCAATGTGTAAAAACTGGTGATCCCAAACCAAGGCAATACCGGCGCCGGCCTCGCCCGAATGCAGGTCAAGTAGGGAATGGGTAGGAATATGTTGACGTGATACTCGCTTTATTGGAAACCGCGGAATCCATTGCACATCCACGAGAAATCACTGGAATGTTGGATAAAATGGTTGGGTTTGCAGCGGGATCCGTTTTGGTAAACGGTGTGCTGAATTCAACTGACGTCTGCAGCGAATAAGATATTTAACTATGTTCCCGATTTATTCTCTGTACATCGATGCACATTAAAGTTATTCAAATTTTGGCACCGATTTAAACCAACAGTAGGAATACTGTTGGGGCCACTCACAAGTGTGGGTGGTTTATTTCAATGGAATACAAGAATATGTTCAGATATCCAATTTGATGACCGATTTAAACAAACAGTAAGGATGCTTTTTGGGGCCACTCACAAGTGTGGATGGTTTATTTCACCAGAATACAAAAAAAAATTAAAAACTTCGAGTTTGAGGACCGGTTTAAACCAACACTAAGGATGCTATTGGGGCCACTCACAAGTGTGGGTGGTTTATTTGAATTTGCTCAACTACATTGAACAAACTATTTAACTACTGAAACCAATTACTGCATCAAACAAGTTCAACTCTCTAAAGAGAGCAATCTATGCTCACACATTTAAAGTACCGATTGAAGGATTTGGTGAAATTAGAGTCCTTCGAAGTCATTCGTGCCTTCTTGGCTTCTATTGATTTCCAAGAGTATCGTTTTAGCACCACCCGGGGGATACTTGGTCCAATACCCAATGATTTCATTATCTCCAATCCGCTCAACCAATCGCAATGTTTTGTGATATAGTGGACGGAATATTATAATTTGAGATAACTCAATGCAGACGTCTTCCAAATTTGGCAGATCGATAGGCAATCGGTGGATAACCACCTGGTAACTCATAGCAATATGCTTAGAGGCGGTCCGGAAGTTTCGATAAGCTACATCCCCCTCAATAGATTGAACACTTTTTTTTAATGGTAAAAACACATACAAACTACTACTGTCATTATTGTTCAGATATCTACAACTTCAAGATGTCAACTTATAGCTTATAATATCTTATAAGCACTTTCATGTTGAGAATGGATTCATAATTATGTTAGCCGGTCCATGTACCAAAATTTTGCAATATAAAATAAGTATTTTAAATTTTACTTATTTATCTACAGATTATACCAAGTATAAGCCAGTAACGATTGATTATTTTCCAAATGCATAACAATCATGTTTTTGCCAATGTTAACATAGTTCAACACAATTGTTTCCTTTTTCAATCTCAGAAAAACATTTTATTTTCGAAGAATCATTCAGGGGCGTTTGTGTTTTACGAAGTAGAACACAATATTGGACCATCCATCTGAAAGCGTTTTAAAAACACTTTTATTGTTACACAGTTTTAAGCTCATTTTACTTCTCTTTATTTTGATTACTAATGCTTGGTTTATACCGATGTCCATGTAAAAAAAAAATATCCTCGCGATCATTTGAACAAAAGAAAACACGTTTATTATTTGGCTTTTGCAGAGTAATTGCATCGATGTTATTTATCTGCGTAGTCGATGCAAGTTGAAAATAACGTAAAACTGCACACCGGCTTGTTTTGCATCACGTAATGTATTAAATCAGTTTTTTGCAACACGATTTACAACATTCCTAAATTTTACCAAATTCTATTGCAACTCTATAGGAACAATGTCAAGCTGCAAATAGGCTCCTCCTCTTGCCCTTTTGTTTGTGATTTTGAAGTACATAGCCAAACAAAACTATTCCTTATGTGTTTCAAAGGAGGTTTTTATGCTCTATTGAAACATGTTGTGCTACTTGGATAATCTCGTGGTCAACTGGAAACCAACAACATGGCCAAAAACATAGTTATCACAGAAAAAAAAATAAGAGAATTACTTTTGATGTAATCTAAACCATCACTGAAAAATCATCGACTTACTTAAACGTTGAACATATACTTCAATTTTAAAAACTGTAAATAGCAAGTTCATATAAAACTGTATCACATTTTACGTAATATTTTAGCCTGAATTCATATTTGCAATCGAGAACATATAATTATACGACACGCTCTAATTTTTCCAACTCAAACGCTTGAAATTTACATGACCTTAACAGAAATCAGCATTGCCGTTCAGCTTGTCATGTCAGAATCAAAGAGGTTTAGGTACGGAAGTTAAAAGTTGAAAATTTTGAAGTACGCTTTGAAAACGTTCGAAACAATTATGTGTGACTGTGAAAATCGCAGCGGAATGTGTTCAATTTCATGAAACAAGTGTGTTCGTTCAAATTCACCAAAACCTGCATGTTTCAAGTGCCCGGTAAACATACACAGATCTTTTTGAAATCACCTGAAAAAGAGTCATTTGAATGCCATTTGTTCTCTGTCGATGTATGTATGTATGTATGTATGTATGTATGTATGTATGTATGTATGTATGTATGTGTGTATGTATGGTAGCCACCATCCCTTCAAGCCCTTGGCTTGGATGCAGCTCCACTTAATAGCAAGATCAAATTAAGCCACCGATTTGGTCTCTGTCGATGTGTGAAAAAAAAAACTATTAAACACAAATGGAATCTTCTTGTACAAAGTTCACAAAACGCCAATAAAAAATTGTTATTATTTATGTTCATTTTATTTTTGAGCAGAACAAAAATCAAACAAATAATCTCCTTTTTCGAATGCCAACAAATTTGGCCGGTAGATTGAAGCAGATTTTAAATTTACAGCGCTTATTAATAAAGTGCGCGTAAATGTACATAACATTTTTCTGTGCTGTAAATTTAAGATCACGCCTCAATTTCTATTTGGTATGACGGAGGTAAATTTGCTACATCAAAGTCGTCATAAATTTACATGTTTCGTTCGAACTGTGAACCTAACATGCAAAAATCAACAGTATTCTAATCACGTATACTAGCTGCACACTTCCCGATGCTCGATAAGCTAGTTTTATTTGGACACGAGCAGTCTGTCGGAGTTGAATGTATAATAATATAATCCGCCAAACCGACTCGCAACGAACAACAACAAAATCCTAATGATCGACCAACACCAGTCAAACTACCTGAAAAACCAGCACAGCATCCACGGCACCAGCAATCATCCGAACGGTGGAAGCAATAAACCCAAACACAAAAGATTAAAACATTATTTCATCCACAGATTCCGGTCAGCGAGGATGTAAAGACTATTCAACCCACGAACCGAACGGAAACGAATACAAACCAGCTGTGCGTGCAATTATAAGAAGAAGTTCATATTTACAGTAAGAAGCTTCAACGATTTGAGCAGAGTAGGATTGAACGAAGAAAATGTCGCAGCCTTACATCACCGGTCGCAATCGAAAGAGAAGAAATTGTCATTCAGCGGTTGCCAAATTCAATTTCTACGTCATTACATAAGAGCCGAGTCGTGTTCGTTGGAGTGTTGCTAATTGGCTGCGGCCAAGTTTTGGCCGAAGAAACCACACTGAGCCGAGTGAACATCGGGGGAAATACGGAAAATAAAACAAAGAATCTCCCAAATCTGCAGGCGAAGGTGGAGTGAATCGAGTTACGTCAAGTGTGAAGAAACGAAGTCTCATTTTTGCATAAATATTGAGTCAACCATAAGGTGTGGTTTCTTCTTCGGCGTAGGAAGAAGAAAACAAGATTTCATAACTAACGAATCATCTCGGACCGAGAAGACGTGAATGAAGAAGAAAAGTTTAATTGTGTAAGGGTTCAACCAAAGTGGACAACGTGCGTAGTGTATTAAAATTCATAAGTTCCGAATGAAGAGTTGTAAATGAGAAAAGTGAATTTGAGGCGTACGCAAGAGAGATCACATCTTGACCATATGATCTCAGTGAGCCACACGTGCAAAGGCAAAGTGAGTGTTAATGTATGCGTGTTGCAGAAATAACCAACGAATCGAAAATTCACCACGGTTTCGTTAGTGGTGAATAAATCGCGAAGCGGTTGAGCAGCCTAAATAAAATGACGTCATCGGTGGGCAGCCGTGCTGTAGCAGTACCCTGCAAACACCAATGGCTCCAATGGATACTGTGGATCGGGATCGTCTTATCACCGATAGCAGGTAAGGATTGAGTTAACCTCTTGGCGATGACCTTCACATTTTCAATCCGGCAAGACCGGTTCCGATCGGATTCTTTCGTATCGATTGATTCACAACGACCATGGTTCAAGTGCGTTCAAAATCGAACTTGGCTGGATCTTCAAGATCCACTGGACGACAGGTCATTCCCCGCAATTGATTGGTATTATTAGCCGTCAAGTTTAATACTAAACTTGGAAAATAAATTCCCGATGTCTTGCCACCGGCAGTCAACCAACTTTGAATATTCATCAACCCAACAAGTACGCAGTACATTGTTGCTCGTGCTGACAAATGTCCATGCCACATGCCAACCGCAAGGGACGACATTTATGAAATTGTTGCTCGAAGTGTATGGGTGTGATGCTAAAAACTGGTCAAACTACTTAACCCTGCTGTGGCTGTTGATTGCATCGCTGGTGGTTGAGAAGTTGAGCTTTATCACGCGCACTGCCGATCCACGACTGTTCGTGGATCTTCCATAGTGAGAGTGACGTGGGGGAACAAAGTGTGAGGACCACTTTCATTTTTCGTTTTTTTTTGTTTTCGCACAACTTTACCTCTCACTAAATGCAGGCTCGTTATCTGATTGCATTTCAGGTGGAATATCGTGATCGGCAGTTTTCAAGTTCGGTGGTTTGTAGGATATTTCTGCTAATGCTGCTTTTTGCGAAAACATTTTGCTGCGTACTTTAATATGCATGGAAAATGTTATTTTTATTCCTCATTACTATGCGCATATAAGCCTTTTTTTTCTAACATAATGTGGCACGATGGCAAGAAGGATCAACCATGGTCTCAGCCAGTGCTTCTTCTTCAAACTGCCTTTGACGGTCTTGTCATTGAACATTTCTCACCTTGCTCTCAACTTTGTATTCTAGAAACACTTATACTGTTACTACTTGAGAGCCTTCTATGTCAACACCAATGCATGAATTTGTATATTGTGTGGCCAGCACAATGATATACTCTAGACAAGAAAGGTCGAGAAAATTTCAACCCAAAAGAAGTGAACCAACCGCTTCCAGGTTGGTAAGCCCTGCTCATATTGACTGAGTGTGATAAGGAGAATCACGCCAGCGACGCACACGTTGATTGAATGACGTTGCCAACAATCATACCCCGAGCCTCAATATCGGGATGCTCGTGTGCTTAACGAAAGTGGTGGCAGGGGGGGGGGCAGGGTAAATGCACCCTTCCTTTTGGGGGAAATGCTCCTTAAACTTTGGAAAAATGCTCCTTAGATGTGTTTGCCCGGTATAATGCAACCGGAGGTATTAACCTTCTGGTTAGCGCTTGCCGGTTGTTTTGACGGGTCTTAAGTTTCTTCAAGATTGTATAGCGGAGCTTCGCTCTGCAATCTTCTAGGGAGTTTTGGCGGGTTCAAATTTCATTTTGACGAGTCTTAATTTCGTTTTGACGGGTCTTAATTTCGTTTTGACGACTCTTAAATTCAGAAACTTAAGACCCGTCAAAACTATACAATCTTGAAGAAACTTAAGACCCGTCAAAACAACCGGCAAGCGCTAACCAGAAGGTTAATACCTCCGATTGCATTATACCGGGCAAACGCATCTAAGGAGCATTTTTAGAAAATTCAAGGAGCATTTCCACAAAAAGAAGGGTGCATTTACCCTTTGCCGATAATAATATAGCCTTCGATTTCCAAATCATACTTGGCTGGCGCGATTTAGGGGGTCAAAAACAAAGCAAGTAACACCAACAGGCAAGCTGTGGGCTCAAGCACTTTAATACTCAGAGACCGAAATTTTCGCCTGCTTGAGAAAAGAAACGTCCTTTTTCAACCGCTTGGAGAAACAGATGAGAATGTTAGAAGCGAGAGACTATTATACGCTCACAGCAGTTTTCGCGAGAAAAGCAACGGCGATTTATATTTTTTCGGAGAGCATGAGTAGCTGATAAATCGTTTCTTTTTCAGCGAATCCTAGATGCCGATAATTATTTTTCACTTGCTTTTTGACACCTGGAAAAACACCCGTCTTCTTTTTTCTTTTTTGGGTTTATGCACCAGTTTTTTATGGATGGTTCCTGGGGGGAGCAGTGGGTTAGGATAATGAATTAGTGGGGAAAAAGGAGAGATGAAAATGTGAACGGTTCGCTACTCATCGACAACCTGCTTGAGAGAGAGCATGGTTTTCACCCAGTTGAGTAAGAATTTCGATCTCTGGTCTAATACACTCAACTACACAAGAGAAACGTATTTGACATTCGTGAATCTCATAGTGACTTGATTATCGGTGGAGTGTCACCGACCATGACCATCATCAGTTGACTCTCACTCGATTCTCCAGCGATGATCATTGATTGCGAATTATAAAGCATACTGATAGCTTTCAATTTTGAAGATGCAAATCTTAGTCTTTAGTGGACCGACAAGGCTGATACTGTAATCAAATGCTTACCGCAAGTGAGCAAATGTTTTGAAATCGTTCTCTTATCAATATCTAATATCAGAAATTCCATAGATTAAAGTTATAGTGAGTCACAGCAGCTGTAACTCGATGGAAAGGCATTGTGAACTACCTCTCCATCGTTTCCATGCACGTCCCAAGTAACACACAAAACATCTTTTTACTATGATTAATAATTGTTTGTTTAATATATGTAGTATAAATGTATTGCAAAACATGCCTAGTTCTGATCGGGTTGGATCTCTCGTATTCTATTTATCAATCTAACTAACGATTGTGTGTGTGTGTGTGTGTGTGTGTGTGTGTGTGTGTGTGTGTGTGTGTGTGTCCAATCCAACACCCATCGGTCGGCAATGGTATTATGGAAGAAATCAGCTTTAATCCGGGAGCTAGAAAGTGATAGCTCTACTGCAGATCCAGCAACCCATTTCAGAATGTCTGGAGAGTAACGCCCATTCCGAGGTTACTTTCACATACAATAAGCCCCGCATGTAAACATTACCGATATCATTTGGATAAGGGCACTGCAACACACTTCCAGATTTGGAAATTTGAAATTTCCAAACCAGGCACGTATATAGTATTTTTTTTAAATAAGATTTTTGTTATATAGTTAGATACATCTCACCCATGTCCGCCTCCTCAATCACACTATCTTGTTCAGTCGTAAAAATAAAAATTTTCGACGTTGATTCGTGATTAATTTCATGCACTCGCGATTAAATATGCGCAAAAATTAACGTTACTAAACCGCCCGCTAGATATGCAACCTGCATAACAAAACTCTGTACACCCCTAAAATTATGTGCAAGCTATTCACCCGCCCATGCGCGTTGTTTTCGTTTGCTGCTTCTGACCAGCAAATGGCCGTTCTCTACGTTGCACTAGTCTTCTTCTTTTTTTCACTCCATACTCTGCCAATAATGCAAATCCCCGTTATGGGGCGACTTTATATCGAGCTTCAAAACTGCTAATAATCGTCGATTCACTCGCGACAAAGCACAAAAACCCTCTAAACTAATAAATTATGCCCGAGTGTCACAATATTACCACTAATAACCAAAACTAAGCTGATTTAACTCTTCTTCCGGGTGCGGGGGCGAAGCACAAAAACAAACAAAAAAACGGGGAAATACTACAGACACTCACACATTTCGAGAGGGAATCGATTATATTCACTACGGCTTACGCAATTTTCGCGGAGATTTTATGATTTCACTGTTAGCTCAAGTTAAATTACGAATTATTGTTTGATTTTTTTTTCGCGAAAACGACGCAGCAAAAAACAAAACACGTCAGTTTCGAAGCACGGCTTGCTGCGATCTCTTTATCAATCTAACTAACGATTGTGCTAAAAATACTTTTTTCACTGCTGGACGTGATTTATACTTTACCATTGTTCTTAAAAACATTGTTCCATACAATTATAAAACACTAGCTGAACCCGGTGCGTGCGCTGCTACGCTTGCAACTAAATGAAGGAAAATTTAATATAACTGGCACGTTTATCTTTTTTTTTCAAAATAAGTTTTTTTTTCTTGAATAAGCAGGGATTCAAACTTCTATCAAAACATGTTTCTTACCAGACAAATACACGTGTGTAAGTAACCTGGATAATTCTCATTTTTGGTAGAAATTTGTGTTTCATTTGTATGGGAGCCCTCCCTTCCAAAGGGGAGTGGTTTCTCAAACCATCATACAATCATTGCTTTCAAAACCGCCCACAAGCTAAATTTGGTTTCATTTGCTTGATTTGTTCTCGAGTTATGCAGAAATTCGTGTTTCCTTTGTCTGAGAGACCCCTCTTTCAGTGAGCGAAGGAGTCTCAAATCACAATAGAAATATTTCTTGCCTTCGAAAACCTCCACATGCCAAATTAGGTTCCATTAACTTGATAAGTTCTCGAGTTATTCAGAAATTTGTGTTGCATTTGTATGGAAACCCCCCTCCCTCCCCTTTCAGATTGTGGAGGAGTCTCAAACTTCCATAGAAACATTTCTCTCCTCCAAAAACCTCCACTTGCCAAATGCGGTTCCATATGCTTGATTAATTCTCGAGTTATGCACAAATTTGTGTTTCATTAGTATGAGAGCCCCCCTCTTACAGAGGGCGGAGGGGTCTCGAGTTACCTTAGAAACATTTATTGCCTTCAAAAACCTCTACCTGCCAAATTTGGTTCCATTTACTTGAGTAGTTCTGGAGTTATGCAGAAACTTGTGTTTCATTTGTATGGGAGCCCCACCCCCCTACCAGAGAGAGAGGAACTACTAACTACTGTAGAATCATTTATTGCCTTTAAATCCCCGCAAGCCAAATGTGGTTCCATTTGCTTTATTAGATCTAGAGTTATAAAGAAATTTTAGTTTCATTTGTATGACAGCACCCCTTCTAGGAGAGGAGGGGTCTCAAACCACCATAGAAACATTTTTCGCCACCAGAAAACCCCACATGCCAAATTTGGTTCCGTTTGCTTGATTAGTTCTCGAGCTATGCACAAATTTGAGTTTCATTTGTATGGGAGCCTCCCTTTCTAGAAAAGGGAGGGGTCTCAAACTACCATAGAAACATTTCTTGCTTCCAAAAACTTCTGCATGCTAAATTTGGGTTCCTTTGCATGATCAGTTCTCGAGTTATGCAGAAATATGTGTTTTATTTGTATGGGAGCCCCTCTTTTCAGAGGAGGGAGGGGTCTCTTACTGTCTTAAGAACCTTTTCCGGCCCCAACCCTGCATACAAATTTTCACGCCAATCGGCTCAGCAGTCTCCGAGTTAAATCGTGACAAAGGAAACCCCAACTCATTTTTATTTATATAGATCATTGTTCTTAAAAGAATTGTTCCATACAATTATAGAACATTAACAGGAAAAGATTTTATGGGTAGTTCTAAATACTGTTGAAATTACAATCCATCAACCATGTTTTGCAAAACGTGTTCTTTTTTATCATAAGGATGAATTGAATTGTGGTTTTACTGCCAACGGGAAGCATATCGTTGATACTCAGAGTTTACTTTCCAACAATCGGAGTTGGCTTAGCAAAGAAGCTACAAACCTATCACGCCAAGGACTAGTGTTCATATCTTACGCTTGGCGTTGTTATATTTTTGTATGCGAATAATTTTTTTCCATTGTATGTTTTATAAGGCTTCACTTATTGCGTTTTTTACGCTTTGTAAAGTATGAAATAAAGTGTTGTATACTTATATTGATTACAATTATTTGTCATTTAACAGTACTTTCAACTTGTTTATTACAAGCTGTGTTGCTTGGGATGTGGTGTATATATTGCGGGACAGTGATTTTAATTTTTTTATATTGTATGACGGACGAAACGACTCGTTCGACATCGCAAATGTATTAGTATGTTATGTAAAGTTCAATGATCTTTCAATTAAAAACTTAACAATAAGAAGTCATTGGAGACCCTCGTAGTGAAAATTAAGACAGAGCAATTGCTACGTTATTTTTTCATACAAAATAAAATATTTATTGTTATATTTTTTACAAATAACATTAAAAAATCTTTCATTTGAGTGGTTCAGAGGTTAGGAATTTAAAAAAAACGGCATTTTAAAAAAAAATAGATTATTTGGACCACCATAACACTGTAATGTCCACCCTAATGGCGAATAAATAACACGAGTCTAATATTTCTGATAAGGAAATACTACAGGGTGCGGCAGAAAATAATACGAAAATTTGTTCTATTCCTTTCAAATCCCATTTTCAACTAATTCAAGCAATAATATCAACATTTTCGAGTGCAGTTATCTTTCTAAAGTCCTTTTAAACAAATTTTTTCAATGTGTCCTCCATTTTCATTAATAACATCCTCGAGCCGACGCCGGAAGCCAGAGCATGCCTTTCGGACGTAGTCCTCCGACATTGACTGCCATGTGCGTGTTATGGTTGACTTCAGGGTTTTCACACTAGGGTGCGATGTTTTGTAGGCTCGTGCTTCAACATATGCCCAAATCGAATAATCCAACGGATTAAGATCTGGACTGCTAGGGGGCCACAAATCCTTCGGCCAAAACTTCATGTTATCGTTCAACCATTGTTGGGTTCGATTGTCCTTCCTGCTGTAGGACAACGTTTTGGTCCTCGGAGAAGTTGGCTGTCACCCAGGGAAGCACTTGGTCATTTAAAATACCGATATACACTTCGGTATTGATTTTAACTCCAGCATCAATGAAAACATCCGCTTCCCGGCTTCCGCTGCTTAGAACCATCCTGCAGGGACTTTTTTATTCGGTAAACTGTTGCCAAATGGCACCCTAACACCTTGGCAATCTCTTTCGGCTTCTTCTGGGCGAGCAACAAACTGGTGATCACTTTTTTCGCGAACATTTTGACGAATTTGCAATAAAACAAATAGAATGTTTGGATGCAGCACTTGAAAGTAAACATAAACAAATACACTTTCGACAGAAATTGGTCACTAGCTACACGAATTAACCAATACTCAAGTTTGAACATTTCCGCATTATTTTCTGCCGCACCCTGTATATCAATTTTGACAAAATTCTGAGACTCCCTATAACTTTTTTTTTGTGTGGAATTTCTGGTATAGAAATTGAGGATAGAGGCGCAGGTAGCTGATGAAATTATTATAACTTGAACGTGTAATATTCATTTGCTTTACACCTTATAAATACATGGCGGCTCGGAGAAATTCATTGGGAAGTGCAACGACTACGTCCTGGTGGTCTTATCATCCAATACGTTTGTATTAATTGGTTCAAAAATAGAATATCTCGAGATCCTGACCATATTGAATGTTACTGTGTTGAGCAAAGTTGTTTAGTAGGTCAAAACCTTGCGGTTGATGGATACTAGTCCGAAATTGGCTCACTACGCGGTGCTGTTGTACTTATGAATATCTTGTACAAGCTATATCTCCAGATCCTGGGCATCAAGGAAGATGTCGTCTGGGACAAAATTGTTCAGGTGGTCACCTGGAGGCCTTAAGTCGATGTATGACGCCATTTTGGAATCCAGTATGGTGGTTTTCAGTTTTAAAAAAAACTGGGGATTACTGTCGAAAACCCTGCAAAATGGATATTGTTGGATCGGAGCCGGCGTTGAAAGGCGGAAAATCGATTTCTGACGCCATTTTAGAGATGGCCCAACTAACATTTTTCATTAGGTAAACGCTTCATTGGCAATACGTATACAGCGTTAAACTGAGTAATGGTTAAGTAGTGGTTGCACATGCGCCCAGCCAATATTTTCACAGGCAAATCTGGCGAATCTACCCAGCTTCATGAAATTACGAAAAGACAGCAAGAAGCGTGTATACTGCTTTTAAAAAGTTAGTATTATCACCAATTTGCAGCTTCTATGCTTGATAATCATTCTCTCAACTTTATCTTAACTTGTATACAGCTGATACTCTGCTATAGAAACGGAAAAGTTTTTTACAGCTTTATTCGAATTAACTGAACCATGCTCTTACAGTGTGCAAATGGTAACTTTTGTACAGCCTTTCGATAAACCGTCAGGTAGAATATGTAATCGGTTTATAACCTAGGAAGCGGTTATCCAATAATTATACAACTTATTACGTAACTATTCTCAAAAACAGTATTTTTGAAGCGCATATTCAGCATATTTATTTATTCATAGCCATTTCTATTTTATCAACATGTTAAGACTAGCAATAAAACGCTGTTTGCCACAGTTCTAGGCAAACAGCGTTTTATTGCTAGTCTTAACACGTTGATATAAACGCTTACACATAGTTACTATTTATACAGCAATCGATAAAACATGTATGTCAAAATACTCGTGGACAGGGATTGTCGAAATACTCAGAGCAGTGCAAAATCGACAAGCTTCACCCAATTTCTAGTGTGCGTCTCCTGTTTTAGAAGAGCGCACAAAACGAACGTGCGAGAGATTTCGTAGTAGCATGAGAGATAGAAAGCCTCACATGCACTTCTCTTTCAGAGATAGAGAGTAATGCATTGTGCTTTACTCTGTGCATTACTCTGTGAGGCTTTGGCTCATGCTTTAGATAATGGTATCAAATTGAAATTTTTTGATTTTAGTAACAAAAAGGCATTGTAGAGGTTCATAGAGGGATTTTTTTTATTAATATCTTAATTCCCAAAAATAACACGTAATACTTTTTAGCACTTCAAAAGGTTTTTGTACATTACTCATGGATGATCATTTTCATTGTTATTCATGGATGGTACATGAAATTATCAGTTTGTCTAATAAAATGCTCGATTCTACGTACATAATGTGGCCCTGTAGTTTATTACACAAAACATGTGAAGTAAACACATATTTGTGCAGATCCATCCTAGAGTGCCACCGTGTCTGTTTTTCGCACTTGTGTTTGCACAGAGACGACAAGGGAGAGTGCAATCGGTAATGCCAAAAGAGACGAGCGCAAATTCGAAATGAGATGTGCGGCTTTGAGCGCACGGCAAAACAATGGTACACGGGAGGACACAGACTGCACTTTCACGTCTCTTTGAAATTTAATGTGCTGTCCCGTAGCAGCACGTGCTGCACTCAAAGAGATTTGAGTTGCACCTTATCCCTGCTCGTGGACGGTATTACGGCAATGTTGTTTTTTACCGTTTTTCAGCGCTATGATTATTTTATTATATGTATTTTATATTATATTTTTTTATAAAATCACTTACCAGATTCGAACTCTGCACCTTCGCCATAAGATCGGTGACTGTATCCTCGGATCCATATCAGCTATGAGGAATTCCAGTACCCGTGTTCAAAGTGTTCAAACCAGATTTTAGTTCTAATAATGCTGAACAACAATGATTGCTGAAGCTCTTTACCAACAGATTCATACTGTTTTGAAAATCAGTATTACCAAAATTATTATGATCTAAACATGATCATCATCCAATTTTCGTTGTTATCTGTACCGATTTTGGACTTATTTGTTATTATTCTTTTTTAGATATTTTATTATTTCTTAGAGTAATAAAAATTGTACAGTCAAAAAGAAAATCTTATTAAAATTAGGTACAAGAATTTCCTGTGATTAACAAAAAAATGCCACTAAGCCCGGGGATTGAACGCCTGATCTACTGCTCAGTGGCCCGATAGAATAACCACTAAGCCACCGAGACATATACACATTTTCACTCATTGTGTATAAGAAGTAAACGAATCTTATTTTGAATTTATGTGACATAATATTATCAAAACAATGAAACACAATAAACTTCAACAGAAATTGTTCGTTTAAATCCAACAAGATTTTATTTAATCCTATACACACAAATTTGTATCCGTATATAATTCAACCGTTTTACGGTGCACAAAATCCTCACCAACTGAAACCCTTTGCTTAGATCTGCAAGACAATTTCAAAGGCAACTTTCTAGGCCTTGGTGTCAATATTGTCCACCTGGAATATCGACAACCGGAGTACTCGAGTTCCCAGCAATGTTCTAGGATCTGATGGTAGATGAATGTCATTGTATTGATTTTTAAGTATTGCTAAGAGATCCTTCAATGCGAGGTGGGATATGTTATGCTTGATTGCACATTCCTGAAGATCATCACGAGAGGTATCATCAGTTTTGCGGTAGTAAGTACCGCTTTTCTTATATGTCTTCAAAATCCTTCGAAACATTTTGAAATCTAAATACTCTGCTTGATAAAATGGACGGTCTTCCTTTCATTTCGTTTGACAGCTCAGACGAATGGTTGTAAGGTGGTTCACATAGCATGAAATGAATGCGCTTACTTAGCTACACTCAGGAAATTATCCGTACGGTTTTCATACGATCGGAACTATGAACCACAAAGCAAGGGTCCAAGACTCATTCCATACGAAATCGTATGAAATAATTATTGATGGATTGGTCGAGTAAAACATGTCTTGTATACACTTTCATTTGCCATCACTTATCATGCGTGTATAGTCTCGTGGGATTGTGGCTCGTCTCTGGATCCCGAGATTCATGGTTCGAATCCCACTTTTTTTTTCTGTGTGGATAATTTTCATACGATCGTCCTATGAACTTCTTTCCATTAGAGAATCGTAAGAAATTTGCAACAATATCTTCTGGCCAATTTCCATACGATATTCTTATGAATTCCTCTCGATTCGTTCTCTCAGTGTATGAATTGCAAATCAATATAAATAACTACAAAAAGATGCTGCATACTCTGTGCCACAACTACTTATACAACATTCTATACAGCTATAATCACTAAGCTGTATAGCGGCTAAGGTATTTTTTAATATAAAGGCTTTTGAAACGCTATAACAAAGCTAGCAAATAAAACTGTGTATAAGAAAACAAAATGATAATTCAAAAGCTTAACCGATTAATTTCTTCGCTACATAAACAAGCTGTGTAAACGCAGACAAAAAAATTTCAACCGAGAGCTAAATGCTGTGTTAAAGCTGTGTTACATTACGCATACGTACTGTATCGATTTTTTAATTCTACTTATAGCTTATTCAGCTTCATTTGCTTTTATACAATTATAAAACAGCTTATAAGTGCCAAAACTTACAACGAGCATAAATGTGAAGCTGAAAATATCGTACAAGCCTACGCTTAGTTTGAAACGATTTAATCCAACAGTAAGGTTTTTGAATGAGGCCACTCACAAAGTGTGAAAATGGTTCATTTTATTTGAAAAACAAACATTTTCTTAAACAACGCATAATAGCATTATAGTCTCAGAACCCCGCACGATCTGCAATGTAAACCCGTATGTTTAATATCAATCCACATATGTGCATGATGCTAACCATACATTCAAACTACCATTGAAAACACGTTATAACACCGGTCATGTCACTAAAGAATTGAATTGTGAAAACTCTAAAAATAAAAGAAGAACAAATAGGTATCGTGAAGACGGTAGCTGGAGATTCTTTTGGGAATAAACATCACATCACATCAACTCGATATTGTTTGCAGTAACCACAGTAGAGAGCCACTGCTTCGTGAAAATAATGGAAAAGCAATCCCTGTACCCACATACTATCTTCTTAAAAATGGAAATGAAATACAAGGGAATAATAAGGAAAAAGCTCACTCGAATCTCAAAGACGTCCTGTATTGTAACCACTGCGATGGGCATCAAAAGTTTGTCCGTAAGATTGCTTCTCAGATCAATTGAGGTATTCTCTCAACCAAACTTTTCCAAGTAGAGCCATCGGGCTGAACTCGCAACCCACTGTCGCTCCGTCGTTTCATTAAGTCTTCCAGTTCTGGGCACATTAGGATCACACGCAATTACCTAACAGAGCCAGTTTTCTCACATCCGTTTTGGTGGCGTGTTGGGCAAATGCATTGTCCACGAACAAAACGACACTCATCACACCTAGATTAAGAAAAGTTCTAGTTTTCAACGGTCTGGAGCGAAAGCTATAAACAAAAAATTCAGCACAAAACAAAACTTGACAGCTAAACCAAAAATCAACCACTTTCAAGCAAAGCCTACTGAGCCTCTTTGGAGTTACTGAATCGAATTGATCAAAAAGTAATGTCAATGAGTGAGAGCCAATAAAAAATGCTCGCACTCATCCTGGAATAAGTTATCAATGTAAACATGAGAGAACTCTGTGTGTCAAAGGGCTGGTAATTATTTTGCATGTTAGAAACGGTTGTCTTACTTCCAACAAATCCATAGTTTAGGTATATGGTTGGTCTACATTTACGCAAAGCTTTGTTTTGGCACTCATACTTGCGCTTTTAACTTAATGCAACTCATAAATCTCAAGCTTTCTGATTAAAAAAAATATATTTAAAAAAAAGGAATTATAGTTTATGCGATCGAGTACCGATAGAGCAATTCACAAAACGATATATGTACGTATGTATGTATATGTTTATGTATGCTATACATACAGTCACCGCCAGAAAAAAAGTGCCCACCTACCCCAGTTTCTCCTTTTTGTGCAGCAAACTGTAGAATAAGTGAAAGATTCTAAGTTTTGTTGTTTTGATGGCATATTTATTGTGTTCTTTTCTTGTCTGGTACATAAAAAAACACTTGTCCTGCAAATTCATTTTTTTCTTCAAGAAAGATCAAACTATAGTAGAAATTATGCATGTCAAAATGAAGTGCCCACTTCTTATTTTCTTTAAAAAAAAAACAAGTTGTAGATCCAGTCTGTTGAGTGATCAGTAGCTGATGTGTCCTCCCCTGCCCTTCAACAGTTTTTGCAAACGTTTCGGCATACTCTCCACCAGATTCTTCAGGTGTTGTGGGTCAAGATCTTCCCAGGCGTTCTCAGGAGCTTGAAAATAGTTATGTTTGTTGGCAACTCCTGTCTTATCAACTCGTGAATCCAAGATGGCCCACAGATTCTCTATTGGGTTCAGATCTGGACTCTGTGGGGGCCATTCCATAGGTTTAATACGGCAGGAACGGAAGAATGCATTTGACTTCTTCGCGGTATGTTTTGGGTCATTATCTCGCTGGAACACAAATTTGTTTTCCAGCCCAGTTTTAACCAACGAAACCTCCAAATTCTCACGCAATATGTCGATGTAGGATTATGACAGCAGATTCCATCGATTTTTACCAAAACACCAACACCCGCCCAAGAAAAACACCCCCACACCATCACGTTCCCTCCACCATGCTTAACTGTGCCCTGGATATGTCGATCATGAAGCGCCTCTCCAGGTCTACGCCATACACGAGCTCGTTTTTTGCTGTTGAACAACTCGAATTTGGACTCATCAGTCCATAAAACAGTCTTCCAATATTCTAAAGGTTTATCAGCATGTTTCCGAGCATAGTCGTTTCGCTCTTTGTTGACTTTGCTAAAAAAAGGCATCTTCTTACAAAACCTGCTCTTCATACCGTGTTCAGCGATCCTTCTGCGTAGAGTACTGTCCGAGATCGGTTGTTGAATCACTTCCTTGATCTCCCTGAGGGTAACCTTCGGATTTTTCTTAATTTCTCGAATGATTCTCGCATCTGTTCGGGAATCTGTTCTACGTGTCCTTCCCCTTCCTGGGCGATCAGCTACTGAACCATAGGTTTTGTACTTTGCGAAAAGTTTGGTAACCGCTGCTTTGCTGTATCCATACTTTTCACCAATCTTGCGATGCGATTCACCTTTCTCGATGTCACGAATAACACATTTTCGGATCTGCAAGGGAATAGTTTTGCTTGCCACCGTATTGTCCATGGTTATTTAGATAACTCGCACTGAATCTTTCTGACCGACAACTGAAATCCGTTAGAAGATCAACAAACACTTGAAAACGTCAAAAAAATTGAATACGAGGGGCGTTTGGATGTAAAAATTACATACACATAATATATTTTCAATTGGGCACTTTATTATGACACACCAAATTTACACCACGTATGGTTCAAAAAATAATTTTGCAAAAAGGTGTATTATCCATTGCAAAAATACACATGCATCTTTAAAATAATAATATTATCATGCTTAGAAAAATATATGAATACGATATAATGAGTTTTTCAATGACTTCAGAGATGAAGCGTGTTCATGAGAAAAGTGGGCACTTTATTTTGGCGGTGACAGTACATGTATCAACAATCTTGTGAACGAAAAAAAACGATTCCAACTGAGCATATCGAACGAGATTCCAAGAAAATTGCCAGCATGACAGACATCCAGCTCTCCAATACCTCCATGAGCGTGCAAAACTGTACGTGATATCAATAACACCATCGCGCACCTATAAAGTGCTTCGTTTTCCATCGAAACGCGTTTGACGAGATTGCCGACAATGTGAAAACCGATAATGGACCTTTTTCTAGCGGAACCCTCAACTGAGCACAGCAAGCAGGGCAAACATCGCACCTGGATTCCTTGCATTTGTGGATGTGCTAGCAAGTCACGGTGTTTCAATAATTAGAGAATCGGGCAAAATGCCTAGCTACATACCAACATTACCATTCTAACCAGGTTTTACGACAAGAATTTCAACCAACCCAGGCCAGCCACTGACTTCCATCCGTTGATCACTGTCCAGCCAATGTAGAAAGCATTGGGAAAACAAGTTTCTTCTTCTCTCCATTTCGTCACGCACTTGCGAAAGATTACACCCGGAGCGAAAAACAAACTTTCCGTTCCACCGTCATCGTGAGTCCGTCGTCTGATGGTGGTCATCAATATTATGGTGAAAATGACGTTTTTTTTTCTCACGTCACGTCTGAGACAGTCGAAGTCGGGTCGCTGTATCTGTAGCACTGTAGTGCCTCGTCGTAATAAACAATCGATGATTAATGATCTCGCATCACTTTCGATATTCATTATCGATTTTTGCACTTCTCATCACCACGACGCGTACTCTCACCTGATCCCACATGGATCGATGACCGGTGTTGATGACCGCTCGTACCAACGTTCGGGCGGAGGAGATGACTGATTACTCACGTGTCCATCAGCGAGACGGCGATTAGCAGCTGGCGTTCACTGTTGCGGAGCAATCGATTTCAATTTTCGATTTTGTTTATTTGATTCTGGGGAAGGGTTTGAGATTCAAGACTGATAATAGTTGCGCTCGTTGTTACTATTATTGATTCAATAATTAGGGGAAATGTTGGCTTCGGGAAACCTCTTGTTCCATCAAAGCACTTCACTAAATATATTCATACACACTTCCAAAAAAACACGGGATTTTTTGTGCCCTAAGACCGACAAATGCAAACTTCTTTTAGAACAGAAGAATAAGTTGAAAGAGACGAGAAAATAATTTCAATCGAACTTATACCATTTCACATGAAATGTTTGATTACGGTCGATGACTTCTGTCAAAGACGATTTACGTCTCGTGTAACTTTAAAAATGTCTTAGGGTGTATGATAACTTGGTTATTAAGCTATGATTTGATTATTTTTCAAATAGTGATGTATTCCGATAAGCCATATTTTCGTTCAAATAAACCACATGCACTCTAAAATGCTGCTGTTTGTTGCCTATAATAGAACATCACACGCAGTTCTGATAGCCGAATAAAAAACAGAAGAACAATTTTGATGACTCCCAAACAAAAGCAATCAAATCTTACATCTTGAACCGTTTCAAGGTACGAAAATCAAAACGCTTACTTACTCCGAACTGCTTAAGGCTATTGAATATCTAAGCTTTTGCAAATGTAATTTTTAAACTTGCTGCCATATGGCTTCGCTTATTTATCTTCAGCAATAAGCTGTCAAAAGAATACACTCAAAACGGGTATAATCGATTCCGTTGTTAAAATTACCCAGCTGAAATAAACCAAGACTGAAAAAAGGTGACACCTATTGTGAGACACCCTGTAAACAAACCTGTTTGAATTAACGATCGTCGTTGGGCAAACTCATTTTTAAAACCTATTTCCTGTAGTCTTCTACAAACCGTACGTTTGGATATATTTAATTTAAAATTTTCTCGAATTACACGGCTAGTAGCGAACGAGTTTTTCGTCGCTTCTCGAGAAATTCAGCAATGTTCGCTTGATGCAGTCTTCCTCTTTTTTCTACTGCTAGTTCGATCTTTCGCGTTTCCAAGTTGTTTAGACTTTTTGCATATTTTTCGTACTTCTGCCTCACTAACTTCACATATTCGAGCAATTTATCTGATCGACAGACCTTCCTGTCTTAGGATGTTTGCGTAATTCGTGCTTCATTTGGACGATTAAGGTTCTTGGGTACGAAGTTGACCTTATTTTCCTTATACCTTTCCAGCAGCGGTTTTGTAGACATTGCTTTGCGTACACTTAGCCTTTCATGGCTGAAATCATCACGAATGGAGCACTTCGCCGCTTGCACGTAAAAATCACTTGCCAAACCATGAATTTCTTGTCAAATTTCGAAATGTTTGGCTTCCGTTGGTGCTCTGGGACATCGAATTTGTCTCTTGAATTGTAGAACTGATGACCTGGAATCTGCCGCAAGTCCGCTTTTATGTACGTTTCATCATCCTTTCGGGGGTGTCGTCAGCATTTGCGTACAAAGCTTGCGAGCCCGTGATTTTGCTGCCACATTCTACTGGTCGTTACGATTCGGTGCCTTCTGGGCTTTTAACGTACGTAGTCCATTCCGATTTGTGACCTTTTGCACAAATCCTTTGGTCTTGGTTAGCTTTCTTGCAATATCCCGGACAGAAGCGTTTGGTTTGCGCTTCAACTACCCTTCTGTCGTCTTTAACACTTCTGCGAGGATGTGTTTGTCCACTTCCTGTTTTCCAATCGGGGGTCAGACGTTCTCTGTGGCGTTTGATCTGCTATTTTTAACTGGCCTCCCATACTTTTCGTTTGGCACATCAGCTTCATTTGTGTTTCTCAGGAGTTTCGATTATGTGTGAATACATAAATGTCATAGGAAATGCACAAAGATAAATACCAATAAATATGTGTGGGTTATTTTCCGTGTATCCTCACCGGTAAATTATCTCCACTTGTCATACATCTCGGGATCTTGTTGTGTGCCTTCGGGATCATAAATAAATATTCCCCCGTTATATTTACTATCAATCTTAGCGGGTCATAAATAGTCATTAAGAGTGACAGCTCTTCCTTTTTCGTTGGTCTCCTTTTATTTGGTCGTACTTCCTTTCGTATTTTTTCGACGTTGATTTTGACGGATCGTATCGTCATCGATGTTTCTAAGTGTCACAAGGATTTTCAGTGGCTCCTTGTCGTGCATCCCTATGTGAATCGAGCCCTGTCTCCTTTCGCATACCGTTTGAGACATAGTTGCTTGTCCAGTGTTCTTATGCAATAATGTTGGTTTTATGAGGAAACACTAAAAACACGTTGTGAAGGATCCACCGGTCAAAGGGTCATTCACTTGAAAACAGTCATCACAAAATTTTCACAAACTTCAAGAAGCATAATCGACAAGATTTTGGGAAACATTGCATATCCACCCTATCACAGTGCGTCTACTCAGGGCTTCAGTATGACCAAGGGGCTAGACAGTCCTGAAGAAAATGGATATAGTTGTTGGCTCAGGAAGTACCAGCACATCGGTCCCAAGCTCGGCCCAAGCTTAATTATTCACTCCGTAGAAATTAACTCATCCGAACTTACTCTTGAATATTCTGTCAAAATAACATAGCGAATCAAAACAAAAACAAAGATTGTAGTACCGAATCGCTAGTTTCCTATTGATTGTTGGTATGACTTCATGCACTAAAACTTATTCTGTTTGATAAAGTGTCTTTTCCTCGACGTTCAGCGTACTGGTGGTTTTAAAACGGATGACAAATCATAAGGACTACCAATACAACGTCTTCCTTATTTTTGTAGACTGTTTTTTTAATTTGCTACCTTAAATATCAAGGCATAACCAACCCAAGCATAGTAAATCTATATATATATAAATGGATTTCTGTCTGTCTGTCTGTCTGTCTGTCTGTCTGTCTGTCTGTCTGTCTGTCTGTCTGTCTGTCTGTCTGTCTGTCTGTCTGTCTGTCTGTCTGTCTGTCTGTCTGTCTGTCTGTCTGTCTGTCTGTCTGTCTGTCTGTCTGTCTGTCTGTCTGTCTGTCTGTCTGTCTGTCTGTCTGTCTGTCTGTCTGTCTGTCTGTCTGTCTGTCTGTCTGTCTGTCTGTCTGTCTGTCTGTCTGTCTGTCTGTCTGTCTGTCTGTCTGTCTGTCTGTCTGTCTGTCTGTCTGTCTGTCTGTCTGTCTGTCTGTCTGTCTGTCTGTCTGTCTGTCTGTCTGTCTGTCTGTCTGTCTGTCTGTCTGTCTGTCTGTCTGTCTGTCTGTCTGTCTGTCTGTCTGTCTGTCTGTCTGTCTGTCTGTCTGTCTGTCTGTCTGTCTGTCTGTCTGTCTGTCTGTCTGTCTGTCTGTCTGTCTGTCTGTCTGTCTGTCTGTCTGTCTGTCTGTCTGTCTGTCTGTCTGTCTGTCTGTCTGTCTGTCTGTCTGTCTGTCTGTCTGTCTGTCTGTCTGTCTGTCTGTCTGTCTGTCTGTCTGTCTGTCTGTCTGTCTGTCTGTCTGTCTGTCTGTCTGTCTGTCTGTCTGTCTGTCTGTCTGTCTGTCTGTCTGTCTGTCTGTCTGTCTGTCTGTCTGTCTGTCTGTCTGTCTGTCTGTCTGTCTGTCTGTCTGTCTGTCTGTCTGTCTGTCTGTCTGTCTGTCTGTCTGTCTGTCTGTCTGTCTGTCTGTCTGTCTGTCTGTCTGTCTGTCTGTCTGTCTGTCTGTCTGTCTGTCTGTCTGTCTGTCTGTCTGTCTGTCTGTCTGTCTGTCTGTCTGTCTGTCTGTCTGTCTGTCTGTCTGTCTGTCTGTCTGTCTGTCTGTTTGAACCTCATAGGTCGAAAACGATCAGCGTGAAATTTTGTATGGAGAAGTTTTTGGGGCCGGAAAAGGTTCTTATGATGGTTTGAGACCCCTCATTTCTCTGGAAAAGGGGGCTCCCATACAAATGAAGCACACATTTCTGCATAACTCGAGAACTGATCAAGCAAAGGAACCCAAATTTAGCATGTGGAAGTTTTTGGAGGCAAGAAATGTTTCTATTGTAGTCAGAGACCCCTGCCTTCTCTAGAAAGGAAGGCTCCCTTACAAATGAAACAGAAGTTTCTGTATATCTCAAGAACTAATCAAGCAAATGGAACCAAATTTGGCATCTGGGGTTTTCTGGAGGCAAAATGTTTCTATGGTGGTTTGAGACCCCTCCCCTCTCCTAGAAGGGGTGCTGTCATACAAATGAAACTAAAATTTCTTCACAACTCTAGATCTAATACAGCAAATGGAACCAAATTTGGCATGCGGGGATTTTTAAGGATAATAAATGTTTCTACGATAGTTCGAGACCCCTCCTCTCTCTCTGGTAAGGGGGGTGGGGCTCCCATACAAATGAAACAAAATTTATGTCGAACCTCGAGAACTAATCAAGTAAATGGAACCAAATTTGGCAGGTAGAGGTTTTTGAAGGCAAGAAATGTTTCTAAGGTAACTCGAGACCCCTCCGCCCTCTGTAAGAGGGGGGCTCTCATACAAATGAAACACAAATTTGTGCATAACTCGAGAACTTATCAAGCAAATGGAACCAAATTTGGCATGTAAAGGTTTGAAGGAGAGAAATGTTTCTATGGAAGTTTGAGACCCCTCCGCCATCTGGAAGGGGGCTGGAGGGGGGTATCCATACAATTGAAACACACATTTCTGAATAACTCGAGAATTTATCAATTAACCAAGGTGGGGTCTAAGGTGGTTTAAGACCCCTCCGCCTCTGGAAGGGGAGACTCCCAAAAAAATGAAACATGAATTTTTAGCATAACTCGAGAACAAATCAAGCAAATGGAACCAAATTTGTCATGTTGAGGTTTTTGGAGGAAATAAATGTTTCTATGGTAGTTCAATACCCCTCCCTATTTTGAAGGGGGGGGGGCTACCATACAAATAAAAGGCAAATTTCTGCATAACTCGAGAACTAATCAAGTAAATGAAACCACTTTTAGCATATGGGGGTTTTTGGAGGCTAGATTTCTATATGCATAAAAATTAATTTCTGTCTGTCTGTCAGACCCTTATAGACTCGGAAAATTCTGAACCGACCAACGTGAAAATTTATATGAAGGGGTTTTTGGGGCTGGGGAAGGTTCTTATGATTGTTTGAGAACCCCAACTCTCTCAGGAAGGGGGGCTCTCATACAAATGAGACACAAATTTCTTCATAACTCGAGAACTAAACAAGCAAATCGAATCAAATTTGGCATGTGGGGGGTTTTGAAGGCAATAATGTTTCTATGGTGGTTCAAGATCCCTCCCCTTTCCAAAAGGGGGGGGGGGTATGTCAAACAAATGAAACTCAATTCTTTATTATAATATAAGAGCCCAGTGTTATGGTTCGAGAACTAATCAAGCAAATGGAACCAAATTTGGCATGTGGGTGGTTTTTTTTAGACGAGTTAGAAAATCTGCAACCAGACACCTGAAGTACTCAGGGTGTTGGGATGAGGGTGCCAACTCCTCGACCCACTTAAAAAATCACCCGAGCCTTAAGCCCTGGGCCCTCCCCGGGACCACCTGTGGGGGGTTTTGAAGGAAATGGTGTATGGTGGTTTGAGAAACCACCCCCTTCTGGAAGGGAGGGCTCCCATACAAATGAAACACAAATTTCTACCAAAAATGAGAATCATCCAGGTTACACAAAACGTGTATTTCTCGGGTAAGAAGCATGTTTTGATAGAAGTTTGAACCCCTGCTTATTCAAGGAAAAAAACTCATTCCGAAAAAAAAACCATAAACGTGCCAGTTATCTTAAATTTTCCTTCATTTAGTTGCAAGCGTAGCAGCGCACGCATCTGGTTCAGCTAGTGCTGACTAAAAGTAAATTGGTACGCCCCTCGCACGCCGCTAGCACGCCTCTAGTGTTGGGAATCGAAAATCTTTGACAGTGGTTTGTTTGTACTTCTATAGAAAACAACTGGTGCAAGTATGATCAAAGTAGTCGATCTCATTCTTAAATAACGTCAAATGGAACTCGAAAGAAGGAAAAATATTGTGCACAAACACCTGGAAAATCCAAAGTGATCAGTTTGCAACCTGGCTAAAATGCTGAAGAGGAAACAAGGAAACCCTGAGTGTGGAAAGGAATCAGCGGACCTACGAAAAAACTGGAACCAGGGATCGTCAGCTGCGCAGCAAGGCGTTGAGGTGCGTTAAAGCCAACCCCGGTCTTCCGATCCGAGATGTGGCCAGAAGGTACAACGCCAACTTTCAAACGGTGCGGAAAATCCTTGCCAAGGAAGGACCCAAGTCGTACAAAGCCAGTAAACATCCGTACCGGCACATGAAGCAAAATTCCGTGGCCAAAAATACGTCAAACTCGATTTTAAGCAGCTTCCCTTGGGGATGTGCCGGGAAGATTCAAGTTCATGTTTGCCAACAAGTTCGCGAAAAGGCCATGATTTGGCAAGCGATGTGCAGTTGTGGCCTGAAAACAGAACCATTCGTCATATCCTCGACGACGATCCCAAGTTTACATCGAAGAATGCCTGAAAAAGCGTGTATTGTCGTTCATCCGCAAGCATAGGAGCAAAGTTATCTTTTGGGCTGATTTGACCAGCTACCACTACTCCACGGTGGTTCTGAAATTTTATGCTGCCAACAAGATCGATTTCGTCCCCAAGCTAATGAATCCTCCGAATTGCCCGGAATTTCAACCAATCAAAAAATACTGAGCAATTTCAAAGAATGGGCGGGGCAGTCAAGGACATCCCGCAAATGCGGGCAAAATGGAAGAAATGCGCTGATATCGTGTCCGTTTCCTCTGTGCGGGCGCTGATGGGCTCCATCAAGAGGAAGGTTCGAGATTTCGTTCGAACTTAAGAAATGTAACCCTCAAATGCTGTAACTTTGAAGTTTTAATATAAGTACTGTAAAGCAACCATTGATGGATTTTTTTAAACTTATTGAATCACGAATTACAGTTCCTTTTGGGCGTACCAATTTACTTTTAATCAGCTTTTAATAAGTTGATTCCCTGGCATATTGTGCCCAACTTGCTAACCAGCAAACTCAAACCATAAACCAGTATTGAAAACACTTCAAATACAAATAGGTTAAGTGGCCGTCGAATCAAAAATCACACAACACTGACGCAGTTCCCCTTTACTACTCTTTTCAGACTCTCAAGACCTAAACACACCTCCCGTGATATTGGTTGACCGAAACTGGCGGTTACGGGAAAACACCACAGTCAACACCATCATCACCCAGGTCCGGGCGGAGGACAACGACAACGACGAGCTGGAGTTTGGGCTGGACCCCTTAGGACCCGGACAGCTCCAGCCATTCGTCATCGATTCAAATACCGGCTACGTATATTTGAACGAAAGTATCGAGGGAAAGGTAAAGCAAACAACGGTCTTTTGACAATCGCGATATTTAAAGATTTTCCATTACAGGGTGGCCAAAACTTCTTCGTCTACGTAACGGTCACGGATGGTCGAGTTACATCCAAAAATGAGGTTTACGTCAACATCCTTAGTCAAAATGCGTCCGGTCTCTATAAGACCCGTGGACCTCAGTTTACTCCCAACATCGATAGCTTCCGAAAGATCCTACCGCCTGGATTCAACTTGCCACCTGGATTTAGTTCCATCCCGCAAGCACCACCCCCTCCGCCACCAATTCCACCTAGACCAACACAACCGCTGGTTATCAGTCAGCCTATCCCGGACGAACCTCCCACAACCAAACAAACCAAAACCTATCCGGATCGACCGGGATCCATCACCGAATCGCCGGCGCAGCCCGCAACCAACAACAATACCATCACCAAGCTCACTCCAGTATCTACGCCCATTCCGGTGACAACGGAGTCCACTACCACAACCACTTTCACCGAGACTACCCCCGTTCGAACGAAACCCGGTGGAACGGGTGAGCCACACCCGCTGGCTTCGTTCGTTCCGGTCATCATCTCGGTTGCGGCAATCTTCCTAACTGCCGGCCTCATTGCGGTATGTATCTTCCGCAAGTATCTGTGCGCCATCAGCAAGACGCTCAAGAAGAAGAACAAAATCGACAAAGCCAAAAAGTCAAACCAAAGCAATCTCAGTAGCAATATCGCCTCGAGCACTACGGCCGAAGACAGCCGGAACTCGATCGGTATGAACCACTGGAGTGGACCGATGGCATTCAGCAATCGATACACGTCACCGTGGGATCGGGACCAAAATGGACATATTCAGGTGAGTAGTCGAATCAAATGATTTAAATGCGAGACGTGTGACGAACATATGCTTCCAGGTGACCTCCCAACTGTCGACGGGTAGTTCAAGCAATTCGGGAATGAACGGTGGACCAAAAGACCGTTGGGAATTCCCCCGGCACCGACTAAAAGTGTTTAACATTCTCGGCGAGGGTGCTTTCGGCCAGGTTTGGCGCTGCGAGGCCACTGATATCGACGGTAAGGAAGGTGTGTCTATAACCGCCGTCAAGACGCTAAAGGAAAACGCCAGCGATGCAGAGCGAAATGATCTGCTGTCGGAGCTTCAGGTACTGAAGTCTCTCGAACCGCATATCAACGTAGTCCGGCTGCTCGGTTGCTGCACCGAAAAGGACCCTATCTTCGTGATACTCGAGTACGTCAACATGGGAAAACTGCAGACATTCCTGAGGAACTCCCGGGTGGAAAAGTACGTCATTCTATCTTTGATAAATCAAGTATGGGAAAGATAACGCCTTTCATTTCAGACATTATGGAAACACTCATGGGAAGTCGAAAATCCTAACTTCCGGAGATTTAACGTCCTTTATGTACCAAGTTGCAAGGGGAATGGACTTCCTGACGTCACGAGGGGTAAGCTAGCTAAAATAATCCCTAATGAAACTACACTCATCACGATAACTTTCCTCCGCAGATCATCCACCGCGACTTGGCAGCGCGTAATATTTTAATCACGGACGATCACACCTGTAAGGTGGCAGACTTTGGCTTTGCCCGTGACATCGTCACCTCTAAGGTGTACGAGAGGAAAAGCGAAGGACGGCTGCCGATTCGGTGGATGGCAACCGAATCCTTGTACGACAACATCTTCACCGTGAAGTCCGACATTTGGAGCTTCGGAATCCTGATGTGGGAGATAGTGACACTCGGCTCGACGCCCTATCCGGGCATAGCGGCGGCTGAGGTGATGCGGAAGGTACGTGATGGCTATAGGTTGGAGAAACCGGAACACTGTCGACGCGAACTGTACAACATAATGTTCTACTGCTGGGCCAAGGATCCAAACGAGAGGCCTGATTTCCCCGAGGTTGTTACTATGCTCGATCGACTGCTCCAAACGGAGACCGACTACATCGAGCTGGAACGGTTCCCCGATCATAATTACTACAATATGCTCAACATGAGCGGGGAAAAGCTGTAAGGATTGTCGGACGCGAGATTATCGGAAACAGGAGGAGTGCTGTGTAGAAAGTCTAAAAATTGTGATAAGTTTCTTTTGTATTTAGTGAAGTAATTTATGAGAACCTGATAAGAAGTCGTGACAACTGCCTGAAGTATGTTTCCGAACTGTAAATACGTATGTTAATAAAGCTTTCGAACAAATTGTATTAATAAACGTGGGGTTTATTATTTTTCTCTGATTTTTTTTTTCGTTTGCTGAACAGGTTTGTTCTATTCTGAATTTCTAACTAACCAACTCGAGGTAGAAAAGGCGATAGAGGTGGCGATTCAAATATTTTTCTTTTTTCGAAAATTTCCTACCGGAACTCAGATGAACTATAACGAGTACAGCAAATCAAATAAATGAATCCGGTAAAAACTTCGAAAACCTAAGCATATTAGAGTTAATAATAGAAGAGTGAAGCTAAGACCAGAGATGGTTAATGTACAGTATTTTGATATTATTTCCATGAAAATTAACATTTTTCATTACGACCAACTTGAACACACGCAAAAGTGAACCGTCGCACAGTGATCGGAAAAGCCTTTTTTCACGGCGAAATTAATAACTTCTAAGGGTTACGTTTCCGAATCATGGTGTCTTCTACAAAGTTGTCCATCTTGTGGTGATTATTTCGTAGTTCCAAACTTTACCGCTAGGGCAGCGCCGTTGCTAAAAGTGTCGCCACACGGCGGCTATTTCTAGTATATAGTGAGCTATATGGTAGAAAACTATGTAAAAGTTCATAGGAACACCTAAACTATGTAGTGATAGCTCATTGTTTTGACTTGCAAGCGATAGTTTTACGCTATGATATAGAACCGTGCCCGTTATCGTGTGTACGCTCTAGCGATAGTTTCAATGTTACAGTAGTAGGCTATGAACTATACCATCCGGACGGAATAGTTAGTAGTTCGTTGGTCGAAGTTTTTTGACAGTTCGTTTGAATTTTTTGCTAGTTTGTGTTTTTAGCGGTATTTTTAAAGTAAAAATGGACCAGGAAAAGAAATTCTACTTGATTGAGCTGTGGGAGCAACATCCGGTGATGTGGGACCCAACTAACCCCGATCACCTGTGGAAGTCTTTACTTCAAAGTGAGTGTTTTATTCTGCTTTGCAGTTGCTCATCCTAAGAAAGTCCGACCAGAGGACCAGGGGATATTGATACCTAGCTAAGTACTAAGTATTTTCAAGATGATAACGTTGAGAGGCAGATTACGATTCTACCAGTTTCGAAGTTCAACCATTGATTTTAATTCCTGACTCTAAAGTACAATCACCCCTTTTTTGAAACTCGAAAATCCGAGTGGATCGAAACCAAAGCCAGCAGTGCGCAATTTGAAGCGTAAAGAGTCAGCACATGATGAAATGGCGCTTCTCTCGAACTGCGTCGAAATCGTGTCCGAACCCACGGAACTCAAAAAACCAAAAAATCGGGTAACTATTCTGGGTAAACCGACCAACTTGAATGACAAATTTAAGTAGTCCTGTGAAGAGAAAATAATTTTCAGAATGTCTCAAGAGCAGCTGATTGTCTTCGTGCAGATAAGCCATACCACTTGCTCACTATCGGAGCCGAAACAGGCATCTCAGGAGCTAAAGATCCTGCATCGGATTCTCTAACAGCAATCGATAAATATCCCACAATCACTGATCTTTTCTTTTGCTCCTATGTTGACATATGTAAACTTGTATTCAGCATACCCATTAGAACAATGTTGAACTGCTTCTTACAATTTAAATAATCACTGACGCTCTTTGCAGGGGCTTTTATACTAACGTGATTTCCGTCTAACGCTCCTACACAATTGGAAAATTTCCATTTTTCTTCAAAATCACGTTTACAGTCAATCCTCTGGTGAATAATATACGAGTTTTAAATAAAGCTATCATTGCAATTTCATTTAATTTTGCTGCTCTAAGAACCGGTACGAATAATTCGAAAGCAATGAATTTAGCCGATTTCCCTGAACTTTTCTAAAGAACATCCGTGAACTTCCAGACGAACTTCCCTGACCTTCTCAGAAGAACTTCTCTGAAGAACATCCCCGAAGATCTCTGAAGAACTTTCCTGATGTTCTCTGAAGAACTTCTCCGAATTTCAGTGCCGAATTCCACCGAAGTTCTCTGAAAAACTTCCCTGAACTTTTATAAAGAACTTCCCTAAATTTATGTGAAGAACTTCCCTGAAATTCCTCTGAAGAACTTCCCTGAAATTCCCTGAATAACTTTCCGAATTTCTCTGAAGAATTATCTGAAGTTCTCTAAAGAACTTCCCTGAAGTTCTCTGAAGAACTTCCCCGAAGTTCTCTACAGAACTGCACCGAAGTTCTCCTAAGAACTTCCCCGAAGTTCTCTGAAGAATATCCCCGAAATTTTCCGAAGAACTTCCCTGAACTTCTATAAAGAACTACCCTGAATTTCTGTGAAAAAACTTCCCTGAAGTCCTCTGAAAAACTTTCCTGAACTTCTATAAAGAACTTCCCTGAATTTCTGTGAAGAACTTCCCTGAAGTTCCTCTGAAGAACTTCCCTGCAGTTCATCTGAAACACTTCCCAGAAATTCCTCAGAAGAATTTCCCTGAAATTATTTTCCTAAAGTTCTCTGAAGAATCTCCCTGAACTTCTCTGAAAAATTATCTGAAGTTCTCGGAAGAACTTCCCTGGGGTTCTCCGAAGAACTTCTCTGAATTTCTCTCAAGAACTTCCCTAAAATTCCTTCCTGAAGTTTCTCGGAAACACTTCCCAGTAGTTCCTCTGAAGAACTTCCCTGAACTCCTCTGAAGAAATTTCCCGAACTTCTTTGGAGAACTTCCTTATATTTTTCTTTGAAGAACTTTGCTGAAGTTCTCTAATAAACTTCCCAGAATTTCTGTAAAGAACTTCCATTAACATCTCTGAAGAACTCATCTATACTTCTCTGAAGAATTTCCCTAAACTAGTGACCTGAATCTTCATATCCCAGCTCCTTCAGCAGATTAGCTAAAATTCTCTAGCCTTCATGACGCAGCAAATGCAGTAATTTTTCATTCTCTTTGTCCATAGCTACCGAATGTGCCTATGATTACTTCCCAAATTTATTTTTTGAAAGCTCGCAACTGAATATTTGCGACCACAAAGACAATCAATCGTGTGTACACCGTCAAAAGTTAAGTGATAGAGCTGCGGCAAAGATTTCTACTACATAGCTTCTATTACTTCATAGCTCATATTTTTGCAAAACCGTTTCTCATATCTCATAGAACTATGAAATGTAGATATCTATAACGGCTATATCATAGTGAACTATAGCATAGATTTCAAGCGCCGTGTGGCGGCACCTTAACTTTTGAACGAAACACAATAGAAGGGTGATGTCAAAAACTGCTTTAGTTCGAAGCTTTTTGTTGATTTGGATAAAAATAATCTTCAGACGAAGTGTAGAAAAAAATATGATGCATGTTTTTGCCTAACTAAGTGTTTGGGTATATTATATTGTTTAAAAATTAGGGGTAATTTTAACGAAAAACATGTCCGATTTTAAGCAGTAGTGTACCCCAGGAGTACTTGGGCTCATTTGTATAGTATTGTTCCTTAATACTTTCCTTTAAACAAGAATTTGATAGTTTTCTTGCCAATTCTCGCCTAAACAATCATGAGGTCGAAAAGGAAAAACGCATGTTTTAGTTAAAATTACCCATAACTTTTATTTATTCGTCAACAGCTAAAAATGTTTATCCTAATGACAATTAGATACAACTGATTTACATACAATAACTAACAGATACATCTTCGGAAACAACGCTTGTTAACATCACGAGATACATTAAAATTAAACATTAAATATTAAATAGCTGTTGAAAACGCGACACATGCTTAGCACAGGTTCGTGTTTGCCGTAAAGGGTGTCCCCAGTTAAATTGCATCACTTTCAATAAGCTGTAACATTTCGCCCTTTGGGTTGATTTCAACGAAATTTTGGGTGAAATGACCTCAGCATGTATTGTTTACACTGCGTGAGTTTCGTTGTGAAATGTGTCGTAGTTTCGGAAATGGAGTCGAAGGGACAGGAAGTGCGCGAGAACATTTTGCACACGCACCTCGACAACCCACTTCTTCCGCACCGAGCCATCGGAAAGATGTTGAAAATTCACCAGTCTACAGTGTCTCGTGTCATAAAAAGTTTCGGGCAACGTTTAACTGTCGATGGAAAGAAGGTGAGTGGTAGAAAAACTGTTCCGTACTGTGTGAAGGATCACAAGCGAGTGGTTGCTGCCTTTAAACGCAAACCCAACTGTTCCGTTCGGGATGTTGCGAAAAAGCTGCACTTGACCAAAAGTTTCGTGCAGAAAGCCAAGAAACGAGCCGGGCTCCGTTCATTAAAAGTTCCGAAAGCTCCAAACTGCAATGAAAAACAGAATTGGGCAGCTAAAACACGTGCGCGTAAGCTGTACACACAAATTGACGAAACCACACTGCTGCATCATGGACGATGAAACAGACGTAAAAGCGGACTTTAAACAAAGTCTCTCAGGAAACAGCAAGTGTCAAAGTTCCCCAAGAAATTCATGATTTGGCAGGGGATTTGTTCGTGTGGTAAACGGAGCAAGCCATTCGTGACAACTTCAACTGTAAATGGTCAAGTATACATGAATGAATGCCTGAAAAAAACGACTGCTTCCGTTTCTCAAACACACAACGTTCCTACATTTTTTTGGCCGGACCTAGCCTCTTGTCACTACTCCAAGGATGTTCTGGAGTGGTACAAGACGAATGGTGTCAATTTCGTGCCGAATGATCTTAATCCCCCAAACTCTCCAGAGTTGCGGCCAATTGAAAAATATTGGGCTATAATGAAGCACGAACTTCGTAAGCATCCTAAAGTTGTCACTACAGAACAGGAAATGTTAAAGTCATGGTTGAAAGCGGAAAAAATGTCGGTTCAAGCGTTGTACAAAATCTTATGCGTAGCATTAAGAAGAAAGTTCGGGCTTTTGGATTCGGTAAAGAAATACAGTGAAATAAAAATACCTAAACCAAGATTATGCATTGTTTTTTATTCCCTGAATATTTCATGTCAATCGGTTGAGAGACTTGGTTTTGAGGACGTGTTTAAGGTGATGCAATTTCTCTGTGGAAACCCTTTAGTTGGTGCCCTTGAGTGCCGGTTTATAAAGAAAGATTGTAAACGTAAGTTTCGTCGTCGAGTCTTGATGTTCAAGAGACCAAGTGAAGTGGAACAGGCGATGTTTCCCTGAAGTAGGTCACCAACGAAACACGCTTTGGCCACCATACGCCTCCCTTCCAACAATTCCAGGCTGATGAGCCTGCACCGACTTTCATAACTTGGCAATCTGCGAGGGTCTTGCCAACGAAGATGTCGCAGAGCAAAGCAAAAGGGCTTAACTTTCCATTGCTTTTAAAAAAAGCTATAATATCTTAAAAACGGATGTGACTAAAACTCTAATTTCAAAGTATAAATCATGATAATAATATTTCAATGTTTCTAAGGGAACATCCACAAATTACGTGATATATTATGGGAGGGGGGCTCAGAAATAGAAACGTACCATGTATTAGGTATGGCATAATATGCTACGAAGTAGGTCTTGAAATGATCAATATTATGCTACGTCATTTGTGGATGATCCCAAACAGAGATATTGCCTTTTCACAGAAAACTTAGCATGCATAGAATATTCAGAAAGAAGAAGAAGCAGCATCCGCAGCTGTTGCTTCCTTCAATGATTTGAATATTACCACGCAAACTCGATGCATAGGTACAAGGAAATCGCTGAACAAAATAGCTGTGGTTGTCAGTGACGATTGTCAGTTTCGGGTATTTAAATCTGACGCCTGATGCAATTTTTTCTCTAAAACGGCAATAATAAGAATTGATTTTCGGTCCAACCATCAATAACGTAATTTATTTTTCGAAATTGTTCCATACTGCCTTCCCCTTGTATGATTTTTACGAATAAACCTGATAAACGTTTCATGACGCGTAAGAAAACACAAGACCCCTTTACCCGTCTGCCCCAGCAAAATTAATAGATGACTTCTTTGTATAGAACACGCAACAACAAAAAATTCATAATCTGCTTCAGTTTATTTATTTACATAACGGTAGAAATACATATATATTTTTACAAAGCGAATATACAATAACAACTCCAATATATTTTTTTGTCGATTTGCATTAATCTTACTATGTTTCTGTTTCATCACAAACAAAATCCTCATCAACTTCATCGACAGCTTTCATAAGTTCCTCCAACGCATCGCAGTTATCGGTGTCGGATGTTGAACGTGTTTCAGCATCTTCAAAAATCATAAAACTTTTCACGATATCTGGATAATCTAGAACATTTTTTTTCTGTCGTCTTTTCTCCATCCAAAGTGAGCTGATGAATGGGTCTGATTCATTCATGGCACGAATGAAGACATCATGTAAGTTGTCCAGCCTTGAGCGCTTTCTAGCATGATGGGTTCGGTATTTCTTTAACTGTTTGTTCTGGCTTTCTGCTGCCTCTTCTGCTAATATACCAAGCGGCGCTGGAGAATGCATAATAATTTCTCCGGCATGAGCGAGTACTTTATGCACAGTTGCAGGAATTTTATACCAATCGTACAATTCCAGATAAAGTCGGTAGGTATCCTTGCAATACGAATCTATTTTTTCGGGGTTTATTGGGTCTTGACAGTTGATAGCAATTAAATATTTCTAAACCTCACAATCAATTCTTCGTCGATGTTCAGAATTCTGCTTAAAAGCTGAGGATTTGCCAATGTTCGTCGACAAACGTTACCTGTAGTACTTGTACCTGCACCACCAGATCTTGGTTGATTTACTCTGACTCCAAAATGCTCATGAAGCTGTTTCGTTATCAGTTTTTTTCTTTGTTCGTATAATTATTTAAATGGCTGTGAAACCTGCCATTTTTTTAAATCCATTCTATATGCAATATGCAAAAGGCATTCGAAAAATCGAATCCAAGCATGAAGCGGAGATATACCGTAATGTAGAGCATCTTTGTTTGTTAAAAATCCTTCTTCAAACTTTTCTTTACTGTTCATTACATTAGGCTTTGCTCCACAGATTGGGCAATTTTGCATTGATGAACTTCCTGTAATATACGTGAGGACTTTTCCATCTATCATGCTAAGTACAAAATCAAAATCAACAAGAATTATTTTGTCATTTAAAAGCTCGACCTTCACTGGCGTCAATTCATTCATTTCTTTTTCAATGTCATTTTTTGTGGCAAGAATTACCTCCTTAGTCTCTTTGATAAATTTAAGGATGATGGGCCTACAAAATCGAATACTTTGAGGCATAGCATTGAAGCACATAATCATTTTTCGATCATTATGCATGAATAACTGAATTGGAGTAAGTGTTGATGAAAATACATCAGAATCATTCTGACATCCTTCTGGCAGCTTCTGGTGATACTGAGAATACCCGGTTGAGCCATCCATACCCCAACTACATAATAGAATTAGTTCAGCACTATCCAGCTCGTTGGAATCCATGTACTCGTTCAGCTCTGCGTCGATTATTTTCACGATTCGATGCACTGTATTGTCCAGAAGCGCCTGCAGTTTTACTCTAATTTTTGAAGCGGTTGCTTCGATGAACTCGTTGGGAGGGGCGCATTTCTTTTTTACTTTTTACGATGACGCCGTAAGGTGGAAATCGTGACGGTGATTCTCTGTGTATTAGTTTGTATTGGAATCGACTAAATCCAGCTTCGATGAAAAAACTAAAAGCTTCCTCGGATCGTTGATCAGTTAATTGCGACAACATTTGTCTAGAATCTCTTCGATTTCTTAGAATAAGGCCGATGACTTCAACTAAATGTATCTCTTTCCTATTGTAAGCTATCCTTCTCACCATTACTAGAGCCTTTTCGATGCTGTCTACTTTGGGATCCAAGCTTTCGTTGTCAATGACACGTCGTTTTCCTCTTTCGCTCAGATCAGCAAAAGGTTTTGAGGGTCTCCCACGCTTTGCAGATGACGCCGAGGTTGAAGGAGCATCTTGTTCTTGTTCGATGAACTCCGCAATGCCGAAGTCTCCATTTATCCAATCCCGAGAATATGCCTCGAATCTTTCCTGTTTTCGTTGAGCTTCATTCCACTTTAGCTTGTAGTTACAAGCGGTCCTATAGAGTTTATCTTGGAGACGTTCACGTTTTTCCTCCGATATAGGATAGTTTTCACAAATAAATTTAAAAGCTCTTTCAACATTCGCATTATGCGTCAATTTAGAATCAAACAACGAAATTATAACTCTATTATCCATTTTTACACTTGCACTCATCCGTAGTTTATGGGATTTCAAATAATACACTGTCAGTATAAATACCACTCCTGGTAATAAATCGTACTCTAGGTACTTACCATGAGCCTCAAACATTGAGTACCTAAGCGAGTCGATGCCAGCAAGGTCCACATACACGTAGGTACGAATTAACGAACTTACGAAAATTAATAAAGCAACACCAGCAAAAATTCAGGAAACACATTATTCAAAAACAAGACAAAATAACAAAAAGAACGTAAACTTTAAACTTACATTGGAAAACATGTTAACATGAAGAAGCCCTTGTATGCGATGATAATAATACCGATTTTATTATTTATAACCAATTATTGCAGAAACTGTTTGAAACATATTTTTAATAATTTTAAATTTAAAAAAGGTTCAGCCCTTTTCAAAAAATGGTCGAAATTTTCTGTAAAGTGTTAATTTATAACTTATTTTGGTTGAACCATCGCCAGAAATTACCACAATCGCCCAAAAAAGTAAATATGTTTTCATCAACCTAAAATAATGGAATTGCACCAAAGTGGTCACATTTTTAAACCGCCTGATTTCAAAATGGCGCAAGTTTGCGCAGAGTTTTCCTTCGTAATTTAATATTATACATCCCACACTTGATTCAGAGCTGCTGGGTTATGCGGGGAAAAAAGTTGCTGATCAACAAAGTTGAAATTTCTAATTTTTTAATGTTTTTTCTTCTCTTAAAGATTTTTTTGATTTTATTTCTGAATGACAACCTATCGTATTATTATTTTTTAAAGCTAGTTTTGTTACCTTTTCAATCATGTTTAGTGAGCTAGGGGTTATCTCATAAAAACAGGTCAACATTTAACTTGAGATAAAGCGTATTTTATCGGCAAAAAGTACGTTTTTTCGCTAACTTACAACTTTGACATGTAATATCTCAGGAATGAAAAGTGCTAGAGGCTTGAAACTTTGAAGTTTTCTTAATTTATATGTTTACTTTTGATAAAAAAAATTGAAAAAAAGTTTTGGTGAAGGTCACTTTTCCGATTTTTGTCCGACTGATATCTTATAGTGCAATGTAGAGAACGGCCCTTTTGCTGGTCAGAGCAGCAAACGAAAACAACGCGTATGGGCGATTGAAAAGCTTGCACATAATTTTAGGTGCATTCACCAAGGGGTGCACAGAGTTTTGTTATGCAGGTTGCATATCTAGCGGGCGGTTTAGAAACGTTAATTTTTGCGCATATTTAATCGCGAGTGCATGAAATTATTTACGAATCATCGTCGAAAATTTTTATTTTTACAAATGAATAAGATGGTGTGATTGAGGAGGCGGACATGGGTGAGATCTATCCGATTATAACTATATAACAATAATCTTATTTTCAAATAATACTAAATTCGTGCCTGGTTTGGAAATTTCAAATTTTCAAATCTGGAAGTGTGTTGCAGTGCCCTTATCCAAATGATATCGGTATTTTTTACATGCGGGGCTTATTGTATGTGAAAGTAACCTCGAAATGGGCGTGACTCTCCAGACATTCTGAAATGGGTTGCTGGATCTGCAGTAGAGCTATCGCTTTCTAGCTCCCGGATTAAAGCTTCTTCCAATGGTCACTTGATTGGTTGTTTTAAACGCTTTTTTCCATAATACCTTTGCGGGGGGGGGGGTGTTGGATTGAAAAACACACACACACACACACACACACACACACACACACACACACACACACACCCCCCCGGGTGGGTAAGGGAAGCCGTGGGGGGGGGGGGTGGGGGGGGGAATACACACATTCAACACTAACGTTTGCATTAAAAAAAAATGGACAAAAATTGCCGATTTTTCATGGGTTTACCATTACCTGCACAGGACAAAACTCCCAATAGTAACCCATGAGTCAGCAGACAAAATTTGACAGCTCTATCAGTCGAACTCTAACCGTGATGGCAAAAACAGTGAAGCAACTCCGTTCAGAAGTGTGCGCGTTCAAAGAACGGCACCCTGCCGCGTCGAAAACGGACATCGTGCGGCACTTTGTGGACGCCGGATACGCCCGTTCCGGCATCTACAACATCTTGGCACTATTAGACAGCAATCAGAGCACCGAAAGAAAGGCCCGTTTCCGGACGGCCGACGACCCTGAGCGACAAGAAGCTCCAAAGGATGCTGAAGAGGAAGACGAGGGAAAAGTGGCTACATCGCCGCGTGCGCTTGGCCAGGAGGTCGGTTCAACCGGCCAAACAGTGAAAAAGTACCTGGCGAACATGAACATACATGTCAGGAAGCGGATGTCACATTCACTGGTTTCAGAGCTGCAGGCAATGACGCAGTGGCAGCGGCTGAATAAGATGGTCAACTCGATTTTCCCGGCGAATCGCGACATGGCGGTGGTTGATAGACGACGAGACCTATCTCACCCTGGATGGCAACGACTCGCAGTGCACTTCGTATTTTACTTCCCCCACGAAGGAAGTGAGCTCCGAAGTGAAGTTCATTTCACACACCAAGTTCCCCAAGATGGTGCTGCTGTGGCTGACAATCAGCGAGGAGGGGATGTCAAAGCCGCTCTTTCGTTCGCTCCGGACTGGCCGTAAACGGGGAAATTTATAGTACGAAATGCCTGCCGGAAGTTGCGTCATTCATCAAGAAATACCATAAGGGCGAAGACGCGGTGTTCTGGTCGGATCTGGCGTCGGCCCACTACTCGAAGCGATCGTTGGAGGAGATGGAGCGGCTGAATCTCGATGTGGTATCCAAGTTGGCGAACCCGCCCAACGTCCCCCAGCTGCGTCCCATCGAGAATTTCTGGGCCAACCTGAAGCGTAAGATCTACTCCAACAATTTTGTCGCGAAAAATGAGGAGGAATTGATTAATAAAACGAAGAAAGAACTCAAAAACATGTCTACACGCATGTTTTCGTCCGCCATGGCGAATGTTCCGGTTAACTACCGGAAGGCCGCTCGCAAGGGCGTAGAATTTTTTGGCAAGTAAGCTTAAATAATTACCTTGCATGGGAAATTTATCAAAAGCAATTGTCTGTCTTAGCTATATTTTTTTATCACCGCCCGAAAAAAGTCCATTTTTTTAATGCAAACGTTAAGGCAAACGTTAATGCAAAAATGAGACTTGGCATCGAAAGCTCTAATTTAATAACTGTGGAAAATCATTTAGAACACTAAGTTGAGAGCAAGCAATAAGCAAATTGTGAAAGCAATAAGCTTGAAATGCTAAAAGAAGAAGAAGTGCCAACTACTAAATGCACACGCCCAATTTAAGCTATCCAGCTTTTGTTATACCTAGCGTAATATTCCAAAAGTACTCAACAGACAAATTGAAACGAATCACAAATTGTTAAACTAAGGCCCTAATTAAGGAAACGATTCCCGAACAACTCACCACAACTCCGACTTGTTGCCAGCTGTGACAACAATATTTTTTTGATCTTAGTTGGCAACAAATACATTCGCAAAATTTTATTTTTGGCATAGGGTTGGAACAAACACGTATCGACCTGCTTTTGGGGCTAGTTTTTGACGGTTTTTGAAGACAATATTATTCCTTGGCCATAACACTACGAAACCGGAATCGGAACCGAATTTAAATCATACTTGTCAACCTGATGTTGGTAACTTCTATTGCTAAGCAGCTCATAAAAGATGATGTTTTTGATTTATGTTGGCGGAACTAATGCTGTGATTGCGATCTGACATTTACCGTTTACTTCATTTTTCACAGAGATAAGCATTCTAAAACTACGCTGACGTGCTGTAGTGCACATGGTTCTAAAGAGTTTATTTTGATCACCATTATATTTCAGTCTTCAAACACGTTAACCATACTGTAATGCGGCTTTTAAATAGGGCAACTGAGTGGAAGCAAGTGAGAAGATTCAACTGGTTTGCCAAAAGTTGCCAAAAGATTCAACTGGCTTGCCAAAAGTTGAACATGTTTAACTTTCTTGTTCAACCAATGGATTGGTCATTACAGATAAATTTTAGAGAAGCCTATTATATAGAACCATTCGGCAGGTTTACTGGGGATCAGGATATACAGGCTTATCTTCTGGGGGAGAGGATATTTTTTCCTATTGCAGGTTTGATAAGATTTTCTGGGGGAAACCGATGATATCTTGAAGATAGATTCAATTCTTATTTCGCGGAAGGAAAGTTTGATAACTCAAATTTTCCAGGAATCGATTTTAAATATTATATTATTCAATTGCATATTCTACAGCTTTTAAACAGTCTCGGCAGTTACATGAATTGGTCAGAACTTATATAAGCTTCTCATTTACTAAACGAACTCTTTGAAAATTATTTTCTGAATTACAATGAACTTCGGAATATCTAAGAAGATTGGGCGGAAATATAATAAACTTGACAGAAATTGATTAAGCTTCTCGGTATTGAATAAACTTATTGGAAGTTTCAAGATAATCATGAAGTTTGCTCACTCTCTTTTGAGAAGAGAAGTGGTGGAACTTCAGAGAAGTCCATCGAATTGCCAAAAAAAAAAACGTTTCTGGAAACTTAGTTGACCTTCCAAAAAATGTGCTGATTATCCATGGAATAGAAACGACTTTCTGGAAATAACCGAAACTTTAAGAAGAAAAATTAGCTTCCCAGAAGTTATTTGAACTCCCAGTTGGTACATCTTTCATGATAAAAATCAGAATATCACAAATTTACGAGAAATTGTAAAAAAAAAATCTAGGAAGTTGGTCGATTTGCTAAACTTATAACAAGTTGGCGGAGTTTCTGTGACATAAATAGCATTTCCGAGATGTTATTCAACCTTCAGGCAAACAAAAAGCAAGTATTCCTCGTCTTCTGCTAACGACGCACTACTGGCAGTAAACATTATTTGGTCAAACCAATCCATGGCATCAAGTTTACGCAAAATCTGCGATATCTGATAAAAAAAAACTTCTAATCTCTGATGTTGAAAGATTGACAGGATGACAGGTGTTGGCGGGTATAACAACAAGAAATACAACACCGGTGCGGGGAACGCAAAGTTGGTTTATTTTAGCTGGTTCTATTCAAGTTTTGCTGATGCAAATCAAGTATAAAGTTGTTCCAAGAATAGACCACCGCTGAAGATGCCCTAAGGCAAATTGACTATCAAGCTTTTCTCTGTGTGAGCAAACAATACTCATAAAAAGAGTATATTAGTTTTACCGTGGATACACGGTAGAATGAATTAACCAAATTGAAAGGTTATATATGTTTTGATTGCCTTTTTTATCACCAGATGGTTCTGTTGGCTGCGCTACACGGGTCGCCTAACATGCATATGTGGAAAAAGGAAGTGACTTATATTGTTAATATACTATATTTGCTTTTCCGATCACTGTGCGTCGTGAGAGAAAATCTCATATTTTTCTCACCGTTTTCTACAGGCGACGAAACATTTCTGCTGCCACCAGACGATGGTTTAAAAACATGGACATAGATTTATGCTACTGAGAATTTCGTTGATTGCTGACTTATAACTGCATACATATGATGTTTGTAATATAGAATCAAACCATAAGAATGGATACTAACAACCCACAACCAAAGATAACCAAAACAGTGCGTTTTCAATCAAGCTATCAAATAAAGTCACACGCCATTTCTAAACTGTTTAAAACCGTCGACAGGAATAGAGCGAAATTTCTTTCTTTCTGTTTTCTGTCCTCAGCGTTCCGTAGAACCACCTCTGGCCAAGACTACCTATTGGGGCTACCTATCGACTGCCCATGTGAAATGTACACGCACACAAAATCAAATTCAATCAAAATTTGTGTTGCATGTTCCTCTTTGCGTAACTCTTCTAATATCAACTCTCGAGGTAAATATTGACAAATCCACGCTAGGTGTTGGGTATCGAACAACTGAACCGGATAATTACGTTCTGCTATCTATTAAATTCTGTGGAATTTGCCAGCATCATCATCTACGGCTTTCTGCTCGTAGGCCTAGATTTCTCTTTTCTATACCGGGTGTCATTTGAATATTTTGAAGAATGAGAGCGTTGCGTTAAAGTGAACGGATTTTGGACGCTGATAACTCTCGTTCGACTGAACAAAACCACTATGAAACTAGCGATTTGAAATTGGTTCACTGTTGTTGAACCCCTAGGTCCGATCCGCATAATCACAAACCATTCCTGGACCATTTCCCTCGTCGTCAACACCATTTCCGTTATTGTTACGACATTAACCCTTATAGTTGACAACTATAAACTAACAATCTCCTATATCGTTTCAACAATATGTCAGATGGTAAAAGGCCAAATAACAATATTCTTAAGCGGTTAAGTTAGGTTAACATAAAAAAATTACAATTTTCACGAACAAAATTTTTTCTGCACTCTATGCCAAAAAGTTGGTATATAATCCAGACCGAGTTCAGACAATAAAAAACCTTTCAATGACAATATGACATACATTAACAATAAGCGTTAATGTAGAAGTTGTATGGTGAAAATGAGATTAAACTATTCGATAACAATAACATAAAATGTGATAATGTATCTTACATTCGAAATAGAGTTTTGACTATATAGCAAATTGTTTTTCGTTATGCGGGGAAGTACACCTTGCACTAACTCTTGCACTTTTCGGTACCATTCGGTACTAGTATCTTTGTTTTTGTTTTGATTCGTTGTGCTATTTTGACACAATATTTGTGGGGAAGTGTTGATGTGAGTTAAGTAATTAAGGAGTGTATCGAAAATAAGCTATCCACAAATTTTCGTTCAAATTATGTTGAAAACCGATATTTTATTCATACAAAAAATTTATCCTTTATTGTACGAGGTTAAACTTGAACATAATAAAGACCGGATGAAATTTAAGTTATTCCTTCACGAATTTTCGAACTTTGGATCGAATGCTCTTCATCAAGTTCCGGACAAGTGTTGCATCGCATTTTTTGGACGCTTGAGCCCAAATTTTTTTGAACTCCTGCATGTTCCCAGCTGCCTTACCAGTCTTCTTGAAGACCCTCTTCACGATTGCCCAGTAACGTTCGATGGGTCGAAGCTGAGGGCAATTTGGTGGATTGATATTTTTCTCAACGAAATCTATACCCTTTTCCGCAAGCCAATTGAAAGTGGTTTTGGCATAGTGAACCGACGCTTAATCCGGCCAAAACAGTGGAGGTGTACTATGCTTCTTATATAAAGGCAACAATCTCTTCTGGAGACACTCAGATCGATTGATTTCCGCATTTATAGTTCCGGTAGTGTAAAAAATGGTTGACTTCAAACCACAGGAACATATTGCTTGCCATACCAGTACCTTTCGACCGAATTTCTCCACTTGAATCGACCTGTCCGCATCGCTCACATCCTCCCCAACGACGACAGTAAAGTATTGTGGACCTGGAAGGGTTTTTGAGTCCTCCTTTACATAGGTCTCATCGTCCATCAAAACGCATGCATCCGGACGCTGCAAAAGACGCGAATACAATTTCCGGGCCCTTGTTGCTGCTCGCTTCTTCTGTTCTGCACTTTGTTTCTAGATTTTCTGCTTCTTGTAGGTCTTCAGGTGGTTTCGCCTCTTGATACGCTGGATCATTCCGACACTCGTTCCTGCTTTTTTGGCCAAATCACGTATTGACATTGATTTGTTCTTCATGATTAGAGATACCACTTTCTGCTCCAGTTTCGGGTTGGAAGAACCGGGTTTTCTGCCTCTTCCTGGTAGCTCATCCAAAGAATAGTGTTCCCCAAACCTATTAATGATGGTTTTAACACTCGCATGATGAATTCCAAACCGCTTCGCCAATTTTCGCATAGTAATACCCTTCTCACTTAGCCATGTGTCCAGAACCTTAATTTTCACTTCCTTTTCAATACGCGACATTTTGAAAACGCAGAATTTGAACCGCAAAAACAAGTAAACAAAAGAAAGCTGACAGTCAAACGCACAGCATGCAGTGTTCAGAGCATAAAAAACCATCACAAATACATGCGTACAACGCAATTGTATGTGGATAGCTTATATTCGATACACTCCTTAGGGGCGAATCATTAAGCATGGGACCAATGTGCTACCCAACAAACATCATTGCTGAATAACTGGTTGTTCAAACAAATTTAGAGAAGTTGCTGAGCCTTTTCGTCTAGAAAGCTGAATAACTTCTCCAAAATTGTTTGAACAAGCGGTTATTCGACACTGATGTTTGTTGGGTAGTAAAAAATATATTCATTTTCTTCATGACTATCCAGCCGCTGCTATTACTAAAATATTTCATTTATTTTTTCATAACAATTACCTATCTGCTTCCATAACAATCTGAAGATGTACGGGTTGCATTTGTATTTGCATTGTCGGACACCATATTTTAGATTTTGAATATAAAGCGTGTCTGGGAAAAAAATTAACGTAAGAATTTCTTTCAGTGTATGGTTTAGCTGTCAGTAGATCTTTTCACCTTCGCGTCGACGTGCATATTGTTTACTGTTATACAATTTGAAGTTTTGAAAATGGCGTCTCGGCAACAGGAGCTGCGAAATCTTATTTTGGCAAATGGTTAGAAAATCCTAATCGTTCTCAGAAAACAATCGCGAATTCGGTCGGGGTGACGAAACAAACGGTGTCAAATGTCATCAGCAAGTTTCTACAAACCAAAACTGTTCAGAGGAAGCCAACCAAGCAGTCGAAAAGGGGAACACGCTACAAACAAGATGAGAAACAAGTGGAGAAAGTATACAATACGAAGCCCAACATGTCGGTCCGAAATGCAGCCAAAATATTGGATGTAGCTATGTCAACTGTGCAGGACATTGAAATGAGATGGGGACTGAGGTCATTCAAAGCCCAGAAAGCGAAATATCAGGCCGGAAGTTGTATCATTCGTTGTTAACCTAACAAACAGGTTGCATCGGACAGAACGAAGTTTTCTGTTCGTTTCCTACAATTCTCCAATCACTCCAAATCGTTTCCTGCGTGAACGGCGCCTGATGAATCACAGAAAACTGTGCCACCAACGGATGCTGCTCTAGCTCCGAGACGCCCAACAAACGGATGAGAGAACAACGTAATGTCAATGGCTTCAAAGATTAATAACATTTACATTAATGACTTTTGGTTTCTTCAAATGACTAGTTTATTTATTTAATACTTTTTTTGTTTTTTTTTTTCTTACAAAGAAATGCACACGTTAAAATCACTTTTTGACTAAAATAGGAACCACACAGTATCAGTTCTTATGGCACTTTCGGAAATTGTCCGATTGACAGACTTTTACTATGTTTTACTCTCGACATCATCTGGAGCGTAGCTTTTGACATTCGATATTCCGCTGTGAACATACTTCGGAAATTTGATGTTGATCATTGGTCTTCGGCCATTCTTCGGAGCTACGTTACTCGGGGTGTCCGGGCTACACCTCGCAGACGTGCTAATCTCTTCGGTACTGGTCTTTGGTTCTGTGGAAGGTTCAACGTATGAATTTAAAAAAAATCCTTGGCGGATATGGCTTTTCTTCTTACTTTTCTTATTATTCCTGGTCGTGTACTCCAGACAGGCGTGGTACAGAAAGGCGTACTGCTCACTGGTTTGGACCATCTTGACTCGCTGCGTTCGCAGTTGCTTAACTGTATCGTAGATGTTGATCTTTTTCTCCTGCTGTATCCTCTGCAGAATGATGTCCAGTGCAATCAACGTCCCCGTGCGACCAACTCCAGCACTGTTCGGATTTGTGAAATTGAACAATTATTTTTATTTTCGTAGTTAAAGGGCGATACGGTCAAAATTTGGTCAATATCAACTTGACGTATTTCTTTCAATTTTGCATTTAAAAAACCTGAACACCCCTCATTTTAAAGGTGTGTGTGTGTGTGTAGAATGTTGCTCCTATTTTGATTTTGGAATTCACTCTTCAGTTGTCAAAATGCCGTCCAAGCAAGAAGAGCAGCGTATCAAAATTTTGCTCGCGCATCGCGAAAATCCGAGCTACTCGCACGCAAAGTTGGCAAAATCGCTAAAAGTTGCCAAATCAACCGTTACAAATGTAATTTAAGTGTTTGGGGAACGTTTGTCGACAGCCAGGAAGTCTGGATCGGGGGGAAATCGAAAACCGGAAGCCGCTGAGACGACAAAGAGAGTTGCCGGTAGTTTCAAGCGAAACCCTAACCTATCTCTCCGAGATGCCGCAAATAAGCTGGGTGTATCGTCTACAACCGTGCATCGAGCCAAAAAACGAGCCGGACTATCGACTTACAAGAAGGTAGTGACTCCAAATCGCGATGATAAACAAAATACGACGGCCAAAGCGCGATCCCGGAGGCTGTACACGACGATACTGACGAAGTTTGACTGCGTGGTAATGGACGACGAAACCTACGTCAAAGCCGACTACAAGCAGCTTCCTTGACAGGAGTTTTATACGGCAAAAGGAAGGGGAAAGGTAGCAGATATTTTCAAGCACACGAAACTGTCAAAATTTGCAAAGAAATATCAGGTTTGGCAAGCCATCTGTACCTGTGGCTTGAAAAGCAGCATTTTCATAGCTTCCGGGACTGTCAACCAAGAAATTTACGTGAAAGAGTGTTTGAATAAACGTCTGCTGCCTTTCCTGAAGAAACACGGTTGTTCCGTACTGTTTTGGCCGGATTTGGCATCTTGCCATTACGGTAAAAAGGCCATGGAGGGGTACGCCGCCAACAACGTGCAGGTGGTTCCCAAGGACAAGAACCCTCCCAACACGCCAGAGCTCCGCCCAATTGAGAAATACTGGGCTATTGTCAAGCGGAACCTAAAGAAGACCAAAAAAACTGCTAAGGACGAGCAGCAGTTCAAGGCAAACTGGCTTTCTGCGGCGAAGAAGGTGGACAAGGTGGCTGTACAAAATCTGATGGCAGGGGTCAAGCGTAAGGCCCGGCAATTCGGATTTGGAAAAGCGGAAGCCTAACTGAATATTTTTCCTGAATTTTATACTAATTGAACTTGAAAAAGAAATTTAATTTGATTTTTTAAATAAACGATTTCACCGATTTACACGCGTTTTCCCTTGACCAAATTTTGACCGTATCACCCTTTAGTACTAGTACAACAAACCTGCAATGGACGACGACGGGAAGTGCCAGATTCTTCCGCTCCGAACGGATGATTTTGATGAACTTTATCAAATCCGATGAACTCGATGGACATCCATGGTCCGGCCATGTCAGGAAGTGATAATGGAACACGGCTTTGCTCATGTTGTCCTGTAATTTGTTAGGAAATGATCAGTTACAACTTTCCTCGAGATAGGACTGCTTCAAAAACTAACCCTCGTTACCAGAAACAACCGTTTCTGGTAGAAGCCCATATTGAGCTCCTGAGTGCACTTGACCGACACTTCCCGGAAGTGCAATGTCTGGTTGAACCGCGGAAAGTACTGATAGCACTTGATCCTATCGTTCTCGACCGTCTGCGTTAGCATCACGATCGATTCCACCTCGTACTGAAGAATCATTCGCCAAAAGTCGAAGCAGGTTTCCTTCTTAGGACCCTGGGTGGCAATATACTCCCGCTGGTACTTGTACCCATCGATGAACGAAGCGTTTATGTAATCATTGGATTCGTCGTCCTCCTCGACCAAGATATCATCAACGTCCAGCGGAACTCGATTACCGTCGTACGGGAATATGCCCAGATAGCGATTTTTTCTTTCGTTCTCCTTGGCAACAAAGAAAGTAACCTTTTCAGTAATCAGCTGCTCTGAGAAAAGTTGATTGCCTGATATTCCTTATTTATCTTTTCCCGATTCGATTGGATGAGCTCTTCGTAGATTCCGGAAAAGCTCTTCAGTGGAATATCGGCCGGTTCTTCGTTCGGGGAACGAACAGCCGTAAGTGGTGACACTGTTAGCTTTTGGGTACGCCAGAGAATAACCAGTCCCAGTGAAAATGCCAGTAATAAGCAGATGAAGATCGACGTCACGATCACGGTTAACTGAATCAGCGAATCCGTTTCGAAGAATTGAATTGCCGAGTCGCTGTACCCACTGTTGGTAAAAATTCTGACAATCAAAGCATATTCCGTTCCGGGTTTCAACGCCCCATTGCAATAGTCCAGCTCGTCCTCACAATGGTCTTTGCCGATAATATACTCTACCTCTGGTGTTTGTCTACTAGCATAGGTCCTATCTTCCACTGGATTCCACTGTTTAGGGGTCGTCTGATACTGCGGAATGCATGGCATTTTGGCAGCCACTTTCCACGACAGAACGTTCGGCCATTCAATCGATATGTTTCTCTTGGGAACTGGATCCGCTTGGCAGTGACGTTCGGAAACGAGAAGAGCTACGTTTGTGATGCTTCCTACGTTTGACTGGAAAATAATATCCGAAATCCAAATCCTGGCCGTCTTCGTTGGATTCGGTGCGTCCATCACATTAACAGTTCCCCAGTTGATTTCATTGGTGATGTTTGGTACTAGAAAGTTTTCGGCATTCATTAGCAATAGATAGAAAAAGCGAGTTATGGCATCAACTTACTCCCAGCGGGTGACAGAAAACTCAAAAATTTGGCATCGCTGTGATTAGCCACGTCGTCTACAAATACCATGATCGATACATTGTACTGTAGTTCGGGTTCCAAGCGCTCTTCCGTTAGGCTGTACGTTTCCCAGATGTCCTCACTCGGGTCGATGGTTCTGGTCCACCCAAAAGTATGTTCGAAAGCACCTTTGATGCCGATGAACTGACCCGTGAAGCTGCGTAATCTTCCATACAGATGACACGGTATTTTCCACGATATGTGCACCGTAGAGTTGTACGGCTGGTCAATCTCTGGATGTGTGACGTTGTACTCAGAGAATTCATACACCGCTTCCGGCTCTGCAATGAACAAAAAAATAAACAAGAATGTGACCGATACAATCGATTCATAATAAGTAAAATAAGTCTTACGCTCCGACAGAGTCGCCACTGACACCATCTCAGTGTACGGGCCCAAGCCGGCTTTGGTGGCAGCAGCCACTTGAACCACGTAGTCAGTGTATGGGTTCAGATCTTTAATCTTATGGTCCAGCTCATCATTGTTCCAGTTACTGAACCGTACATTGTCGTCATCTTCGTGAAGATCAAAAGTGGAATTGTACGGATCTGGTAGAGGGCAATAGCTGGGCGTCGGATATCGTGGACCCTCCGACCGAATATGAACTCGGTAACGGGAAATGATGCCATTCTTAACCTTCGGAGCCTTCCAGCTCAGTTCGATCATTCGGGCATCCCCGTTTAGTTGAAGGTTTTGTGGTTGTTCTGGAACTAGATTGGTTAGCTGAATAAGACTTACTTGGAAGTTCTTCGTTAGCTTCTACCTACAATCTTCTCCGGTCATGAAGGGGGCCAAAACCATTTCATCGGACCATACGGCAGCGTTCAGGATCGCTGCGGTGCAATTGTACTCGTTGTAGGGTTGTAATGGGCAAACCACGGCAGAAAATGTAGCATTTAGATCGCTGATTTCAGCTTCCCCGGTGATCGTAGCAGCAAATGAAATTAGATACGTCTGGAAGGTGCTTCAGTATTCAACATACCACTTTGGGGTCCTCTCCTTCAGGAACGTTGTTGGTTGTACAGGTGAATCATATCGCATGCAAATCGCAATAGTTGTTGTTATCCTTCGTTAGGGCAGTTTGCAGTTCTAAGCTGTTTGCCATCTGATTCTTGATTCGAACCGTGTCAATATGGTACCTTAGAATGACTAATAAGAACATCGAAAACATTTTTTTCAATTCTGAAACACTCACTCTGTCAACTACTTACCTCTTTCTTTGGTCACAATTTCCGCAATTTCGTTGTTGCCGTCGTTGTTTCCTTTGGAAACAGGAATAACCTGAACATTATACATGGTGCACGCAAAAACCTCCACAAAGGTGGCATGCATATCGGTGGTCGAATCAGAAATTGGCTCCGGAAGTTCAGCAGCTCCGATAATCCACGCTACGTATCGATAAGATGCCACACAGTACGTCCCATTCTCCGGAGGTTTCCACTTAGCTATTAGCGATCGTGGATCCAATTCAGTTAGTTCCAAATCCTGCACTCCACTCAGCTTCTCCTCCTTGACAGTTGCATTCACGTCTACGCTTGCTGCATCCTCCCCGGAGATATCCACACAGGACATCGTGAAGTTGTACTCCACACAAGCGTTCAGATTTTGTATCGTGACGGCGGTTTCGTTGCCTCGGATTGTAACGTTTCGATCATCGTAAGAAATCCGATATAAATCTACGCATTCCGGGAGGGTGTCCGGTTTCATCCACAATATGGTAACTTGACGTTCGACACTTGTATTGATGATAACATTACGAACTGGTCCTGGCTTTGGTCGAGGACTTATTTCGTAATGATCCCCTAGCTGCCCACTGAGCGATACGGCAATTATGCTGTACTTGAACAAGGCGCAAGGTGTCTCAGAAGCTTTAGGAAAACGGTAGATGTTTTGCTCGGATTTGCGTGCTTTTGATTTCCTAGGTATTGTTGTATTGAATATGAGTTTGTTGTCGTTTGATCTTAGAATAACTTGAAATTCTTTAATGCAACTTGTGCTTTGAGAAGGTAAACTCCATTGTATTTCACCATCAAGATGCCTAACTTGTAGCACTTGAGAAATACGTTGTTCGGGCATCAATATGGAAGCCGTAGCGGATGTGTGATTCATGCCATACCTATTTACAGGTACCACAATAAAGTTAAAGTTTACGCAGGGAATCAGATTGTCAATCACTTTGCTCGAAAATGAAGTATTCCAGCGAATGTTTTGGAGACCTTGTCTATAGATTGAATAGTATGCGACGCAATCTGAACAACGATCCGGAGGATCCCAGGTGATATTGATAGCACTAGAAGAAATCGGATGGATGCGCAAATTTTTAACTGCATCCATGCATGGAAAATTTAACGTGGACGTCGTCCAGCGAGAACCATTCAACGGTATAGGTGTTACACTAATCGATGCTAACGAGCAAAGACTGGAGGCATTAAGTGGAAACATGATTATTTGATTGCTTAACTGATTGTTGTCGACCACCTTATTCGTTGAACTATTGAACTCCTGCTTGTTTCCCAGACCGTAGTACTGCTCTTCGACGAGATACGACTTAATACAGTAAGCCATCCGCGAAGGTGGACTCCACGCAATCCATGCGGCCTTTTTCACATTTTCTATCAAATGTAAATTGATCACACTACCTATCGTAACATTCCTGATACTGGTATTTATTTTCACTTCTGACCTCAATGTTCCCTCTAGATCGATTACTTCGAAAGTAAACGTGTACAATCTACATGCATCTAGGTTATTGAACGTGGCACTTTGTGGAATCTTGTTTCTTATAAATCTCAGTTTGATCGTGTTGCTCCCGTCTGAAGCTCTGATATTTTTCACACATTTGCGAAATAATTCCGTTTGATCCCAACCATACTGAACAAAATTGGAAGAATAATTTTTCAAATATGGATTAATGGATAAATCAACCTCCGAGTGTTCCGTCACTGATTTTCCTTCCGTATAGTCATCAAAGACTGGAGTTATTGTTACATTTTTCGTATAGCAAATTATTCTGGGATCCAGCACTGTAAAATTGAAGCGTCCACCAGCGTCCGTATCATTTGGAACAACATATTCTATTTTATTGCGTTGATTCTTCGTCAAAACGTTCAGATCAATCCGGAACTTCTTTAAACACGGCAGTCCTTCTACTGGATATGACCAGTATATCACATCAGGCGAAACACTCACAAACTTAATCGGAGAATCTCGTTTCTCGCTTCCGATCACCTTATTCACAACTGCACCAGTTTTACAACTGACTTGCACTGTACTTCCGCAGGAACAACAGCGCTCAACTAACTCTGTTTCTCCGTGTTTCGCCAACCTTGTTCCAAATCTGTCGTCAATAATGGCAACCTGTTCCAAATAAGTTCCGTAATCTCGACCAAAATCCACGCATAGTTGAGTTATCGATTTGGAAAGCCAACTAACTCTTACGTCGAGTATATCGACATCGGTTAAATTTTGACCTGATAATTCGAAGGTACCACAAGAGGTTCCAGGTTCCAAGGTAAATGTATACCGTTCAGATTTTGGGAGATCATAACTTTTGGTCGCACGATCAGTTCTATCGGATTCTGTTTTGAGCTTCAAGCACCAATTACCGTTATTGTCATGGTTGTTCCATCTCCCCTTTTCGTTTTCTGCGGCATTTGCGCCTTCTGTTGATGTTTCTTCGGTGAAAATAACTGGGGAACTTAGCGGGGCATCAGAAACGTCCGTATAATCTGGAAATAAACATTGGAAAACAAATTAGTCCTGGTTAAAATTATTATGAGTAGATGTTTTGATTGACAGTAGAAGACCCCAAATCGGAGACGATGATTATGTTTAGAGATACGCAGACAGAGAGAGTATTTCGGCCACTAATGGATGTTTTCTAATTTGTTTTGGCAGCATGGCTCTTTTTGTTTTATTTCGAATGTCTTTCACTTGTTTGTAAGTAGAATGATCCACTCAATAAATATGCTCAAATCTTCAAAACTACAGCTTTACTGGAATGATACTTTATCAATTTTTACATAAAACAGCATAACTCATAATTTTGTAGAACAATAATGAGCATTTTCAGCCAGAATAGCAAAACGGTTGGACCCTACTCACTCCGATCTGAATGAAATTTTGTCCATATGTTGGTTTTTACCCAATGCTCTTAATTTCGATCCTTTTAATTTTTTTTAAAGCTGAAGTAATGTCCTTAAAGCTGGTGAAGAGTTGAAGATGGTCATTACTTAAATTTTTTTATTTGTTGTTTTTAAATATTTATCAATTTATTGAAAAAAAAAAAAAATCAAACCAAAAATAGACTTTTTGCGTTTTTTTCAATTAAAACATAGGTATCGAAAAACTTTTTTCGTAAGCCTAGCCGTTCTCAAGTTATTGCGAGTTTTAAAAACTGAAATTATGTTTTTGCAATTTGTTTGGCCCTTTTTGATTGTTAGTCGTGATGTCCTCAACAAAATGTATTTTTCATAATAGATTATTAAAAAACAGGCATTTTTTTTTTCAGACACGGTGGCAGTCTGACTTACCCGTTTCTGTTTGGACGCGATGGAAAAGAATTAAGTTGATGCTTTTTGATATGTGTGTGTTTCGGTTAGTTTTGTTTAGATAGAGAAGAGGCAGTATTTCATACAATGTTGTTTTTTTTTCAATCTTCATTAAATATAATAAATTTTGGATTATTTGAACACATTAAATATTTTGGATTCATCATTAGAATTAGAAAATACACTTAACTGCAATTTGGTTATTTGAAACTGGAATGCAAGAATGATATTTTTGAGTTCCAGGAATTGGTTTTCCTCTGCTATAAATCGGATCGAATTCCTTTTCGGCCTCTTTGTGTTCATCCATATTGTAACAATTTGTATGCACGCGCGAAGATGGCAAAAGTCTGTTCTAAATTGTGCATCGTAGGGTTTTTTGGTACCGACCTTTTTTGGCGAGTCCCGGAACTTGACGGTACTGAATTCCTCAGTATCGGGAGTACCGGAAAAATACCGGTACTGGTGAATTTTTTTCGAAAATCATTAAAATCAATAAAAAGTCAGGATTTGATGGTAACGATTCAAACTTTTATTCATTGCTTTGTATGTATTCGACACTTGTCTTGGGGCCAGTCTTTTATCCTTGAAATATGCTTTCACTAGGCACAGCATATTCAATAGTTTCGTCAGACATACGGGATCGTATTTTAGTATCAAAGCTTCAGAAACAGAGAACGCTCTTTCTGAGTCTACAGAAGTAGGGCAAACTGTTGCTAGTGAATCATGAAGCAGTGACAAGTATTTTCCTTTAAGCTTTTCTGAGTCGTAGTAAGTGAACTCTGTCCGATAATCTTTACAGTGGGGGGGGGGGGGGGGGGGGGGGGGGGGGGGGGGGGGGGGGAACCTGGTTCAGTAATCGAACTTACAGGAACACTCTAGCTTACCTTTGACTGCTGCATCCTCCGTTCAAATTTTTGTTTCATCGTCAAAGCCTCGTATACACCAGCATCTACTCCATCAGCAGTTAGACGCTGCGGTCGAATCCATTGGTTCATCTGTTTCAACACCGTTCAGTCGTTTGAGTATCTCGGCAGCTTGTTTAATCAAAGTAGTTCCTCGACGTTTTGAAAACTACGCCAAAATCATTGCTGATTGACGTTTTAACTGCAGTGTTCTTCAAAAACGCGAAAAGGTCAGCGTATTCAAAGCGTCTTTCTGCAACTCGCTGCTTGAGCGCTTCGAAAAGCTCGTTGGCGATAGCGGTCTCCTGACAAGAAAGTTGTTCGAGCATAAAGTGTAATGCCACATCCGCTTCGTACAATGAGCAATCTTTCCGGCACAGTTGTTCAACAGCAGCATTGATGGGTTCAAGAGCGTTTATGATTTCCCGAACCAAATCTATTTCATTATCGGTCATGTTCAGCTTTACTTGTCCTTTCAGATCGATCATCGCTTTCTGTACCGCGTTCCTGACGACGTAGAATCTCTTAAGCATGTCAAACAAGCTATTCCATCGTGTTTTGACGTCGTTAACCAACAGCATCTCTTTTCCAAACTCCTGCTGGACGTGTTTTTGAAGGAGGTCGTCGTTCTTGACCCGTGATTTGCGGAAAGTTCTTACAATTCCACGGAGCTTCTTAATGGTAGCGTGGTATTCAGGCCGCAATTCCGCTTCATCGCATTCCGCATCTTCTAGCACGAATCCTCATCATCGGCAGAAGAGTCTGAATCAGCATCGTTGAAACCTAAAATTCGAGAAATTACCTAGAAGTTCAGTTATAAAGATAACAATTTGAAATGAACAAACCTTCTCCGCTCAGTTCGCGTTGATTGTATGTTGGATCATTACGGGAATAAAGCACACTCGTGACAGCAAGGTGTATCCCGTGTGCAAGACGAACTTGAAGATCCGCGGGAATTAATCTTCCAACTTTCTTCATTACAGATGGTGCTGTCATTGCTGCTACAACGTCTTCGGTGAGGGATAAGTCATACTCAGACAAGATCTCTTCCAACAGCTTGACACATTTCTCGGCATCCATTGATCCTACTATTTTTTTCAGACCCAAGTTCCAAGTGTGCTGACCGTCATGAGCATTTACGTTCATGTATTTGCGGTTCCGAGTTGAAGTCCACTCATCGAAATTGATACTAATCTTACGGCCTTGCTTCCTGATTTCACCAAACTCCTTTCGGTACCCCCCAACAACAAAAATATAGTGCGCTTTGATTTCAGCCTGATACCTTCCGGTGATTTTGGGATATCTCGAAATCCTCGGGCATATAATCCAAGCCGGATGCCCTCTGAGTTGCAAATTGTGTTGAATGGAATGTTGTCCTCAGGAAAAATACTGATGAAGTGTGACGATCTTTTTGGGATGTGACGATGTCGTTGCGGTTTGATTGTCTTGAGGTACGTCATCGGACGCCGGACGTTTGTCCAAATTGATTTGATGTACTCCTTTGAGATGTTTTTTTCAATCCGGAGGTACTCGAACCTTCGCATTTGATCACTTTGGAACACTTAGCACATTTTGCAACACCACGGGTTTGAATTCCACGAAGAAAATATCTCCAAACGGAAGTTTTCGGCACCCCTTCCTTGCTAATTGCTTCAAATTCCATCTTCAATGGTACTGATCACTCCATTCACCACCGTAAACAATACTGGACAATGACAGTTTCAATTCTCCGACAGAAGTACGTCACGACTGCATTCATGCAAAGATGATTTGTAGTGGTATTGGTGTTATACGTATGAATATTAATTAACTGAGTGAGACACAGCTGCTTGTCAATCTTGTCATTCAAAATCGAACTGAGTTTGAAATTTTAGTAAAAAAAATATCATTTTCACTAGCTGCTGCATTCAAATAATGTGGTTTTAACCACCGGAAGTTTTAGTTTCCACTCCCGGTACTCCCAGGAATTCCGGTACCGGTACTCCCGGTACTAAAACCCTAGGGCATCGCATAGAATTTGTTCCATGTAGATAGTGCGATCACTTAACATGCGATTTATTTTTAAGCTGTTGAGCATAAGATTCACATTTTCGTGAATCGTACAAACACAAACGTTATGGGATCCTGATTTACTAAGAAGTTTACAATGTTTTGGCTGCAAGGCTGCAAATGAGCTACAGCTTAGTTCAACATCTTTATGGGTTTCATTAAAATGCAAGTATGACTCTTTGAGGGACATCGTTAAGAGACGTTTTTGTGTTATCTGGCGGACACCACTCGTCACTACAGAGACATAATCTCCGGCATAACTCTGCTGGTATCGTCATCTTCGTAGAATTGAACAAATCTACGTACTAAATCTGCATCCAGTCCGTGTCCTAATTTGAAACGGGGTTTACATAATATTCCATCTTCGGCGACTAAATCCTTTACTATAAATTAGTAAATAATAAATTAGTTTTTGATTATTTTTTCCAACATGACATGAAATAATATTCAAAGATGTTCATAAACCTTACCTGTGTTGCAGTATATCTGCTGACTTTGAATTCATCCACGATTCTTTGCCAAGACTTGTCCAAGACTTTGGCAATATGGACAACATTTGAAATTGTTGATCGCGAGCACATTCAGGATCGGCACATTTTTCCTTTAACTGGTTCGTTGGCGTTGAGATTTGTTTGATCCTCATCTTCCAAAACGTCAAATGATATATGAATTCCCATGATGCCATTGTTGAATGTCTCGATGTTATATGACAAACTGATTTTATTAACAATAGACTCCGCTGAAGTCGATGAAGCTAGAGACGTAACGGATGGGATGGTATTGACTATGGATTCACTTTCCATATCTACAGGTTTCGTTGATTGCACACCACTGGTAGAAGGCACTTCATCATCATTCGAAGGGGGTGGTTTTTGTTGGGGACGATAAACTGTGGGACGACACTTATTGCAGATTTGCATCGAATTATCTAATGGTATCTTACTATCTAAAGATCTTAATTTTTCAATAACACCATCTGTCAAGTTTCTAGTCTCTAAACCACACTTCTTCGATTTGGGTGGAGGTTTACAACACTTGAAAGTATTTTCCATGTTTGAAAATAAACTTACTTCAAATACATTCAAACTAATCATGTTGTTTGTTGTTGCACGAAGCACGTAATTAATTATAATGTTTGAAAATTGGAAATATCATTCTTATCAATATGCAACTCTAGGAGTGGACACCATTTTTTTGCTAGAACTAAAGATGTGAAGGGAAAGTATTGATAGGTTCGTAAGAGCACGCCAGGTTGTGAAATTGAAAAGCTATGAAAGATAAACTAAATTGATGATGTGAAGAACTTCCCAATATAATTTGTTGACTGTGTACTTATCTTCATTTCAAATGTATGGCAGACTCCATTGTATTAAAATGTACCTATAAGACATTTGTTCCAAACACGGGTATAAATAAAAATTTACCTGACTGTTGTCTTCTCAACGAGAGGCTTAAAAAATCCCGGCATATTAAGCATTTTTGCAAAAAAAAGAAGTTTGATCATTTACTTCAGATAGCATCAGTTGGTATCGCTTCCGTTGCGTCTAAAGAGAAACGGGTAAGGCTGACAGCCTAGATGATTGAGAAAGATTTGTTTCTTATTCAATAATCTATCATGTAACATATATTGTTCTTTCGACATCACGACTAACATTTGAAAATGGCTGAAAATATTGTTACAACAAAATTTCCTTTTAATAAAATTCGCAATAACTTCAGAACGGCTGGGCTTACGAAAATATGCTTTTATATGCTTTTTTATCAAAATAAATACGTAGAGTCTATTTTTGGTAAAATTTTATTAGTATTTTCACAAAATTTCAAAAATTCATAAAATTTTAAAAACAAAAATTTAAAAAATTAACGCAGTGACCATCATAAACTCTTCACTAGATTTTAGGATATAACTTGAAGATTTTAAAAAAAAAAAAATTAGAAAGGGAATTTTGAAGTAGGGTTGGCTCCAAAAAAATCAATGATTTATATTTTTTTTAGCTTGAATTTACAGTTTTTAGTTTCAGTGTATTTTTTCCTACAACTTTTTCAGACGACATTTTGATCAGAATAACCGTTTACATGTTATGATTTTTTGAAAAAATTAAATTCATATTTTACATAAGTCCTGATAGAAAATTAGTCCAGGCAATTTTCGGATTTTTTTTATGAAAAATGTTTTCTAGTAACTTACATATGGACAAAATTTCATTAAAATCGAAAACTGTCGAGACAAAATCAATATATTTTTTAGCGTTTCTGGCTGGAAATGCTCTAATGCACTAAATACACCAAAATATGATCAAAACTGAAGAAATTGTCATGAATGTACATCACATGTAAATAATAGTGTTATTAAAATAAGCTTTTACCATGCGTAAATATCCATGGTTCGTAATAAATTCCCTTTACATGTATTGCACACAATAAAACTTCAAGATAGTATCGAAACTTCACTATACTCCCACATATTTCAAAATATTTAGACAAAACTATGCCAAACTAAAACTGGGGCGGAGCGCACTGTGGCGTTATAAACGTCTACATAATAAGGAGTTGGCAACCCGCATAACGAAAAACAATTTGCCATACAATCAAAACTATATTTCGAATGTAAGATATAATATCACATTTTATGTTATTGTTATCAAATAGTTTAATCTCGTTTTCACCGACTTTTACCAAAATTAACCAACATCTGCACTCGGTTTCGATTGCCATTTTTTTATGGTAACTGAACTTAACCGCCTATGTTTCATTTTAGTAATTCTGCAGTAACAAAAAGCATATTTTGTTACAAAGTACAATAAATTTTACTCTAGTTCCACTGAAGCGTTCGGATACTAGGTTACTAGGTTTTCAAAATTCTATTTTGAGCCACATGCGCAACGTAATGAGAACGCAACATAAAGTCAATAAATGCAACTTTCAATTGCACATTACCACAACAGTGACGATGATTGAAATATATCCAAATAAAATCGACACTACCGACATGTGTTTTGTTATGAATGAAAAATTAATAAAATTAAAACATAATCTGATCAAACTAGGTAAGGGTTAGTTTCTAAAAGTGGTTGTTGCCTAACAAAGAAAATGGATTGAGGTGTTCATTATGCAAACTCTATAAGCTATGATTATTATGGTAGTGGCTATTACTATTTAACTTTTAAACAAGTATCACTCAAAGAGTGAGAGAATAATATTTTCATTTTCGACTATCCTTACTAATTAATATAAATTTAATAGCTACTTACGTAAAGCTGAAATAAATTTTCTTCCAAAATAAAATAAACAATTGTGAGATTACTGGTTGTGCGTAATGAACATAAACTGTTATGTTTTTGAATTAATTCTGTCAACTGTTTGCATAGAAACAAAATCAATGATTTCACAAGAAACCCGGGTACCCACCAAATTGAAATGATTATAACTCTGGCTATTATTGATCGCTTTTAATTCTTTTGGCGCCGTTAGATTCAAAAACTTATTCGCTTCAGGGACATTATCAGAAATGACCATTTGAATTCATCTGGTTCCCGTAAACCCGGGTTTCTGGAGCTGTGGTCCCGTACGGAGACACTATTTGGAAACATCTATTGAATTTCCGGGAATGGATGTCAAAATCTTTGGAATAATTCCTAGAAACTATTTATATTCCATTGTGGGGCCTCGAGTGGTCATGAACATATTTAGAAGGAAACCCTGGCAATATGGGTATCAACATTCATGAAATTTCTCCAGTAGGATACTTCTCAATGTTTAGAGGCCATTTGATGATTTGTCCTCGGACCTGTCTTTGAGGAACAGGCTCCCGTTCGGCCTCGAGTGGCTATGAACATTTCCATTAGGAAACCCTTTCATGAATTTTGACACCCATGTTGCCAGGGTTTTCTACTGCAAATGTTCATGGCCACTCGAGGCCCGAAGGAAACCTCTTCCGGAAAGACAGGTCCGAGGACAAAGCATCAGATGGCCACTAAACGTTGAGAAATATCCTACTGGAAAATTTCATGAATTTTGATACCCATATTGCCAGGGTTTTCTACTGAAAATGCTCATGGCCACTCGAGGCCCCACGGGAACCTGTTACAGAATGACCGTTCCAGGAACAAGACGGCATATGGTCCACAATAGAATAGAAATAGTTTCTAGGAATTATTCCAAAGATTTTTACATCCATTCCTAGAGATTCAATAGGTGTTCCGAAGTTGTGTCTCCGTACCGGAACACAGCCGCGGAAACCCGGATTTACGGGAACCAGATGAATTCAAATGAGCATTTCTGATAATGCCCCTAAAGCGAATGAGGTTTTGTTGAATCTAACGGTGCCGAAAGCATTAAAAGCAGTCAATAATTGCCAGAGTTAAAATCATTTCAATTTGTTTGGGTCTACCCGGGTACCCTGTCGAACACATAAGGGTTAACCGAATATAACTTCAAATTAAATGCCTAAGGTAACATGAAAAATAAACTTTATCAAGATTGGTTTTAAAAACCAACCTGAATGATGAGACGAAGTTTTCGTCTTTTAAAAGTAAGCTATTTTACTTCTCGTGGTTCAGAACAGGAAACGACTTATTAAGCCCCTTTAAGCAATCGTGCGATTGATTTTTTGGCTGGTGATTTTTCGTCATAAGCAATGTAATTAAATAATTGCAATCAATTGCTCTATATGTTCTACACAAATATATGTTTGGAATGGTTTGATATATTCCACCTACATGCTAAGGTAACTTCGAGTTTGACAGTTTGACAGTAATGTCGGAAGTCAAATCAGTGTCGCTAGTCCAACTAGCGCACTTCGGTTTAGTGCTGGCGCTACAATACATGTTAGGCGACCTGTGTAGCGCTGCCAACAGAACTATCTGGTGATAAAAAAGGCAATCAAAATATATTTTACCTTTCAATTTGGTTAATTCATTCTACCGTGTATCCACGGTAAAACTAATGTACTCTTTTTATGAGTATTGTTTGCTCACCCAGAGAAAAGTTTGATAGTCAATTTGCCTTGGTTGTTTTGCTTAATTGCCAGGGGCTTCCAGTGTATTACTTGAAAAGGGCTTCACGATAATGTATCAATAAAATAACAGTAACGGTTGCTATAGAATGAACAGATATCGTAAACCGTGTGATTGACATAACTGCGCTGCTGTTTATTAATCGATATAAGATAAGTAAAATTAGAAAAGATTTACAATGATCAAAAATCTACTTTTGTCATATTAAGCAGTTTTATATCAACTTGGTTGAACAAGAAAGTTTAACATGTTCAACTTTTGGCAAGCCAGTTGAATCTTTTGACAACTTTTGGCAAACCAGTTGAATCTTCTCACTTGCTTCCACTCAGTTGCCCCATTTAAAAGCCGCATATCAGTTAAGTATGGTTAACGTGTTTGAAGACTGAAATATAATGGTAATCAAAATAAACTCTTTAGAACCATGTGCACTACAGCACGACAGCGTAGTTTTAGAATGCTTATCTCAGTGAAAAATGAAGGAAACAGTAAATGTCAAATCGCAGTCACAGCAACAAATGAATTAGTTCCACCAACATAAATCAATAACATCATCTTATGTGAGCTGCTTAACAATGGAAGTGACCAACACCAGGTTGACAAGAATGATTTAAATTCGGTTCCGTTTCCGATTTCGTTGTATTAGGGCCTAGGAATCATTTTTTCTTCAAAAATCGTGAAAAACTACACAGAAAAAAAGACGAGGCCTAGAGGGGGGCCAGGGCGGGGAGGACCGATTGTAGTAACAAAAGAGCAGGTCGATACGTGTCCGCAGGAAGATATTTTATACGAAAGAATACGGGAAAGCAATGCCGTAAAAACCACAAAAGTTCAACTCAGTGGACGCAGTGGTTCTACGCCCCAACAAAAATGCCGTAAAAAAGGGGCAGACAATCGAAGGAGGAGAAACTTGCCTCAAAATAATTCCATCTGGATGGGAGAAAAATTGAATCCCCAAAGAAAAATGCAGTGGCAAAACTTTCGAGTTCTCCGTGCCATCCCCAAAGTGGGAGCGACTCGATTGGTGAAAAAAAAAGATTGCAAAACTCGTGCCGAACCTGAAAGAAAGTGAGCTAGATCGGATGGAATCCGTTCCTAATACGGCAGGCGATGTTGGGTTCTGGTGAAATGATCGCTCCCTCCGTCATTTTTGGAACTATTGATGGTTAAATACATAAGCAAGAGTGTCTTCGAACGCAACTCTTGTAATTTCTGAAGAATCACAATTTTCTCAATAATGTCATAGTTTTTATTCGTAACCATCCAATCCTCTATTGTACTTACACCAGAATTTTTGTTGAAGTCCTTTGAGAGCAAAGCATCATCTACACTCTTAAAAATAATGAATATTACGAGTGATGTAATCCATATTGCACGTAACTACTCTGAGACTTAAAGAAAAATATTACTCAATTGTATGTTCTATTTGACGTGTTTTTAAACCCTTATTAGAAACCTAAAATAATAAATACTGACACGCTCAAAGCTACGTTCCAGATGCTACATTTACAACAGGTTTTAGGGTTACCTCAAATCTAAGTCAGTAAAGCGTTTAAAAATTGCCACTTGACTGAAAAGTGGGATTTGCAAGCCTTAAATTTACAAGATCCTTGTCTTTGATATTATAACAACATCAGACCTATTTTCAACGCAGTTGGTTTCGCGCGTCACGGCAAGTCACAAGTTCAAATTCGTTCTCTCCCGTCATCGATTACAATACGATTACTTCAAGTTGCATGATATGCATAATAGATCAAATTGTATTGCCGGTAAATGTAATGGTAGAAAATCACAGTCTTGAAATAAGCAAAATTTTGGGGAATACTTTTTTTTAAATTAAACTTTTTCTGTGATACATGGTTACACAGCGTAATGCACGGAGTTTTTTTTGCTCATGTTATTGAATAATCTAAACAAGTCGACAATTTCAAGGAATATTTTTTGACGAGGGCCAACGACCGGGTTTGGCACAATTTTATTTTACATTTTCACAAGCACTTGGAGGTGTAGGAAAAAAATTAACTCTACAAGATAAGATTATGATGATTTTTACCACTAAAATCCATAGCCTTGAAGAACCTATTTTCAAATTAAATTTCATCACCGCACCTTGATTTTTTCTGACGTTAACAAGATCCTTGAGAGTAAACTGGCATCAAGAAGCATTTGTATTTATATTAATAGTAGCAGCATTTGGAAAATGTCGTTTTGTGTACCTCAACTTGTTTTTACGTCATGTCATGTAATGTTATTTTAAGTTTTTATGGTCTGGTAAATTTAAGAACAGACGCAGTTTTCAGTCAAGCGGGCCGCTCCTTTTCTGTGCATCCAAGGAGACTTAAAGTTACATGATTTTTTCTAAGAGTGTAGAATTTCATTGTGGCGTTTGAACTGCAGTGCATTTTTTTGCTGCCTGTAGTTTCATAAGTTTGTGTAAGGGCAACCAATTGAGAAGTGCAGTAAAACCAGGTGAGGGTGAGCTTTTCATTACTTCTGCCATCCATCTTGCACGACTTTGAAATCTTCCTAACTTCTTTGGCGCGGTCACCTCATTTTCTTCAGACCACCATTCTACACGGAGAGGAATTTGATAGTCAATTTTACCATTATTGGGGGTTAGGATGACTATTGCAGTATAGTGATTTTGAACCGACTATGATCATGGTCAAAACTATCATTAAAAATAGTTGATGCAACATTTTCCATAATGTCGGAATAGTCCTTGTTACCACGATCATAGTCAAAAATGCCATGAACGTGGTGAATTCTACCATTTGTTGAATTTGGTTATTGAAACCATTATATGCGATAGTCATCCTGACCATGATTTAATTGTCGGTACAACGATGAAATTTTCCTCAGAGTAGTGGAACATACACACTACCAAAATATGATGTAAATTTGGGTGCCCTGAGACAGGCACCTGCAAGCGTCCTTTGGAACATGAGAATGAGTTGAAACCAACGAGAGAATAAATTCAATCAAACTCACCTTTTGCCGAGCTACGTATGTTTCGGTTTCGGTAAACATAATCTTACATGAAATGTTTGTTTACGTTCTCCGATTTTTAAGAAAGATGAATTACATCTCGTGTAAAATTAATAATTTATAGTGTGTAGTAAATTTTCAGTACACTGTTTTCACTACAGCTTAGTTAGCGCGAATTATCATTCCTTTAGAAATTTTAGCAAACAACATAATGAAAGTGACGATGACAAAACAGGCCATCTTACTGTCACGAGAAGAAACGAATTATCATGAGCTTTCTAGTCATTCTCACCTCATCATGCAGTCATGAGACTTCTTCTCATATGATTTAGTTTCAGAAATATCTTACTAGTTTACTTAAAACTAGCCAAGCAATAATATGTTATCAACAGAGTGGAAATTGTTTTTGAAGTTTAGTGATAAAACTCACAATTATATCAATTAATTTGCTTGTAAGAGTGATGATCAAAACACTGTCACGTGCTGTCATGGCGAAAAAATCGGTAACAATTTGAAGAAAATCTCCATCATTGTTTTCTCGCTTGGTAAGATTTTCAGACGTATTTCGGTAAAAATCGTAGGTCATTTTTAATCGAAAATGACATTTGCCAGCCCTGCCCTAGGAACTAGTGTGGTTCAGCTTAGCATGATAAAAAAGGGAAAATGTATTAACTGTGCGTTGACTTGTCGTTACAAATAAATTAATCTACACACTACCAAAATGTCATGTAAATTTCGGTGCCCAGAGACCGACACATGCAAGCGTCTATTAGCACATAAGAATGAGTTGAAAGAGATTTAGCATTAGCATTAGCATTAGCATTGACGTTTGCACACCTCGTGGATGGAGCTACGATGACGAATAAATCGTTGAAGACATTGCATGCCACCTTGAAACCAGTTACTGATACGTTTCTTCACACAATAATCTCCACGAAGACACTCCTCGATCGCTCACCTGGCCACGTCCATGCAACCGTTGGAAATAGGGAGGATTTGGTATCTGCCTTAAGAAGACACTGGGAACCCATGTAGCCTTCAGTAGATATCGGAGAGAATAGTTAAACAGAATGCCCTGTTTGGTGTACAGAACAAAAAAATATTTAAAACGGTCGTTGGGAGCATCTAGTCTAAGAAGGTTAAGTGATGCTCCATTTCTCTTCAAGCGGCTGAGACTTAAGCATTAACTATAGTCCTAGCCCCATATGGCTTATGGTTATAGCGCCATTGCTTGCTCTCTGAAACGAGAAGAATGTCTGATAATATAAGACCGGGTGGTGAAAGAAAACTTATCGCATTCTCTGATGTGATCTTTATATGACTTTCATCGCAAACAATGATTTGTATTTTCTATGTCGTTTACAAAAACTTTAACTTAATGTTATAAACCCATGATTTCTGATTATGAAGCAAACAAGTAAAGTTTGGGCTACAAACCTACTTATGGCACAAAACGATCTACAACCAATAACTCTGAATAATTTAAAGCTTAATAAATAGTTCACCCTGCACTATACAGTTTTTTTAACATTTTTAAGTTATAATGGCACTCGACACTGAAGAAGCCTGTAAGTCGTAGACAAAATAGGCCTATCTGTCAAAAGATAAGCCTTTTTTTCTAGTGGAATTTAAAGAAATTTACTAGTAATATACAGATGGAAAAAGTAAACAAGTGAAGCGATCGATTAAACTTTACTAGTTTTTTTTAACAGAATGAGGCTGATGTACAGCAACATGTGCTCGAGCTTGACAGACACATTAAATTGTTTAAAATGGTTTAGAAAATTATGCATATTACACGTAAATTACCAAAAATAAATTGCACAATAGATAGCAAAGTTGGCTTAGCCAAAGAAAGGATCGATTATTATTTGTCTGATTTGGCTCAATATAGGCGAATATGCTTTTACAGGCAGTATATCTAATCAAGGTCTTTTGCTGTTGGGCCCACTTACAAAGTGTAATGGTGACTGATTGGCCGCGGTGACTTAATTAGAGTGCCAAAAGGGCACCAAATCACTTTGACAGAGTTGCCGCCGGACACCAGTTACTTCTTTGAGGAGTTCCACAGAGCACACTTTCAAATCTTGCAATATTTTTGACGGACTCCCCAACTCACCGAACGGAGTAATGGGTTCCTTTAGTCTCTCCCACCCATAGGGTAAGGGTTATGTGCCTGATCGGATACTACCGTTCAATAATGCCCTCCGCTCGTTTTCAAACTTGATCTTTCAATTTTCAAAGCCTGCCGTTGCCCTATACGGAACTATCAGTACACTTTCTCTTCATGTCTATTCGTTCTAGCAATAAATTACCGTCCACTCCTAGCGCTTCGCATGGAGATGATAAATTATCTGCTTCTGACAAACTTCACCATAAGAATGTGTTGAAAGAGATGAGAAAAAAATTCAAACAAACACACCTTTTGTCGACTTCCGTATCTATCAGTTCCATGGGACATAATTTTAAACGAAATCTTTGTTTACATTCCCCGACTTTTTTCAATGATGAATTACTTCTCGTGTAAAGTTAATAATTTCTAAGTGTGTACGGTGCAGTTTTTATTGTCAATATACGGTATAACGCGTAGCACCATGAGCAAGAGAACTAAATCCCCAACTGCAACCCATTGATAGTGCAGGGCATGAAAGTATACTTATCAACGTTCGCAAGCGAACTTCTCACATGTCAGTAGTCCGATATGAACTCACGTCCCTGCAGAAAGCCAATATGATAATCATCCAGCTTGCTACAACCACAGATTCCAAAATCTCCCACTTAAGATCCGTACAAATCTAATGACCGTGTTCAAGTATCACACTAATTAAACACTAAACACTTACCTTGCACAGCTCCGGAAATCGTAGAATCCTTTGGATGAAAGTTTGTTGAGCTTTCTGCTCCAGAAACCGCCGTTGAATGCGGCCCATTAGTCACTGTACTTTTCCACCCTATTACGTTTGCATCGCGCCTCACAACATGGCTTCTTGCCACCACATTAAGCGCCACTATTAACACTATGAATGGAGAAAATTGTATTCTTCCAACAGCAACCATTACTGTTTTACGTTATTTCGATAACACTTTCCGATATCGATTGTACTAAGCACATCTTTTACAACTTGTTGCAGAAACCATTCAACAGATCGCCACTAACTACACACAAAACTTCGATAGGCACTCGAATCACTTCACCAAATAAATCAACCTATAATTTTAATTGATTACAAACTGATAACGGAAACACTGTCAACAAATCGGGTAAATTGTCCCAGACCGCCGCCGAAGACGATCACGTGCGTGCCCACAGGATAATCGCGGTTGTTTGTTAGCAGCTTAATCCACACAATATAGCAATAACACTTGGCAGTCAATCAATTTTAAATTATTTACGGGCAATGAGGCAATGGCGTTGCGTCTGTCTGTTGGATGTTCAGTGATTGACAGCCATCGGAGATATCCAATAGCTGCTGCACGTTGGTCGTCCCGACAACATTTCGATAAGGCCGTGATTACATCAAATAATCGTTGAATCCCCCAAGCCGAACTGATAAGCATACATAGCACAAGTTTTCCACCGAACGGAAATACGTTACGATAAAGAACGTTTGACTTTGATGTTTTCATTGGCAGGCACAGTATGAAATCGAACTATGTGCTGAAAGAGTATCGTTAAACTATCAATCGAACGTTAGCGTGCTCAGGCTGTGTTGGAAAAGGGGGCTTGCAGTTGATCTAAAATAAGAAAAACAAAACAAAAAGAATGCGGTGCAATCGTTTCCACAGAGGGCAATAATCTCAAATGACTTCTGAATGAAATACATCTAGGAAAATAGTTCTCTTTGTACTGCTCACGACGACACACAGTGGCGCACAGCAGTCGGAAAAGCCATTTTTCACGGCAACTTTGCTGAAAAAATGTATTGCCTAGCTCTTCATTTGACAAAGCTAGAGCAATTTTCCTGCCTAAAATTAGGGTGCACCTGAAAAAAAAACAGTTTTTTCGTTCTAACTTTTTTGTTTAAAATTTTTTTGAAAAAGTGGTCTTCTGACGTGTTGTAGGGAAAATTGTGACGCATATTTTTGCTCAACAAAGTATTTGGGTATAACTCAATACAAATAAAAGTTATGGATAATTTTAATGAAAATGTCGCGCATCACTCAACCGTTCGTTTTTTCAATTTTTTGAGAGTTTAGATGAAAATTGGCCACTTTTTTTTCCACTCCCTGTTTTCTTAGATACTAAGGAGTATGTGAGTCTTGGAATGAGTGCAGGAATCAGCAGGAATGGGTTTTAAAATCATTAAATAAAGGTATATTTATTATGGAATTAATTTGCTCTAAAAGATTAAAAATTAAAAATTAAATTCACTTCAAAAGTTGCTGTACTTCTCTTGAAAGCTCTTTGTGGTGTTTTGGATTGGTAGATTTGAAGGAAGATAACACTGCATCTCCAGTTAGCAGTAATCTGTTGAACAAATCCGTCATCGTAGCTTCGGTAGAAGATTTGCGGGTCCTGTGTTCTCGAAACAATCGGATATTTTTATTCCGTGCTTTCAAGGCTTCCTCTGAATAAACTCCCACGGGCAACTCCATTGATGCCATGACATCAGCTCCGTGAATCAGGATGAAATGCACTGAAGCAGGCGTGTAGTACCATCGATATTTATCCTCAAACATTTGGGCTGTTTCCAATGCGTAGACCCTAAACTTATTGGAATCTACTTCCTTGCCTGAAGCCAATGCAGTTTGGATGACTGAAAAACGTTCAATCAGTTCCTTGTTGAATCCTGTGATAGCTGACACTACGGAAGGGTTTTCGAAAAACTTGCAGGCTGTGTTCCCATCATTTGTTGAGCCCGCACCCTGTTTCACAAACATCCACCGGAATTCCTGATTCTTTCCTTAGCCCATTTTGAATTTGTTTCTTCCTCTCCATATACGCTGATTTATTGGCACTCCATTTCTTGATCTCCAGCCGGCAAAACGCATTCACGGAACCGAATTCGTGCGTGAAGAACAGATATGCCATATTTAAATACAGCCGTATTCACCGGTCTGTTCACCACTGAACTGACAGTCATTGCCGTTGGAGTGGCCCCACAAGCACAACATGTTGCCATCGAAGAAGTATCTGTCAATATGTTCCTGGCTTTTCCTTCGATCATTGTCATGGAAAGACGATGATGGATTTTCAGCCTTTTCCCCATTTCCTGAAACGACGGTAGATGGTAGCAAAGATTCTATTTGATCAGCGAAATACTTTTCTTCTTCCTTCAAACTTTCTTTCGTCTCCTTGAGGAACCGTATGTGGAGCGGTTGACAGAAACGTGTTGATGGCGGTACCGGGTTCGTCCAAATGACTTGAGAGTCTGCAGCATCGCCGCAAACTTTCAGCTGAAGCGGAACAATCGCAGTAAGCAAAATTGACGAATGTTCCTCAAACTCGTCAGGAAGTTTTAACTTGTGCTGGGGATGACCACCGCTACCATCGCAGCCCCATTTATGTGCAAGTTTGAGGTCTGTTTCTGCCAAATCATTCAGTAATCCCTTGCTATCCAATACTTCCACAATTCGGGATGCATTATGATTCAAAAGATCCTGAAGCCTCACTTCCGCGCTCGTTCCACTGACTTTAACGGAATCCGGTGACGGGTATGCCTTCTGTTTAGCTTCAAGGACCGCATCATAAGATGGAAAAACATCCGCATGATGTTCTTTCGCCACGGATCTCATCAAGAGATACCGAGCCTTACTGAGATCTGCTTCAATGATTAAGGATACACCCTTTTCAGGGCTTACCTTAACAGGTAAGGTGTATGCTCCAGACCTATTGTAAGCATCCAGAATGTCTGCTGCCGTTCGAGGACTGTTGCACAAAATTTGAAGCAATTTTGCAACCTGTTCATCACCTTCAGATCGGAATTGCGTAGCAGCGGCATATAAAAGTTCAACGGCAGAGTGTTTCTCTCGAAGTGGCTCTGTTTTTCTCCTTTTCGAACGCGTTGTCGAATCTTCAAACGATTTCGACGGACGACCTACGCACACCCGCTTCTTTACCTTCTCAATGTGTGGGATCTCAAAAACAATCTCACCATTCAACCAATCGCCGTAACGGGATAAAAATGGAAAGAGTCTTACTACATTTGTCCCATCGTTCATAGAACTTGGAGCAAAACCGGGAGACTTCTCTCCGAACTACCGGAGCGCCTTGATCGTGAAGTTCTGCAGGAAAATCTTGATGGAGTTGAGCCGACATACGGGATGTCAAACCACTTTTCTGCTTGTCTCTAGGCATTTCAGTTGACTCCCGGAGGATGTCAAACAAACGCCTTTTCGAAACAGAAAAAAGTTTCATACTGCTGGCTGCAAAAAAAAACAACACCAAAATAAGCTTTAATAATTGTTTTCCTATAATTTTAACACTGGGTTATTTTAGTTACCTGGATTGTAAACAAAAACTTTAAATTCCATAGAATCACTTTCAATGTTGTACAGTCACACGACAGTACACGCGCTGAACTGCTGTCACAGTCTGAGCGTGTGGTACCACACGAGCGCACTGGTTTAGCAGAAAGAAAAAATGGCCGCCAAGTTGCGCGTCGCTCAACAGTTCGTTTTTTCAATTTTTTTGAGAGTTTAGGCGAAAATAGGCCAGATTTTTTTTCACTCCCTGTTTCCTTAGATACTAAGGAACATGTGAGTCACTGAATGAGTGCGGGAATCAGCGGGGATGGGTTTTAAAATCACTAAATAACGGTGAAATGAGGAAAAAATTACTACATAGACTTTGCCGACTCTGATCTCCGAAAATCTTATCAAATGCAATTTCAAACGTAATGTGAATGAGAAAGTATACCTATTTGAACAATTTGAGAGCATTTAAACATTTCTTACTGTGTTAAATTTCATGGTAGTAGACCTAGTAAAACATCATTAAAAAAATGCAAAATTCCTTGCGCATGTGGTTAACTTTTCTAAGTAGAGATACTAGTTCGAAAGTAATCTTAATTCAAACATCGGGATTTGTTTATAGATGGTATAAACTATGTAGAAAACATTTCTGGTGGTTATTGATCTGTTTCATCAATCTGAAAAAAATGACTTTTGTCCTTTATTAATTTTCCGACCACTTGATTTTGGAGTTAATTTAAAAATATCAATAATGAGCTATCACGATGTGTTAGTTGAATGCGGATTTTGATTAAAAGGGTAATGGTGGGGGTTCTGAAATCATTATTGATATTGCAGTTAACTTTACTTGTGTATTTTTTGCTCTTATGGTGATCCAAAAAGTATAAAATGGGCTTCAAATGGTGAGTTGACAACTTCGAAGGACGGTGCGACCAACCTCTGGTCCTGCAGAGGTTCCTACCTCACGCCTCCACGAGTCATATGATCACAAAAGACTGCCAGCTGAAACATGGAGACGCAGGTTGGCGTAGCCTGATTTTGTACTCCATTCATCAACAGGTTATCACTGTATAAGCTTCAACGATGTTACTTAAAGCTAAACCAGAATGATACAGTAATGGTCATGACATAAAACAAAACAAAAATTACACTGTCGATTTGAATTAGACAAGTCTTTAAAAAACGACTAAAAATACGATGAAGCATCTGGGCCGAGTCACTTAAAAATCAAACAAGGCGGAAACTCTATTAAACTGATCTTTGTAAACCGCCAATTGCGCCATACATGCTGTTTTGCTAAATTGGTACGCTGTAAAGGGCGAACACGAAATTATTGCGACACATTCAACAGGGCATAACTTTTTTACCATTGGGTAAAAATCAACCAAATTTTGCACACTTTCTCATTGATGTGTATTGTTTACATGTTGTCAAACTCGAAGTCGTGTTTTTCGATTCAACGAAAATGGAGGTGAACCAACGCGAGTCGAGAGAACAAATTCTTTCCAAACACCTGGAATTTCCTGACCTGTCGCACCGGCAGTTGGGAAAAATGTTGAACATTCACCATTCAACCGTCTCCAGAGTGTTGAAGCGGTTCCAGGAGCGGTTGACGTTGGACCACGGCAAAGGAGCTGGAAGAAAACCGGGACCGGAGAACAAAAAGACGGAGGGAAAGGTGAAGCGGATGATTAAAGCAAATCCCAACGTCTCAAGCCGTGATTTGGCTAAAAGATCGGCATGTCGCAGAGCTACGTCCAGAATGCAAAGAAGAGAGCTGGACTACATACATACAAGGTACAGAACTTCCCAAACCGCGATGAGCGGCAACAATAGACGGCTAAAACTCGGGCACGGAAGCTCTACGAGAAGATGCTGACAAAATATGGCTGCTGTGTGATGGACGACGAAACGTATATAAAAGCCGATTTTAAGCAAATTCCGGGGTTGGAGTTTTTCACCGGTAAGAGCAAGTTCTATGTGGACGACAAATTTAAGAAGAAGAAAATGTCGAAGTTCGCCTCCAAATATCTCATTTGGCAGGCCATCTGCTCTTGCGGACTGAGGAGTGAGCCTTTCGTGACAAAGGGCACAGTAAATGGCGAGATCTACAAATCTGAGTGCCTCAGGAAGCGCCTTTTGCTGTTCTTGCAGCAGCACGACAAAGCTCCGCTATTTTGGCCAGATTTGGCATCATGCCACTATTCTAAAAGTGTCCTGGAGTGGTATGAGGCCAATTCTGTCCATTTTGTTCCAAAGGACATGAATCCGCCAAACTGTCCGGAGCTGCGCCCGGTGGAGCAGTACTGGGCAATGATGAAGCGGGAACTTCGGAAGAGCAAGAAGACAGTCAAAGACGAGAAGGACATGTTAAGAAAATGGAAAAAAAAACTGAGAAACTGGTATCGGATGACACTGTAAAGACTTTGATGGAGGGCATCAAGCGAAAATGCGTTCAATTTTACACTCAAGGCTCCATCGATTAACTTTTCTTTTGATTTTTGAAGTAAATATATGTATAAAACTACCCTAAAATTTTGCTTTGATTCTAAACATTATAAGAAAATTGGCATGACATTTTCGGTGTCGCAATAATTTCGTGTTCGCCCTTTAGAGGTAACCGCAGCATCGAACTATTCCTCAGGGCTCGGGGTTGCACGTTGATGTTGATTTGCTCCAGAAGATCAGGACAGTCGATGCGGCCTTGCAAGATGTCTGCGATTAACAAAGCCCTGGCTGTATCTCTACGAACTAACAGGGACTCCAGGTTAATCAGATGGCAACGGGTTTCGTAGCTTGGCAAACGATAGGGATCCGTCCACGGTAGTTTACGTAGCGCAAATCTCAAAAACCGTCGTTGAACAGCCTCTACTCTAACGACACCGTTGTTGTAATGAGGAGTCCACACAACCGAGCAATACTCTAATATAGAACGACACAACGAGCAGTACAACGATTTCAGGCAGTAGATGTCCGTGAAGTCTTTAGCAATCCGGAAGATGAACCCCAGAACGAGATATGCTGCTTAAAGGTGAGTTGGGTGTCCAGAGGACTCCTAGGTCCTTGACTTGACTGACGCGCTCAATTTCGGTGCCCAACAGGACATACTTGAATAAAATAGTCTGTTTCTTTTGCGAAAACGAGATAACCATGCATTTGGTCGGGTTGACATCCATGCGATTCAAATTGCACCAGCTGGCAAAAGCATTCAGCTGACGTTGGAGAAAGCGACAGTCATCGAGTGAGTGCACTCGAAGATAGAGTTTCAGGTCATCTGCGTATGACAGTCGTGGTCCTTCGAAAGCCAAATTTACGTCGTTGAAGTAGATCAAAAAAATCAACGGTCCCATGTGACTACCCTACGGTCCCCTACTACCAGACGGGGCTTTGAACATGTGAGACTGACAATCTCCTATGACTACAGCCAGATGACGGTCAGTGAGGTACGATTGAAACCATTGCAGCAGGCATCATTTGATCCCAAGCCTGTCCAGTTTGGCAATAGCTATGCGGTGGTTCAATTTATCGAAGGCTGCAGACAAATCGGTGTAAATAACATCCGTTTGGGCGCGTTTCGCCATACTGTCAGTACTGTAAGAAGTAAGGCACAGCAGGTTAGTGGCAGTAGAGCGACTAACCATGAATCCGTGCTGGTCGGTACTGATATACGGTTTGCAGTGAGCGAGCAACGGTTCCATAATTTCAAGCTCAAACAGTTTAGCAACAGCGCCAAGCGAAGTTATGCCACGATAATTGCCAGCGTCCCGTTTGCTCCCCTTTTTGAGTACTGAAAACATGTGCGCAAATTTCCAACAGCAAGGAAAATTACCGGCAGCCACAGATAGTCGAAAACCGTGAAGCAGCGGGGGCAACAAACTATCCAGGTGTAGTTTGAGAAAGGACGAAGGAATTCCATCCGGCCCGGGATTGTGAGACAATTTGAGTTTAGAGCATTCCTTGACTATCATCTCTGCATCGATGTCGACTTGGCCCAAGGTTTGACTGGCAAGTGGAACATAGCTGGTGGCAAGTCTAATGTGGTCATCGCTCAATGTCTCCTCGGTGAAAACTCTAGAGAATTTCTCGGAAAATAGCTGGCACATACCCTGCGGGGTGGAAGCCTTGTTGCCATGGAGCCACATAGACGACGGAAGGCCAACTTCGTGGCGTTGTTCGTTTACAAATTTCCAGAATTGTTTAGGGCGTGACTTGGGCGTTCTCTGTATTCCACGCCGATACTGGAGAAAGCAACGCTTGTACTAATGATTTATCCTAACATAGTGACGACTAAGAAATAGTGTCCGGTGCTTTGTAAATTTTCTGAGGGCAACTCTCTTGCCAGATTTCAAGCGACGAAGTTCGCTCGTTTGCCAGGATGGACGAGACGTGTGACGATGGATTTGTCTGTCGGAACGTGTCTGTCTATGACATATGCCAGAACGTTGGAAAATGTTTGAGCGGCTGACTCGACATTGACTGTATCCAAAATATTATCCCAATCGAAAAGCGAGAGTAACTCGGCGATATTGCGATGATTGGCACGAACAAAATCGTAGTAAACTGTGGCAGGTGAAATTTCAAAATCATGTTCCAGCTTTGAACGTAACGTGACCAGTAGAGGCGGATGCTGAAGAGTTAGTTTCACTAAAAGAGAGGAAGCTTCGCATAAGAGTGGAGCAGTGTCTTGGGCGCTCACGAAACGGAGATCTAAGCTGCGGGTATTCTGGTTGGTGACATGATTGATTTGAGAGAGTGTGGCTGAGCTGCAATTGTCCAGAAGGAACGAAGCATTGGAATGCATGACAGAATGATTGGCATCGGAAAATAGAAACCCACTGTCAGATAATTTCCAGGAAATCCCAGGCAGATTAAAGTCGCCTATCACCATAACTTCGTCGGTTGCTTTGGCATTTTCCAAAATTGTGAAAACCGATTGACAATAGGTTGCAATTAGGTCACGCTCACGTATGCGGTCGGGTGGAATGTACAGTCCACAAAGGAATAATGTACGATCGCCCAGTTTGATCGACGTCCAAATTTGTTCCAAACAAGACCAAGAAGGGTTTTTCAAAGCATTTGCTTTAAATTTTGTACTTATAGCTACTAGTACGCCCCCACCTGTCGCTTTACGGCTATTATCGGCATTCCTGTCACATCGAAATACCTCGTAATCTTTGCCAAATACCTGACAAGAGTGTGTGAGTGAGTGTGTCTGGGCAATGTTGTCAATCTGACAATAGCGAAGTGAGGGGGTGCGACCTGTAAATCATATCATATAATTTTCCATTTTCATCTTTGCATTCCAAAACCATTTATCTCAGGAGCCTGGAGCAACATGACTGGATAAAAGTCTGAATTTGTTTTTCAGCATTTCAGCATAACATTTACTTTGAATTTGCACTTCTGAACATTAGCTACTGGCATGTCTTGAAAGACTGGCATGCGCTTATAGGCAGTATAGGATTATATTTTAATATTGTGTTTAGTGGTATTATAATTAGATAAGCCATTTATTTCAGAAACCGTCACACTGGGCTCTTCGATCGCTCCAATTGCTATCATAGAAATGCAACTAGAAAAGTATAAAGACATGTTTTAACAACATGTCTTATACAATAATATCTTTCATTGAAATTATATTTTTGATATTTGGAATGATATTTTCTGTTTTCAGCTTTTACTAGTAGGAAAACTAGTAGGATATTAGTACAAATCTAATTATATTTTTTCAGTAGCAATCCAGTGGATGTCAGATTTGTTTTGTACATACGCATATTATGTTCTCGTATTGACTTACTGTAGCCGCTTTTTACATGGTCAACTAATTTGATTGTGTCTTAAAATGCCATGTACATCATTCAAGTTGGAAATTTGTATTAATAACATTTCTATGATATTTTAATTCTTTTTAATTCTTCTATGATATTTTAATTTTTTTTTATTTGTATCTGCTGCAGGGTTTTTTTTGTCTTCTATATTTTACGTCGGCCTATTTCCTCACATGGTGACAATCACCGACGCCAGGAAGACGACTCCACCACCTGGACCCTACCTAACGACTCATGAATATGAGCCAGGACCAGCGGCTTTACTTCCCTTCCGAAGGAAGACGTGACCAGATTTTCTCGCCTCAGAAAAACCACCGACGTCGACTGGGATAGAACCCAGACCCACTGGGGTGCCAAGTAGCTGTCACGCTTACCACTACACCACCGACGCCGGCAATGCTTCAGGGTTTTAGAGAGGGGGATTCTAGGTAGTGTAGATGTGTTACTGCTGTGTAACATAAGTGGCCCCAACAGCATCCTTGTTGTCGGTTTAAATCGGTCGTCAAATTGGATATTTCAACATATCAAGCTGAACAATGCATTAGGTCCTTAGTAACATTCGGGGACTCTCTTCGTCGACTTTCTCTTTGCGTTCCTACGGCTATGTAAAAACATGTTCACGAATTACGGTAATATAAAGTGTAACTAAGGATCCAATACGTCAAAAACATCAGCAAATCGTTTAATAGAGAAACTATTAACAAAAGAGAAAGTCGATAAATAGTATCTCTCAATGTTACTTAGGACCTAATGCATTGTTCAGCTTGATATTCTTGTATTCCATTGAAATAAACCACCCACACGTTTGAGTGGCCCCAACAACATCCTCACTGTTGGTTTAAATCGGTCGTCAAATTGGATATCTCAACATATTCTTGTATTCCATTGAAATAAACCACCCACACTTGTGAGTGGCTGTTACTGTTGGTTTAAATCGTCCTCAAACTAGATGTTTTAACGTATTCTTGTATTCCATTGAAATAAACCACTTGTATTCTGGTGAAATAAACAATCCACACTTGTGAGTGGCCCCAACAGCCTCCTTGCTGTTGGTTTAAATCGGTCGTCAAATTGGATATCTCAACATATTCTTGTATTCCATTGAAGTAAACCATCCGCACCTATGAGTGGCCCCAACAGCATATTTACTGTTGATTTAAACCGGTCCTCAAAGTCGATGATTTAACATATTTTTGTATTCTGGTGAAACCATCCACACTTGTGAGTGGTCCCAACAGCATCCCTACTGTTGGTTTAAATCGGTATACAAACTCTATGTTTTAACGTATTCTTGTATTCCATTGAAATAAACCATTTGTATTCTGGTGAAATAAACAATCCACACTTGTGAGTGACCCCAACAGCATCCTTGCTGTTGGTTGAAACCGGTCCTAAAACTCGATTATTTAACATATTCTTGTATTGTGGTGAAATAAACCATTCACACTTGTGAGTGGCCGCAACAGCATTCCTACTGTTGGTTTAAATCGGTACTCAAACTCGATGTTTTAACGTATTCTTGTATTCCAATGAAATAAACCATTTGTATTCTGGTGAAATAAACAATCCACACTTATGAGTGGCCCCAACAGCATCCTTGCTGTTGGTTTAAATCGGTCGTCAAATTGGATATCTCAACATATTCTTGTATTCCATTGAAGTAAACCATCCGCACCTATGAGTGGCCCCAACAGCATATTTACTGTTGGTTTAAACCGGTCCTCAAACTCGATGTTTTTAACGTATTCTTGTATTCCATTGAAATAAACCACCCACACTTGTGAGTGGCCCCAATAGCATCCTTACAGTTGGTTTAAATCGGTGCCAAAATTTGAATAACTTTAATGTGCATCTCTGTACAGGGAATAAACCAGGAGCAAAGTTAAACATCTGATTCACTGCCGACGTCTGTTGACTTCAGAACACCGTTTACCATAAAGGATTCCGCTGCAAACCCAACCATTTTTTCCAACATCCCAGTGATTTTTCGTGGGAGTGCAGAGGTGTTCTCGGCTTCCAATAAAGCGAGTATCATGTCAACATATTCCTACCCATTTCCTACTTGACCTGCATTTGTGCGAGGCCGGCGCCGGTATTGCCTTGGTTAGGGATCACCAGTTTTTACACATTGAGGATGTATGCTGGTCCCAAGCATCATGTTTTGGTTCTCTGTGTAATAACAGCTGATCTGGCAAGAACGGAGTAGTAACCTCGGGCGGTCAATCATGCTCATGCTTAGGGTGAACCAAAAGGTATAAAATCATACAAATCATTAAAAAAGTTCGATAAACCATAAACCATATACCACGTGACGTTTTTTTTTAAGGTGGGAACTCAGAGCTAAGTTAATGCTGAAGTTGATGTTATATATTAGGTTTCATTTTTTTTAACGACTTACAATGGGATCAGATAATCTCAAATAGTGAACTACGTGAAATATGGACTGCCCTTTACCAATCTCATTTCAACGCTTTCATACATGCTCCTGCGAGTGTGGGCTCTAATAAACATTGATCTTTTTTCTCACTTGTCGAAAAGTTACCGTACAGCGAACCAAACAATGTCGATACCTCATCTCATTTTACTTGTCAAAAGAGAAGCAAATGTCAATACACATTCGCAATACCAAACGGAATTGCTGATAAACAATCATCAGGGATCGGTGGATCATATTGATGAACAGTAGAGTACCAGCAAATATTTTCAAATTCTTAATCACTCTTTGTGTCGTTTAGTGGAAATGTGTTCTAAGAAAAACGGTATGGATAACATACAATGAAATTTCTAGTTTTTAAAAAATATTTTATATATTTTATAGAAGTTTACTTGAAAAGAAAAGACGTATTGGAGGGTGCTCTGAACTGTAGCGATGTGCGTGCAGAGCAGAAACGCAAAGCTGTTGACGAATGTGTGTCGCTACATGTTGGATGTGCGATAGAAGGTAAAGACTGTATTCGATGAAATTTGGACACACGCAATTGTTCGTAACTTTTTAGCGTGTGGGTAAAAATTATTGAAATTTTAACTGAATGTATTTCATTGTGTTGTGACAATTGTGTAATGAGTTTCGTGAAAATCGGTCGAGTGATTTCAGTGATGGCTTCGAATGAAGAAATAGTGCGCCAACAAATTTTGGGCACTCACTCCGAAAACCCAAACGCTTCTCATCGATGGATCGGAAAACAGCTCGGAATCGCACATTCAACCGTATCTCATGTGATCAAAACGTTCAAGGACCGTAAGACGACCAAGTGGAAAAATGGTAGTGGCAAAAAACGTGGCACATCAAATCCGGAGAAGGCCAGGATGGTATTGAACCAATTTAAGCGTTATCGATCAGGGATGTTGCGAAAAAGGCGAAAGTTTCAGTTTGTTTTGTGCAGAAAACAATGAAACGTTCTGGATTACATGTGTACAAGCTCCAGATAGCACCTAACCGGAGCGATAAATAGAACTCGGTGGCCAAAACTCGTGCAAGAAAACTGTACAGGGAGTGGCTCACAAAACCGTTCTGCATTGTGGTGGACGATGAGACCTACATTAAAGCCGACACCAAACAAATGCCAGGACAGGAACACTACGTCGCCACCTCTAAGTTGGCCGTTCCGGAGAGTGTACGGAAGAAGAAACTGTCGAAATTCGCCAAAAAATTCCTTGTCTGGCAAGCGATCTGCGGATGTGGCAAAATGAGTCAGCCCTTCATCACCTCTGGGACCGTCAACGGACAAATCTACAAGGACGAATGCCTCCAAAAACGACTTCTGCCCTTCTTGAGATCTCACGATGACCCGACATTGTTTTGGCCGGATTTGGCATCTTGCCACTATGCCCGGCCCGTCTTAGACTGGTACAAAGATAATAATGTAGTTTTTGTACCAAAAGACGTCAACCCTCCAAACACTCCGGAACTTCGCCCAATTGATAAATTTTGGGCAATCATGAAGGCAAAGCTCGTTAAAACTCCAAAACTGATAGAAAACTTGAACTAAAGAAAGTGTGGTTAAAAGTAAGTAAGCAAGTCGGTCCTATCATTGCCCAAAATTTGATGAAAGGGGTCAAGGCAAAGGTGCGGGCATTTGGGTTGGGAGCAGAGGTTCAATAAACCAATGATGTCAAAACTTACCCATTTAGTACTAATTTATTTCCAGAAAGTTTGAAAAGAATCGGGCTCAAGGAAAATTTTTGGTGACCTATTTTGTGTATCCAAATTTCATCGAATACAGTCTTTAGTGATGAGATCGTTTCCAAGCTGTTTAAGGAATTTCAACGAAAATGGCAGAGTGCGAATCGAAAAATGGATCAGTTTTTGAAGACCAATGAGCAGTGGTTTGTAGTAATTGCTACATATTTTTTTACGGTTGATTATTTTTTGCTTTTATTTAATTCATTAGGTTAGAAGAGTTCGTCGTTTTTGGTGAAGCAACATCATCTTTAACAAAGCGGAATGTAGGTGGTCGTCCTTCAAAAAATTTTGAAGACGTTTGTGATCGAACCAAGCGGCGAAAAACCGAAGTGTTGCGTAAATCATTTACTGCGGCAGAGCTGAAATTTGCTGCAGGATTGGCTTTGCAAGCGGAAGGAAATGTGGAATTGGCTTCGTTACTAAAGAAAGGCACCTGCTCGACAAGCATTCCAGTTGAGCAAGCTTTGGCAATATATGTCGAGGCAAAACTTCCGAGAAGAAGATACAATATCATTCGCGCACCCGTTAAACACTTTTATCCATCTTATGAAAAAATATCTTCTTCGAAAAGTGAGTGCTTTCCATCACTTGAGCACTTTGAAATCACGGAGACTGTATGTAACATTCAATTACAAGCATTGCTCAACCATACTTGCTCTCGGTTGATTGTACTTGTTTAAGATAAATTTGAAAATCTAGTTTGTAAAGGTTTCAACGATTTCAACCTTTTATTAAAATGGGGCTGTGATGGAAGTTTCGGTTTTAACGAATACAAGCAAAAAATTATGGATCCTAGATGCTCCGACGCTCAGATGTTGTTATTGTTATAGGGAACACATAAGATGTCATAGTTTACAAATTCGAGAACTAGGGTCGCTGTAAGAATCAAAAATGTTTGTTCCAATACTAAATGGGCCACACCTTATAAGGTTGCTGTTTTCATGAGATGAATAATTCCTGTATTCACCCTACCTAGTCTTGATAAAAGTCATGCTCGTTAGGTTCAAAAGCGTGGATTTTCAGGCAACATAACATTGACTACCTATAAGTTCCATGCAAAAATCAAATGATAACTCGTGACAACAAACGTAGCCGGAAAAATGAACGTTCGATTTTCAAAATGCTTTGATATTCATTTATGTAGACAGGTTCGTTTTCAATATGAATTTCAAAATGTCAGAAAAGGAAATTCAATAAATTGTGGTGAATATCAATTACCCGTCGGGGTTGGAAAATATGCAAGGGCAGCCCAGTCCATGGTATTCTTTCTCAACATAGCTAGCATCTATTCTTCTGGGACGATGATGACGGCCCTGGTTGTTCCATGTTCGTATTAGGATTCAAAATCACTTATAATAAAACAAAATCATCAATAGAGATGATATTCAGATTTCATCAAATTGAATTCATGCTTAGCGATTGATAATCAAAGCAACGGTGACAGCAGATTTTCGACCCGCACAGAGCCGACTTCATTCATTGCAGCAAAGAAAACTCAGTTGGCATACAAGAGACAGCGGTAACCATGAAAATCGGGAAAGTTAACATCATCATTACACTGCGATAAAATCATTTTCAGTTCTGATGGACATTTTATGAAAATCCAAGGCACTGCACCCTACACTGAATTCAGATATTTAAGAGCCAATAGATTGGTTTGTTTTCGTAATAATGTTTGCTTACGATTATCAACAAATATCCACTTTGTTTTCGAGTAGAATGAATTACTGATGATATTCGATAAAAATAATAACAAGGAAACATACGCCCTATGTTACAAACTATCAGAATAGTGTCCAGAAGAACACTATCGATGACTCTCTCCCATATTTCCAACGCCTGTGCACGCTAATGATTTCGATGCATTTAAAAAGTAAACTATTCCTTTGATAATAGGATTATAAATGATAACGGGCTGAATTTTTTTTACGATTATTGATGATAACGATAAATAGGTTAACAGTAAAATTTTCACCGATACAACATAGCAATGTCACTTCAAAACCGTCTTTGTTACGAGAAAGATAGCATTTGACGTCGCTTGTACAATGTCATCAATTCTCGAATCTCAAACCGCGTATGACATCCAGTAAGATAAATCACTCAGTTTTTTCCCCGCAGCTTGATGAGTGACAATTTTAAGATGTCTCGAGGTCTCACGCACTCTACGCAAATTCATTCTGAGTCGCACGATTTGCAACATCCGTTTGGACTCATCCGTTATCACTCTGTTCTTTACGGGCTCCTAGTTGTCTGATATTCTTCGCTGAAAAAAGTACGATTCCAATTCACGGACGCAGTAACACTCCAGATGTGACGAACAAGATGTTAAGAATCCAAGCACTAGATACACATGCAACGCGTGATCCCGTGCGTGCGATTCACATGTCACTAAGGGCATCCAGTATGAAAACAAGAACCACTCCAGAAGCGTCCCAAAATCACCTACGCGGAATATTCTAGAACAAACATTTCAACTCACGACCTTCCGAATTGGTTGCACATTTCCAATTAAACTAATCCATCATTGGTGTCCCGTTATCGGTTTGTAATCACTCGCACCGTCACTAGCGTCATTTTCGCGCAGAACAAGAGCAACAACTACAGTACAACACACATCAACCCCAAACCTCCCGCCAGCAACAAAGAAAGGGAAGAAAACATACACGACACTGGCACTGATAACGTTCCATTCCAACCCCTCCCTCGCGCCTTCATTGGAACGACGATAAACCCTGGGCCCTGGGCCTTCGTGATGGGTTTGCACAATCGATTCCGTGGATACTTGAAAAGTTTAGAACGGAGCACTTGCTTCCGGCGGCCGGAACATACGCGCAGTAGCCTATTTGCCCATATGTAACAACAATCGAGCGTTGACCGCCCAGCAAAATCTTCAATGTTCCGGACACGGGAGATCCAGATTCATCGAACAGCCTTATCGCTGTCGTACTTCCAGTAGTCGGATGCTACTGTAAGAAAGTTATCGGCATGCACCTGGTATAAGCGCGAAGGAACACAAATGTCACACCCGGTTCGCGGTTGGTCGTATACTGAAAGATCGACTGGCTCTGGTTCGCCGTATATCACATTTGGTTTGGCGATGATAATAAGTGTTTAGTCAGTGGTGACTCAAAGTGCGCTCTGTAGTACATACAATAGTCTCCTATATGTGTACGTTCAGCGATGAATATGTACTGTAACGTAGATTTATTATCTGGAATTTTGGAGATTATTTCGGCAAAACTTTCCCAGGAACATGGATTATAGAACTCATCGAATATTGAGCATAGAACTCAAAAAGGTAGGGGGGGTTGAATGGCACAAACACGTTCAGGGCTTGTAAGTTGGATGAACCATTTGCGCAGTACTTGAAATGCGCGAATCGATTAAATGTAGGTAAAAGTCAATTTAGGCGGTCGGAGTGGAAATGCTTTTTTTTTATTTTGAATAAAATCTCTTTTCAGTTGACAGCTTACTGACAGGGGAATAACGGGAGATGACTGACAATGATTGCATTGGTTTCTGTTGTACTGGTACTGATAAGACGAATCACATTTGAGATACACGCTGATGTTGCCTTTTTAAAGAACACGTTGATTTACAATGAATGAAGGGTAAGTATTTCCTAGAAAAACAAAATTTAAATGTGTGTAATGCCTTGTTCAGACTACAGAGTTATAACATGTTATAACGGTTGTCAAATAATTTCAGCAAGAAATTCGTCTTGAAGATAGGCTTATAACATGTTATAACTGCTCAGTCTGGCCAGTGTTTAAGACCAGGTCCGGTGCATTCCTCTCTTCCTTGCTCCGATGCACAGATATGAACGTAGCTACACAGAAAAAAATAAATAATTTTAACAGGCGCGTAAAATTTCCCCTCGTTTAATTCCAAGCCAAAGGAGGCGTAAGCCACGAAATTGTTTGCAATCTTTCATGCGCCATACAACAATGTTTGCAATCTTTCAGACAACAGGCTAGATTCAGGCGTTATCTGGCTTAAATTTACATGAAATATCCCATTATTTTCTGCCAAATCTAGCATTCTCTTTATGTGCATTAGATAACGCAGAAAATTCAATGTTTCTTTTTATCTGTGTAGATAACGAAATAGGACAATGTGATCCAACATAAATTTTATAACGGAGGTGATTAACGAACGCACAGAGGAGAAAAGGCTCTAATTTGGGTCTATGGATCTAAATAGCAGTGGAGGTAAAAATCAATTCCTCCACTCAAATGCGGGGAAAAAAAAAAAAAACCCTTTAAAGACAAACCAACTAACATTTTTAGTTGCCTAAGCCGAAGTTTATAACTTATAAGCTGTTTTATAATTGTATAAAAGCAAATGAAGCTGAATAAGCTATAAGCAGAATTAAAAAAATCGATACAGTACTTATGCGTAATGTAACACAGCTTTAAAACAACATTTAGCTCTCGGTTGTATACTTTTAAAAGAAAGCTCTTATACGAACAATGTTTGTCTGCGTTTACACAGCTTGGTTATGTAGCTAAGAAATTAATCGGTTAAGCTTTTGAATTATCATTTTGTTTTCTTATACACAGTTTTATTTGTTAGCTTTGTTACAGCTTTTCAAAAGCCTTTATATTTAAAAAAAAAAATACCTTAGCCACTATACAGCTTAGTGATTATAGCTGTATAGAATGTTGTATAAGCAGTTGCGGCACTGAGTATGCAGCATCTTTGCAGTTATTTATATTGATTTGCAATTCATACACTGAGCGAACGAATCGAGAGGAATTCATAGGAATATCGTATGTAAATTGGCCAGAAGAAGTTCATAGGACGATCGTATGAAAATTTCCCACACACAAAAAAAAAACAAAAGTTGCAAGTGGGATACGAACCATAAACCTCGGGATCCAGAGACGAGCCACAATCCCACGAGACTATACACGCATGATAAGTGATGTCAAATGAAAGTGTATAAAAGACATATTTTACTCGACCAATGCATCAATAATCATTTCATGCGATTTCGTATGGAATGAGTCTTGGACCCTTGCTTTTTGGTTCATAGTTCCGATCGTATGAAAACCGTACGGATAATTTCCTGAGTGTAGCTAAGTAAGCGCATTCATTTCATGTTATGTGAACCACCTTACAACCATTCGTCTGAGCTGTCGAACGAAAAGAAAGGAGTACCGTCCATTTTATCAAGCAGAGTATTTAGATTTCATAATGTTTCGAAGGATTTTGAAGACATAGAATAAAAGCGGTTCTTACTTAGTGCACGTATCAATGGTTGCTAATCCATGATTAATCAGCATGAGTGAAATTGCACAATGAATCAACTGAATGGGGCTGGGAGTAACCGGCCATTCTCACTGTAAACGTTTCAGTGACCCGGTGTCTCCACTAGTATTTTCTGTCTTGTCAGATCTGTCTTAATATATGACAAGCAACCAGAAATTTTTTCGATGCTGGGCTTAGCTCTAACAGATTTGTTAAGACGTTTTCATCAAATTTTAACAATTGCAGTACCCGATTTCGATTTTTTTAGGATCTAGAGCATTGATGAAGTCTCTAAAAACAATTTCATGGAATTGAAAACTAAAACAAGCATTGTTTTGGATTTCGTCATATTTATTTAAAAAAAAAAGTCTAACATTTCTGTCAAGAAACATGTTTGAATAGATCTGTCATAACATCTAACATATGTGTCTCCACTTGCCATATTCTTTGGTAGTGACACAAATGTTAAGACAGAAAATACTAGTGGAGACCCCGGGTGACTCAATTTCTTTAATAATCAATAACGGCGCCGGCCACGTCGTTGTAATCGGGGGGGGAGGGGGGGGGGGGTTTGTGTTTATTTTGTGTTTAAGGTGTGTTCTTCCCCCAAGGGGTAGGGGGGGGGGGGTTTGTTTTTGTGGGGGGGGGGGGGGGGGGATGGAGTTTCTTTGATAAGTGATGTGTGATATATTATATTTTATTTTTATTAGGGAAAAAAAGGATAAAATTACGTTGGTCGGGTTTTGGGTTCTTAAGATCGCAGCAAGCCGTGCTTGGAAACTGACGTGTTTTGTTTTTGCTGCATCCTTTTCGCGAAAAATAAAATCAAAAATATATCCGTAATTCAACCTAATCGAACAGTGAAATCATAAGTTCTCCACGTGTTTTGTGTAAAATGTAGTGAATACAATCGATTCCCTCCCGAAATTTGTGATGGTCGGTAGTTTTTCCCCGTTTTTTTTTGTTTTTTGTGCTTTGCCCCCGCACCCGGAGGAAGAGTTAATATCAGCTTAATTGTGTTTGTTAGTGCGGTTAATATTGTGCCACGCGGAGAAAAATGATTGAATTAGAGTATTTTTCCGCTTTGTAGCGAGTGAATTGATGATTATAAGCAGTTTAGAAGACGATATAGAGTCGCCTCATAGTGGCGGATTTTTATTATTGACAGATTGTGGAGAGAGAAAAAAGAAAACCAGTGCCAAGTAGCAAACGGCCATTTGCTGGTTCGAAGCAAAGAACGAAGATAACGCGCATGCGTGCGTGAGTGACTGGCATATACTTTCAGATGTATAGATGGAAGGCTGTGAAGTTTGAAGTTTGAATTCGGGCTGTTCCATTCGAAAAGGATGATGTGAAAATATTTGCCGAGTAACGGAGTGTAGAGACATAAAAGCCTCCTTAAGCATCACAGGGAAGCCGTCCAAATGAAGACTGTATATCAGCAACAAAATCCGGTGAGGTCTATCTGATTATAACTAAATTTGAACGATACTGAACGATACTCCTCAAAACAGTAAGATTTGATTATGGAAGTGCATGCACAGTACCTATATCCATTTGATGTTTGTACTGTGTCTATGCGGGGCTTGTTGTAAGTGAAAGTGACCTCGGAATGGGCGTGAGTAACCAGGCATTCTGAAATGGGTCACTGGAACCCAACAGAGCTATCACCTTCCAACTCCCGGGCTAAAAGTGTTTGTCGATTCGACAACAGTTCGTTTAACTGCAAACATTTTTCTTCCATAAAAACACCGCCGGACGGTGGGCGTTGGATTGTATACACATACACACCACACACACACACACCCCCCCTCTCATTTGTGTAAATATTTTGGGGGGGGGGGGGGGGGGGGGGGTGGTTATAAAATGTATCTCACCCAACCCCCTTTTTTCCCCCGTGTGTTTTGGGGAAATAGCATCGTATCTCGAACTTAACTCCTCCAACCAATCAACATCCTTGCTACCCAGTGTGGCCACACAATCTTAATTTTAAATTTCCTGCGTTTTTCCAGCTTTTTTGCCACATTTTGCCGAACCTGCTTTTTGTGTAAACTGCTTTGGCATTTTGCTTTCAAGTCGCTAGAAGCATGAACATCGAAGAAAAATAGCTAAGCATTCGAGGTTTTCAAATGATACACGTGCGTTGCGTGCATAAGTGTATAAGCATTTCTTAATTTCAACGTCGTTCTGAGTTTGTAGACAATTCTCCGAGTTACCAAACTCTTTTGAGTTTGGTTCACCACCAGACACTTTTCATTTATTGAAAATCCTCGCTTCATAGTTGCATTTTTGAGCGACAGGATGAGCATCTTTTCCTCAAATGTGGTCAAATTAGGCAGCTCCTTCTTGAAATGACCATTAAGTTCTTTCAATTTGTCAGCAACTGCAGCGCTGAGATAGTCTTTAACTACACAGCTCCAGACGGTTTTTAGCTATGTTCTCGATGCGAGTTATAACATCAGGGTTAATATAGATTACGTAACGCGTTAAAGACCTACGGACAAAGGACAAATCCCTATCACTTCGAAGCCTTCTGAGCACAAACCTCAAGTTTACTATTAGAACTTCAGGCGTGAAATTTTCAAGAACCGTTTGCTCCACTGGAGCATCCATTGGTTAGCAATTTAAGCGTTGTTTGTTTTGTTTTGTTTGTGATTTTTAGTCTCAAAAACGTGAATGTTAGTTAAGTTCCATTCATATGGAAAAAGGACTGCCTCCCGTTTCACCTTACAGAGTATGTTAATGGAGTTTTGTTGAGTAGCTACTTCAGAAAACCACAGTAAATAGATCGACAGTCATTACGGAATGCCAAAACGAGTTTGACGGAAATTATTGCAAATTCTCTCGCTTTAGAGACAAACCCGATTTCCATATTAAGGGCTGGCAGAAGATTGCTCTCCGTCAATTCTCTTTCAATTAATGATTTTGATTTGACGCTCAGGATTAAAATTTTTAAAATCGTCAAAAAGAAACGATGCCATAGGTCTTGGACATGATGCCATAAACTGCAGACATGATGACAAAAATCAACTTTGGTCCCAGCTTCTTATCGTCTACCGCATCAACCACAAAAGCGAACACTTTTGATCGGAATACCGACGAAAAGCTTCGTTTGAAAATCGGATGACTTTCCTTCAGCTTTCTTTCTTCCTGACTTCGTCCACAAATCTTCGCAAATGAGGCCACATTTGTAACGCTCTTCTAGCAACTAGGTCATTTTCCACCTAACGAACTTCGCAGAATTTCAGTGGAAAAACGATTTTAAATCATTTTTATCTAAAGCTCTCCATAGGTAGGTTATTCTAGTGATCAAATCTATCAAAATATTTGCGAATCTGTCCCTGTAAACAAACACTCAAATCGACGATTCCCCACGAATAGAAGTTCAATTTCCTAAACTAAGACTGCTTCTGATAGCCAATTGTGGTCTTAATTTTTTAAACCGAGCATCCATCCGCTAAAAAACGTCCATTCAAATGTTTCCTCACAAAAGCAGACTCACCCATTTCGCAGATTTCTCCGGATTTAGTCTTATTAAAAGGGGTTGAAAAATGCACAGCTCAGCTTTGAAAAGCAATCGTTGATAAAAAAAATTCTGATGCATTAGGTGTCTTTGTTATTGCTGTAAGGTGACTGGCACAATGGGTTTCTGTCCACTGCAGTGACAAATAGGGAAACTGCCCCCATATTAATCTCATTGTTCCTATATTCATCCTAAGATGAATCAAGCAATTGGGCAGTTGAAGGATCGGTTTCGTTTTCTAATAATGTTTGCTTACGTTAAATAACTACAACAAACATTAATAACTAATCCTGCCACGTGCATATCGTTTTATTTCAAGTAGGATGAATTGCAAAGTGATGAGATTAATATAGGTACATTTTCCCTATTTCTCTATTATACAAATGGATTGAGACCAAGGGTAAGTCGCTTAGAACAGTGTTCCAGCCACAATGTCTTACTTCAATTTTCAATCCATTCCACTTGGGTGGCACACTGAGGAACACTTTTGACAGTTGACTTTTCTGAAATAAAAAACAGCAACCTTTGCCAATATGCGTTGTTGTTGATGACATTTTTTCGCTTTGTTTGTTTCGTCACGTTAATCTAGCGAGAGTTTTGTTTGTTGAATTCACATTTGGAATCGTAGGGAAAACTAATTCACGTAAATCGTGAGGTGAAACAATGGATGAGGTAAGCAATTAAGTAAATAAGCAATTTTCGAACCAACACTGTATCTTTGAATAAAGACATATTTTTGGAACAAATTGGAGGCTGAGTATGGTACGATCAACCTCCACATCCGTTACATTAAAAAAAATAACCTCTGCAGCCAGTCCTTGTCTCAACTAACCATCGAGACCATTCAGCAAATGGAAGGATACATGCGGTTCATGGCGGATAGCTTACGCAAAGAAGATGCAGCGGGTGGGACTCCTCTTCATGAAATTTATGGAACAACCTATGCAAATCAGCCTGAGAATTTCCAGTTTCTCAGCGGAAAAGTAATGTGTCTCATCGATCTGGCAAAACTGATGCAAAAGAAAGGAATAAAGTATATTCTCAACACAAAGAACTGCTGTCAGCATCGCTTCGCTTCCCGGTGAGTACAATATCCAAAATAATGTTCTATCAAAGATCCTATCACCTCAACTGTCTTTAAACAGGGGTATTCAGAATCTGATCTACGACGAGTTGCTGGAGCAGCTCAGAAATATTGACATAAAAGTATTTTCTAGCGGCTTTGGAAAATTCCGATACACAGTTGGAGAATATTTATGCGTTGTTATGGCCATGCCCATGGTCTTAGGCGCCTCTCTATTTTGTGTGCTGTACATGTTTAGTGACAACAAATTTACGTATCTTCAAATTAAACAGCGCTGAAAACACGTAGAGGCTGAACTAAAAAAAGTTGGAGTAAAAGTAGTAGTGCATGCATCCGATGGTGATCCACGTCTTCTGCGGGCCATGAAGGAAAGGACACGCATTCCTCACCCAGTTGCAAACATGTTATATGGACCATACTTCATAGCAAATATAAAGGACGAAGTAGTTTGCCTCCAGGACACGATACATCTTGTGAACAAGTTTCGGCACGCTCTTCTAAATCCAAAAAAGCACATGACTTTAGGTGGATTTCGGTGCTAAGTAAATGTGACAACACTGCATTCTCATTTGTTTCTATTTCACAATATTAAAGGAAAATATGGTGTATCTTCTCAGTATATCAGACAATTGAACAGGTGCTACCCATTAATTTAGTTCTTACACCTGTTCATTGTACCCCACGTGAAACTTCCGGAAAGCTTCTTCGCATATTTCGTTTATCTGTTCGCTTCGATGGGATTTTTCATAGGAAGTTTCTCTTCTATCGGGGTAATTGGCTGATCGGAATGCAGATTCAGTTAGTAGATCACGTTCATCAACATTTACTGACTAGAAAGATGACCGAGAACCTAATAAAATGAAAAGTAATGAAACATTATCAAATAACAGCGCGCTCATACCGGAAGGCCGGTTCTTGACCCTAGACCAGGTTGCACTGGGAGTTCCGTTGGACTTATGACTAACAGAATTCCACCACACGAACTGCTTTTGTTACCTTTACGGAGGATTGGGATTGTGTATCGATCAGCCCTCAAAATTTCACCTTCACCTGTAGTCAACAGCAGAAGAATCAAAGAGTGAATAACTTGAAAAATGTCCTATCCACTATTAACCACTTGATCAACTAGAAAAGCCCGCTTTTCATTTAGAAATTTATCATTTATGTCCTCAACATCCTAGAAGCGACCCGTTTTAGTGCACTGCTGCTTCTTGTTTTCTATATTGTTTATTTCTTGTAGAAACCAGATCTTATGCCTGGTTGCCAGGAACAGCAAAAATTAAAATTTGGGATGTCAACTTATCGACACCTTTGGCACCTTACAGGAACACGCAACGCTTGTAGGCACACTAAAAAAAAATAGCACAGGAGAAAAGTGTGCTGAGCGACTCACCCCTTGATTGAGATTTTATATTATTTTTAAAATGACAGCAGTATTCCTACCCCTAAAATTTCAGTGATGCATACAATAGTGATGCTTCAGTCAAAATGATCACCTAAGCAGTTCAAGTCAAGTAAAATAAAAACAACAGGAAGTAAGGGGCGGAACCCCTCCCCTCCCGGCGCGGGGGGATTTTTTTTCTAAAATGTTTTTTTTTGGACTGGGCAGAACGAGGAGAGAAAAATTTATATGTTAATGTATTAAAATATTTTTTTTCATTTAGTTGATGTGGTGGTGGATTGGGTAGAAGACAATACATTGATTGTTTGTAGGAGGTGGGTGTTGGTTTTTTTCCTTTCAAAAATTCACTTTGATTTTTGTTATTATTGATTTTTTCTTTTTTTTTTCGATTTTGGTGGGTGCATTTCCTGGTTCGGAAAAATATGCACATCAAACTTGCTACCGTAATGCTACCTGGTAATTTGAATAACCGAAAAGGTTCGAATCAAAAGATATACCGGAATAAGTTGACGTCCAAGCTTATAATTGCTTTATGACTGGAAAAAAAACAACCTTCTAAATTCCATCCATGAAATTGTTAGTCTATGACTTCTTGTGATCAAGGCTGTCAATATTATCAATTGCATTTTTCGAATAATTCCTAATTCCTCTTAGGAAAGACGGCAAATAAATCAGTAAAATGGAAAGCGCTCACCCGGATAATCAGCAACAATCAGCAAACGTGTACCAATCGGTTCGTTCTCGAAATCCATTAACACCGGATTCTAAAGGGTGTATTCGATAAAAATGGCACACAGAAAATCTTCTGTAACTTTTGAATCGTATGAGTAAAAAACCTGGAAATTTGAGTAGATCTTATCCATAGTGTATTATTTACATCTGCCAAGTTTCATAGTTATACATTCAGTAGTTCCAATCATGTCGTCGAAACAAGAAATTGTCCGTGAGAAAATTTTGTGCACTCACAATCAAAATCCAGGGACGTCCCACCGGTGGATTGCTAAAAGGCTTGGAATTGCAAATACAACTGTGTCTCGTGTAATAAGAACCTTCAATGAGCGTCTGAGTTTCCAAAGGAAGGAAGGGAGTGGTCGTAAAAGTGGTCCAATGGACAGTAAAATGGCCAGGAAAGTCGTACAACAATTCAAGAACCGTCCAAACATGTCAATTCGAGATGTCGCTAAAAAGTCTAAGGTGTCAGTAGGTTTTGTGCAGAAAACCATGAAGCGTGCTGGGTTACATGTTTACAAAGTGCAAAAAGCCCCAAACCGGAATGAAAAACAAAACATCACTGCGAAAACCCGCGCCCGGAAACTTTACACGAAGCTGCTCACCAAATTCGGTTGCATCGTGATGGATGACGAAACATACGTCAAGGCCGACTTCCGTCAACTTCCTGGGCAAGAATATTTCGTTGCCAAGTCGAAGTTCGATGTTCCGGAGGATGTTCGAAAGAAGAAACTATCGAAATTTGCAAAGAAGTTTCTAATCTGGCAGGCGATTTGCGGATGTGGTGAAATAAGTGCTCCCTTCATCACTTCCGGAACAATAAACGGTGCGATTTACACGGAAGAGTGCCTTAAGAAGCGTCTCTTGCCATTCATTAAGAAGCACAAAGGATCAACTCTGTTTTGGCCTGATCTAGCATCCTGCCACTACGCTCGAAACGTATTGGAGTGGTACCGAGCCAACGGAGTCAATTTTGTGCCAAAGGATATGAACCGGAACTTCGTCCAATTGAATAATTCTGGGCAATTATGAAAACGGAACTTCGCAAACATCCCAAAACTATAAAAACAGAGCTAGAATTGAAGAAAATTTGGGTAAAAACAACAAAAACACTGGGAAAATCGGTTGTACAAAATTTGATGGGTGGAGTGAAAAGGAAGGTGCGGGCATTCGGGATGAGAGACGAAATTGACTAAAACAAATGTTGTAAATCAAAACTCATTAGTAGTTCTTCATTCCCTGAAAATTTCAAGAAAATCCTATAATCAGTTTAATTTTGATGAGTATATATGTGTGTGCCATTTTTATCGAATACACCCTTTAGTTCTAGTTAACACACCAATGATGTTTAGGTATGACTCTGCGGTCATAAACACAATATCCACTATCACACGCGACGGTTATTATTGAAATTCTTATATAGATAAATTTCATCACACAAAAAATACGGAAAATATAAGGAAAAAACGTGACAGCTCACAAAAGCCCAAGGAACACAAGGAATTCATAAGGTGGCAAAAGCTGGAAGGATACGCTGGGCAGGACATGTTACTAGAATGCCGGGCAACTATCCTGCAAAAATGGTGGTTGACGGGAATCCGTTTGGTACAAGACAACGTGGGGCGCAACGAGCAAGATGGTCAGACCAGGTGGAGCAAGACCTAGGGGGTATAAGGTGCCCAAGGGATTGGAGAGGAGCAGCCACGAATCGGGCATTATGGAGGGATATTGTGTATCAGGCTATGTTATAGTATTGTGACGTTATGCCATGTAAATAAATAAAATAATAACGAAATGTAATTGTAACATTTTCGAAAGAGGTGAATGTTTTGATCAGGGTAGTTATCTGACTGTTCGAAATGAAGCACAAATTCACAGAAAAGTGTTACTTAAGCCTGACGATGACAAGCATGTATATTAGAGATAGGACGCGGAGGGCCCGCTTAGGGAACACCAGTGGAAGCAATAGAATAAACCCTTCCATGTATGCATCCTGGAAAGTGGGAGCTTTTTAGTGGAACACCTGTAACTGGAAAATGAGAGGGGGGATTGGTGGTTTCCTTTTGATCCCGGCTACCTTTGTTGCTTGTCTTGGCGGATACGCGTGTTTCGTCTACGGTGTGCGGACTTCTTCGGTGTCGTGTACTAGTATCGACTGTCGAGTATTGGTGCACGACACTGGGGGGGTCTGCGCGTTGTGGACGGGATGCGCGTGTCTGTCGGGATAGGCGGTGGAGGTGGTTGGAGTTGGAGGGGATTGCTACACGCAAAAAAACCGCAGTAGAAACTACCATTTCGAGGGTTAAATTAAGCGCAAACACCAACAATTTTCACCTAACTATAAATGCGTTTGATTTTATCATGCCTGCGATTAGATCGACCATGGTGCGGTTGATATCAATATAAGGTCTGTCAAATATATCACAAATGTTGAAGATTTTACCATAAACGTAGTAAATTTGACGGAAATTTCATGGTAGTTTTAAAGATAGGCATAGTCGGGTAAAATGGTTGTTTTTACTACAAGATTTTTTTCTGTGTAGTCTTTCTTCTCATTTTATAGTTACCTTTCCATGTAGTTTATAGCATTTATCCTCTATATCACACTATAAATAAATAGAAAAAAAATCACTAAATAGGAAATAAAACTGTTCTTTTCCAAGTGTCAGATTAGTTCTGATTTGAAATATTGTTAAATTTGGGTTGGAGATGGTAACTAGATCCAAAGCTAGCGAGGAAGCTAGAATTTAAAATTTAGACAACAGTTTAATCCAGTATTTTTTATTTTTTAATCCTTTTTGATTTAAACATCATTACTTCTGAGTGATGCTGTTCAGGTTTGGTTAGGTTAGTTAGGAATTCGGAATTCTTAGTCAGAGAAACGAAAAGTCGTCGTAAAAATATCACCAATAATATTATCTCTCATATACGCCCTGCATGCCATGAAATACTAATACCTTCTTCTCTTCTCTTTTTTATTGACCTTCATGGTCGATAACGGCTGTGAAATGGATCGATTGAAGTGCGAAGGACCTGCTCAGCCCTAGGCTACATGCGGTTTTGATAACGTTTGCATTAAAAAATATGGACTTTTTTCGAATGATGATAAAAAAAGCATAGACAGATAATTGCTTTTGATAAATTTCCCACGGAAGGTAATTATTTAAGCTTACTTGCAAAAAAATTCTACGCCCTAGCGAGCGGCCTTCCGGCAGTTACCGGAACATTCGCCATGGCGGACGAAAACATGCGTGGAGGCATGTTATTGAGTTCTTTCTTCATTTTATTTATCAATTGTTGGAGTAGATCTTACGCTTCAGGGCCCAAAATTTCAAATCTTACGCTTCAGGGCCCAAAATAAACAAATTTCAAGACAAACTCGCGAAACAAGAAGCAAAATCTCATCTTGAAACGAGAGAGCAAGCTCTGAATTATAGTAATGTCAAGCAAAACAGGTAGGTGTTTTGGAAGATATCGTTGACAATTAATCACAAGGTAATAGATTATATTTGCAATAGACACTCTTCTCCCTACAGCCTTACATACCAACTATTATCCCAGCCTCCCCCCAACCCCCTCCCTCCCCAATCCTGTGGGTAGTGATGCAATATCATTGTACACTTCTAGTGTGCACTAATAGTGTATCCAGCAAAACTCAAATTCCCCATGGGAAGGAACGTTGCGTTCTTGTTGAAATTATTTGACAACCATTATAACATATTCACAGTCCATAAAAGCATATCGGTCTCATCTGGAAAAACAGCATGTCGGCAAAAACGCTGTTGAAAATATATTTCTCTCTAGACTGTTATGGATGGGACAACCTTTTGGTATGTAAACGATATTTTCTGAACAAAACATGATACTTTAAATGCACAGTGCAAAATATCTGCTGCATAATTATAACTTTTAAGGAACTAAGGGAAGAAATGTTAAATCTTACAAAAAAAAAAATAGTCTCATCATCAAACAAACTTGGACAAGTTTAGAAATGCAATCAACTTAAAACTGCGGTATATCTAAAAACACCACCTGCATCGCACCCAAGGACATCACGTGCTACATGAAAAAATCCCTTATCTTTAAACGGACCAACTGCAACTGCTGTTCGGCAGAAAATTAAAAAAAAATAACAACATACGTTCCGGAGCCAACGACCGAATTCCTCGGATGTCCAAACGACATGAGACGTGTAGCACACCATGTTCTGGCGAAGAGAGATAAAAGAGAAACACTTGCTCGTATTAAACATAGATATTTGAGTGGAAGTTCTTCCGTTCGCTTAGAGAAACCGTGTCATCATTGATGAAAACAGAAAACGATTGCGTCATTCCTTAAATTTCATACTATTCTGCGCTTTAATTCGTACTGGTTGTACCACTCGATTTGCTTCGCGGTCAATGATGCCCTATTATCCTTCAGGACATGTTGGAAGTGGCCCATGGCAACTTCCATTACTTCTTCGTCCAAGGTAGCAGCATGCAGGGCTGCCTGTGAATTTTAACAATTAAAGAGATAAAAATAGTAATAATCAATAATCATAGAAAGGTACAAACCTGAGAGCAAAGATTTTCCAAATCAGCACCTGAGTAACGCTCGGTATGGTTTGCCAACTCCCTCAAATCGACGTCTTCCGCTAATGGAACTTTCTCCGATATCTTCTTCAAAATTTCAAATCTTGCCGTTATGTCTGGTGCCGGAACATGAATTAACTTCGTCAAACGCCCCGGCCGTAGCAGCGCATCATCGATCATATCAGGGCGATTCGTGGCAGCAATGACCAGAATATTCTTCGAATCCTCGCTACTGCCAATCGCAGCTTGGGCGCTAGTTCCAATCCCATCCATTTCCGTTAGTAGAGTAGACAACACACGAATATGAACGTCGTTCGTCCGAACACCTTGCATTCCTCTATTGCCTACGAGCGAGTCGATTTCATCCAGGAAGATCACCGCCGGAGCACTCAGCCGTGCCTGGTTGAATAATCTAGCTATCAATTTCTCGGAATCGCCCACGTACGGAGAATATACTTCCGCCGCTGACACTGACACGAAGGTCATTCGGGATTCTGCTGCGAGACATCTTGCTATCGTAGTCTTGGCACAACCAGGTGGACCATAGAGTAATATCCCCTTCAGAGGACTAACGCCGAATCTCCGAAAGGCTTCTGGATGTCGAAGCGGACCGAGAACTGATATCCGAAGAGTCTTTTTCAGGTCTTCCATTCCTCCTATTGAATCAAGAGTTTGATTCAATCCACTGATGAGACCAATCGAATTCCGTAGGGATGTTGGACGAACTTTCACCAAGCATTCTTCTACTGTCGACGGAATATCCCGAGTAGACTGACTTCTCAAAGTCCTTTGGATCGTATAGACAAGAAGTTCCAAATCTGCTCCAACGTAACCCGGAGTCCTCCTAATGATTTCATCTAGTACCGACTGTTCCAAAACATAATTATTCCTACCCAGCACAGCTGCCATGATTTCACTCCTCTGTACCTCGGACGGCATCCGAACGAATATCTCCGTTCCCAGTCTCTGAGGTCGCCGAACTTTTGAGTCAAGGCTTTCGATATTGGATGTGGTTCCAATCACAAGAATCCCGCTCTCCACACCATGATAACGATCCAGTAGGTTTGTAAATTGTGACGATATTCTGGAAATGTTCGAAACGTCTTCACCTTTTCTATTATTTAACTTGGGACAGAGCGTATCTACGTCCTTCACCAGAAGAATTGTTACACTAGTTCGTTTAAACAACTTGTTGAATTTTTCCAAGTTTTCGAATATTATCCGCAACTCCTGTTCTGTTTCTCCTGGATGAGATTTTATGAAATCCAATCCTCGTATTTCGAAAACTGGATAGTTCCTCTCGCGTACCAATTCGGAGACGAGTGAATACTTTCCCGACCCAGGCGGACCAGCCAGAAGAACATTCTCTGAACCTCGTTCGAGGGCTTTCACAAGGAGTTGCTTTACATCCGATAAACCTCCCAATGTTTTACTCCTAGCAGTATTGAAGCGAATTTCATCAATTACTATTGCAGTGCCATTAACGACGTAACCAAAACTATGGGCCCCAACGGTTCCATTTATTTGAATCCCAATTATTCCACAATTGAGACTCTCATCCGTTTTTACCAAACAACGTTTGCATACAATAAGTGGACGCATAAGATCAAGTACAAGTGACGTTAAACAGTCTTGATGCTGCAGCAATTCCAAATCCAATTTCGTACAATCAATCATGAGTGCTACATTGACCTCTTCAAAGTAAGCGGATTCTCCACTAATTACTTCCAGTTCTTTAACTAGAGGTACGTCCTTTTCAATCGTCTCCTTGTCACTTACATCCTCGATCAGTTGGACCGACTCATCGACATAGCATGTTGTACTCGCTTTCAAGTGCTTTCCTGGTGGAGTAAACAATCGACACAGGAACTGTTTACTGTCGGATAAACGGCAGATAACCAGAACACCGGATGGTAAACTTACTTCACTGTTCGATTCACTCACTAGCAATGCAGGGGATATTTCGCATATTTGTGCGGTTGGGAATGGTTGCCTACTGTCAGCCGTAATTGGGTGATTTATTTGGATTGTATCTCTCATTTTATTACCACCTTTTTAACGGAGAATATGGCCTACATCTATTAAAACTTGAAAAAACGGCACGATAAAGTATGGTGGTGAACGCGGTTTTGAAAACGTAAACAATAATAAACTCACGTGATTTTGACAGTTCGTTTACCAGAGTGAAACTTCGGAGGGGTGGAAAAATAACAAACCTCGAAAATGAAATATTTCACCACAAACCAAAGTGAATCAATGGAAGGTAGTCGAACAATGAAAATTTTTCGAATATCTCGAATATCTTCATAATCACTCTGTTCTACTCTGAGAAAAATTTCATCGTTGTACCGACAATTAAATCATGGTCAGGATGACTATCGCATATAATGGTTTCAATAACCATGAAAATGGTAGAATTCACCACGTTCATGGCATTTTTGACTATGATCATGGTAACAAGGACTATTCCGACATTATGGAAAATGTTGCATCAACTATTTTTAATCGTAGTTTTGACCATGATCATAGTCGGTTCAAAATCACTATACTGCAATAGTCATCCTAACCCCCAATAATGGTAAGATTGACTATCAAATTCCTCTCTGTGTACAACTTGCCTGATAAAAATAACCACACAATTACAATACAATAATATAAAATAACATTAAAATCCTTTCCGACCATGAATCTTATTGTTCATGTATCAGATACAGTGACCATTCGTTCATTGCAACATGTTTACATTAGCTCATTGCAACATTTGACAGCGTCAAATCGACTGTCAAAAACTCGTGAACCCTTTGATTTAAATGACATATTACTGTTTGCTATGACAGTTAACTGCTTTTTAATTGCAACACGTTGCAATTAGTGAACTTGCAATTAAAAGACTTTGCAATCAATGAAATTGCAATAAGCGAATGGTCACTGTAATTTACTCATATATTGTTCGGAAAAAAAAATCGATTTATTCGGATAAAAGGGATTTTTTGTATAGTTAGGAAACATAAAAACCCCCTTTTTTATTTTCGATGTCTCAATTGACATAAGATTCTATTGTGGAAACAATAACTCTTATTGTCATATTATCATCGTGAACAATATTATTAGTTGTACATACTGTACATTCTGTTGTATAGCTACAATACATTTAATTAATCTATGAGAATATTTTAAATATATGAATTGGGAAAAAAAATTCGAGCCTGGATGTCTGCCCGCATAACGAAAAACAATTAGCTATAGAGTCAAAACTATACTTCGAATGTAAGATATATTATCACATTTTATGTAATTGTTATCGAATAGTTGATTCTCATTTGCACCATACAACCTTTACATTAACACATATTGTTAATGTATGTCATATTGTCATTGAAAGGTTTTTTATTGTCTGCACTCGGTCTGGATTATATACCAACTTTTTGGCATAAAGTACAGCAAAAATTTTGTTCGGGAAAATTGCCATTTTTTTATGGTAACCTAACTTAACCGCCTATTCAGCATATTGTTATTTGGCCTTTTACCATCTGACATATTTTTGAAACTATATAGAAGATTTTTAGTTTATAATTGTCAACTATAAGGGTTGCCGGAGTCGGTGGTGTAGTGGTAAGCGTGACTGCTACTTGGCACCCCAGTGGGTCTGGGTTCAATCCCTGTCGACGTCGGTGGTTTTTCTGAGGCGAAAAAATCTAGTCACGTCTTCCTTCGGAAGGGAAGTAAAGCCGTTGGTCCCGGCTCATATTCATGAGTCGTTAGGTAGGGTCCAGGTGGTGGAGTCGTCTTCTTGGCGTCGGTGATTGTCACCATGTGAGGAAATAGGCCGACGTAAAATTTAAAAAAACTATAAGGGTTAATGTCGTAACAAAAACGGAAACGGTCGTCAACAATAAGGGACAGGGTCCAGGAATGGTTTGTGATTATGCGGGTGTTCTCTGTGACTAAACATAATAAATTACGTAAACATGCATGTCAGTGGTGCCAGATATGACGGAGATTTATCTTTTATGTGGTGCGGAGTGTTTAATAGTACGTTCATACTACGTTCTATATTACGTGATATTGCAAGTTTATATCGATATCATGTGGAAGTGTTCACACTACACTGACTTGATATAGTTTGACGTTTGTTAAAGTGACGATGAAGAAAACAGAAAAATACTAATTAAACTGATCTTTATTCGGTGTTCTATACAAAAAGTTCTGATTTTGATGAACTATAGTTTTAAAGTATCATTTGTTCCTGTAATTCGTTTTTATACGGTGGATGTTATTAACTCAGACAAATCAACATAATAATTTCATAAGGTTCAACTTATGAACGATGCTTTGAAATTGCATAAGGCTGACTTATGAATGGATTTAAGCTTGGGTAATCACCAAGCTGTGTTCACTCAGCGAAATAAACTTTCGACATTCATAAGATTGCATTATGATTTTTTTGCCATAAGAAAACAGTATGAATTTTATTAATGAAATATAATGATGTTGAAAAAATAAAAATTTGAAGCAACCTAGAATCCAACCTTGAACATTGAGGACACGGATCCACACTTGACCATTAGCCTATATCAACGCTTGTAAACAAGCAAGGCTAAAGACAAGAACAACGTCGTGCAAAACAAAAATTCATTCATAAGTTACGCTTACACTGATAGGCAAAATAAAGTGCCCACCTCATCGTTTTTTCAATTTCTCTCATTTACTTGGTTCAAATTAAAGTAAACACAGTGTAGTTTTTTTTCTTATTTTATTTTTTATATTCTTTTTAAGTTTCACTTATGGAATACTGAAAAAAAGGAGTTTTACTTAAAGAAAAAAAAACAGTGACAAAATAAAGTGCTCACTTCAAAAATCGATATGTTTTCGATAAGTTTCCATTGGAAAACCCCTCGATTGTTTATGTTTTGATATTTTGACATGTTTTGAAGCAAACGGCTCAACCTGGTGCATTTGTATACGTGATCGCATTTGATTCAATTGAAAAAAATGGAGAACGCAGTGCACAAGGGTTCCCTTGTGTATCCGAAAATTGGTCGTTCGTAATGTGCAAAACGGTGAATCGCACCGGGCTGTCGCTAAGAAGTACAGTATCAGTAAGGCAGCGGTTGGCAAAATTCTTCTGAAGCTTAAAACGTTTGGATCAGTGGTGGATCGCCCTGGCAGAGGCAGGAAGCGGAAAACGGATGCGAGAACGGACACCAAGATCATGCGCGAAGTCAAGAAGAACCCGAAGGTAACTGTCAGCGAGATCCAGGAAACCCTTCAGTTATCAGTTTCCGGTCGAATAGCACAGGGGTTGAATAGCAAACTTGCCCGGAAGCGCCCATTTATCAGCAAGGCAAACAAAGCCAAACGGCTTAAGTTAGCTAAGGAGCATGCTGATAAGCCCCTAGAGTTCTGGAAAACGGTTCTCTGGACGGACGAATCAAAATTCGAGCTGTTTAACCGAAAGCGGCGGATTCGTGTTTCGTGCAGATCGGGAGAGGAGCTTCAGGAGCGCCACATCCAAGGCACGATGAAGCATGGAGGAGGAAATGTGATGGTCTGGGGGTGTTTTTCGTGGGGTGGAGTGGGAAGCATTGTGAAAATCGACGGGATAATGACGGCAGATTCTTACATCAACATCCTGCGAGAAAATCTGGAGGTTTCGCTGATCCAGACGGGCCTTGAAGAGAAGTTCGTATTCCAGCAGGACAACGACCCGAAGCATACTGCCAAGAAGACCAAGTCTTTCTTCCGGTCTTGTCGGATCAAACCGCTGGAATGGCCTCCACAAAGCCCGGACCTCAATCCCATCGAGAATTTGTGGGCGATTCTCGATGCCAGGGTTGATAAAACTGGTGTTACCAATAAAAATAACTATTTTGAAGCCCTGGAGCGCGCCTGGGAAGAGCTAGATCCACAGCACCTAAAGACCTGGTCGAGAGCATGTCGAAGCGCCTGCAGGAGGTCCTGAAGGCCAAAGGAGGACACATCAAGTATTGAAATGCTTTTATTTTACTTTAATTTATTTAATTTATCTATAGCCTAAATGAAGTGGGCACTTTATTTTGTCACTGTTTTTTTTTTTTCAACACAAATTGATTTTTTTTTTAAGTAAAACTCCTTTTTTTTCAGTATTCCATAAGTGAAACTTAAAAAGAATATAAAAAATAAGATAAAAAAAAATACAGTGTGTTTACTTTAATTTGAACCAAGTAAATGAGAGAAATTGAAAAAACGATGAGGTGGGCACTTTATTTTGCCTATCAGTGTATGAAATTCAAAAGCACCTTATGAAATTCTTAAGTTTATTTGCCTGAGTGTTGATATATAATAGTGGGAAAGTCACTGGACCCATAACCTCAACATTCAGGGTTCGAATCCAGGTTGCTCCATATTTTTATTTTTTCAACATCATTATATTTTATAAGGCAATTTTATGAAATTCATACTAATTTCTTATGGCAAATGATCATAATCCAATCTTATGAATTTCGAAAGTTTATTCTGCTGAGTGTTGAGATCAGAAAAATACACATTTTTAATAACCTGATTTCCGCTTTTCTATTAGGAAAATTAAATGCAACATTGATAGCATCGTAAAATCGACATGGAGTTTTCATAAGGGCCAATGTAGATTAGATTAGATATCTTTATTAGAGAGACTTTCAGCCGGTGGCTGGTCGTCTCTTAGAGCACCCGTACCGGTACGCGACTAAACTATATTTGATCGCCCTCACCATCACTTCAAACCGTATTGGGCGCAACAAAAAAAAGCTAGCAAAATTATGGCGCGACTATCGGAAAGCAGGGGGTTGCTATTCGACTGCCAATTGTCAAAAATCTCCGATTGGTTTGATGTTTATTTTTGTTTACGCAATCAGGATTAGGGGCAAATTTTGAAATTGATTTAAAGATAATTATTGCTTTATCAACTTTAAGTCAATTTGGTTTAAAAATAAGAATTTCATCAATAGGGTCGTGCGATGGCTTTTTCATGATTTCTCCAGGATAGATTTTTGGTTGGCATGAAAGAGAACTATTAGCCACAATGGCAACCTCTGGGGTGTCCCGGGGGAACCTGTAGGAGATGTTTTGCGCCAAACCACGTGGTGCGACGGTTTTTTCTTCATGTTTTTTTTCTTTCGGTAGGCCGGAAATGAACCATTAGCCACATTGGCCTCTCTCGGAACCTCTGAGGTGCCCCGGGGGAACCTGTAGGAGGGGACGTTTATGTTTTTGCACCAAACCACGTCGTGAGACAGCTTTTTCTTTTTGATTTCACCTGGAAAGTCCTTCGGTAGGCATGAAAAGAATAATTTACCACAATGGCCCATCCGGAAACCTCTGGGGTGATTTGGCGAAACTTATAGAAAACTTATAAAGGACATTAATATTTTTGTACCAAGAGAGACCACTGTAACCAATGGTTCTTTTCATGCCAACCGAACGTCTCTCCAAGAGAAATCACGAAGAAAGAGCCATCGCAATTGACTATGTTTATGACTATCACCGAATCTGTCAAACTGATGATGAAGCTCTAGTTTAGCAGCGACCGATACAGAACACGGTAACAAAATATAGTAGCGACCGTTGTGAGAATGAGTGACTAAACTAAAATGACAGCTCGATGCGCTAGTATTTTAGTCGCCCAGATAGTTGCGCCCGATACGGATGCTCTTAAGAAAGGGGAAGGGCCAGTGTCGCAATCGTAAACAATGGCTTCTTCCGCAAATTTATCGGGAATGCTAACTTAATCATAGTGAATTAACACGATGATTGTACAGAAGAGGAGCTCCCCTTTACAATAGAAGTAGTAGTTTACTTGAGCGAGTTTGCAATTTCAAGAAATTTGCGAAAAAAGCCATTGTTTACGTTTGTGACATTGGCCCTTATGAAAACTCCATGTCGAAATCTGCTTGATTCTTCTAGATGTCAAATAGTCGATAAAAATCAAAACCGACATGGCTGAGGAAAATTCTGTTGAAGTTTGCCATCTGATTTGGTTTTTAGAAGAAAAAAAGAAAGAAGAGAGAGGGAGGAAAGAGAGAAAAAAGGAGAAAAAAAAAAGGGGGAAAGAGGAGAAAAAAAGGAGGGAAAGGAACAAGAAAACAACAAGGAGAGAACGAAATAATCATTAATTTGATCATCTGTATTTGCGAAGAGATTATGAAACATACAATGGGGGATGTATGGTCGAGAATATCGTTAGTAGATTTTGGTTGTTGAAATTTTGAAAAATCTGTGCACACGAAACCAGAAGCACCTTTCAACACACACTAACATTTTTTTTATTGGCTTACCGAATATCTTTCAATTTATAATCTTGATCGGGATTTCGGGTTTGGCGTTTTAAAAAAAAGCATTATGATTGTTATTTGTATTCTACAATACGCGGAGTAACGATCTATGATGATATTTTTCTTTCCTTTATTAGAGTGGCTTTCAGCCTCCTGGGCTGGTTCGCCAGATCTATGATGATGTTGTTTTAGAAGGAAATAATTTCTCATCATCATGAGGCTCCAGTAGTGAACGGCAATTTTAGCTAGAACAAAGATGTGAAGAAAAAGTATTGATCGTGCTCATATACTACCAGTAGCTTTGAGAAGTGGTTCTAACGAATTATCTGTTCACACTCCCAGATGCCAGGGAGAGAGAACTATTTCACTAAGTTAGTATTCTAACTTAAAATTCAAACACGACTGACTGCGACTCTTGAGAATAGTAAATTGAACACCTATGTTGCTTCTGCAGGTGATATTTAAAGGTGAATAAAACTGATGCAGCTAGAATAGTCCAGCGGGTAATGATTGGCTGTCGTCGATCTTTAGAAATGTAGAATGTGCTGAGCCAGGTCCGCTGGTGTGTTGGTATTGTCGGTTTATGTTTAGATCGTAACGTAATTCTATAGAGTATACTTTTCTATGGGACCTATGTTTTGTTGAAGCCTGTAACTATTGAAAAACTGTAAAATGACCATTCCACCCCAAATGCGGTCACTATTTTTACTGTTTTTACTGAATTCCCATTTGGTCCTCTCTTCCCCAAGCCGATGTTTCTCTTCTTTGGTGAGTTTCACGTTAACTTACAGGGTGTCTCACAATAGGTGTCACTAAAACAAAATGGGATTACAGCAAAATAAATCAACCAAATTATAGCATTTGTTTTATTTGAAAGATACATGTTATAGAAATTATTCAATTCGAATCTCTCACCCTTTTCCTTGATAACTTTGCGCAAAAGCTTTGTAAACCCATCGCAGCTGGCACGCACGATTTCCTGAGGAATTTGGTCCCAAATATCAACCAAATGTTTCTTGAATCGATCTAAAGTAAGCCCTTTCGTAGGGCCTATATGTTGAAGCATATAACCCCAAACAATGTAGTCAAGTGGGTTGAGATCCGGTGAAGATGTAGGCCATTCTTCACTCGTGATGAAATCGAGCAAATTTTCCACGCACCACGCTTGTGTCTTCTTTGCCTTGAGAGCTGGAGCTGAGTCCTGTTGGAAACAATATGGTATATTCCCATACAGCGTTGAAGCATGAAGAAGCAGATGGTTCTTCAAAACCTACTCAATGTAATGTTCAGTGTTGATTATTACGTTAGGTTCTATGAAAAGAAGAGGAAGTTTTCCTTTCCGTGAAACGACGCCCCATACCATGATTTTCGATACATTCAGATAGCGTTCTACAGCTAGTTTATCTCTTGGAATATTGGCAAGACTTTTGCCATACACACGATCATTTTGTTGATTATGACTGTCCTCAAGGAGGAAGAGCTTTTCATCCGAAAATAAAATCTGGCAGTCACCGTGCCGAACCAAAAGATTTCTGCTTCTTTGGACCCTGGCTTGCTTTTGACGCTCCGTCAACCCGTGAACCCGTTGTTTCTTGTATGGCTTGCATTCTAGATCATGTCTGAGCAGCCTATAAAAAAAAAATTACCCAGCTGAAATAAACCAAGACTGAAGAAAGGTGACAGCTATTGTGAGCCACACTGTATTAGCTCTTCACTCGTATAGCAAAATCGTATAAGCAGATGTCAGTGCTCGCGTAAAACATGGCTGTTGTTTTCTTACTCAGTCACTCCACCGGAAAGTCTCGTAGCAAAGTGTCTATCTTTGCGTAAAAAAGCCACGTCTTCGAAAGTACTGTCATAGATATGTCAAAAACTATTTCAGTAGCACTGAAAGGAAAGCGAAATCCCCGAATCTACTGTTCCATCAGCCTCACTTTAGTACCCTCATACACAGATAACAAGAAACATTGAATTTTCTGCGTTATCTAATGCACATAAAAGGAATGCTTGATTTGGCAGAAAATAATGGGATATTCCATGTAAAGTTAAGCCAGATAACGCCTGAATCTAGCCTGTTGTATGACAGTTTGCGAACATTGTTGTATGGCGCATGAAAAATTGCAAACAATTTCGTTGTTTACGCCTTCTTTCGTTTAGAATTAAACGAGGGGAAATTTTACGCGCTTGTTAAAATTCATTATTTTGTGAAAGTTTAGGGGACATTCAAACGATGACAGAGCTGCAGGGCACTGTTCCACAGATGACTCCTTCGGAAAAGTAGAGCTTGTCCACCATTAGGCTTGGCATCCGTTGCAACATCGACTTGTTTAATATCCTCATCAAGAAATGTTCAATGCGATTAAATTACGCAGCCGACCGAGAAGTGCTGCAGTGATCAGAACTGCACGACTAAAACCAGACATTGTCACGAATGGTGTGCTGGCGCTGGACTGTCGAACGCCAGATATATCCCGTACCTTGCTCATAGAAATGAGAAAAAATGGCATTAAGTAGGTTCTTTAACAACTTCATTTAGGTCCTCGAGTTTACGAAATCCTTCTGGTTTTCAGGATCAACATGTTAGAAACAAAATGCGCCAGTGAACGGCAACGCAAAACTTCCGGTGTGTGACGGAAGTGTTGGAAAATGTCATAGTCTTTCATAGGAAAGACTCAAACCGAACAAAGTGTTTCTCTTTCTTCGCCTGGATAGTTTCAACAAAAAGTGCGAAAAGATAAACAAAGGATACGATCGGAATTAGCGTAAAGCCGGTCGCGATGAATTCAAACGAAAATCCAATAGTTACAAACTAAACCCGGAATACTGGAGGGACCACATGGGACTAAAGGGGCTCAGTTTGGATTATGCCGTTGGGGTAGTAAGACAGCATACCTACGTGGGAACAGTTCCAAGAGCCCCAAGCCGAAGGCTACGACCCAAGTAACCACGAGGCTATAATAGCATGTATATATAGGGCACATGCATTACGTCTAGTGCATCATTGAAGTTGGATTAATGCTGAAAAGGGCCCCACTAAGATCGAACTAATGCTATATCTTTTCTAATGCCATCAGACATAGCTAAAGTAACATTATTGCATTGGTAATGCATCACTACTTTCTTAAAGCTAATCTAACGCGTCATTACTTGACAACTGTTGAATTAATGTGATCTCGCATTAGTGATGTCGAATAAATGCGATCCCGCATTAATGATGTTGATTTTGGGTTGAATAAGTGCAATAATATAATGCTTGTGGTTACTTGGGGAAGCAACCAAAAATCTCCATTTGAGATACCAGATGAAGAAACCTGGGACCAAAACCTAAAATGCGACCAAAACCAGAATGCGACACCTTAAATAACCTGAGAATTCGATAACGAGTTCATTGGTGGTCAAACTGAGGAAAAGTTATCGAACCGAGGACAAAGACGAAGTTATTGGTTATCGGACAAGTTATCAGAACCCCCGTGGCGTCAAAAATCACATCATAAATTGAACTTTGTATGAAGGCTCAGGTCGCACCATTGGTGGATTAATTCAGGTTTTGAATACTTACGAAAAGGACTGCAAGTTCCGATTTTGAGACATCATAAAGAAGCCTGTCATGATAAAGACTATTCCAGTGGTATAAACATGTCCAAGAGGCCATTTGAATATCTTTGAGAGGCTAATTCTTGAGGATCCTGTAATGTATATTTTCTGGTCTCCCGGAAAGACTGGTCAACAATATTCTTTTCCAACACCCAAAACGGTTTGACGGTTTAAGTACGAGTTCTGAGGCAATATATTACAGTACGCATCCTTAAGCCGAGATTCGCACTCAAATTAACCAACTTGGATGTAACCTTGTCATCCGAGTACTTCAAATGGATTTCGTTCAGCTGCAGCACTCAGTGGTTCTGGCTACGGGAACTTGATCGTCACTTCGATTTCCTTCTCCAACATACGGAAACGATGAATATCACTATTACCTCAAGGGACTAACCACTTACAGCTTCTCCGACATCTTGATCTTGGACTGCACGCTGGCTGCGCGGTTGGCGTTGTATCGGAACCAATCGATAAACTCCTGCACGTGATAGCGGAGTGGTGAGCTAGCTGAGCTTCGTACCCTCTCCTCTGAGCTTTGTGTTTCTCCGTCCATGTCTTGACGAACTGTTCGTAGTTGCCCTTGTTAGTTATCGATCCGTTGCGAGTGCACGTACAGAATGTCCGTAGGAACCGTATCAAAGAAGTTCCGGTCGTGGGTAACAACCAGCTACGTCGTGGGCCATGTTTGTAGGTAGTTCTCAAGCCAGATTATGGCCTTAATGTCCAACATGTTTGTCGGTTCATCAAGCAATAGCAGATCCGGCTTGGAGAACAGAGCCCTGGCTAGGGCCAGATGCATTCGCCAACCACCGGAGACTGGTGGCGCTAGCTTGCATCTCCTTGGTAAAATCGAGACAATTCAAAATAATTCAGGCACGTGCTGGGGCTCTATCCACTTCTATGTGCTGAAGTGGCATGTAAACTTCCGATAGTTCGTGACTAAGCTCGACTTGACGTTTCGTTGCGTATAATAACAAAGTACCGCAGCGTAGCCAGAAAAAGTTTTGAATTTCGTGGTGAAAATAATTTCTCAACTTTGCCAAAACGCCTCACATTTGTTCCACATGGTTATATTCACAATTGTTACATATTGTTACAAAATGAGGAGCGCATAGAAAAAATAAATCAGTGGGGTTGTGTTTAACACACGACCGGTTGATGTAGACTACGTTAAACCGTTTGATTAGTTTCCTTGGTTTCGTAGCGGAACATTCACAGAAAAAAAAATGAATTTTAGCAGACGCGTAAAATTCTCTGTTGTTCAGTTGAAGGCCAAAACAAGCGTAAAAAAAAAGAAATTGTTTGCAATCTTTCATAGGACAGACGTGATTTCAGTGATATCAGGTTAATATTTAAATTAAATATTCCATGAATTCGTGTCAAATCTAGCATTCCGTTTATACGCATTAGATAATGCAGAAAATTAAATGTTTATTTCAAACTATTTTGCAACGCAGGTACTTTTCTAATCGGACGTTGGGTTAGCATAAGTTAGTAAGTGTGTTAGTCTTCTTCTTGGTCTTTCTTAGCGTTTCAAACTTATTGCTTTCGCAATTAGCTTATTGCTTACTCTCAGCTTAGTATTCTAAATGCACTTCCACAGTTATTATTTGAGAGCTTTCGATACCAGGTACCATTTTTACATTAGTATGATTGTGTGGCAAGTACAATCATACCCTATATGTCCAGGGAGTCGAGAAATTTCCCTCACGAACAAGTCTAGACCAGACCGGGAATCGAACCCAGTCCCCTCCAGCATGGTGTTGCTTTGAAGCCGCGCCTTTACCGACTGAGCTACGGGAGGACCCTGTATGTGAGTATGCATTCTAAAATTCTATTGCACACTCTTCGGAAAGGTTTAAATGATGATACGGCCTCAAGTTCAAGGCCCTTCTCCAGCATCTCAACCAGTAGTTGGCAACGTTTAAGTTTTGCCTGATAATCACGAGTTCCCTCGGCATCGGTACGTGGTCGGAGGATTTTCCATGTGTTCGATTTTAACGCGATTTTACGCATACGTTTGGCATCAAAACGATTAGGCATCGTACTTATTCTCACTTTCACAGTTTCTCAAAATTTATTTCTTCCTAGAAGTAAACCTCAATCCAACGCGAATCGTTAAAACAACAGAATAACTATTCATAATTGTACTAATTTAAGTATGCAGAGAATGTTACTTCGGAATATCCTTTTCGAAAATCAAACGTAGGAAATTTCTTGATACTTGCCGGAACGCAACATTCTTTAAATTTTTCCAATACCGATTGATGAATAGTACCCGAAATATATTCATCTTTGTTTCTAAAATTCTGAATACTTGAATAAATAAAATGACAATCGTAAAAACCTCTAGCTGATCAGAGCAAAAACCTCAAAAATAAATCAATCAAGACACGATCGGGTTATTAGCGGCCTGTGTTTAAATTTTTCGTGACGGCAGCCATTTGAAAAATGCATACAATGCTCAAGGTATGTAACTAAGAGGAAACTTAAATTGTTTTAGACACCGCTTCATGGATAAATCAAAATGAACCGAATTGTCGAAATCGGAGAAGCAAACGCGATTGGAAATGTTCGGCGAAGGGCTGACATCCTGTTTATGTACAAATGGTACAAGGTCATGAAGCGGGTTTGAGTATTCAACTCAAGGAGCTTCTCAAAATTTTCGATCACCTGGGGGTTCATAACTTCACACCTGGTGAGGAGCCGGAGAGATAATTCTGAAAACCGATCCAAGAGTGGCAACATGCCAGCCAGCACTTCAAGACTCATGGCCAGATAAAGTGGCTACCAAGAATATCACACACTCAAGCACGTTATTTTGCTCCTCGTGATGGCGCCCACCGGCTGGCTACAAATCATCACCGGCTTGGGCAACCGACTGCCTAGCACACTACTGCATATACACACGCTAAGACTCGTTAACCAATAAAAAGGTAATTGTTTCACCCATATATTGGTAACTGATGCAATACTCATAATATGGGTAAATTGTACTCACAAAAGTAGGTCAACTTCACTTACAATTTGAGTTAAGTGATATTACCTAAATATGAGTTAATTCATATTACCCATATTTGGATGAAAAAAATAAACATTGGCAGTTCGTAAGCTTCATTGGATCGAGTAGGTTGGTTATCATTCCATCTTGCGATTCAACAGATTAAGGTCCATCACGAAAGTTGGAATTGCGGAGTAGAAAACGGAAGAACTGACAAAAACATTTGGATCCGGATTCGTTCCGAAAATTGAGCGGTGAGAAGGTTGTGGCAGAGTTGTGACCTTGGAATTGTACAGAGAATACACTACGATGAGAGGGAGTGGGAGGAATCACAACATCTGAAAAAGAAATGCCGTTCTTGTTTTTTTAACCTGATGGGTTCAACCATTCGATCAATAATTGTATTGATCGACTGTTAATCATTTCTTTTTAATAATTTCTCAGAAATATTTGCATTATTTGTTATGGAACAAATAATCAGCAGTTAGTCCAATTGCTATAGTAGTAGTAGTATAATTGAAGCACAGAGAAATCCATATCCATATCCATATTTGCGTCTAATTTAAATATGATGTTTTAGATTTACCTATATTTGCGTGAAATTTACTTCAAATTGGTTACCCATAAATAAGTAAACATTACCTATATTGTTGGTTAACCATGTGTACTCAAATATGGGTCAAGCGACTTTACCCATAAAATGAGTATGTGCACTTTTCCGCGATCATGAGTAAAGTTCACTCATATTTGGGTAAACTGATCTTAGCGTGCAATGGCTGCCTAGCCAAGGGCTTGCTAGCAACAGTCTCAAAGCAATCGAGTAGCTCATCACTGGTTGGTCGCCAGTGCACCTTCTGTGGCATGTTCCACCACCTGCTACGTTTGTGCCTTGCCGCTCCACACTGCAGGTTTCATTCCGACGGGGTTGCCTCAATCGCCAGCTGCTGATCCTTAATGGTTCCATGATCTGCCCAGCTCCAGTACTGCGACACTAACGAGTAAAATTGCAAAGATGTACCCGTTTTATATCGTTCGGAGCTGCATAATCCTTCCCTTGCTTAAATTTGAAATCTGTGATAGTAAAGTACTGTGCATTTAGTAAATTTACTCTGCAAAATCGGCATTATAAGACATCACCTCATATTTTGGTTATTTTCAATAGCTTCAAATTGTTAACAGAAGATGTTTGATAGTTGAATTGATACGCGGGAAAATTTCCAACCGATTGATGTAAACATCTTGAAAATCTATCGAGCATTGGCTAAGTTATTAGCGTTTAATTTGTAACGATATTTCGTGACGGTCACTTATTTTTAGATTTTCAATTGACACCCTACCCTTGCCGTAAGACGTAGTCTACGTCAAAAAAGTTATCAACGATAACGTTATAAGAAGTTCATTGCCTTTAAAGGAAAATTATAAAAAAACGGGGGTTAGGTCTAACGAAAAAGGACTATTGGTAAAAATGATAACACGGACACAACAGAAAACATGGAATAAAGCACATATGTATGCCAATATGTTTGAAATACCCAAACATAACTAGAAATATAGATAGACTCATTAAGATCCGCCGGAAAATTTCATATATAACTTAATTTTTTTTCCAAATTATATAGAACCTTCAGTACCCATGAAGGTGATCATTTTTGACAACTAAAGACAGCCTCTTGATAACTCGCATGTGCGCTAAAACTACCTTTCTGCAAACATCAATTTATCCCAGTATGGAGTAGAATTCCTCATTTCTTATCGGCACTCACTGGCAGATAAGACAATGCCAATCGTTTCGACACGCTTGGCATATCTCGGAATTACCAATTTACAAACAATCAAAAACATGTACATATCAGCTGTCAATAACCGACCACAGTTGTAGTAGTTAGTTATCATGCGCCGATAAATTGAACAACTTCTCAAAACTGACTACGACTAACGGGTCGCGTTTCATAGACAATGACAATCCAATCAGACGTCAGTGCTAATCCACCAAGACGCTGGAAATGACCATTTTTCAATCAGGTATATCGCTCGTACAATCCATTTCCGAGAATGTGTATTACGATTTCTGTTTTCAGCCCTAACCAATAAAAAGATAGTGGCAGCCCTGATCGTGGCAGCCATTGTCACGATCTGCGCCATTGCGATACCGGTTGCAATAGTGAATTCATACGATGATGCATCGAATGTTCAGCAGCCATTTGCAGGTCGAGACGTTCTCGATGAAGTTCCACTAATCGATGGGTATATAGACTTTCGTAACGATCAACCTCCGGGAATAACTAGGGAATATTAACGATTACAGCCATAACGATCTACCGTTCAATATCTACAAGGTGGAGCGTAATCTATTGGCGAATTTCAACTTGGATTCTAACTTGAAGGAGCACCCAGTGTGGGGTCAAACTGCTTCAAGCCATACGGACTTACCTCGGTTGCGGAAAGGGAAATTGGGAGCGCAGTTCTGGGTAGCATACATTCGTTGTGCGGATACGCAGTACAAAGATGCCGTCGCACGAACTCTCGAGCAGATTGATGTAGCGAAACGAGTGATCGCCAAGTACCCGAATGATCTGAAGTACGTTACCACAGCAGATGGGATCATGGATGCATTTGAAGAGAAAAAGATCGCTTCCCTCCTGGTAGTGGAGGGTGGTCACTCGATCGATTCCAGATTTGCTGTTCTGCGTATGTTCTACGAGCTGGGAGTTCGCTACATGACGTTGACCCACTCGTGCAACACTCCGTGGGCGGATGCTTCACCGATCGACGAAGAAGAAAAGCCACAGCTGGCCAACTTGTCCAAATGGGGGCAGGATGTGATAAGAGAGATGAACCGGCTGGGCATGATGATCGACATCTCCCATGTAAGTTACGGAGTGATGCGGGATGCTTTGAGCCACAGCTTGGCACCGGTGATCTTCAGTCATTCGTCCTCACATACGGTGTTTCAACACCATCGAAACGTACAGGATGATGTGTTGCGGGAATTGGTGAAAAACGATGGAATTGTTATGGTCAATTTCTATCCGCTATTTGTTGGGGGTAATTCAATCGATGATGTAGTTAGTAAGTGTTGAAGCTGATAACATATCTTGGATGGTAAATTGTTGACGGAATCTTTCTTCGCAGAACACTTTAACCACATCAAATCTATCACCGGCTCGGACCACATAGGGATAGGTGGCGACTACGACGGAGTTGGGCAAACTCCAGAGGGTTTGGAAGACGTTTCGAAGTATCCCGATCTGTTCGACATGCTGGCAGCCGGCAATCTTACCTCAGGCGAAACTTTTGTCCCGTGGACACGAGACGAGCTACGCAAACTCGCCGGCCAGAATCTGTTGAGAGTGTTCAAACAAGTTGAAAAAGTTCGTGATAACATGTTGGTAGTGCCTCCTTTTGAAAATATTATTCCATTCGAAGATTTCGAGAAGGCTGGAGTGGCCGATCAACCTTGTATGACCGATATGAATGTACACAAAGAATAAAATAATAAGCAGGCGATATCCCGAAATATTCCGAGTTTATTTCTCTTTTGCGAACAATCACAGCCAAACCGTAATACCCTATCAAGATGTGATAATAAAACACATATCGCTTACCCTATAATTACCTCCATTATCAAACCGAAAAGACAACAATCGCTGACAATACTAATTTATTCCATAGGCTCACCAACACACCCTTCCCGGGAGAGATGATCATCGTAGATAAAGGAGAGGTTGATTTCGATTGGCACCTTACAAGCTGTCGTTTGTCGTTTTGCTACGATTCGAACTGGACGTACCCAACGCAGTGTCCGGCCAGTATCACTTTGAACCTCTCAACCGCCACATGTGCCACCCGTCGTGCATAGGGACAGAGAGAGAGAGAGCTCGCGCGCTTAAATAGTCATAACCCGCGCGATTATTTAGAGACCAGTAGATTCCACTAGATACTACCGAAGTGACACGTGCTTAGTGCAGTTTGCAGTGGATTAGTGCACAAACGAATAAATAATAAATACAAAAATAAAACAATGGTGAATCTGAGACGAGGTTTGTATGGCTGTGTGTCATATGTGCATATATCTGCATGCAATTAAATAATAATGCGTGATATTTCGCTATTTGTCTCTACGATGAAACGACAATAACTGACCGTTTTTTCACGATCGAAGAGTGCGATTTATGAGGAGGCAGCTCTTTGCATGGGTTGTATATTGACTTCACATAATTTGATGTGAAAATTATGTGCTAAATGGGCGAGCATACGCAGGCAGATGTTCATATGAAGTTCCGACCGTGAGAACGAGTCGTGACGATTCATTGGAATAAAATAGTTATTGTATTGTTTCTAACTCGACTTCTAAAAACCAAAAGATAAGACACAAATTGCACTTTTTTTCCCTGGAAAATAAGGGATCGTAGTGTGTGTAGTAGAATTTCAAGCCAACTACGATCAACGTTCATTTATAAGAAAGTCTGGTCCTGCTGGTTCAACACGGGAACAAAATCGTACCCGTCACAAAAACCGACCGTGAACTTGCTCAGATTTTCTTGCTATTTAGCATGGACAAGGGCATAATTGACCGCCCGAGGTTGCTACTCTGTTATGTTCGGATCAATAATTACACAGAGCGACTAACATACATTCTTAATGTGGCAAAATTTATGATCCCAAACTTAGACAATACCGACGTCGGCCCCGTCCGAATGCAGGTCAAATAAGAAAAGGGTAGGAATGTGTTGATGTGATACTCGCTTTATTGGAAGGCGAGAAATCACTGGGTTGTTGAATAAAATGGTTGGGTGGGCAGCATGGTTAGCTTTAATAAACGATTATTCTGAGAGTTTTCTAATCGTCGATAATGTTATAAGTAGCCGTTTTTAGTCATTCACGGTGTTGACATAAAAACTCAACTAACATCCCATATAGTTCAACTGAGATCAAGTTGTGTGCGAGAATTCTACATAGTATTAGCACAGATAACAGACGTTCATCTGCGGATGCTATTTGTGTAAAAGTTTAAACAGACATTTCAAAGTGTATGTCGTCATGCTCCCTGGTAGGCGGCGCTGCAGTTGTGTGATAACTGTCATGTAAATGTTTATCAATAAAATGTGCTCAGCACATAACCTGAAAATTTTTGTTTGTTTTTCTCTGCACTTGCTTCTTATACCGGCTACCCATATTAACTTTTTACACACGTTTTTCAAGAAATGGTATACAGACATCAATGTCTGTTCTCTGTGGTATTAGCACGATCATGCTGCCATTTTATGTCAACAGTTTATCAACTCGGGGTAACAAAATTGGTAGTTGTGTGTTCAGTGTGATATTTGTTGTCCAATAAATCAAGGCGCTTTCGGCGCATATGTAGCGAGTTTGGTCTAAACCCATCAAACTACAGCTATCGATGCTAACCTACTTGACAGTACCAAATATATGAAAAAGCATTTTACCACGTAGCTAGATGGAACTTTCTATCTGGATTACATTGGATAATTGAATCAGTGGAATTCAAGATATTCTTTGTCTGCATGTTGCATGGACGGTGGCATGCTCGATGTTGCTTTGTTGCTTCATCCGCAGTGTTCATTCTGGGTAGGCAGAGAAAGGATTTCTCCGATGCGGATAGAGACGCACTGACGATAGTTACGGGTACTGGAATCTAGGCCAGGACATTTTTTCTTGATTATCAAGGTATGGTTCTCACCGACGGAAGAATCCAGCCTAGCTCCGAGTACAGCTGCTTGAAGCTCCAGGTACCGATAACGGTTTGAGAGGTGCTACTCGCCGAGACCAAGTGTTGTATCTCGAAACAATGCAGTGGACGTGATACTTTAAGGTCGGACTAAATATGGTTTAACGTCAATAGTTACAACTTTAAAATTAACCGATACGTTTATTAAAATACTCAAGTTAGATACATGACTTGCAACTTATTCATTTGACGTTTGTCCACTGAACCGGCATCTGTCGCCGTGACAGCCTAGCTGTCAAGGAAGAGCCCAATGGGAAAATAAGGAACGGGATAGTCGAGACCGTGTTCCCAGTTCTGCTCCAGTTGCTTCCAACATCTCCCCCTCAATAGCGATGGTACACATTGAAACGCGGATGCGCTCTTCTAATCCGAGAAGAACGTCGTGGAGTGTGCACCTCAGGAATGTTAGTGGTAGCTGGTTGTTGGTTGGTAGAGTCGGTTGATGCACCCTGTTCGCTGAAGTTCTTAGAGCGAACTGGACTGACGGGGCTGACGGAGCTGGCTAGGCTAACTGGAAGTGATGGAAATGATGGTGATATGGACGGAACTGGCGAATCAGTTGCTGGACTCTGAGCTATTGAAGACGCAGGCATTGGCGTTGCCGGAAAGGGATTACTCGGCAAGTTCCAACCGCTCAGCAATATATCCAAAGGCAGCGGATAGGATTTCATCACGTTGGGTCGCTTCGATGCTCCTTCAGCGGTTGCTCGGTTCTTCATCTGGTTCACATGGGACCGCACCAAGTGGCGTTTCTCTGTCCATACATTATACATAACACTTCCAATTCTTTCTACGACGGTTCCAGGAACCCACGACCACGAGTTTCGGCTGTAGATTTTCACGTACACTGGATCTTTCTTGTCGAAAAATCGATGGGGTTTCCGTTGAGTTTCTTCTCGCTCCGTTTGCTGACGATCTGCTGGTGGCCGCAACAGTTCGAGGTTTGTACGGATTCGTCGTCCGAACAAAACTTCTGATGGTGATTCTCCATTCGGCGCGTACGGATTTGGTGTGCTGCGGTATGTCAACAGGAATAAGTCCAATGCTTCCTGGAGTGGGCCTTTCCCTCCTCGAATCTTCTTCATGGCCCTTTTAAAAGTATCGACAAACCGTTCCGCCTGCCCATTCGACTGTGGGTGGAACGGTGCCGTGGTGTTGTGCTCGATACCATTCATGCTGCAGAACTGCGCAAACTCTGCACTGGTAAACTGGGCGCCGTTGTCGGATACTAAAAGCTCGGGCATCCCCAGTCGTGTAAAGATACTCCGCAGAATCTTGATGGTTGATGATGTTGTGATACGGCTTGTTTGCACAATCTCGGGCCATTTGGAAAAGGAATCCACTGCCAGCAGAAAATAGTCTCCGTTGACTGGTCCGGCATAGTCAACGTGGACCCGTTGCCATGGTCGTTGTGGTTTTGGCCAAGGCACAGGTGAGACTCGAGGCGATGACTTAGCAGCAAGGGCACACTGTGAGCACGCCTTCACTGCTTTTTCAATTTCAGTATCGATCGCAGGCCAATACACATAACTTCGAGCGATGGCCTTCATCCTTCCGATCCCCGGGTGGCCGGTATGTAGCTGATCCAGGCAGCGCTTACGTAGACGAGACGGAATGATGAGTCTCTCTCCGAAAAGTACGCATCCCTGTACGGTCGTGAGGGATTCACGACGGGTGTAGATTTGTTGCAGCTCACGATTGGATGCAATAGTCTGCTTGGCCGGCCAGCCTTGGTGGACATACTGGACAACCTTACTTAGAATCGAATCGTTCTGAGTACCTTGCTGAACTGCTCTGAAATGGAGCGGAAAGACGTTGAGGCAATCGAATGCTACTAACCTGACATCATCTTCAAGCGAGACTGCTGCGATGACGTAATCCTCATCCAAACGAGCGTGTTGGTTGATGAGGCGTGACAACACATCGACGTGACCAAACTTGTCAGTGGCCACGTACTCGATCGTAAAATCGTACATGAGCAGCATCAGGGCCCATCATTGCAGTCTGTTGGCGGTATATACCGGAATGCCCTTTTTAGATCCGAAGATACGAATCAAAGGTGCGTGGTCAGTTTGTAGCCGGAACTTGCGACCGAAAATCATGCGATGAAACTTCGTGACCGCAAATATTATTGCCAGGCCTTCTCGATCGGGTTGGCTATAGTTTCTCTCGGCTGGAGCCAGGGATCTGGATGCATGCTGAATGACACGAATTGACCCATCAGGAAAACGGTGACTGATCGTTGCTCCTAATCCATCGGACGACGCGTCGGCAGCGACGATAATTTCCAATTCCGGGTTGTAGTGGGTTAGTAGTAAGTCCGACGACAGAATTTCTTTAAACTTATCAAACGCTGACTGACAGTCTGGTGTCCATTTGAACTTTGTGCCTGCCTTCAGAAGCTCATCCAACGGGAATCGTAGAGCGCGCATACCAGGCACAAATTTGCCGTAATAGTTGACGGCTCCTAGGAATGCGCGGACGCCGGACACGTCGACAGGTGCTGGCATTTGCCTTATGGCTTCAATTTTGGTAGGATCCGGTCGAACCCCGTGCTGATCCAACAGGTGTCCTAGGTACTTTATCTGGCGAGATCCGAATGAGCACTTTTCTATACGGATGGTAAAACCAAATTCTCGAAGACGCTCAAACAGCGCATTCAGATTTTCTTCGTGCTCCTTTTCGTTTCGGCCACCGACGACGATGTCATCGATGTATCCGCTCGTATGCTTCAAACCTACCAGCATTGCGTCAACCACCTGTTGAAACGCTCCTGGCGCTGCTTTCACTCCGGGAGCCAAACGGTTTACTTTATAGATGCCCCGGTGAGTGTTGATGGCCAGGAGCTTACTGGTTGGCTCATCGACTTCTAACTGCAGATAGGACTCGGACATATCGATGATGCTAAAAACCTTGCAATGAGCGAGCTTCACAAAGATGTCTTGTGGGAGGGGCAAGGGGTACTGGTTTGGCTGCAATGCTTCGTTTAAACCAGTGGAATAATCCCCACAAATCCGTATGCTCCCATTCGCTTTTCGGACCACCACTATCGGAGCAGCCCACTCCGAGTAGTCGACCGGCGAGATAATATTCATACGCTCCAAGCGATTCAGCTCATCGTCCACAGTGTTGTACATAGCATACGCCACCGGACGTTTGGGACGGAATACTGGCTGCTGGTCTGGCTTAAGTTCAAGTTTCACTACAGTTTTGGTGCACTTACCCAGTTCGGTACTGAAGACTTCTGGATACTGGGACTTGAGACGATCCGCTAACGACGACGACACGGAGATTTCGTTGCAGAATGCACTCATTGGAACCAAATCTAGCTGGAATGCTTCTATCAGATCCAGTCCTAGGATGTGCAAATCCCTTTCGGTGACAAAAATTGTACCTACGTGCGTTACACCGTTGACGCTCACTGGGCAGTCAAACTGCGACACCAGCTTGAGTGGATCTCCGGAGGCTGATTTGGCGTTCACCGACGGGGCCTTCGCTTCCGGTCTTCCTAACTGCTTCCATGTTGGCACGGACACGACACTAATGTCCGAAGCGGTATCAAACTGCATCCGGACGGACACACCGTTCAACATTACGGCAACAAATTTCCTTTTATTTCGCACCACGTCCACTGACACTTCGACGATCTTCGTATCTACCGTCACACGTTGGGACTTCCGCTTGAACTTCGAACGAGTCTTCTGCGCACTACCACAATATCCTTCTTTGTGGCCGTAACGCTTACACTCGGCACACTGATGACTTTTGAAAGTGCAATCCCGGCTGTAATGCATCAACCCACAATTCCAACATGGACCAGATGGCTTCTTTTCATTCCAATTCCGTTTCGGGAAACCTCCATGCTTCACTGTCGGCTGCTTCCGGAACTTCTGCTGACGTCCACTGATCGCGTTGACTGAACTCGCAACACCCTCGATCATAGCCGTATCATGACGAAGGTTTATCAAACGTTGGCATTCGGTGGACAGTTTCTCCAGGGTAACATCCGTTTTCTCCTCGATCCGGGTGAGAAGGCGGATGCGGATCTCAGCATCGGTTTCGGCTTTTAATCCACACACAAACATTAAACACTTGAATTCCTCCTCCGACAGCTTCGGAAGCTCGAACTCGACGCAGCATTTGTTCACACGACAAGCGTAAGACAGGTAGTCCTCCGTCGGAGCCTTTGTGGTCTGAAGACACCGGTAACGCTTGCTGATCACCGATTCTGCTGTTCCAAACAAACCCGTTAGCTTGGCCACGACCTGGTTGAAGTTAAAATCCTTGGGAACCTTGGGCAAAATGAAACTCATGAAGCGTTCATGCTCTGCCGTTCCCAACTTTCGGACCAATAATCTCACTTTTGCTGCATCATCCAACCTTGCAGCGTCTTTCGCGAATAACTCGTCATACCGTGATAACCAGGCTGCGAACGTGACTCCTTCTTCCACGTCATACCGAAAATCCTTAATGTTCGCAGCGATCGAATCAAGGATGCTTTCCGGACTCTCCGGAACCTGCAATCTGATATTCTGGATAGCGTCACGATTCTGCTGCATAAACAATCGCTGATGTTCCTGTGCCTCCCGTTGGCTGGCGAGAAGCTGGTTCGTAACAGTCTGCTGTTGCTGCAGCTGCTGAAGGACCTGCAGGATTAGCGCTTCTGTCGGAATCGGCTGCTGCTGCTGCTGCATTTTTCCTATGAGAGGTTACTGCCGCGTGGTAAACCGCGATATTTGTTTCCGCTTTACACTACGCGAACGTGAATAAAATCGCGAAACCCGAGTCGCCACTGTTGTATCTCGAAACAATGCAGTGGACGGGATACTTTAAGGTCGGACTAAATATGGTTTAACCTCAATAGTTACAACTTTAAAATTAACCGATACGTTTATTAAAATACTCAAGTTAGATACATGACTTGCAACTTATTCATTTGACGTTTGTCCACTGAACCGGCATCTGTCGCCGTGACAGCCTAGCTGTCAAGGAAGAGCCCAATGGGAAAATAAGGAACGGGATAGTCGAGACCGTGTTCCCAGTTCTGCTCCAGTTGCTTCCAACAGGGTGTATCGCAGAAACTTCGAGAATTTTACAGAAGGAAAGATTAACATATCAATAAATTTTTTTTATTGTATAAATAAAAAAAAAATAAAGGAAGAAGTATGGTGTTGGAATTATGTTTAGCTGTTTTTTGCTGATATTATCTTAGTTTCCGAAATCTAACGTGGACTGGCCAAATTACATCTTTCACATTTATTATTATTCCTCAAAAACATGATCAAAAAAATTAAACGTTAAGATAACTGAAATCCAACTACAATTTCAAAATGTCATTTCCTACCACCTACAGCCTGTTCCGTCAACTTCTGCTAATATAAATTGACCCACCCATGCACATGCGCTCATCAACCCAAAAGCCCTCTCGCCATCGTAGACAACATTCCCACTACGGCAGCAGCATGTGATGTTTGTTATCCTAGCCCTCCACCTTGTTGAGGAGCAGTGGTAAATAGCGGAACAAACCACCTCGCGGTGCATGCCAGATGATGATTACTACAATTCAATTTTCGTTCGCTCTCCCGTTCTTCCCATATACAATCGCACTCTCATCTCCGGTGCCAGGATAACACGGAGAGCCTTTTTCGCTGCTAGAGAGCGAATCCTGTATGAGGAAAAATCGATACCACAATCTCCCGAAATTTACTTTGTCAAAACGTTGCAACCCATCCTAGAACCTAGTCACTGCGCTACGAGTGTCCGCGAGCTTCCACCAAATTTGGCCACCATTCGATCCGCTTTCGAAAAAAAAAGCCTAAAAGTTGATCATTTGTGCTCCGATTCGAAACCATCGGAGGTTGTGTCGTCGAGTGTTTAGCGTTTGGAATACTGATCGAAAAATGCGAAGATAATCTCAAAAAATTGGCACTGTTTTGTTTGCTCCCACAGCACGCATATACAAGCTAAGGCGTTTCCCCGTTTTTTCCTGTTTTTCCTCGGAAGCAAAGATTGCTTGCGAAATGCGCTGAACATTGCATAAGTAAAGGAGCAAGGCATCACGATGAGGTTCAAACAGTTGCTGCTGTCGCTAACGATAGCGATTCAGTATTATTTTGGAATTGGTAGGTATCTCTACTATCAGCTAATTTCGTCGGATGCTGGGTGGTGCAGAAAATCGATAACTCTCTCCGTTTTGGGTTCCTCTCACTCCTAACTTTCGATCACCCCAAACATCAATCATTCTTTTGTGTTCTTCTTCCACACACACACACACACACACACACAAACACACATCAATCAGCTAACGGGTCTGAAGATGAGGAACGCCTCGTACGAGATCTCTTTCGTGGGTACAACAAGCTAATCCGCCCCGTCCAGAACATGACTCAAAAGGTGGACGTTCGCTTCGGGTTGGCTTTCGTGCAGTTAATCAACGTTGTAAGTGTTTGATGCGATGGGTTTGTTGCTCGATTTTTTAATGAAATTTGAAATACTTTCAGAATGAGAAGAATCAAATCATGAAGTCCAACGTGTGGTTACGATTGGTCTGGAGCGACTACCAGCTACAGTGGGACGAAGCCGATTACGGTGGAATTGGTGTATTGCGTCTTCCTCCGGACAAGGTCTGGAAGCCAGATATCGTGCTGTTTAATAAGTATGCCATGAGCTAGATTTCAATGGGGGAAATCTAAACATTGTACCTCTTTCAGCGCCGACGGTAACTATGAAGTTCGTTACAAATCCAACGTCCTGATCTACCCGAACGGTGAAGTGCTGTGGGTTCCTCCAGCTATCTACCAGAGTTCCTGCACGATCGATGTCACGTACTTCCCATTCGATCAGCAAACGTGCATCATGAAGTTCGGTTCGTGGACGTTCAACGGCGATCAGGTTTCACTTGCACTCTACAACAATAAGAACTTTGTCGATCTATCCGACTACTGGAAGTCCGGTACGTGGGACATCATCGAGGTTCCGGCCTATCTGAACGTATACGAAGGCAATCCGACCGAAACGGACATCACATTCTACATCATAATTCGCCGAAAGACCCTGTTCTACACCGTCAACTTGATCCTGCCAACCGTGCTGATTTCGTTCCTTTGCGTCCTGGTGTTCTACCTGCCAGCCGAAGCCGGCGAGAAAGTTACCCTAGGCATTAGCATTCTGCTGTCACTGGTTGTGTTCCTGTTGCTGGTATCGAAGATTTTACCACCGACCTCGCTCGTACTGCCACTGATTGCCAAATATTTGCTGTTCACCTTCATCATGAACACCGTTTCCATCCTGGTGACGGTCATCATCATCAACTGGAACTTCCGTGGACCTCGCACCCATCGGATGCCTATGTGGATTCGGTCGGTTTTCTTGCACTACCTGCCGGCCATGTTGCTCATGAAGCGCCCCCGAAAAACCCGTCTCCGGTGGATGATGGAAATGCCCGGCATGAGCATGCCGCCACAGCCGCACACCCATCCCTCGTACGGTTCGCCGGCCGAAGTTCCGAAGCACATCAGCGCCCTCGGGGGCAAACAGTCCAAGATGGACGTAATGGAACTGTCGGATTTGCATCACCCGAACTGTAAGATGAATCGCAAGATGAACAGCGGCGACATCGGACTGGGAGCGGATTCGTGCCGCCGGGAGAGCGAGAGCTCCGATTCGATCCTGCTTTCGCCGGAGGCTAGCAAGGCCACCGAGGCGGTCGAGTTCATCGCGGAGCACCTGAGGAACGAGGATTTGTACATTCAGGTGAGTGGTGGGACTTGGACGACACTTAAGGGGGATTGGTTAGGTTTCTCAGGTTTCTCGGAGTCAGATTATCCATTTGGAATTTTTTAGGACAATTTTCGAATTGATGAAACTAACTGTTGTAACAGATTTAAAATTTTAAAAGGATAATATGAAGTAATATAAATGTAGACCCTTCGGCATCCGACAGATCCCCATTTGCAGCATGTAGGTCGACTAGCTGCTGGCCTCTTTCTTACAGCTGTTTGGCTCTCTCATTCGTCAATTAGTCTTTTCTGTGCAACTCCTTTGCTTGGCCTAGTATAACGCCTTGCTCCCTTTTCCAGGGAAAACCCTCTCAATGACGATTCACCTTAAAATGCATTGTCGTTCAATGTGGTGAACAAATTTGAATCCGCTTACCATCCTTATCTTCAGCATCTGATACTGAATCTGGTTCGACTCGAGTTTCTTTTCCGCCGGGATTTGGGTAGGGGGTTTGGGGGCCCGGGTTTCCCCCCCCCCTTCAAATCATGGCTTCCTCTGATATCGGTCCATCCGTTCTTCGTTTCCAGTAAACTTCGGCCCTCTTGTCAAACTTCCATCGCTTTTCCTTTGGCACATGAACGTAGGCTTCTGAAGGAGACTTGGGAAAAGGGGGGCGGTGGTGGTGGAAGGGTTTCTTTTTCATAAAGGGTGTACTCGATAAAAATGGCACACACATATTTACTCACCAAAATGAAACCGATTATCGAATTTTTCAGAAATTTTCAGGAAATGAAAAGCTACTAATGAGTTATGATTAACGAAATTTGTTTTATTCAATTTCATCTCCCATCCCGAATGTCCGTACCTTCCCTTTCACTCCACCCATCGAATTTTGTTCAACGGATTTTCTCAGTGTTTCTGTTGTTTTTACCAAAACTTTTTTCAACTCCAGCTTTCAATACTTTTGGGATGTTTTCGATGTTCCGTCTTAATAATTGCCCAGAATTTGTCAATTGGGCGAAGTTCCGGTGAATTTGGTGGGTTTATATATGTTGGCACTAAATTAACTCCACACGGTACCACTCCAACACGTTTCGAGCGTAGTGGAAGGATCAGGCTATATCAGGCCAAAACAGAGTTGATCCTTTTTGCGTCCTTATGAATAGCAAGAGACGCTTCTTAAGGCACTCTTCCGTGTAAATCGCACCGTTGATTGTCCCGGAAGTGATGAAGGGAGCGCTTATTTCACCACATCCGCAAATCGCTTGCCAGATCAGGAACTTCTTTGCAAATTTCGACAATTTCATCTTTCGAACATCCTCCGAAAAATCAAACTTAGACTCGTTGATAACGAAATATTCTTGCCCAAAAAGTTGACGGAAGTCGGCCTTGACGTCAGTTTCGTCATCCATCACGATGCAACACGATTTGGTGAGCAGCTTCGTGTAACGTTTCCGGGTGCGGGTTTTCGCAGTGATGTTTCGCTTCTCATTCCGGTTTGGGGCTTTTTGCACCTTGTAAACATGTAACCCAGCACGCTTCACAGTTTTTTGCACAAAACCGACTGACACCTTGGACTTTTTAGCGACATCTAGAATTAAAATGTTTGGACGGTTCTTGAACTGTTGCATCACTTTCTTGGGCATTTTTTGACTGTCAATTGGTCCACTTTTACAATGTCAAAACCTCGTACATACCATTTCGCCAATGTACTCAGATCTTGGAAGCTTCTCTCCAACCTCGTTGATGACTCACACTCGCCAGATCTTGTTGCACCCGTTCCCCTTTGGGCCTGTTTTTAAACCCCGTAGACTCATTTTTAAAAACCCCAGACCCTTGTTGTTGGGGGTTGGGTAGTTGGGGGAAAGTCAGCGGCGGGGTTCGTTTTGGTTATAAATATATTGTAAGTATGTAACTATCACTATCCGCCAAAATCATGGGACGGCAGGCACGCCCTCTTTTCTGTGGATATGCTTTCCTCATCTCCAATCCGTTCAACAACTCGCAATATTTTGTGATATAGTGGGCGGAATATTACAATTTGAGATAATTCTAAGCAGTCTGTTACTGACGGACCAGAAGGGCCTTGTCCGAAATTCCCCTAACCTTTGGTCACAGCCACGGAGGTCGTCTGGGGTGGGCTGCAACTGCCTCTTCTGGTTAGCTCACCTCTCAATCTCAGGGCCGGCTACGCTACTAGAAAAGACTTACCTTCGTGTTAAATTATATACGAGATCCACTAAAAATCAGTTTCTTTGGTGCATGCCAAAGATTTTCGCGACTCAAGAAAATTTAAATTTAACGTTTGATAAATGAAAAATTTAGATTTACAATAATTTCGGGTTGACTCACTGCTCTCACCTTCTTGAAGATACCTACGCCTCGCTGTTGATGGTGCACCACGTGGTTTGCTGATCTCGTTCCCGGGCTTGGCCGACCGCCAAGCTCACTGCCTTGAAAATTCCGTTGACTCCACTCACTTGGGACGAATTGGTTGGATTAACGGAGGGTAGGATCGAATGGTGACGGACGGTCCATTCGACAACCTGCGGATTCGTTCAGCGTGGATAGCACTTTGGGTTTCAGACTGGTGCCTTATCATTACGCTCTTCAACACGTGTTGTTTGAGTCCAAAGTCAGTCTCTGGACTTTAATAACGTTCACTACGCACGGTTGGATCGTGAACAACCATACTCGAATACGAGAAATCACTCCTTAACTTTTAGCACTCAATTTACTGTACCGCATCACTAGAACTTATGTTCTATCTTAGAAAATTTAAGTTGGTCGAACTGTAAGCACTCCGTTTATCTTCACTTCGCATGATCAAGAGAGCCCGCCATGGGGGTGAAGCGGGTTTATATATCCTCGCCTAAATTTCCTAGGAGTCATTGTCATCATCGTACGATCATCACGCCACATGCGATCGTCTAGATTTTCTCGCCTTCTGCAACCTTCGTGCGTTCGAGTAGTTTGGACTTTGTCTCTATCGAAGTATTGATATTCGAGCAGCCGAGTCCCCCTACACTACCTAAAGCTCGATGATCCCTGTTTAGCTCCTATATACAATACTCAAAAGAGATGTGACCCGTTTATCTAAGCACATTCGATAAATTTCGTGCATGGGCTCGTCTTCTAGCTTTAAATTTATTATTTTTTTGTTTGGAATCGTTTAGTATGTTATATAATTCAAAAAATCGTTTGACTAGAAGATTTACATTGACATTCAAAATTTTCATAGTTTTCAACCAATTCTCTCACCAAATTAATGTATTTAAAGTGGAATCTTCTTCGAAGGTTACAAGTCGGTTTACCAAAATTTGGCAGATGGACAGGTAATCGGTGGGTCCAGGTACTTCATAACCAGGTACTTCATAGCAAGATGCTAGGAAGCGGACCGGAAGAGTAAATGAGCAAACTCCCCCTCAGCGTTTTGTACTTGGTACATTTAGTACAGGGATGAATTTTTTGACCCGTAGAACGTAGAACTTTCTGGCGCCAACAGTAAACACGACTTCCACTGATTATACGTCATCTAATTTCAAGGCTGTTATCGTCGTCTGCCGTAAGCTCTTGCTTACGAGGTCACGCTCTGTCGATTCGAGGTCACGCTCTGTCCCTCATCCTAGCATGTACTACGTTCGACACATTCACCACTGGTCCGACTTTTGTTAATTGAAGTTTCAGGCGGATGTACAGCTCTGCCACCGTTCCAACATTTCTGCCGACCACGTTCGTATCATCCGAAAACTAAACAAGTTAACTGGAGCGTGTGAAAATCGTACCTCGGCCGTTGAGCCCGGTCTTCGTATGACATCTTCTATCGCAATATCGATACAACAAGTAGTTCACAACGTGATTCAAATGAGCTAGAATGTTCTCCCTAAATCTTCCCGTAGTTTTGCACACCGTGCATAGTAGCTTATATGAGCCTTGTGAGCTTCCCGGTAGAGCCGTTCTCGTCAGAAAGTCTCCACAGCTCTGTGCGGTCGATACTGTCGTATGTCACCTTAAAATCGAAGAATAGGTCATGACTTGGTATTCACGGCCTGTTTGGAGGATTTGGCGTACAATGAAGATCTGGTCCATTGTCGAGGGCCCGACTTTGATAACTTCTCACGAACTCATTTACTGTTGGTAATAGACAACTGAAGATGATCTGGGATAGCACTTTGTAGGCATTTAGAATTTTGATCGCTCTATAGTTCTCACACTACAACTTGTTGTCCTTTTTTTAGATGGGGCATGCAACCCCTTGCTTCCACTCCTCCGGTTGCAGTTCGGTTTCCCATATTCGGTCCTATCAGCCAATGCCGACAGATGGACAGCTTCTCCGGGCCCATCTCGGTGAATTTAGCTTCGATACCATCCTTGCCAGCCACCTTGTTCTTTTTGAGCTATTGGATAGCATCCTTAACTTCTACCAGCATGAAAGCTGGTTCGTTTCCATCGTTCGCCGTGCTAAGGTAGTCATTTCTTCCGCTGTATTGGTCTTCTGCTCTATTCAGGTATACGTTGTACTGCTTCTTCCTCCTATCAATCACTTCACGCCCACCCGTCAGAATCCACGTATTCTTATTCCTATACATTTCCTATACAAAGCCTTTGCGAAACGTGTTGAGCTTCTGATAGAACTTCCGCGTTTCTTGAGAGCGTTGCAGCTGCTCCGTTTCCTCACACTCCACTTCTTTCAAGCGGCGTTTTTACTCTCGGAATAGGCGGGTCTGCTGTTGTCGATTCCGCTTACAACGGTCCACGTTCTGCCGGGTCTCGTGCTGCTGCCCGCTCTACATCCATCTCCTCCAAAACCTCCCTATACTTCTCGTCGAACCAATCGTTGCATGGGTTATGTTCCACATAGCCGACGACGTACTCAGCTGCCTCAAAGCAGCCTTTGATATTATTCCAGCAATTCTCAAGAGGGGATTCGTCGACAACACTGGCAACGCTGCTTCGATACTCTGCGTGCAGGCTGTGGCGACATTTGGTTCGATATTGTATTCCGTGTGGCAGAGGATAAACGTGAAATTGGTTGATTGATGGACGTTGATCAGGCTGAACAAGGTCCAGCAAGGACACGTTGTGCAGCTTTACGACCGACCAGTTGGCAGATATGACAACCAAAGGATTTTCCAGACACATTGAACCGGGATGTCGGCAATATAAATGTCTAATTCCTTACCACAAACTCCATCGACTAACCCTTTAATGGTAAGCTGTCATCTACATCGGAAGCTGATTTTTACGTTTTCATTCCTGAACTAGCTGGGAAAGCAGATAAAGCTCGTGATTCCTTGAAATAATTCCCTTCGATTCACTAAAACTGTTTTTTATCTTGAACCTAAGTTGGAACCAGTTCCAACAGTGATGTCTGAATATATTGTCAGTGCAAACATCTGCCTCAGTCAGTCCGCCCAAATAGTTATACCCAATCCAGGGTGGTCCTGAATAAAGCTAAAAACGGTATACATTTTTTTTTATACCACTGTCCGAATTTACTTTGGGGCCTCCCTTAGCTCAGTCGGCAAAGCCGCTGCTACAAAGAAACGCCATGCTGAAGGTGGCTAGGTTCGATTCCCGGTCTGGTCTAGGAATATTTCCCTATGCATAAGGTATGATTAGGGTATGGCAACCATACTAATGCATCGAATGGTCCCAATTAATAACTGTGGAAGTGCATTTAAGGGCATCTTCAACGGCGGTCGAAATCGTGGTTTGGAATTATTTTTTTAGACCAAACGCAAAAACATCTCTGCACCGGTGTTATAAATTTTGTTTTATACCAGATCTATTTTGCATCATTTTAAATCTGGTATATGTTTTGATCTATTCTTGCAGGAATTTCGAACAAGAAAAATACCGTTCCAAAACACTACACGCTACTTGATGATACCAAATTTAATGAGTTAAATTTCAGCTTTTACTAAACAATAACTCAACTTTATTGAGTATATTCTGAGATATATTTATGAGCTGAAAAGCAGCCGTGTTTGGTGCGGGTGATGCTGGCTCCGGAAAGAAAGTGGTGTTGCTCGCCTTGGATGCTGATAATTACCTTAAGTTGCTCACGGTGCTAGCGAATTGTCGATTAATTCCTGAATAACGAATTTTGACTAGTTCGAAATGAGGAGACTCCCGTAATTGTGGCTGTTTTGGATTTTACGACTAATATGGTGGCATATTCCGATTCCCAATAGTATTTCGATTGCTCGGAAATTAAAAGTAATGAAGTCTTCACGTTGTGAACAAATATCATTTGATTTCTTTATGGATCGGCATAGCATGCATAAGCAACCGCTCGCAAATACAGATAAATTTTAGCACAATTGTATACAAGCAATTCCTCTATTTAACTCGGTTTGTGTTAGCCTTTGTCTTTTTCGAAAGTTTTTTCATGTCTCCTATAAACCCACCACTAGGCTTGACCAGCAATTTGATATTGCAGGCTTATCTTCCGGGAGACGGTCATACATTTTACTATGTTAGTTTTGATAAGATTTCTGGGGGAAACCGATGATATCTTGAAGATAGATTCAACTCGTATTTATCGGAGAAAAAGTTCGAAAAATCTTTGAATTTTTCAGGAATTGCATTTAAATATTATAATATTCAATTGCATATTCTACAGCTTTTAAACAATCATATGCACTTTTCGGCAGTTACATGAACTGGTCAGAACTTATACAAGCTTCTAGAAACTGTACGAACTGTTGAAAAATTATTTTCTGATTAAGCTTTTCGGAAGTTGAATAAACTTATTGGAAGTTTCAAGACAATCACGAAGTTTGCTCGCTCTCTTTTGAGGAGAAAAGTGGTGAAACTTCAGAGAAGTCCATTGAATTGCCGAAAAATTCGCAACGTTTCTGGAAACTTGGTTGAACTTCCAAAAAGTTTGCTGATCATCCATGGAATAGAAGGAACTTTCTGGAAATTGCGGGAACTTGGAGAAGCACATTTAGCTTCCCAGAAGTTATTTGGACTTCCATTTGGTACCTCTTTCATGATAAAAAGTAGAATATCACAAATATTTTTATAATTTACGAGAAACTGAAAAAAATCTGGGAAGTTGGTCGATTTGCAAAACTTTTAATAAGTTGGTGGAATTTCTGTGAAATAAATAGTTATACCTTACAAAAACTTTTTAGCATCTCCAAGATTGTGATACGGCGAAAATTCCACGAATTTGATTGAACAATGAAAAAGTAGTTGATTTTTTGATTATTTTTTTTTTTTTTTGGAAGAAGTTTAAGTTCTTCTAAAAACTTAAGTACCCTGAGCTTCTAAGATGTTCCCTGAACTATTGGGAAGTTTCTCGAGCTTCTGGGAAGATCGCTGAACTTCTAGGAAACTCCCTAATCTTATTTAAATATCCTTGGAATGCTTCCTATACTTTTGAGAATGCTCAAAAAATACTTAGAATTTTCCTGAATTTCTGGGACGTTTTCTGAATTTCTGGAAAGCTCCCGGTTCTTTGAGGAAGTTCTCTGAAATTCTTGGAAGATCCCAATACTTCTGAAAATTTTCCTAAATTTCTGAGACGTTTTCTGAACATCTGAGATGTTCGCTGAACTTTCTGATCATTGCGGAAGTTCCCTGATCTTTGTGAACGTTTCCTGAAGTTCTGGAAAGTTTTCTGAATTTCAAAGAAGTTCCTTGAACACCTACATTCCTGAACTTCTGAGAAGTTCCCGATACTTCTGGGAAGTTTCATCAACTCTTAAGAAGTTCTCTGAACCTCTAGGAAGATCCGCCAACTTTTGAAAAGCTTCAGGAATTTCTGGAAAGTTCTGTGAACTTATGGGATGTTCTCTAATTTTCTGGAAAGTTTCCTGAAATTTTGGGAAGTTTGCTGAACATCTTGGGTAGTTCTATGAACTTCTGAAAAATACCCGAAATATTCTGATAAGTTTTTTGAACTTCTGGGAAGTTCTCTGATTTTCTGAAAAGTTCCCTGATTTTCTGGAAAGTTCCCTGATTTTATGGGATGTTCTCTAAACATCAGGAAGAATCACAAAATTTCTAAGAAGTTTCCTGAATTTCTGAGAAATATCCTGAACTTCTGATAAGTTCTCTGAGTTTCTGGGAAGTTCCTGAATTTATGCGATTTTTGTCGAACTTTTGAGAAGCATTTTCATTCATCAGTTTTCTCACCTCTTCCGGCGTTGGGGGACGCAAATACTGCGGGCCGTAAGTCTTCAGGATAGCTTTGCAAAAAATCCGCATGGTCAGGAGGCCGGTTGACTCCCCAATCCTCACATTTTCGTCAAGAGAACTAGCTGAGGAAGCGTAGGCCAACATACGTAAGCCTGCAGTGCACTTTTGTAATGGGCTCAGGCCGACTTTTCGAGCTGCATCGCAACTTAACTGGAAGAAGTCATCATATGACTCTACCCAGATAACCAATAAGCAGTTCCAAAGCGTCTTTACGGCAGCCTATCAAGTAATTAAGTCGCCATAAATGCAACATAACTGCCACTTTTGGCCCAATATACGGCTGCTTAACTGCAATACTATGATAATTATTAAATTAAATTTCTTGAAAATTCGTAATTTTGTGAATGAAAACCCGGTTTATTTCATCAATCTTACGTGTTACGAAAAATCTGTGTTCACGAATGGATTCAGGGAGGTCCATTTCATAAAATCCAAGCCCAGCATTCAAAGGGCGGAGCTGAAATTCATGTTTTCAAAATAGAAAATCTTGATTTTTATGAAAAATCGTAATTTTGTGAATGAAATCCCGGTTTATTTCATCAATCTTACGTGTTGCGAAAAATCTGTGTTCACGAATGGATTCAGGGAGGTCCATTCCATAAAATCCAAGTTCAACTTGCAAAGGGCAGAGCCAATATTCTGGTTGTTGATGAGGTAGATCATATTACTGCTTGTAGCATCTGAAATTCAGATTTAGGGTTGATTTACTGCATATGCTAATGCTTATTGGTTACCTGGGTAGTTGTCGCATAATGTCCAGGAACATTTCCCTTGGCATGCGGAAACGACGAAGAAAGCGCTTCTCGTCGTAGGGCAGAGTGTCACTAAAGTAGTCCTGAAATAGCTTCTGATGACCGAAACGGTAATCACGGTCGACGTTGGGGCGTCTTCCAGGACGTGACCCTCTCCGTTTCGACTCTGGTTTTTCCGCTGCCAAATTACAAATCAGCATTATCTAATATCGTTTAAAAGAAATGCATGCATTCACACACTCACCTTAGGCCAAACGAAAGAGCGCCCACAATAATACAATAATATTAAATAAAATTAAAATCTATTGCCGACCATGAATCATATTGTTCACGTATTAGATAAATGAAAAATGCACATTGTCATCACAATAGATCTACTATTCACCCAATGTGCTGACATTTTCAACAATTGTGAAACAATACAATCAATTGTTATTGACTCAGATTTGTTCGGGAAAAAAATATATTATCTATGGTTAAAATACATAACAACCCTCTTATTCTATTGTCGATGTCTCAATTTACATTAAATTCTATTGTGAAAACAATAACACCTATTGTGATCTTATTGTCATGAACAATACTTTTAAGTGTACACACTAATGATTCTATTGTATGGTTACAATACATTTAATCGTAAATCTAAACCATTCCTGGACCATTTCCCTTCTTGATGAAGACCGTTTCCGTTATTGTTACGACATTTACCCTTTATAGTTGACAGTTTTAACAGATGGTAAAAAGCCCAATATCAATATGCTGAATAGGCGGTTAAGTTCAGTTACCATAAAAAATGGCAATTTCACGAACCAATTTTTTGCTGTACTCTATGCCAAAAAGTTTTTATATAATCCAGACCGAGTGCAGACAATAAAAAAAAAAAATTCAAAGACAATATGGCACACATTAACAATATAAGTTAATGTAGAGGTTATACGGTGAAACCGAGATTACTCTATTTGATAACAATAACATAAAATGTGATAATATATCTTACACTCTAAGTATAGTTTTGACTATATAGCAAATTTTTTTTCGTTATGCGAGTATTCCTCGTCGTCTGGTAACGACGCACTACTGGCAGTAATAATTATTTGGTCAAACCAATCCTTGGTAAAAAGTTTGCGAAAAATCTGCGATCTCTAAAAAAACTTCTGATCTTTGATTTTGAATGATTGACAAGAAATACAATACCGGTGCGTGAAACACAAAGTTGGTCTATTTTAGCTGGTTCTGTTCAAGTTTTGCTGATGCAAATAAAGTATAAAGTTGTTCCAAAAATAGACCACCGCTGGAGATGCCCTTAGGAAGAAGAATCCACACTAATCGCAATATGAGATACACCAAATGAACTAATGCAAAATTCGTTTCCCATCCACATCTAAATCCCAAACAGACCCGCGAAGACTGGAAGTACGTGGCCATGGTGATCGATCGGCTGCAGCTGTACATCTTCTTCATAGTAACCACTGCCGGCACGGTTGGAATTCTGATGGATGCCCCGCACATCTTCGAGTACGTCGATCAGGATCGTATTATCGAAATCTACCGGGGCAAGTAAACACACGCTTATAGGAAAACACACAGATTAAGGACGTCGTCGTTGTTGGAATGTTAGGTTAACATTTGCTCAAAACAAAACAAAATGGGTCACTTTTTTTACATGAGTATTTAGAGACAGCGAGAGATCCGTTGCGGGAGACCGCGCGCAAAATGGTGTGAACAGGATTTTAAATGTAATCGTTGATAGATAAATTTCCTTCCCGTTGGATTGAGCCTTCATTGATTGAAAGCAACATACATGTATAGCGACAAAAGGCGAGTTGGGATAGCCATTCCCACTAGTCACTGCCGCGTAGTTAAATGTATCTAGAAAAATTGTTTCCCTTATGTTTCTATGTTGAGTTTATTACGGTTCTAGGGTCAAGATTAGCAAATTATTAAGAATACTTCCATTATCAGTCAGTTTATGGATGCCAAATTTTGTTCTAGACAAACGGGATGGAGATTTTTTGAGCTCACTTTTGAACTAGGAATTTTTTGATAAATCAATTTCCGTTATCTTGTAAACGAAAGCAGTAAAATATGATACAAGCTACACTAACCATTTGAAATATAACGCAAAGCAAACACTCTTCTCCAAGGAGAAGTAAGAACAAACTCTTAAAATAAAAGATTTTGCATAATCGAACAAAGTCGAAATAAATAAAAGCGAACAAAATACTGCAACGAGAAGAAAAAGCTTTCTGAGAAACACTTGAATAACATTTTTCGAAATAGTATTAAATAAACACACGCAAACGCATACCTTTACACATACACACAAGGCATAATGAGAAGAACAAAAGCATCAACAATAATTAGAATACAAAACCGAAGACGAACATCGTTGTTGATTTGACGAAGAAAACCGTAAATCGAAAAATAAACCTATTAATGAATTTTGAAACAAGCAAATCCCATTACACAACAGACAAATTCAAAACAAAATTGTAAACAATTGATCATCAAAAACAGCCGGAAATATAGGCGACAACAAGGCGATATTAACAGATACAATTGACTAAACTAGAAACAAACAGTAAACGATTTTTGTGCACAAAACAAACTAACAATTATCAGTAAGAAAAGTACAGCAAAAAGTAAACAACCAAAATAAAAAGAAACCACAATATTGACATTAACATTAAACGTTGTACTGGTAAGCATTTTTAAGAAAAGGAGAAACAACAAAAGGGTATAATAATAAACTTAAAAAAATAGTTCGTATTAAATTTGAGAAGACCGTTGTTTGAGTTTTAACCAGTAAATATCACTGCCCCTCACCCTCGATAGGAAAGTTTCGGATCAAAAAACAATCCACAACCAAAATGACTAAATTTAGAACAAACGCGATTACATTAACCACTTAACAATATAGTAGTTGCGCTTACCTACCCGCAGCAACGAAATATTATTCTTCAATATATGAACACCAGGCGCTAGCACCTCAGCCGGATTCTTCGCCTTGTTCAGATTTATCGAGAAACCGCCTGCACCGATGATCCTCAACGCATCCTCTGCAAAAAAAAAAAACAAACCAAAACCGGTTACTACCCCCTCCAAATTCCATCCAAAACCAACCCACTTACTGTCAGTCGGAAAACACTTGGCCCGCATGGCAATCTGCAGCACGGACATACCCGGTTCCGGCAGAACCTCCACCAGCGGTGCGCCTCCAAACGTCTGTCGAATATCCTTCACCTCCAGCTCGCCCAGCGCTTCAACATTCCCACTGTACAATGCATTGGTAATGTCCTCGGCCTTCTTCAGCCCGACCTCCCCGTGCACCAGCAAGGTTAACTCCTGTGCCAAACGCTTCTGCGCTTCCCACAGTTCCGGCGTTCGCTGATGCCTCGCCATCACGCTTCGAATCTCATCCAGCGGCAGGAACGTCAACAACTTTAGCAACTTTTCCACCTCCGCGTCCGGAGTCCTCACGAAGAACTGATACAACGCATACGGCGACGTCTTCTCGCCAGACAACCACACCGCATTGCCAGCGGATTTGCCAAACTTGTCCCCCTCCTCATTCGTTATCAACGGCAACGTTATACCGTAGACGTCCTTTCGTTCTACCCTAGAGATCAGCTCATGGCCAGACATAATGTTTCCCATTTGATCGCTGCCACCCAGCTGAAACCGGCAACTGTTTTCCTTCAGCAAATGCAGCCAATCGTACGCCTGGAAGATCTGGTAGGTAAACTCCGTAAAACTCATCCCACCCTCGCTCTGCAGCCGGCTCTGTACCGACGCCCGCGAAAGCATCGATCCCATCCGAAAATGTCTTCCAACGCTAGAAATGAACTGAACAAAATTCAACTCCCGATACCAATCGGCATTGTTCACTACAGTCACCGGCTTCAGGGCGCCGCTTTGGCCACGCTTTTCCCACAGGAATTGCTGGTGATTCTGGAAAATGTGGCCAATCTGCGAACCTATGCAAGCTAGGTTGTGGTTCACCATGTCCAACTGCATGGCTTGGCGCTCGGTTTTTCTTCCGCTGGGATCACCGATTTGGCCGGTGGCACCTCCGAGAAGCGCTATCGGCTGATGTCCGGCGCGTTGGGCGTGCAGCAGACCAATGATGACGAGCAGGTTTCCAACGTGCAGACTGTCCGCCGTCGGATCGAACCCGGCGTAGATGGCCTGCGGTGAGGAACCCAGTAGGCTGCGAGCTTTGTCGCTGTGGAATGCGGAAAACGATTGTTAGTAGTGGAAGGTAATAGTTTTTAGGACATGAGCTGGGTTTTGCTGCAAAGAGGGTTGTGTGCAATGATCGCTTCTTGTGATTGAGACTTTTTGTAAAGGGACTGTTCATAAACCACGTAGACTCATCTTTGAAAATCTCAGATCACCCCCCCCCCCCCCCCCCCCCCCATCTTATCCCTCGTAGACTTTGGTTTACGAACCGGCCCTTATCACGGTATAGTGTGCCTTCTGGAAATGTAGTAGTGTGTTTTAGACGAAAACATAACAAACAGCTGTCAAAAAGATCTTTTCTATCGCGAACCACAATGAAAACTTTTAGGTTATCTGTGAGAAAACAAACAATGTTTACACGACGATAGACGTGATAGTGTGCGTGCGTTAAACGTCACTAAGCTAAATAGCTTATTCACAAATTTCGATTACGTTTTTTCGCCTTTGACTACACAGCAAAAAAATATGTAACATACATCAAACGTAACGTATCAAAAACTGATGTAATCAAGGAAATACGATGCACAATAACATCCACTTGATGGAATATTACATCGCTCTTCAAATTACATCAGAACAAAATTTTTAGTTTCATGAATGTAATAATCACATATCAAAAACAAAAATATTACACGAAAACCAATGCACATAAAGGACTCCGCAAAAGATGTTAAATATTACACGATGTTGATGCTTTATCGCATTTTGTTGTTATGTAAAATTAAATCTCGCAACACTGCCAGATTTGTTCTTGTTTTTTTTTTCACCTTCGGCAACACAGTTGTCTTAACAAAACAAACAGCGAATTCGTTATCGATTCAGTTCCAAACTGGATCGGGTATCGAAATTGGGTCGGCTTGTTGTGTGTTAAATGTCAGTGTGTATGGTTTTATTTGTAACTGGTATCGGATTGAGGTTTGCACTGACAATAAATTCAGGTATCGCAAGTTGGAACTGATTCCAATCTAGGTTCAAATACGAATTCAATAAAAGTCAACCGTCACGGTCACGATACCGTTGCATCCGAAAGCTGAACCTTTTGAACCGTGCGAAATTATTGTGCAGCCGTAAACAGATGATGACGAAATGGCGGAAGTGAAAATGGTAACCCCCCTGCCATCAATCCCTCTGAGACGAACAGATATTCGGCTGCAATCGGTAAGTTTAGGATCCGCAGGTGTATCTGGAGATTTCATTCATCAGCCATTTTTATTCAAATTAGAACAAGAACTCCAACATTTTTTCGAGTGGTGAATCGCCTGTGTCATCTGAACCGATGCCCTCTACTGAAGAGCCGATGTTATGCTCGGAAAGGGATGCAATCGTACTGACACTGCAGAATCAAGGCGGTTTTGATTTGTACAAGGTGTTGGTGAAACGAGAAACATCTCAGGCTGAGTATGATTCGGATGCGAGTGACAGGAATGAAGACTTCAACATGTCCGACAGTGCGGAATATGGACCAGATGGATAAATTGCGATAAATCCAGCAACGGAGGAAGTAAAGGAAATTATAGTGGAAGTAAACAAGGTGCAAGCAATGCAAACTCACCAGAATCATCTAGGGGAAAGTAGTGGTGGATCATCTTCGCTTGCTAGTGGAGCGGTGGAGCGATGTCAAGATCGAGAATGAAAAAAAATTAGAAGGATGAATCGGCGGCTTTGGACAAAGAAACGAAAGATCCGTCACTGGATGAAACACATCTCGATTTTGTTGGACAGCACTTGCATAGAACATGTTGCTTACATAGAACCGAGCATAGAACATCAATCGGATATCTTGTTCTTCTGTCTTTTTCCCGCATGTCAGTACCATTACAAAAAATCGGAAGATTTCATCACTCATATTTCTAGAAAGCATAGCCAAATGTTTAATTCCAATTTTATTTTTAAAAATAAAATCATCCTTGTGTTTTAATTTACGCTGTAAACCTTTTTTTTTACATTCAAAAATATCAGAAAATAATATTTACAAGTTTTACATTACTCCCTTTACGTCGCGACTTTGCAGTACGTCGTGATGATTCACGTTGTCTCGATGAGTTACGTTGTCTCGTTTACATCGACCAAATTACGTCGATAAGCAGGGCATCATTGTACACAGCAGGGCATCATGTACACAGAGACAACCTAATATTACACAACCGATGGAATGACCTATGTGCATCTGATTCTGTGTAATATTCAACAACTCTTTTTGCTGTGTACAGTGTGCGACGGCCGCATTGACAAGCCACGTGTTTTCTAAGTGGGTTGGTGGAGCAAGTGGCATATTTCTCGAGTAATTCATTATTAGGGCCTAAAAGCCATTCGTAAACAAGGTCTTCAAACGTTGATCTCTCACGAATCACGAGAATTCTACTATATCCAGCTACTCCATATGGTAGAACTAACATTCTTCTACCAGATGCTGCTTTCATTTCACCAGAGTGATTTAAGATTCAAGAGAAATCGACATTTAAAGTCATTGTTTACAAATGGCTTTTAGGCCCTTAACATGAATTACTCGAGAATTGATCAAAAACACACACTGAACATGTTTACTCAAATTTTCCGGAAATGAACACAGATTCTACTCAAATCATCATATGACGAACCATATGACGAAAATTCCCGATGAATTTTGAAATTCCCGACTTTTTCCCGCATATTTCCCGATGATTTTGGATTCCCGCATTATTCCCGCATTTCCCGATTTTCCCGAGTCTGTGGACACCCTGAGTTTTGATTGCTTGACTGAATGTTCTGGTAACCAGTCATTCATTTTCACGTTCGTGAGTGATTTTTTCTGCCACAGGATTTTTTTTTTTTTCAAATATACCCGAACATGGCTTAAGGCGAAGGAAATTTCTCGAAGGTAAAGGAAGCCAAAAGACGGAGCTGTAGCAAACGATCTATGGCCGAAAGTGGGCTTTGTGGTTAAGCGGTAGGCGGCGTCTCCCGTCGTTCAAGCGATTGCCATGAAGTGAGGGTTCGATTCCCGCTGCAGCCTGTGGAACTTTTCGCAAAACGAAAATATCCAATCTGGTCCACTGGGTGTTTGCTTAAGGTGTCCGTATTTTTTTACTTAGTTCGTTTATTTGTAAGGCTCAGACGTGTGTGACACTTTGCCATCCGCTCGTTTTCAACTTGTATCTTTCAATTTTCATAACCTGCCGTTACACTATACGGAATTAACAATGCTTTCTCTTCAATTCTTTTAGTTCTAGCAATAAATTACTGTCCGCTCCTAGAGCCTCTCATGTTGATGGAAATTATCTGCTTCTGACAAATTTCATCATTAGGTAACTTTTTGTTAATAATTGCTGCTCATGGCTGCGGCTAAGGTGTCCGTTGTAATTCGCTCTATGTTTAAGGCCGTTTTCAGCGGTCGCGGTCTATTCTAAATTTTGACATTTAAATAGACCAAACCAAATTCTCCATTTTCACCGGTGCGTTCTAATTTTTATTTTCGAACAGTTTTGGTGTAAAAAAAGTAAAACTGTCATACGCTTTGTTTTATTTTGTGTCGAATTTGAACGGAATCCAGCGCGTTCTAAATGTGTTAAAACAGTTGGAAAAACGGCGTAAAACAATAACAAGGGCAAAGTGCACAAACGCGTCGATCGCTCGCTCGTTTTTCGGTAACTCTGTTTTCAGCGGTGTACGTTGTGTTAAACTATTGATGTGAATGCGACAATTAGCCATAAATTTGATAAAATAATTTCTCGATCAATTAAATCCGAAAGTTACGTGCCGTTATCAATAGTAGGGGAAAGTGCTCTAATGTGGGTCTATAGAGCTAGAATTTGGCACATATTGACACTGATATAAAAGGTTGTTTAAACAAGCCTAGAATGCTTTTACAGCTTTGTTTATTTTTATCATGCATGATTTTTGTAATAAATATTTTTTACACTTTACTTGAGTCTTCCCTAAAAAGATGTATTTCCCATATATTGAGATCTGTGCACTAGGGAAGCATATGAAGGCTAGTAAGAGAGATGCTTTAGAAAATTCCAGTCACAAATATGATTAGAAATATGAAGTATTTGAAGCATTTCAAATAGCAACACAAGTTTGCACTCCTGGAAGTAAGTACACAAAAGGAAGAGTGACACAAGTTTTGCCAAGCAGAAAATCCCAAACATCTCGCACCTTGCGCAATCAGCTAATAAGCCTAAAAAAGGCTTTTGAAATTAATGCGACCTTTAAGGGGTTGAGCGAGCTTAGATGCGGGATATTTGGAATTTTTCAGCTCCGCAAAACGTGTATCACTTCCTCTGCTGAGAAATTACTTCCAGAACCGGGTGTTGATTCACGAGACAGTTATGGGTCAAACAACGTTGAAGATCAAGACGGAAGTTTTGCAAGGTTCCATCCTCTGGATCGGAATGTTCAATAGTGCTAATGTTGGCGTAGTGATCGTTAGTTTTGCGTATGACATCGTATTGTCGATAACAGGCTAGAGGAAAACGGAGGTACTGTTGGTCGGCAAATGATAAGTGTCATTGCTCCGAAAGGATTGATGACGAACTGAACTTCAACAGCTATGTGAGCTATGCCCAGGAGAAGGCGGCGAAGGCAATCAACGGGGTGGGTAAGACCATTCCAAACAACGTTGGACAATTTCTTTTCCGTTTATTACTTTCTTCCAGGACAAATGTAGTGCTCGATGACGCGATGCTCAACTGACTGAGAAACGCGAATCTTTTGTAGAGGGGCTTGTAGAAAGTCCTGTCGTAGGAGATCTGTGGGTGTTCGAAATTTAGGCACAAAGTCGGAACTAACGGCGATCCCGGAAGAGGTACTGGCAATGGAGTTTCAACTCAGGGTTTTCAACCGGTCGGAATGCTTTATTCAGGCCTGAAATCGTTGTCAAAACAGAGTTGAACTGAGGTCGCAGATTACCCAGCACATTACCGATGGTTGGTCAGCTAGTGTCGTACTCTCATCCAGTCAAACATAATAGTTACGAATATGAAAGCTTCCTCCGTGTAAATTAATTTTTATTTTCAGCTGTTTCAGCAAGAAGGAAATCCTTCATATCGTTTACCATAAAACGGCACTTAACAGCCGCTCATCTTAATATTCGCCCAGCTCCAACAAGTATTGGGAGGAATAGATCGCGATAAACTGGCACCTTTTGACTCGGAAAACTCGGAAACTTTTTAGAATCATTTTGAAAAGTCGAACGAGCTTAACACCAACCAAATTCAAACGAAGCAGGCAAAGTTCCAAAACAAAACAAACGAACGGCATCACATAAAATTTAGAACAATGGCGGTGTAACTGGAAAACAGTTGATCTATTTTTGGTGGTCTATATTTTTGGAACTGTTATAAAACTAGACCAAAATAATAGAACACCGCTGAAAACGGCCTAATGTTCAGTATGTTCAACCTCGAGTTGAAGACCGTTTAAATGTCTTTTCTTTTAATGAAATCGCTACAGAGTTTGTGGCTCGAGATCGAGCAAAGGCATTTTGCAGGATCGATTCGAGAAGTGGCTGGAAATAATTGCAGGCAAAATACATTGGTGTTTCCACTTCATTGATTCTTCAAATGAAGGACTGTTCTTTCTTCTTCACGGTGGAACGTTGAAATTGAATGAGTTGTTTGCGCTTATTTACATTCACTGCTTTCTGGAACGAATGAATGATGAAATTAAAGCCACACAAAACAAGATGGTTCACCTTGCACTAGAGATTCATTTACACGCTAAGATGAGAATACCTAAAATTAGGTATTTATTTTACCTAAAATTGGGTATTGTTGACAATACCCAAAATATCGGTAAAATTAAACGACAATAAACAGCCATTTTTACTGAAATTTGGGTAATGTTCATTTGTCAATATTGGACGTTATTATTTACCCAAAATTGAATAAATTATCAACAATGAAGCAACGCGGTCGCCATATTTTTCTAAGCGAAAACGTAATTATTTTTCTAATTAATCTTTCAATAAATGTCCCAATATTTGAAGCAATAACTTTTGCATTCTTTTTTTTAGATTCTAGCTCCGACGAGAATCCCGAAATGCAGTTCGGCTTCACTCCGGAGCGAAAAAAGGAACGTGTGTGAACCCAAAATGTTGGGTTGATGCAGAAAAATATTTCAGTAATGAAGGAATCCAGGTAACGCAAAAAAGAGATTAAACGTCGTTGATGGCGCTCTTGAAAAAATCTTTTTCGAGCTGTTTAAGCAAAGTAATTGTTGATAAAAAAAAAAGAGTAGATAATCGTTGATAATGATGATACTGATCAATTCCATACAGTTTGAAAAATAGCCAGAAAGTTATTATCAATTTCAGTTTTAGATACTTCGATGTTTAACCTCACTTAAGCTTTACATGGATTCCTCCATACTTTATTGATACTTATTTTTTTGAATACAGAATAAAATAACTGAGATTTTGATACGTTTGAATATTAAATTTTGTTTCTCTATAAGTTCCGAAATTGAAATACTTATCCGAATGTATACATTGTTAAATTGTCTATTTTGAAGCATTCTGTAAAATATAACTACAAAATAATACCCAATTTTCAGTAAAATGTAACGATAAAAAACGGTAATTTTTAACGTTAATCTTCTTTCAATACCATTACCCAATATTAGGTAATCTGTGTTTACGCATAATTTGGGTATGTGCACTTTTGAGCGATTATCGTTACTTTTTAACGATTTTTAGGCATTCTCATCTTAGCGTGTAGGCAAATTTGTGTTTACTTCATGTTCGCTAGGGACAGTACGTGATGAATAATATGTTGTCTCAGTTAGGGTGTATTATGAGTATTGAATATGAAATTTTTAGGCACGGGAAAAAGGTTTTTTTTTAAGGTGGAATTTTATTTTTATTTTTTTTTTTTTTTTTTTTTGTTTTTTTTTAGGGGGTAGGGGGTGTTTAAATTTTTTTAAAAATTTGGGGGGTTAATTTTTTTTTTTTTTTGTTAAAAAATTTTTGGGGGTTTTTTTTTTGGGGGGGGGGAAAAAAGGGGGAAAAAAGGGTGGGGGGGGGGGGGGTGTTAACCAATCTCATGGTCCTTTCACTGTTTTTCTTCGTAAAAGCACCCCCGCACACTTGATAGCTGCTGTTCGTTGCGTTCGGTTACTCAACTTCTGTTATTTTGACAGCGATTTGTTTACCGTCCCATCCCTGCCGGAAAGCGTACGAAGGCAACCAATCATCATCGCCGTCGGATGCACCGCGTAAAACGTCAATTTCCAACAATGCACTCAGTTGCAGTTTTGTTTTCATCCCGTTCAGTGCGCCTAGCGGGGGAGGAAATTGTTTTATGTTTTTTCCCCAAGTGTTTTTCCGAGAAAATCCATTGCGTTCGTTTCAATTTGGTGTTTTCTAGTGCCTTGGCCGATTGAACAATAAAAGTTGTACAACATTTTCAAGAAATCTGTGCAAAAAGTACTGACACCATTCCTACCGGAAATGAGGAGCACCGATAATTAGCTTCAATTGAAAAAATTCGCGTCAGCACAATGTGGAAACTTTGCAATATCAGTCGTAACCAGTACTTCCTGGTGGGATTGTTGATCGGATTCCTTTACAGCTACTACATGCCACAGGATTTGACGGAGATTGTCACCGAATGTCCGGAGGCAACGGAGAAAGAGCATCTCCTCGGGGAGGAAGCCAAGTATGGGAGTGAATTTGAGCCACAGCTAAATTTGGAACAAAAACCAATGATCGCCAAGAAGCAGGTGAAGAACATCGTTCGACCAAGGTACTACTACACGGAGCTGGGCATCCGGGAAAAAATGTTCGTTGGCGTGATGACCACTCAGGAAAACATTGACTCACTGGCAACGGCTATCAACAAGACCTCGGCGCACTTGGTGAACAAGATAAAGTTCTTCATCAACGCCGATAATGTTAAGACGAATTTCAAACTTAAGAACATTGTCGGATTCACGGATACGCGGGAAAACCTGCGGCCGTTCCATGTACTCAAATACATAGCTGACAACTATCTGGATGATTATGATTACTTCCTGCTGGTAACGGACACCGGATACATCAATGCCAGGCTCCTGAAGGAACGTCTATCGCACATCAGTATAAGTTTCGATATCTACATGGGAACCGCCCACGGTGCAACCCTGCACGAAGACGAAGACAAACCGGCCGACGCACAGTACTGCGACATACACGCTGGTATCGTCCTGAGCAGTAGCGTCATCCGCAAGATCCGAGCTAATCTCGATTGGTGTGTACGAAGTGCTGTATCGAACCAGCACAACCTAAACATTGGCCGTTGCGTCAAGTACTCCAGCAAAATCGACAGCTGCCAACCGTCCTGGCAGGGTATCAACGTGACTAGTTACAAACTCAACAGCTACAAAATCTACCGTGACTTACACCTGATCAAACACGAGGACACATTCAACAAGGCATCCGTCGTCTACCCAATCACCACGGCGGACGACTTCTATCTGTTGCACGCGTACTTCTCTCGAGTTCATCTGGAGGAGATCAATCAGTACAAGAAACAAATCCATCACCAAGCATCCACCATTTCCAATGGGACGCTTCCAAATGACATCCTGGAAGTCCGATGGCCTTTGGGTGTACCGAAACCCAATCCACCGGAATCCCGCCACGATATCGTGCCCTGGACGCAGCTCAACCTGACGCACCTCTTTATGTGGAACTCGGAGATCAACGTAAGGCCCCTTTCCATGGTCGACGCCGAAGACATGCAGAACATTCTGAACAAAACCGTTCTCGAAGCGTACCGTACGAGTTCGGATCTCGAGTATCGGAGTATGCACTCGGCATACAGGAAATTCGATGCCGTACGTGGCATGGACTACCGGATGCATCTTAATTTTTATGACCGCAAGCGAAGAGAGTACGTGCTTAAGTCCTTCGAGGTGGTCAAACCAATCGGATTGATCGAGATCGTTCCGTCGCCGTACGTGACGGAAAGTACCCGGATAGCGATCCTACTGCCTACGTTCGAACACCAGGTACGTGAGGCATTGCAGTTCGTCCAAAACTACGAGCGCGTTTGCATGGATAATCAGGACAATACGTTTCTGATGTTGGTGAGTAACAATTGTTGTTTCCTCGTTGCCTGGGTTAACAACTAACGATGCTTTTTCGCAGATCTTCTACTATCGGGCTGATACTCCCAGCAAAGGCGACGACGATGTCTTCCTGCCGTTGAAGAACCTCGCCCTAGGTCTGACGGAAAAGCACAAACAAGATGGCTCCCGGATCGCCTGGGTCTCGATCCGCCTTCCCCCGGAGTTAAGTGCTCCCTTCAATCTAAACCATCTGTACTCCACGTCCATAAACGGACCCAATCAACTGCTCAGCTTCGCCGCCACCGATCTGGCCCTGCGCAAAATCGGCCTGGACAGTTTGGTGATGATCTGCTCCAATGCGGCTACTTTCCGGTCGGATTTCCTCAACCGCGTACGAATGAATACCATCGCCGGGTTTCAGGTGTTCAGCCCGATCGGATTCACAATGTACCCTTGTCGATGGACAAAACTCTGCAAAGAATGCGACGGATGCGACGTTGGTCAAAGCAGCGGCTATTTCGATCGGGCCAACTATGACGTGGTGTCGTTCTACAGTCGGGACTACGTCGAATCGAGGAAGCTACTGGAACAGCAACTGCCCATCGTCCGGAGCGATCGGGACATCGTCAATTTGGTCAACTACACACAGGAAGACGGAATCCAAAATGTGGCGGAACTGTTCGTGCGCGCAAACACCAAGATTCACGTGCTCAGGGGTATCGAGCCTAATTTGAGATTGGGACGAGCGATGGAGAACTTCTTGGCAACGGATCCCGACGGCGATCAACTGGTAACATTGAAATGCGAGGAAGCGAACCAGGAACAGTGCGTGCGGATCGCTTCCAAGAAGCAGATTGGAGACGTGCTGGTGCAATACGGAGACAGCCAGGAGAACGAGGTCAAAAAGTAACGCGGCTCGACAGGCGCTGTTAGAAATCACTAGTGACAATACAGGTATGCAGGTAGCATTTTTAGTCTAATAGTAATTCATTCTAAGACAAATTAAAACTCTTGCCAAATAATATATTTGTAAGGTGTTTATCTGCCCAATTAGGTCTTCGTAGGATTAAATTAAATACGTATTTACTCATCTCTGTCAGGAAGATATTAGGTTTTGAATTTTAACCTCAATAAAAGTGCCTTTTTCACATAACTAAGCGACGGAATATTCTTTCATTCTAATCAAGAAAGTGGTCAAATGCATTTCCACTAAAAATCGCATAAAAATATAATTCCTAAAAAAGGAAAACCTTTCCCCTCTCCGAATCGAGAGCGAAAGTCAACTAATAGTAAAAACATTCCAATCAAAGCGTGAAACACCTTCGGTTTCATTTGTGGTAATACCCACGGTGCTGCTGCTGCCGCTGCTGTCGAAGTTCTTTCCGCGTTTCTCTGATCAACTGTTTGGTAGTGTTCTCATCGGCATCGTCCCAACCCGCCCGGGCACCATCATCGTTCCAATCGGTTAAGCCATCCTCCACTGGAATGTCGATCTGGGCCGTTAGACGACTGAATTGCGTTCCGTCGTCTCCCGGTCTGTCCTCCGCAATGCAAATCATCGGCTGGGAGAATGTCTTCGGTGCCATATCCTGGAAGAAATCCATCTGTTCTTCTGGAGGGGGTTCCTTGGGCGGAAGGGGAGCTACCAGCTGTTCACGGTAGCGCTCGATGTGTTCCTCAACCGTCGAGGGCGAATCGTCCCACGAGTTCCAGTCTTTTTCAACAACATTCTGAGCGAATGAAATCAAATTATCAAAATAACTAAATTCACGCCAAATTCAAACGGTACTAACCTTGTACCTGGGCACCGCCGTATCACGGACAACGTCAACGGAACTGAGCATCCCTTCACCATCCCCACCACTTTCATGGGTGAAGGATTTTCTTCGGCGGGAACAGCAGCACAAGATCCGCTTGATCAGAGCTGCCACGGTCACGAACAAGTGCCGCAGCCTAGTCATCACCAAATTGGTGATCATATCACTCAGCCCTAAAGCTAACTATTAAACTTACTAAATACTATGCATACGCGCGTGCTAAGACAAATAGAACGACTAGGAAATTATCTCAAATAGTATATATCCATATATGAGGCAGGAATGTTTGTAGTAAATCGGTCAAAATCACCAGAGGATTTTGGAACCCGGATTATGCCAAGCGGTGTTAATTTTCCGTAGAAACGGCAGTAACTGAGCAGAAAAAAAATTCTTTACCTCTTCTGACACATGTAATGTTTACGTTTTCTGATATAGGTTCATGAATGAACACCACCACTGGTACTGATGCACAATGGGCTAGAGATGTCCATAAAATAAGATCGTTTTTCCGAGGGGCACGACTCTATCTGAGATGCAGCATTTTATTTTAATCTACTGTTTAAACCTAGCCGCCGTACGATGTTGACCATCTACAAGACGCTGATTAGACAGGTAGTTCTTTACGGTCATGGGACATGGACTATGCTCGCGGATGACTGAAATTTTATTGATTAAATATTGTGTCGATGGAAAATCAGTCAAAAATGGATTTTTGCTCGTTAAACCTAAAGTCGGAAGTTGTGCGTGCCAACAATCAATATGCAACTAGCGATTTGAAATTGGTTCACTGTTGTAGAACCCCTTGGTCCGAAGTACACCTTGAAGCCAGCACCTAACTATACATATTTGCGCCTTTGTTTTGATTTGCTGTGTTATTTTGACAGAATAAATGAGAGTGTGTTCGTGTGAGTTCATTATTAGGGGCGTATTATTAAGCTTGGAACCGAGCTTGGGACTGATGTGCTAGTGCTGACTGAGCCAAGAAAAAAATCGTATTTGTTCGGGACCTACTGGTCTTAGAGTTAGTGTATGGCCGTACCATAGACTAACTCTAACACCCCTTGCGCACCAAACCATATATTGTGATATATAGTATTTTTATATTACAAACTTTAAATCTAGTTTTCACTGGAAATAACTTGCATGGCATTTGATGTCAAGATACTCTATATTACGTAATATAGGTTGTAGTGCGAACGGGGTATAAGACCAGTAGGTCCCAAACAAATTGTTGCTTCAAAGCAGAGTGCATGATACAGTTCAGACAACAGTCAAAATTATCCAGCCGCTGCCTATAACTTTAATATTTTACTCCGAAGTATTTTTTTTAATTGGTTATATATGTTTTGATGATCAATTACACACTTAGACAATTTTACAGTATTCGGTAATTTTTTACCGAACTTTCAACAGCTGAACGTTCGGTAATCCGATTTAAGGCCAGTATCGACTTAAAAAGTAGAGAGGTTACGGAATTTTGATCAATATTACCAAGCGGAATTTTGACAATTGATCTGCATGGAACGAAATGTCATCTTCGCTTACGGAATAATCGAGCGGGATATTTTTCCGAAAGTAAAAGTGACAGCTCCCATTTGTTTGCTTGGAAACCTTACAAATTCCAATGTTATTTTTAGTTCTTTTCAGGTGGATACTGCTGCAGAAATTTCTTTTAAATTCTTTACTTTTCCGTTTCAGTAAACGGAATTTAACATGGAAATGAGATAGAAAAAGAAATTTCTTTCGAACACGATACCGACCTTTACCGGATTTCGGTGAAATTTTACAGTATTCCGGTAAAAAAAAAATACCGGAACTTGTCAAATTTTACCGAAATCCGTTAAATCGGATTACCGAACGTTCAGCTGTTGAAAGTTCGGTAAAAAATTACCGAATACTGTAAAATTTTCTAAGTGTATACATTTGTGTTAATGCACATATAACCAAATCCTATGTCTTTTTTGAAAAAAAACTTCAGAAATCATAATTCTAAGGCCGTGAGGGAGTCTACATAAAAATCATATTGAACAATGATTGTCATAAGGTTTCCCTCATAATCACAAACAATTCCTGGACCATTTTCCTTATTGTTGACGACCGTTTCCGTTATTGTTACTACATTTACACTTATAGTTGACAATTATAAACTAACAATCTCCTATATAGTTTTAACAATATTTCAGATGGTAAAAGGCCAAATAACAATATGCTGAATAGGCGGTCAATACCCTGTGTGGTATCTAGGAGGTTTAAATAAAATCAATGGATAAACAGTTAAAAAAAAAAAGATTTAAAATAAATATGTGTTTTCTATGTTGAAATAATAGAAAAACGGAAGAATGCCTACTAACATCCATCACCGCCTAATGGCCTTTTTTGACTGGCCAATGCTAGTTGATGATAACAACGGCAACAACCAAGATGAAGATCACGCGGGAAAGTGTGCACAGATCGGATATAAATATAACTTCGTAAGCCTCTTCCGAGGCCTCTTCACTTGTTTGGCGCTCGGGAAGATTTTGGCCGCGGTGCGCGTGCTGGTATCGGGTGATGTATCCCGCTTTCGTTTTGTAAAGATGTCAAAACACAGCTAGGACTATCAATTCAAACATTATTAAGGACGGACAAAAACAAAGACACAACAACGCGAAGGAAATTCGCATCGTTAAAGAACTGAAGGCTAAGCCTGTTTTTAACCTAAAAGCAGACAAAGGCAAAAAAGTCGTCATCATGGATAAGAAGGACTACGACATGCAGATGGCTTTAAAAATCAGTAATGGACCTTACAGGCAGCTTCGAGTAGACCCCCTACCAAACATGGTGAAACACGTGGATAAAACACTAAAGGAATGTAAAGCAGTACTAGGAGATGCAGCAGTCCGTCTTCGCGAACCAAACCCCATCCTTCCCCGAATTAAAGGCCTCCCAAAAGTCCACAAACCCGGAAACGAAATGAGGGAGATTGTTTCATCTGTAGGATCTCCAGCCCATATGCTAGCAAAATGGCTAGTGAAAGAATTTCAAGGTATCTCCGAGCAATTCCCAACAAGCTCAGTTCGTAACTCTCAGGAATTCGTACAACATCTTCTTTCATCAGGTCATTAAATGAAGTAATGGTATCTTTCGACGTCACCGCCCTTGTCCCTAGCGTACCGATCAAGGACGCGATTAACCGTCTAGAAGATTGGCTTTTAAAACAAGGAGATGATACAGCATAGAAGCAAAAGGTGCAAATGTATCTTAAGCTCACCCGACTTTGCATGGAAGAGAACTACTTCACTTTCAGAGGTTCATTCTATAAACAACTAAAAGGAGCCCCTATGGGAAACCCTCTATCCCCATTCCTCTGTGAACTGTTTATGGCAAACCTAGAAACCATCCCAAATTACTTCCAACTCGTTGGTGGAGATACGTCGACGACATCTTCGCCGTAGTTAAACAAGAAGATCTCCCCTTAATTCTTCAAACAATCAACAATCTCCACAAAGACATCAAGTTCACTCGTGAAATAGAAAAAGATGGGAAACTTGCATACCTCGACCTTCTAGTAGTGAGAGAATCATTGTCATCATCGTCTTTAGAGTTTGAAATTTTCAGAAAACCCACAAACACCCAGAGAGTCATCTCTTACACTTCAAACCACTCTTTCCAGCATAAAATGGCCACTTTCCACCACATGATCCACCGGATGTTGACCCTTCCTCTCAATAAAACCGGAAAAGCCAAAGAATTAGCATATATTTTCGAAACTGCTAGACTCAATGGTTACGAAAAGAGGACAATTCAAACTATCATAAAAAAAAGGAAAAATTTCTTCATAGGAAATCACAAACAACCTGAACCTCTGAAACGTGTGTCTGTCCCCTTCGATAAAGATATTACACAAAAGCTGAAAACTCGACTTAGGGACTTGGACTTAGTTTTCTCTAGCAGGAACAATCAATTGGCATCGTCGTTATGCTCCACCAAAGATTCAATAGATATATTAGGCAGAGCAGGGGTATACAAAATTAAGTGTAAACACTGCAGCAAAATGTATGTAAATCAAACAAAGAGAACCTTGGCAACAAGGTTCAAAGAGCATCTGGTGGAGGGGACTAAGGCTGTCAAACAGACTGACAAAGGAATTTCACATAACTTCAAATCGGAAGTTGCAGAACACATCTTTACGGAAAATCACGACATAACGACGAATGACATCACAATCTTACGGACTACCTCTACACCCTGAAAATTAGACGTCGCAGAAAGAAATCAACAAAAACAAACAACAGACCACAAATCTACTAAACAAAGACCAAGGTAACGGGTACACATGGCTCTTTAACTTAATACCAAAACGACATCAAAGCCGACGCAGTGGAGCACCCGCTGCTACGGAATAATCAGGTTAGGTATAAGAAAAAGGCGAGGTAGATATCAAGCATAATATTTGTGTTGGACTCAGGATAGGTTAGGTACAAAATGTTAGCTGTAGGTACAAGTGTTTGTATTTAGGAAATAGGATAAATACGGCAGGTGGCGAAGGTTTTCTTTCAGTCGAGTATTAGTACACGACACTGGAGAAGTCTGCACATTGTAGACGAAATACGCGTATCTGTCAAGATAAGCAATAAAGGTAGTTGGAATTAAATGGAAATTACTAATCATTCTTCTTATTTTCTAGTGACTTTAAACGTTGATCTCTCACGAATCACGAGAATCTCACTATATCTAGCTACTCCATATGGTAGAGCTAACATTCTTCTGCCAGATGCTGCTTTTCTTTTCCGGGGGGGAAAAAAAATTTAAAAAAAATTCCCCTTTTAAGGCTTTTTTTTGAAATGGGTTTTAGGGCTTTTAATATGTATTTGGGGGGTGGTGGGAATTTGCCAAATAATAGGGGGGGGGGGGGGGTTTTATCAATATTATTATAAAGAAGAAGAGGGGGGGGTTTTTTTTTTTTATTTTTATTTTTTTTTTTTTGGTGTGGGGTTTTTTTTTGTTTTTTTTTTTTTTTTTTTTTTTTTTTATTTTAATTTTTTTTTTTTTTTTTTTTTTTTTTTGTTGTGGTGGGGGGGTTGGTGGTGGTGGGTGGTTCATTAATGGTGGGGAGTGTTATGTAGTTTTTTTCTGTGCTTTGTTGGTTGTTTATTTTTTGCTTTTTTTATTTTTTAAGTCTACACGGTAAATCTGGAAAACTCCTTTTATGACTATATTTTGCACATTTTCAAGATTATAGTTGATACGTCAAAAAGTGACTAGTTTTTATACACGTATGAAGAGTACTTTTTACGCCTTCTCAAGTATGTCAACGGCGACAAAAAATGCGTAAAAAGTAGGCACCGATAAGAAAAGAAAATTAACTCTACCCGTGACTTGATGCTGACGCCATTTTCAAAAAAAAAACATTTATTTTGTAAGCACCGTATTTAAGTTGCGGAATGTAAAGTATAGAAAATGGAGATAATATCCAATACGTTGGATACAGACGTATTCGCGAAGTTGACAGGTAAGTTAAATATTTGCTTTCGTCAGTAATTACAAATGTTTAACACTGTATGAAACAAAACAGGTCTTCCATGCCCTGTGGCCTGATGCCGGCTACATTATTAGGTACGAATTATTAAGCTTGGGACCGAGCTTGGAGCCGATGTGCTTGTACTTCCTGAGCAAAAAAATTATATTCATTTTCTTCTTGACTATCCAGCCACTGCTATAAGGTTAAAGTAAATAGTTCCAGAACGTCTGGTAATCAACTCTGTAACAAAATGCGTGAGTAAATTTTTGCGCAAAACCTCTAGATATGTATTTGTAATTTTTTTTTTCAATTAATAAACATGACTGTGTAATTTATTGATGTCTTCTTCACTTTCTAATTTGAATTTCGGAATTGAGCCGTTTTCAGCCATACTCGAGCAATATTGATTTTGTGAAATGCGTAAAAAGTATACATCTGTTATGTTCTCAAAAGGAGTAAAAAGTATGCATATTTACTTTCCAAAAGGAGTAAAAAGTATGCATATTTTACTTTTCAAAAGGAGTAAAATGTATGCATTTTACACTTTTCAAAAGGTGTAAAAAGTATGCACATATTGACGTATATTCAGTTTACTCCAAAGGGAGTAAAAGTAATATACTCCTTTTTGGCGTAGTCCCAGTTTCCCTCGAAAAAGCATACTTTGTAGTCATAATAGCGTAAATTAAGATTACCGTGTAGTTTAAGTTTCTCATTAGCATTTAAGCAAATAAATTTACCTTCACACTTAGGTTTAGAATGTAGGTAGGCTTTAGGTTAGGATAACTCCCTAGATTTTGGAAGGAACACTGTTGGAATTCTAGTGTTAAACAATCTGGTTTACCATATTAAATATATTAAAGCTAAGAAATATTACCTAATTGAGTTCGCACTATCTTCACAAACTTACAAATTAACTTTAACTTTTTAACTTTTATATCCTATAAATTTAGATTTAGTTTTGATATAGAGTGTTCGCGGTTTGTTGTTGTTTCGACAACAACCCAACAAACATCGATGTCGAATAACCGCTTGTTCAAACAATTTTGGAGAAGTTATTAAACTTTCTAGAAGAAAAAGCTGAACAACTTCTCCAAATTTGTTTGAACAAGCGGTTATTCGACACCGATGTTTGTTGGGAATAGCCTGATATTCAGCCAATGTTGTCGGTAGGTAGGTGTTTACTGTATCTGGACGTACTGGTATGGGTGTATTAGGAATGTTGGATGGAAAGGTGCGCATACACGCCAGGGGCGTACTTAACAGGGTTTGCGATAGAAAAATAAATTTCTTTCGAACACGATACCGCCCTGATAGAAAAAAAATAAATAAGTGTGCTCAGCAATCCACCCCTTGTCCAACCATTTCTTCAATGGTTTGGATGATATCACAAATAGGTCGTTAAAAAAATAACCATACGGAATTTATAGAGGAATCCAACTTGAAAAAAGAAGAAGACACCGAGTGGTGATAAATTTGACAGCTCCCAGGACGAAAATTTTAAAATGCTTCTAAAAAATTCAAACACAATAGGGGCATTGTATTAATTTTATTTTCATTTAGCTGAAAATGTCTTTATTGAGTAGTTTTAGATTTTTCTTACATCATACAATAAACCGCTTTTAATTAGAATTTCATTTGAATTTTCTAGAAGCATTTTAAAAGTTTCGTCCTATACCTTAACATGGGAGCTGTCAGATTTATCACCACTCGGGCTCTTCTTCTTTTTTCAACCTGGATTCGTCCATTAGGGTGATCTCTCTGAGGGAATAAATTTGGGAAGATTTTTGTCTTTTTATTTTTTTTACAGTGCACATACATGCTCCTTTCGCACAGATTATGTAGACCACTATCTGGCACCCCTGATTCCATTATCGAACATAACGCGTTACCTGCGAAAAGCTGTCAAACTTCCATTTTAAAAAGCGACGGTTTTTCAGTTCAGCAGGAGCGCATTATTCTTGGAAAATGTTTTAGTTTTGCATGTTTGTGTTTAGAAGCATAGCCATTTTTGATTATAACTGATTAACTAGTTTACGTATACCTCGCTTGGTGCTGTATAATCATATCGTTCGGAGTAAAATTGTATCCATCTCAATGGCGAACCCAGCGGCCGACTCGGTGAAAGTGGCGTTACGCATTCGACCGTTAAACCAACGGGAGCGGGAACGCGGCTGTCGGATTGTGGTCGAGCAACCAGCCCACCGAGAACCGCAAGTTGTCATAGGGAATGGGATCAGCGGGAAGCCGGAGGGTTTTACGTTCAACTATGTTTTTTCGCCGGAGGAATCGCAAGAGTACCTGTATGAAACCTCCGTCCAACCTTTGCTGGAGAAGTTGTATGCTGGATATAATGTAACGATTTTGGCTTATGGGCAAACTGGATCGGGTAAGACTTATACGATGGGCACGAACTATGATGGGGAAGAGGATGAAACGATGGGAGTGATTCCAAGGGCCATCAATGACATTTTTGGACGGATCGAGGAAATGACGGAGGATTCGGAGGTTACAATTAGCTGTTCGTTCATGGAGCTCTATCAAGAGAATCTGTACGATTTGTTATCGAACAAGGGAAATCGGGAAGAACGGGTGGTGGACATCAGAGAGTCAAACAATCAGATTGTAATTCCGGGATTGACGGAAATTCCTATCCGAACGGCGGAAGAGACATTCGAAGCATTGATGACGGGATCGCAGGAACGGGCGGTCGCTTCGACGGCTATGAATGCCGTGTCTAGTAGGAGTCATGCGATTTTCACGCTGAATCTGACTAATCGTTCCAAGGGTGATAAGCCAACGGTTACGAATAGTAAGTTTCATTTGGTAGATCTGGCCGGATCGGAAAGACCGAAGAAGACGCAAGCCACTGGAGAACGATTCAAGGAAGGGGTAAAGATCAATCAGGGTCTACTGGTGCTGGGCAACGTTATTTCGGCGTTGGGGTCTGCTGGTGGACCGCTAGGTCACGTGCCCTACAGGGAGTCGAAACTGACTCGACTGTTGCAAGATTCCCTGGGAGGGAACTCGCTTACGTTGATGGTGGCTTGCGTTTCGCCGGCGGATTATAATTGCGAAGAGACGATCAATACGTTACGATATGCCAATCGGGCCAAGAATATCAAGAACAAAGCGGTGGTCAATCAGGATCCCAATCAGGCCGAGATCAGGCGGTTGAATGCTATCGTTCAGGAGCTTCGTTTGGAACTATTGGCTTACAGTGCTGGGGGGAAGGAAAACGTTCCAGGAATGGGTGAGTTGTGATTGATTTATTACTTTAAATGGAATGTTCAGTAATTGTTTTATTGCAGCAAATCGGCCCTCGACGGTTCCTGGAGGAAAACCTGGAGTCGTTCGTTCATCCAGCGATCAGCAGTTGGGTAGTGGCTTTGTTCCGACAGCGGAAATGGCTCGTCGGGAGAAAGAAATGGCAGATAAGATTCGAACGCTTCAGCAGCAGCTTCAGTCCGCCTTGCAGGATATGGCCAACGATCAGTTACGAACGCTGACGGCAGAAAAGATTGTGGAGGAAATCGAAGCTTTACTAGTGGCCAGCCCTGATTCTGACTTAAAGCAAGGAATCAAAGCAATCCTGGATGGATACAAAGAGGAAACGGCTTCAATTCGCACGGAGTCGCAGATTTCCGATGCGCTGATGCACTCAGCGACTGAAGAGTTCCAGAATCGATCCGATACACACACGCAAAAGCAAATGAAGATCCGCGATGAGTTGAGACAGTTGACCCGAGAGTTAGAGCTGAAGGAGGAGCTGCACAGGAAGTGTTTGGGCAACATATCCAATCTGACCTTCACGGTGGACGAGAACACCAGCGGCAGCAACGACAAACTCGAAGAATATGAAGACAAGATCAAGGATTTGGAGAAGCAGATTGAAGATCTCAATGATCAATTGAACACGACCAAGCTGGTGGATAAGAAGAGTAAATTAGCAGAGGAGCGTCGGAAGAAGGTCCAGCAGCTGGAAGCCGAACTATCGGAGCTAAGGAAGAAGAGTGTTCAGCAGGCCAAGATGTTGCAGCTGAAAGAGAAGGACACCCAGCGGATTCAGAATTTGAGTCGAGAAATCCAAGCCATGAAGGCAACCCGAGTGAAGTTGGTCAAGTCCATGCGAACAGAGAGCGAAAATTTCCGTCAATGGAAAATCAATCGGGAGAAGGAAATTTGTCAACTTCGAGAGAAGGATCGAAAGCTTAAAAACGAGATGGTTCGGCTACAAACGGTTCACGATAAGCAACAGAACGTGCTGAAGCGAAAGGTTGAAGAAGCGGTTTCCGTTAACAAACGGCTGAAGGAAGCGCTGGAGCGGCAGAAGAATGTTCAAGCTATGCGAGCCGCCCGTGCCGTTGGCAAACCCGTTCGTGGTGCGGATGTTTCCTCCTGGGTGGATCACGAACTGGAACTGATTCGATCCGTAACAGACGCCTCAGTAACTCTTAAGCTTCTGATGGATGACCGAGCACTACTCAATACCAAGCTCTCCGAAATGAAACACAACTCGGAGGAGCACAGCGAGGATCAAATTAAACAGCAAGAACACGACCTGGAGCTCCGTAATGCTCAAATTGCCGATTTGCAGCAGAAAATTTTGTCCACCGACGTTGACTCCAAGCTGAAAGCCATCCTGGAAGGTATTCCTACTCTCCCCGAGGCTAAGCAAGTGCTCAAAAAACTTTTGACTGTATTCACCGAAACTCAGGAAGAATCAGCAAAAGCTAGGCATCAGCTAGTCGATACACGCCTATCAGTCGAATGTCTGGAGGAAACCAGCCGTCAACTGGCGTCGGAATTGGCCGAAACTAAGCAACGCTTCACAGATGAAACCAACGAACTTGCCAAAATGTACGAAGAGAAACTATCCATGCTTCTCCTATCGAAGAAGAAGTTCGCTCGTCAATCGAAGGAGATGAATATCACGTGCGATTCGATTCTGCAGGAAGCGAGCGATCGGATGGAGAAGCTGCGCCAGGAGCTTGACTCTGTCAAGGAAGCCAATCGAGTGCTGAACAAACAGGTTGAAGATTTGATGAATAGTCGTGGAGGGCGAAAAACCCGCAACACTAAAACAGCCGCTGCCGCTGTTGCCGTTTTCGATGACGAAGAAGACGAAGAGGATGACCCTACTGAGTGGAACTTGAGTGACGCGGACGATGATCCCGACTTTAGGGCCACACCTCGCTACAAGCAGAAGAAGGTAAGTTGAGGGGAAGCTGTGTGCATGTTTTGTGATATTCTTTGATGTTCTATAGAACGGGTTGTATTGGTACCAGGTATGGAAGAATAACGAAGTGATCAAGTCGTCAAGTGTTTGATGTATGAAGCTAGAGAAAATAACTCCTTAACTTGACTCAACACCTGGAAGGTTGGTTTTCTAATGCAAATATTTCCATATCCAGGTTAGCAGGGGTATTCGTGAATCGGTTATGAAGAAGGGAGCGATCAAAAAACGCAAAACAACCGTAGACGTCGACACCACCGGAGAGAACCCTTCTTCCAACAACTCGTCAGCGGTAACTACGCACAACAGCAGCAACCAAGCGCACTGCAGTTGCGGAACTATCTGCTCAACGAAACGATGCGGTTGCAAGAAGCAGGGCGAATTCTGTGGCACTCAATGCCGTTGTCCGCCCGGATGCGTCAATAAAAAAATCGATGAACAGTCGCTGAAGGAGATGGAAAGTGGCCAAGAATCGGGTGACCAGGAGATGACGGACGCCAACAAAGAAAACAAGGAAAACGTGGTGCAGAATAGCAGCGGCGACAATGCCGCCAGATCGCTGGAGAAGCGTAAATCGCAGGACGATAGTAGTGATGCCAGCGCGGAGGATCATACACCCAAGAGGATCAAGTATGTTGCCTTGATGGTCAAACATTTCGACCGGCTGATCTATTGACGGTTCTGTTGTCAATTTTAGGAACGACATTCTGACGCCGACTTACGTTTACTCCGTCAAAAAGAGGAAACCCCTGCTAGATGATATGTGATGAGACATTAGACTTGATTCATATTAATTGCCCCATAAGGTCTATTTTATTCATTTTGACACGAATCCATCTTCAATTGTTTGTAAGTATTTTATTTTTTTACTGATTAAATAATTACGTTTTATTTCAAAAACCATGTCTGTTAAATTTGCTTCGAAAATTCCCTTGACTCGTCAATTTGGTAAAGAATATTGCAGAGCAAATAGGAATAACGATTGAACAGTCATCGGTTCGGTGAGCCCATCAGCTGGCTGTTCCGTTGTAGGTGTGTACCCCAGTTTCACGACGCCATGCTGCAAACTATCATGAACGAAATGGTACCGTACGATGACGTGCTTGGTTCGAGAGTTATACGATCAGTTGTTTGCATTGCTGATTGCCGACTGATTATCACAACGTCCGGAATTGCGATGTATTGCAGCCATGTATTCCGCTCCGCACGTCGAGAGGGCTGCGGTAGACTGCTTCTTCACATTCCAACAGATCGCTCCTCCCTGCATCAAGAATACCTAAACGGTTGTGGATTTCCGGTCGCCCGCATCTTCTCCCCAATCGGTAACGCTATTTCTGCTGGCCGCTTGCCAAGTATTCAAGCTTCTTGTTGGTTGTACCTTTCAGGTATTGAATTATTCTTTTCACCGCATCCCGTTGAGGACGGCCAGAGGACCAGAGTTTGCACTGTACTTACTCTCGATGTTGACAAAGGCAATTATCCGGGCGAATAACTTGAGCTACAAACGACAAGCACCCGCGAGTTCTCTTTCTGCTTTCGATTGAGACGGTTGTTAGATTTAGTCGATCGCGCGATAGCCTTCTTCTCTACGGCATAGTAATCAATTAGCATTGTTCTTGTTTCATCAGACCGGGCGCTTTTGTTGTAATGATTGCATTAAAAAAATGGACTTTTTTCGGATGGTGATAAAAAAAAGCTAAGACAGATATTTGCTTTTGATAAATTTCCCGAGTAAGGTATTTATTTAAGCTTACTTGCAAAAAAAAAATCTACACCCTTGCGAGCGGCCTTACAGCAGTTAACCGGAACATTCGCCATGGCGGACGAAAACATGCGTGTAGGCATGTTTTTGAGTTTTTTCTTCGTTTTATTTATCAATTCCTCCTCAGTTTTCGCGACAAAATTGTCGGAGTAAATCTTACGCTTCAGGTTGGCCCAGAAATTCTCGATGGGACGCAGCTGGGGTTTGGCGGGTTTGCCAATTTGGGTACCACATCGATATTCAGCCGCTCCATCTCCTCCAACGATCGCTTCGAGTAGTGGGCTGACGCCAGATCCGGCCATAACACCGCGTCTTCGCCCTTATGGTATTTCTTGATGAACGACGCAACTTCCGGCAGGCATTTCGTACTATAATTTTTCCCGTTCACGGCCAGTTCGGAGCGAAAGAAGAGCGGCTTTGACATCCCCTTCTCGCTGATTGTCAGCCACAGCAGCACCTTCTTGGGGAACTTGGTGTGTGAAATGAACTTCACCTCGGAGATCACTTCCTTCGTGGAGGAAGTAAAATACGAAGTGCCCTGCCAGTCGTTGCCATCCTGAAGATACCAATTTGTTTTATATTTGGCAACAACTTAAAGCTAACGCAGCGGAAGATAACAATCAATTGAAGGCGCCTACTATAGACAATAATCTAAATATGAGTGTAGAGGATAATTTTTACGGTTTCAGAATAGATGAATTAGATGGTATATGGATGGTATATATAATAGATAATAATTTAAAGCAAATGTGTAAAACAGTTTTCAATTTCAAGTAATGTTTATTACAGTGAAGCGTGAAAATTCTGTGAATACGGTGCACATTGAACATTTTGTCGTGCCGATCACAACTAGTCCAAAAGAGTCGATCGATTGTAATGCTCTTACTCAACCAGTTTCGTCAGATGTAAATCAGAATCCATCGCTCGAACTCCGTCACTCGAACTCACAAATGAAGACTTTTTCGACAAAGCATTTCGTCCTATTGACAACCTCCAGAAGCATCAAAAGAAGATTAGAAATCAACGACCCTGTGCAACGACCGTGGCTACGAGTGAGAAATACAGAGAATGGTATGAGAAATTGAAAAAAGAAAAACAAATAGAAGAGCAACTACGACTAGAGAAGAAAGAAGCTCGAGAAAAGAAGAAGCAACTTTCAAAAGTTAAACGACAAGATCCAATCGAAAAATCCAAACAGAAACTGAAAGCTAGCGATAAAAAGCGAAAATTAACTAAATTAAACTGTTAATTGTTGATTAACAAATTGCTTTCTCCCTCTCGTAGGTAAAATTTGTCACCTTGTCGACGGTGAGAGGGCTTATCTCATGCTATAAACATGCATGTGAGACCAAGAATTTGACCAGTAGTGAAAGTATCACATTTTCTTATCATATTTTCACAGCCACGTCGTAGAACGTTTATATAAAGGCACTATCATCGGGTGTGATACTAGGGGGCTATGCCGCAATTCACTTTTTTATTTTTTTTTTTTAATTAAGGGGGAAAAAAAAAAATATACTTTTTTTTTTTTTTTAATTTTTTTTTTTTTTTTTTTTTTTTTTTTTGATTTATAAAAAAAAAAAATTTGTTTTGTGTTGGTTATATTATAATAATTAAATTTAATTTTATAGTAGTGGGTGATGTTTGTGTTTTTGGTTGGTTATGGGGCCAATTATAGAAGTCGAGTCGACCGTCACTTTGCTCGACAGGTTTATTTTGCTATTACAGTTGTCGAGATCGACGATTTTTTGTCGAGCAGGTCGACTCAGTAGACTGTGCGAAAACGGGTGATTGATTTGTCACATTCTGTCGAGTAAATTTGATTTGATTCGCGATTTTCGTCTAGAAGGGATAGCTGGTTGAGCAAGGTAAGGAAACCGTATTTTTTCTATTTTTTGAGAGGAATATCAGAAAAACTATTTTCTTCCAGCGAAAAATGTCCATTCCTCACAAGAAGACAAATTACTGTTAGTTCGAACGGCTCGTCGAACTGATGAAAATGAAAGCAACGAAATCGATGGACAATATGATGGAAATTATTATAGGCAAATCTATAAACGTATCAGTTGCTCTTAACATTTTTGTGTGTTTTTAAATCAATGTAATTTTATATGAGCATTTTGAAAGTTCTATAAACTTTTCGATAGATCCACTTGAAATTTTACAGCAATTCTAATAAAATGTAGAAAGCTGAGCAAAATGTACGTTAGCATTTAGAGGTTTTTATCTCTAGATATTAATGTCTATTTTACCACTATAGGTGTACTCCACTGACAAAAGCGGTAGCCAAGCTAGTCAGTGAGAACGATAATATGCTGTTCAAATGTGATGATTGTTTGTTAGACCAGCGTTGTGGAAGAATGTATTGCTCCCGACCGTCCAAAAGTTCGAAGAGGAGATGAAGAAGATTTATTTTCTATCAGATTCGATTAGTGGCGTTGCTCAAATAAACAACGCGTTGGTAACCGGTATGGACATTTTGGGGAAAAATTTGAATAATACCTTAGAGAAGGCAATTTTTGAACTTAATAAATCAGTTGGTAAAGAATTGGAGAGTATGAAATGTTCATTTTTTTTAATTTAATTCGATCAATAAAGTAGCTGTAATGAATGAAATGCAAGGTACATCAAGTACGGCATCGGAGCCGAGCCTGAATCCCAGAGACAAAAAGCGTACAGTTCAGGAAGACGTTAGCGAGACGTCAAATGATGTTTTTATGGAAGGTACTAGTTTCGCGGATATAGTTAAAAGTAATTCTGGGACTAATAATAATAGTAAAACATATAAGAAAAAAACACTGATACTGATCTCAAAAAAAAAACTACTCGTAATTCTCGTCCGGTCATTGTGATCAAACCGAAAGAGTTCATACATAATAGGGATGATACTCGCAAGTTTTTAAATAGTAAACTGGATCAAAAAACACGCAAGATCCGTAACTTTAGAAATGGCAAAGATGGCTCTACTATCGCTGAGTTTGCAACAGGATACAAGCAGCGGCTGGATAGCGATGAAGAAAATGAATGTATTCTTTGGCTCAGGAAGTACTACCACACCGGTCCCAAGCCTAATGATTCACCCCTAATAACGTAACTCGCACCAACACACCCTCAAATATGCTGTCAAAAAAGCATAGCGAATCAAAACAAAAATAAAGATACTAGTACCGAAAGGTACCGAAAAGCGCAATAGTTATACAAGGTGCAGACTGCAAGGTGTACTTCGGACCTAGGGGTTCTACAACAGTGAACCAATTTCAAATATATGCGATTTGGGTGAAAATTAAAACGCTGTTGTTCCATCATCGGTGCCAAGACTTAAAGTAATGGGCATGAGCGAGAAGTTTTCCTCCGATGATTTCATTCGGATATTAAGAGATCAAAATGAAGACATCGCGATTAATGAAGTTGAAATAATAAGAATGTATGAAAATCTACGCTTCAAGTACAACAAGTTTAATACGGTAATTGAAGTTGATAAAAACACCTAGGGTATGTGTCTCTTGACTTTATTTTATTATAACTCAAAGTATTTGAGCTGGAAGCGATATTTAACTAGTTATTTGCTTAGATATATTTAATATGCCATTTGGTAGTATGTATCACATAAAGTTACACAACTCATTTTATAAAGTCAGAAACTTTCGAGGAATATGGATGTAATGTCGGTCTTTATGCACCAAATTGGGTCTATTCATGGATGCAAGTTCATCCCATTCGATAGATTTGTTATTAAATGTTGTCTACGTACGATTTTTTTTCTGATTTCCTGATTCAAGGCGTTGCCAGCTGTATTCGCTCTACCCAACAAACAATTTCATAAATCAAACTATACTCAAACTGCTAAAAACACTAAAAACAGTGATTTTCACATATGATTTAGCGACCATTTGATAATCAAAACATTCTAATTTACTCTTCACAGGTTTTTTTTTTTTGATTTTGCATTTTCGTAGTACATTGAGTCTATTTGCGTCATATGATGCATAGATTAGCTAATCTTGACAAAAATAAGTTATTTTAAAAGTGTGTAAAGGTGGGTAAAATTAGCAAGCGTTGGTAAGGTTGAATAAATGGAAGATAATGTTGGCTTGAGAAAAAAAAAAACATTGTGTTGATTTAAATTTAATATCCGACGTTAATAACTGCAACAATAAATTTTTTTGAATTTTCGTGCCACAAACATATTTTTTTAAAGACGACAACATACGATAACATATGGTTTTTCTGAGGTGAAAAAATCTGGTCACGCGTTCCTTCCGAAGGGAAGTAAAGCCGTTGGTCCCGGCGGTGGAGTCGTCTTCCTGGCGTCGGTGATTGTCACCATGTGAGGAAATAGGCCGATGGAAAAATAAAAAATATATAAACATATGATAACCAAATCAGTAAACATATGATAACAAAATCAGTAAAAAATCGGATTATTCGTAAGCCAGATGATATCAGATTGTTAATTCACTATCCTAGGACTATACAAGTCTAAATCATTTTTTATTGTATTGTACTACCATCAAATCGTCTAAAAACTGATTATTGAGCCTTATTATGGGTGTCACTTCACGATGAGAAACTCACATCAAATAGAAATCACTGTCTTTATTACCGATGTCACTGGTGAAGAGACAACCGTAATAAGGTCCATTCTGTCGTAGTAATGTGAAATGGTAAAAAATCAATCGCGAGAATTAGATTTCAACAACATTGAATGATAATTCAGGACTCACTCATTGTCAGATAACGATAACGGGTTTGATGTGTCCCGAATATTCCTGCGTAGTAATGAACTACTGGAAAATTCCTCTTCTGAATCATCTTCGAAATAGATATCGGCAGTTGCCCACATATTAAGCAATCACTTTCCCCGAAAATTCTTCAAATCACAACTTTACTACAGCTTTTCAATAAGGTTTTCAGGTTTTGACAAAAACATTACCGTTATTCACAGAACAAGAGTAAAAACTGTAAACATTTATTCTTCGAACGTCAAAAGTCACAGGTAAATTCTAGACAAAATCGTCAAAAGGTTGAAAGTAACAATTGTAAAGAATGACTTAAAATGTAAATTTCCTTGAAATGCCAGGTTGCTAACATCTATATCCACTACCGACGGGAAGGGAATAACTTCCTGTATTTGTTTCTGGTGCTATTTTGTTTGTGAGAGCAAGCAGATCCCAGAAAAATACGCTAGAAGTAATTGTTTATAAATGTTAATTTCGACCTTTTGACTATTTTGTCTAGAATTGATGGAAGTCCTGAATTGTAGCATGGTGTAATGTTTCAATAACATTTTGAAAATTTTCAACATTGTAGATGACAGTCGAGTTCGGTGTCGACTCCCGATTTAAAAATTCCTGGACTTTTTTATTGGGTTTGTTTTGGAATCACCCTTTAATTGAAAATAAATAAAAAAGTATATAGTTTAAAAATTTAGTGGAAAAGGAAATAACATATGTGAAGGGGAGGTAGGAATAAAAGGTTTGAAAATTTGGGGAGGGGGAAAAAAAGGAAAAAAAAGGGTTAGGGGGGTTAGGTTGTGACGGCAAGCCCCCCGTTACAGCGACGCTTTAGCCCAGATGACAACGTAATCAATCGTAAATATCGGTGACGTGGCTCCCGTACGTCATGCGGAACAATTGAGGATGATGATCAAGAATTGAAAGGAGAACAATAGGAGTCAGGGTCATTCTTTAGACGTGGTTATTACTTGCTAGTGCACTAGGTGGATAAAAAGAATAATTAGAATAAATTAATGTAAATTACAAAGCTTAAATTCAAATAAATATTAAGCATAACTTAGTAAGTACTAAATGGATAATATAAAAACAACTTAATTATCTATGAATCTAAACCTAAATATCTATTACTCAATTAATTATAGGAAACGTATACTACTTAAAACTATATCACAGGGCAATCTTTGGTTTGTTAACGGTTACTAGTAGTAAGTAACAACATAATTAGTTTCGAAGGCAGAAAATTAAGAAACATGTATGTTTGTAGGCTATACCAGTATTCGCAGTTCCTGAAACGAATTGTTCCATTTCCTAAGAAGTCACCAAAATTTGTAAGTGGTTTACTTTTATAGAAATTTGTATAAAAAATTAATAAATTTATTTAGCTTATAGCATTACACCACAAACCTGTGTATGCTTATCAGAGTTTGGAACTCCCCACCCCCACATTACTATAAGAAATTTTGTACGTGGGTTGGAAAATGGACAATCTTCAGGACTCGAAAGACGGACAACATTGCAAGCGATGTAATCGACCGAATTCTGCAGAAACTCAGATGGTTGCCTGCGACCAATGCCAACAATGGGAACATTTTGGATGTGCAAATGTGGATGATTCCGTCAAGGATCGACCGTACATTTGCAAGGAGTGTATTGCAAGATCATTCGGTCGCCATGAAAAGGAGCCAGAGAAAAATTTTGATATAAAATCCAAGGTGTCAGGTACTCGTAGTATGATGTCGACAAGAAGCAAGAGAAAACAAGGAACTCCTGCCGCCAGTGTGGATGGATCCCGTGTTGCCGTTCGCGTTGCTGTATTAGAAGCGGAGCTTGAGTTTGTAGAAGAGGAGCGTATCATGAAAGAGCAAGAAATTAAAGCGAAAGAAGAAATGAAGAAAAGGGAAATCCAGGAAAGGCAACGGCAGATAGAAGAAAGAAAAAAGCTTCTACAAGAAGAAAACGATCTACGAGAATTACAGCTAGCAGAGGATAGAAAGATTCAGGACGAGCAACAAAAGGTACGCCAAGATTCATTTGATCAGAAGAAAAAACTTTTGAGACAAATAGCTGAAAGTAACGCAGGCAGCAAGAATGGAACAGTCGTTGACTCATTGGAGAAAGTTTCGTCATGGTTGAAGGATCAACACTGTACTAGAGGACTGAAGGATGACGGTAAAGTCGGTAATAATAACCTCAGCGAGTTGTTGGAAAAACGTAGGCCAAATCCTAATAACCTGGAAGAACATGCTAGGTATCCAGAGCCTATGCCTGCTCCCGTTCGAAATTTGCAGTCATCATCTGTACCACAATGTTCTGTCGAACAAACAACTCCAGAACCTCTTTCTGCGATAACCACTTACGGTCCAGAGCCTGCAAGGTATGCAGAACTACTACTTCCATCAAAAGCACCCGTGAATAAATCCCAACCTCAATACGCACAAAATCCGGAGAATCCCATACACTATCAGAACTTCGGCATGCCGCTGCATTTTCATGAAGATGACCGATATCCCCCTAGAATTCGTAATTCCGGAATGCTTGGTACGGAGCAGATTGCAGCTCGACAAGTGATGGGAAAAGAGTTACCTATTTTCAACGGTAACGCAAAGGATTGGCCAATGTTTATTAGTTGTTTTCAACAGTCGACCAGAACCTGTGGTTATTCGAATGCCGAAAACTTAATTCGACTCCAAAGATGTCTAAAAGGCCCCGCTATGGAAGCGGTACGAAGCCGCTTGTTATTACCAGCTGGAGTAACTTCAGTAATCGAAACATTACGAACCCTCTATGGACGACCAGAATTACTTATTCGATCCCTACTCAAGAAGATCCAGCATGTGTCCGCTCCACGCCATGATCGCCTAGAGACGATAATAGAATTTGGACTAGCCGTACAGAACCTAGTTGATCACTTGGAGGCAGCTGAACAAGAGAATCACCTAGCCAATCCAGTTTTAATGCAGCAGTTGGTAGAGAAATTACCTGGTTCACTTAGATTAGACTGGGCTATGTTTAAGATGCAAGATCCGATACCTACACTAATGACATTTGGTAAGTTCATGTCGAAATTGGTTACAGCAGCCAGTGAGGTAACTTTCGACCTACCAGGTGGATCTGGAGCGCATAAAAATGAGCGTTATAAAATGAAGGAGAAAGGTCATGTTCAAACCCATTTATCAGAAGCCGAATCGTCCACTGTTACACGAGTTACAAACCGGAAACCCATCAAACCGTGCCTAGTTTGCGATCGAGAAGGTCACCGAGTCAGCGAATGTTACAAGTTTAAGTCACTCCAAGTTGACGATCGATGGAAAGTCGTTCAGCAGAAGAATTTGTGCCGCACATGCCTGAACGACCATGGTAAGTGGCCTTGCAAATCATGGCATGGATGTGATATACCGAACTGTCGCAACAAGCACCATACTATGCTCCACTCCGGTCCGCCTGCATCATCACATGCGGTAAATGTCGCATCTAACTTGTCGTCATTTCCGGGAAATTCATGTACGATATTTCGTGTGATACCAGTTGTTCTGACCTATAAACAGGAAACCGTAACGGTGTTTGCCTTTATTGACGAAGGATCGTCGCTTACTTTGATTGAGCAAAGTGTCGCATTGCAGCTAGGCGTATCAGGTGTATCGGAACCATTAACCCTGAAATGGACAGGAAATGTTACGCGAAAGGAAGCAAGATCACAAAAAGTTCAATTGGGAATAGCCGGGAAAGCTAGTACTCAAGGATACAAACTAGTCAACGCTCGCACTGTCGAAAATCTAGTCCTGCCCTCACAATCTTTAAAATATTACGAACTTGCTAAAAGGTTTCCACATCTCCGAGGACTTCCGCTTGATGACCATGCGTTAGTTCAACCAAAACTGTTGATTGGACTGGATAATCTGCAACTGGGAGTTCCTCTAAAGTTACGCCAAGGACGGCCTGGTGAACCGATTGCTGCAAAATGTCGTTTGGGTTGGGGTATTTACGGTAGCATCCCAACCATTGATACGACTAGAGCTGTATTAAATTTCCACGTTACAGATGTAGCTGATTCTGATTTGATACTCAATGAACAGCTTCGAAATTTTTTTACGTCTGAGAACCTGGGTTTAGACAACGCTAAAGCGGCGATAGAATCGGAGGAGAATAAACGTGCTAGAATGATACTTGAAGAAACAACACGACGTACTGACGTTGGATTTGAAACGGGTCTCCTATGGAAAATAGATAATCCGGAACTACCGAATAGCTATCCAATGGCGTTGCGTAGACTGAAGGCTCTCCAAAATAAGCTGCAAAAAGACCCACAGCTGCAAGAACGAGTACAAGAACAAATAGCGGACTATGAGCGCAAGGGATATGCACATAGAATCACCGATGAAGAAATCAAAACATCTGATCCTCGACGAGTATGGTATCTTCCCCTAGGCGTAGTCATAAATCCAAAAAAGCCAGAAAAGGTACGACTTATTTGGGATGCAGCTGCAAAAACAAACGGAATTTCTCTTAACTCACAGTTGCTTAAAGGCCCAGATTTACTGTCCCCGCTTCCCGCCGTTTTATGTCAATTTCGTGTTTTCCCTATTGCCATAAGTGGAGACATTAGGGAAATGTTTCACCAGATGAAAATACGGATGGAAGATAAGCAGGCGCTAAGATTCCTATACTGCACAGATCCTTCGAAGCATCCTCAAACATTTGTGATGGATGTGGCCACACCCCCAAATGTGGCCATGCTCTCCAGCGTCAGCACAGTATGTGAAAAATATCAACGCTTCTGCCTTTTCAGAACAGTATCCAAGAGCTGCGTTAGCAATTCAGAAGTATCACTACGTGGATGACTATCTGGACCGCTTTGCCACAATTCAGGAAGCCATCAAAGTGGTTAACGATGTCAGAAAGATACACGCGGCTGGTGGATTTGAAATCAGAAACTTTCTTTCAAATTCGTCCGAGCTCCTACAAGGTATCGGGGAAGCCACGTCAGGTAGCAAGAAGGACTTGTTACTGGAACGAAACTCTATTACAGAATCGGTTCTTGGAATGCAGTGGTTGCCATCCGATGATGTATTTACATATACATTTTTACTCCGTAAAGAACTACAACCAATTTTAGAGCATGATCATATTCCTACAAAACGTGAGGTCCTGAAGGTTCTGATGAGCTTTTTTGATCCTCTGGGTTACGTGACATTTGTCATCATCCATGGTAAGGTGCTGATGCAGGATATTTGGGCAACGGGTTGCGATTGGGATGACCAAATTAATGACGTACTTTACGCTCGATGGAAAAAATGGTCGGATTTCTTCCCGCAAATCAACACTGTACGCATTCCCCGCTGCTACTTTATAACACTGATCCCAAATGATAAGGACATGCTTCAAGTACACGTTTTTGTGGATGCAAGCGAGGCAGCGTATGCGTGTGTTATCTACTTTCGTTTGGCTTCAAAAGAGGATATTAACGTAGCATTGGTTGGAGCCAAATCAAAAGTGGCACCTCTCAAGTCCCTGTCAATTCCCAGATTGGAACTTAAAGCTGCCGTGTTGGGCGTACAATATTTGGCATCCATTGAAAATTTTCATTCCCTCAAAATCCATCAGCGCTTTCTCTGGAGCGATTCTACTACTGTGCTGTCCTGGATTAATTCTGAACATCGCCGTTACAATAAATTTGTTGCAGTTAGGGTCGGTGAAATTCTGACCACTACGGAAATGAAAAACTGGCGATGGGTTCCAACCAAGCAAAATATAGCTGACGTGGCCACCAAGTGGAATGATGGGCCTCAATTACAGCCAGGCAATCAATGGTTTCAAGGTCCCAGTTTTCTGTACGAACACGAGGATAAATGGCCACAAAAAACGGATATGCAGCAAACGCAGGAAGAATTGCGAACATGTAACAAAAACTCTAGCCATAGTAATTTACTTCATCATGATCACTATCAGCCATTGATAGACATCAGTCGCTTCAGCAATTGGAATAGGTTGCATCGTGCAATGGCATTTGTATTGCGGTTTCTGAAAAATTTGCATCGAAAGGTACGTGGAGACCCATTGCAGCTTAATGTTCTCCAGCAAGATGAACTGAAACAAGCAGAAGAAGAATTGTGGAAGGAGGCACAAAATGATACATTTGCCAAAGAAGTTAGAGTTCTCTACAAGTCTCGAGGAAAACCCGAAAATCTACACCCTTTGGTTGAAAAGTCGAGTCCTATATTCAAAACTTGGCCTTACGTTGACGATAACGGTGTTCTACGGATGCGCAATCGGGGCAGTGCTGCTACATTTACCCCGTTCGATGCTAAATATCCGGTCGTACTTCCACGACAACATCCAATTACATTCCTACTGGTAGACTCGTACCATCGTCGTTTCCGCCATGCCAATAGGGAGACTATTACCAATGAAATAAGACAACGTTTCGAAATTTCCAGACTACGATCATTGATATACAAAGTGGCAAAAAGGTGCTCTTGGTGTCGTGTAGCAAAAGCAGTACCTCAACCAGCTGTAATGGCACCTCTTCCAGAATTTCGGGTGACACCTCACGTGAAACCATTTACTTCAGTGGGTTTGGATTATTTTGGTCCAGTCATCGTGCGGCTTGGAAGGAGTCAGGTCAAACGTTGGGTAGCATTATTTACATGCCTTTCTATAAGAGCCGTACATTTAGAAGTAGTACACTCACTTTCTACCGAATCATGTATAATGGCCGTGAGACGTTTTGTGGCAAGACGTGGGCCTCCAGCAGAATTTTACACAGACAACGCCACATGTTTTCAAGGTGCTAGTAGAGAGCTGCAGCGAGAAATTTCCACCAAGTTGGCTTCAACATTTACTAGCGCTCAAACACGATGGAGATTCATTCCACCTGCAGCTCCTCACATGGGCGGAGCATGGGAGCGGTTGGTCCGTTCAGTAAAGGTAGCTGCCGGGGCAATTATAGAATCCCCTCGAAAACCTGACGATGAAACCTTGGAGACTATTCTATGCGAGGCGGAAGCGATGATTAATTGCCGTCCTCTTACCTATATTCCATTAGAGTCAGCAGATCAAGAGGCCCTTACCCCAAATCACTTCATTCTGGGTAGTTCTAACGGGATGAAGGTTTTACCACGAGAGCCTGTAACAACTAGTGCCATTCTAAGAAGCAGTTGGAAGATGGCGGAATATATAACTGATCAATTTTGGCAACGCTGGATCAAAGAATACATACCAGTCATCACGAAAAGAACAAAATGGTTCGATGGTTGGTGCAACTTCTAGGAATCAGTGGGTTCGTGGAAGAGTGGTAGAAGTTATTGCCAGACGGGACGGAAGAATTTTCCAAGGATTGGTAAAGACGTCATCCGGAGTTCTACGAAGGGCGGCTGCTAAGCTTGCGGTCTTGGACGTCTTGGAGGAATGTAAACCGGAAGAAGGATCTTCAGATATGCAGACCGTTCACTAGAGTTTACGGGAGGGGTAATGTGACGGCAAGCCCCCCGTTACAGCGACGCTTTAGCCCAGATGACAACGTAATCAATCGTAAATATCGGTGACGTGGCTCCCGTACGTCATGCGGAACAATTGAGGATGATGATCAAGAATTGAAAGGAGAACAATAGGAGTCAGGGTCATTCTTTAGACGTGGTTATTACTTGCTAGTGCACTAGGTGGATAAAAAGAATAATTAGAATAAATTAATGTAAATTATAAAGCTTAAATTCAAATAAATATTAAGCATAACTTAGTAAGTACTAAATGGATAATATAAAAACAACTTAATTATCTATGAATCTAAACCTAAATATCTATTACTCAATTAATTATAGGAAACGTATACTACTTAAAACTATATCACAGGGCAATCTTTGGTTTGTTAACGGTTACTAGTAGTTAGTAACAACATAATTAGTTTCGAAGGCAGAAAATTAAGAAAAATGTATGTTTGTAGGCTATACCAGTATTCGCAGTTCCTGAAACGAATTGTTCCATTTCCTAAGAAGTCACCAAAATTTGTAAGTGGTTTACTTTTATAGAAATTTGTATAAAAAATTAATAAATTTATTTAGCTTATAGCATTACACCACAAACCTGTGTATGCTTATCAGAGTTTGGAACTCCCCACCCCCACAATGGTGAAAGCGAGATTAAACTATTTGATAACAATGACTTAAAATGTAATAATATATCTTACATTCGAAATATAGTTTTGGCTATATAGCAAATCGTTTTTGGTTTGGGGGGGGGGTCAGGTTTAGTGGACTTCTGTATATGGAATTTTGGTCGGCTCGACGGGGGGAGGTGGGGGGTGGGGGTGGTCGCTCGATTTTTTTTTTGACCTAATTGGATAAATTATGTGCGTTTTCTGGGGGGCGGGGGCGGGGGGCCCGGTTTGTATAGGTGGGGGGGGAGGGGGATGGTGCCCTCCCCCCACTTTTGTTGTGGACTGCAGTACTTATGTTCCTTTTTTTTATTTACTAGATGGAAAATAAGATGTTCTTAACTGCGCAAAGTATAGTGCTTACACGGTACAATTAAAAAAAAAAAATATCCTAACATTTTGAGATTGAATACTACAAAGCCCATATATTTTGACATACATCCGTAGCCTGCTACTTGTGGCTACCCACCGGCAGAATCGACTGCATCGTTTAAGTTAAGGTAAGACTGGTCAACTTTGTTCGTTACAGTTCCGTATTTTTTTAGTTTTCCCGGTTAAGTGGCCACTCTGCTAGTTTTAGACCAAAATTCTGATGTAAATCTGTGCCAAATGCGCGAAAAACACGAAATCCTCACTTCATTCAAATGACTCAATCCATTCCGTTCACGCAATCCGAAACTAAAAAGTGACGTTTGTCAGACAGGCAAAACTATTGGAGGGAAGTGAAGAACGAACCGATCGCTTCGAGGGGATGATTACTAGTGATCTATATTTCTATTTATTTACATTTTAGACTGTGATGGATAACAGCTTCAATCAAGAAATCTGCCTCGCTTGTCTCGTTATCATCTTGGTCATCGTTGCTGTGATTCTCGCTTACACCAGTCGGTACATCGTCAAAATCACTGTTCGGGCCCTCGGCCGGAACGTCGTCGTCGTCGTCTCCATCGGGTGCTGTTAAAACGGGAACGCCATCAGCACAATTCGTTGGAAAAACGTCAGAAAATGGATATGAAACGAAACTTCCCTGCGAAGGTTCGGTTTCCCGAACCTCCCGATGTGTCAGAAAGCGGCAGTCTCTACTCGTGACCAACTTGTACGTGTCATCGATGAAGCGGTAGGCCTTATGGTGCAGGGAATAGCCCACGAACAACGTTTTCTTGGATGTCGCCTTGAACTTCGACCGCTTCTCGGATGCAATCCACATTTAGGCCCACAAACCGAAAATCTTGAGGTGGCTGGGATCAGACTTGTGTCTCTAGTCCAGAGCTCGAACGGTGTCTTCGATATTGGCTTAGATGGCTCAGATGCAGCACAAACGTTTCAGAGCTTCGTTTTGGTACTCACCACCTAGGTGCGATCGAATCACCTTGGGCTTCTTCTTGAAATGATTCTTCACAAACTGCACATACTCCTTGATCCGTTCAGTAACTTCCGACTTCTTTTTCGGAAAGTATACCACAGTATAGCGAGAGTGGTCATCGATCATCGTCAGAAAGTAGCGACAACCCCCTGGCGTTAGCGTGTTCATTGGCCCACATACGACGGTATGGATTAGCTCCATCGGCTGCTTCGACTTCTTCTTGGATTGCTTCGGGAATGGCAGACGTGCCAATTTCCCTTCGACGTAACACTCACAGGTCACGTAGCACCCGCAGTCCTTGATGCGTATTCCAGTCGTCAAGAATGCGGTGCCATGTGTGTAAGCAGTCAGGATAATGTTTGGTCTCACTCACCCGTAGCGCAACATAAACTGTCCGCAACTCGTACAGTCCGCCTGACGTGGTTGTGTCTCCAATTACCTTGGCGTCCTTGAAAATGCGGCACCCTTCCGCATCGAACACAAGCTTGCCACCTTTGGCAGCCAGTTTCTTCACCGAAATAAGGTTGGTCTCAGACTGTGGGACGTACATTACATCCGAGTCACCCTCTGGTGACTCCCAGATCAGCCTGCGCGAGCCAACTCCTTCCGTGGTGGTGTCATCCGCTAGGTAGACGTCCTGCTTCACGCTCTCGTCCAAAGAACTAAAGCAGTTTGCGTCTACGCACATAGGGACGTCGCGCCGGAGTCCACGATTCACGCTTTACGCCCACTTACCTGATGCAGATTTTGATACCATGATACATGATACCAGATTTCTCGCGAGCTGTCTTGGCCTTGGGATGGTAGCGCTTCTCCTTCTGGTCACTTGATCTCGCCTAACCGGTGCGCTTTGCCATCAATGCCCGGCACTGCTTCTGTTTGTGACCGGGTTTTTGGCAATTGTGGCAAATCACCACTTTCTTCTGCTTCTCGCCGCCAGCCTTCAGCACGGATTCGCTGCTTCTGCTGCTTCCCCGTTTGAACACCTCATCCGTTAGCTTGGATTTAATCAGCTCGGGTGTTAAGCCGTCGTCTGACTGTGACTCCAACGCCTTCGTAAGCGTTTTGAACGATTCTGGGAGACTTCGTAGCACCATTGCCACCTGCAGATTCCGGTCCAATATCTGGCCCGCCACCGACAGCTGCTCATAAAGCTCTTCTAGCTCGACCACGTGCCGCTCGATGTCCTCGCCATCAGTATACCGTTTGTCGCAGATCTGCTTCAGCAGCGAAACCTTCGACGCCAGCGTTGCTTTCTTGTAGTGGTTCCGGAGAGCGTCCCAGGTTTCCTTTGCCGTCTTGGAGGCCTTAATAAGGTTCAGCTGGTTATCCTCCAGAAGTAGCCCAATTGTGGCTCCGGCCGTCTAGTCTCTGGTGGTCCAAGCTTCAATTTCAGCCACAGTAGCACCGGTCGTAGCACTCACCGTAGCACCCGCCGCCGGTTTGAGTCCGATCACGTACCGCCACAGGTCGTCACGAACCAGCAGGAACTCGTCCTTCCTCTTCCAGGTGCTATATTTGCTTCCATTGAGCTTCGTAACTCCAAGTCGTTCCATTCTTGAAGGGTTGAAAAAATCTCGACTCCAACTGTTGATCGGTTGCGATGGTTACAGCCTTGAGCCCATAACCTATTGGAGGAAAGTGAAAAACGAACCGATCGCTTCGAGGGAATGATTACTAATGATCTATATTTCTATTCATTTACATATTAGACTACTGTGATGGATAACAGCTTCAATCACGTGTTGCTTGTACTCCTTCAAAAAAACGGACACGAACGAAAACGGGGGACATTCAATGTTCGAATGGTTAGAATCGGTTCGAACGAAAACGGGAACACGAATGTGACATTCTTTCGAACGTAAATTAGAATAAGGGTGTATAATAGGTTTGAAAGGTGCTTCAACGTGTTCGGCTTTCCAATCCGATGTTCAAGGGTTAGAAACCCACTAGAATCGAATATCTTTTCGGGTAACAAATTCGTACGACTACCCTGGCAAAAACAGCTCGATTTAAAACTGTGGAGTCCTCCAAAGAATACAAATTTGAGCGACAGGAATGGGCCAAGGAGTGGGATGGAATTGACCCTCATAAACGGATTTCGAAGAAAGCAGATCCCAAACCATCGGCCTAGTTGATTTCATTGCGTGTATTTATGCCTTCTTGGTGGAAATGCATTCATAATCCTAATCCTAAAAGTTGAAACACTCGCCAGCAAAAGTCATTTAGATTTAATAGTCTCTATGTACAAACTTAGCGAAATGAGAATATCCCAGCTTTAACTTTAATCACTTAAAGGGCAACTAAAAACTAACAACAGTCGAAATAAATAATCAGCATCCAAATATCATCAATTCGTCACGGTTCCACTGCCGAGCGATCGCATCAGCTGGTAGCACTCTTGCAGTCGCTTCTTGTCGCCAATCTTCTCCAGCGTTTTAGCCGCCTCCTGAAGCATACTGGCCCGTTCGCCAGGTGACGACAGACACGGTGCCGGAAGATGTTTGCAGGCCACGTACAAGGCAGCGGCCCGTTCCCGACCACCTACGAGCTGGGAGCTGCGATCTTTGCCGCTGCAAATGATCGACGCCCGGGAGTACCGTTGACGCAGGCTGTGGCCCAAAAGTTGCTGTGTAGGCCCGGGAGCGGCTCCGGCCATCAAACGGCACACGGCTTCGTACAGGAATACTCGCGATTGGGCATTCTGGAAAATGTGAAAGTGTCGATGAATATGTTTTTTATTCGGGAGGAGAAAGACTTACGGGGATCTCATTGGTGACGATCCGCAAGGAGTTGAGGTCCTTCTGGAATTTTGCCAATACCACACCGGACACGGGGACGTATTCTCCATTCTGGCTATGGAACTTTTCGTTGTCCGCTTCCCAGAGGGCTGTGCGAGCTTCCAACAGCCAATCGCAAGCCAAGAGCTGGGCGAGCTGGAAGGTAAAGGTAGTTTTAGGGGCTAGATTTTGAGGAAGAATGGCTTCCAAGAAGTATAGAAATGATCAGGCTTAACGACGACTTGGCTCAAATATCCACCTGGCTTGCATTGCAGAAGTACTGCACCGAGTTATCGAACGCAAAAGTGCAATGCAACTACAATGCACCCGAGTAGAGAGCAACATTTCCTCTGCTGAAAAGAAGATTTATCTAAGAAGTTCAACATCGATGCTCACCATTTTCAACTTCATCGGTCTCTTGCAGATGTTCTTAGTCAAACTGTCCTCCAAACACTGGCTTCCGGCGTTGCAGTTTTGGAACACGGTAATGGAATTGTAATGTGGTTTGTTTCTGTTGGAGAATCTCTTGAGATTATCAGAATACAATTAGCATAAGACAAGTAACTTACAGTAAAGCCCGCTTGGCCTGGAACGCTGCAAACAGAGCCCTCGGTAAGGTGTCCTCTTCCTTGGCCAGCTCCGGCGGTAGATTCTCAATGTGCAGATATAGACGCTCGGCATCGGCGTCCTCGCCGAGCAACCAGTGGGCGGCAATGCTCAACAAACTAGACCACCAGTGAGCCAACCGATCCTGGCAACAGCTGCCGCTGATCAGGCAACGATCGAACGTAACCGGTTGATTCTCCACGCTTAGACTGTCCTTGAGCAGCTGGGTGAAGTGCAGCACGTTGCTAATCTGGCAGCCAGAGTACGGATAGGACGCAGACGGGGCCGACGGTTTCCCATTGTCCGATTGGTCATCCTTGATGAGGGAGTCCTTGGAGGATGGTGTACCGTTCGGTTCGGCGCTGGCCTGCATTTGCGGTTGCTGAGCGAAGGCCGCTTCGACGTGCTTCCGACTAATCTGGCCCGATCCGACCAAACATTGGATCGATTTTTGAAGCAGGTTTTCGCGGTAGTCCTGAAAGAGGATTAGTTATTGGATTAGACAAAGACGTAATCAACTGTTACATCCAATTTGGAATGTTTCGATCCTACATTCAACGCCCACTAGAACACATCATCAAGCTATGCTTACCTTCATCATATACTCCAGCGGATCGGCCTTGTTGCCGAGCATGGTGAACATCGAATCCGGTTCGTCCTCGAACCGCACGGCGTGCGTGGTCAGAAACCGGAACCCATAAGAGGTGAACGCCCAGGCAAACTTGGCCGGAACCTGGTCGCAGTTGTTGCAGACCTGTTTCGCCTTGGCCAGATAGTACCGGCAGAAGTACTGCATGAAGCGGGGGTAACTTTTCTTGACCCGAAAGGCTGCCGTGATGTAGATTTCTATCGTGTCCTCCGGAGACATTACGGCCGAAGCTGCCTCGGCCATGTTGACCGCGTATAGAGACATCATGAGGCCATTGGCTTCCGGTTGGTTCGAGACCAGATAGAGTTGGTTCAAGCGATGAAAGAGGAGAGCCAGTTCCTTGGCCGAATTCAGCGCATCCATGCGTTGGGATTCGGGCTTGAAAAGGCCACCGGTACGACGGGAGAGCCAGCGCCCGATGTAGATGCGATGCAGAAACATGCGGGTAAACTGCCAACAGGTAGTGGTTATTGTCTCCAGGCGACTGTTGGGAATCGTCACCCCAAACGAAGCTAAGCATCTTTTCGATTCCTGTAGGGATGCTGCCGTGTTGCCACGTTGAAAATCCAAATCCGATTGCTTCTTGTGCTTCCAATATTCCGTTGATGCTTTCGATCTTGACGGAAGAATCGGATCACCATAGACCAGCATCTTGATCAAGCTAATAGCCAACAGTGTAAAGTTAACCAAGAAAATCATGGCCGAAGAAGAAAAACTAGACCAGGAGAAAAACGATTCATCTACGGCTAGAATTCGTCGGCTGGTTCCGGGATCCAACTCTTCATCACCAGCACCGGCGCCAGAAGAGAGGAAATTTCCAAATGGATTTACAACCAACACAGCCAGCATGAACATACACAGGGTGAGTCGCGAGTGAGCGGACATTCCTTGGACGCTGGTCATGAGATCGTCATCGTTGAACGATTCCTCCATGCCACCGGAAGAGGACGTTCCGAATGGAGACGGTGGCATCGAATTGTCCGAGTTGTGCGATGGTGAAAGCGATGGATTAGATTCGTCGCTTCTCGGAGGTGTGATCGGACCAGTGACGGGAACCATGTCGTCGTGAATATTGGCTACCAAGAGATCCTTGAGCGAATGCTTCCGATTGTTCATCTTCATTTTAAGGTACATGTTCTCCTGCTTTAGGTTGTTGTTTTGTTTCTGTAGATGCCGGATGTGGTCGATGGCCTTCCGTAGAATGGCCGATTTGTTCAGTTTGGCGTCAACTCCGACAACCATGTTCTTGAGCTCCACTATGCAACTGTTGATCGAGGTCCGATAGCGACGCTCGATGGCATTATGCGCGGAACGTTTGACTTCCTTAACTTTGGGCACCGGCGTTGGCTGACTTGTGTGCGATTGTTGCAGTCGGTTGATCTGCATCTTGCCAGCATTATCCGGGGCATCCAAGACCAGCGGTATTCCCGTCGTCAGTATGGCGCCGTTGGGGGTGTTTACCAAGGTGTGAATGTTCTGAGTGTTGGTCGTCATAACGGTTGCCGGGTTAGCTTGAAGGAGCACTTGCTTGTCTCCACTTTGGAAAGTGAAGACCTGTTGCATTACAGGAACCGCTGTGGCCGTAGTCACCGGGGTTGGAGCAACGGTTGCTTTTGTGGTTATTATATTCTGCACTCGGAGGTTGGCAGGTAAAATGTTCTGAGGCATACTCGTGGACGTCGTCGTTGCAGGAGCGATCGTCTTGATATAGGAATATCCCGCTGGGGTACGGGTATTCTGCAGAAGAATGGTAGAAGTATTGGCCGCAATGTTAGCCCGACTTTGTGTGAGGATAATTGGAGCCGAACTGGTATTGATCGGTTGCTGGTGGATCAGAACAGGTTCCTGCTTGATCGTTGTAGCGTTTATAGTCAGTGGCTGACTTTGTTGAGTTTTCTGAACCTGTGTACTACTCACAGAAATCATCGGATCGCTCGAAACCAGATTGCAATAGAACTGCTGCTGTTGTCGTTGACTCGGCATAGTTGAACTCGGCGTATTTTGCAGCAGAGCCGAATCTTCCTTTTTTATATCAAGTGAAGAATTTCCTGAATCGTTCAACGAATTCAACATCGGTGACGTCGTAGAATCTGGAGAGACTTGATCCATGACATTGTCCTCCCAGCTGTACTGGCTGAGGAAATCCTCGCCCATAAGGTTCATCAGCTTCTCCTCGTTCAGCTGATCTGTAAAACGAAACAACCGACATAAATTTAGCAACTACATACTATTGCGATTCTCGATAACTTACACATATCGGCAATATCGTTGATGTCCAGCTCATCCCCTTTGAGGACACTGTCTGCAATGTCCATCGCCATCGTACCGCTCGGCTGGAAATTACCCCAGCCTCCACCGCCGTCCATTATGTCAAAAATCCACCTTCCACTCAACAAATCCGATTAAATGTATCCATTTTTCACAAATTTACACCAAATCAACGCGAATTAATCACAAAAAATTCAAAATTTCTTCACAAATTCAGGCAAAACTTCCAACTTCTAAACACTGTCAGCGAAAAACTGGACGAATAAACGAGACCACTAATGTAATTCACCGTGCGCCAGAGCGAGATGGCATGCCGTACAACACCATCAGATCACCACCGGTTTGCACCAATCAGCGCGCAGCACCGAGTATCGGATGATTTTTCAACATCAAACCGTGACGTCACTGAAAAAGAACGCAAGCACACACATACTGTGTGTTCACCCTCGGGGGGGGAAATGAAAAAAGGAATGGGAAATGGTTATGTGTTTTTATTTTGGGTGTAATGCTGTGGTGCGTGGTGTGTTGTGGTGATAAAAAAAAAAAGTATGGGGTTGTGTTTTTGGGGGGGGGGGGGTGGTGTGGGGGGGAAAAAAAGAAGAAGGAGGAGGAGGAGGAGAGGAGGGGAGGAGGGGAGGGGGGGGGGGGGGGGGGAGGGGGGGGGGGGGGAAAAGGGAAGGGGGGGAGGGAGGAAGGGGGAGGGGGGGGTATTAATATATTAAAAAAAGGGGGGGGAAAAAAAAAAAGGGGGGGGGGGGGGCACTCAACCAAATTACCTTAGGATAATCATAAGTTTAACCTTATGAAATATAGAAGAACGATCAATTTTCATTTTCATTAAGTATCTTATGATATTTGGATGCACTATTATGAGATTCATTCAAGCACCTTATAAATTTCATAGAAGTTACGTGCGAGTAATTTTCATAAGATATGAGTTATGTTTTTCGTCACTAGTTTTGATGTGAAAAACTCATTAGGCACACCTTATGAATTCAGAGCTGGCATCAACAGCTCTCAAGCATCAAGCAACAACACTACTATTCTTCAGTAGTAAAAATCGGTTTGTCTCGAAAGTGTCCAAAAGGCCGAAAATGAAAAGCCGCGCAAAACACGGCTGGAACAGGTAAGTTCTCGTTTGGTGTTTTATTTGATAACAATTTTGTCGATTCAACCATCTAACATACAGGTCCGACAACAATCAAAACAGTTGGTGGCGAATGTAGCACAGAAGGAACTGGCGAATGTGGGTAAGCTGAAGCAAGCGAAGTAGAAAAACTTGAAGCAGAAGTAGCTAAGGGAATTGCAAGCAGACTACCGGAATACACACATTGCCTCCAGGATGTTGGTGAAGCTCATAAAAATGCAGAAGCATAAGAACAATGCGTAAAAAAAGAAAAAGGCTGCTCTCATTTCCCACAAGCACAGTCATGGATCACTCCATTCTGGAATCGTCCCGAAAACCGGCGGTAAAGTTGGTGGATCAACCAAGAAGACTCCTCAATTAAACACAGCCGAGAGGCAGCCCTTCAAAGTAGTCGATTACGATTCCAAGTTCTGTAAACTGTCGAACAGATCCGGGAACATCCAAGATACAGTACTACAACTACAATACCAAGCACCGAAAGGAATACGACCTACCGATTTCGTCTGTTTAGCGTAACGATATAATAAAGAAATGATAATTGAATGCAATTCAAGAAGTTGCTCGGTTTGAGAGACTTCAGAACGATATGTTGCTTGCAAGGAGGTAAGAATTATAAGTCATTTCGGTTCGGAGGAGTTTTTCCTCAACTCTGTCCAATTTCAGATACACTTCCGCAGGATCGAATCGATGTCAAGTCGCTTTGGAAAAGCTATAGATTTGAATAGACTACCAGAACCGGACACGAGTCCAATCAGATCCACCACCCGTCTACCGACAGCTACCGAACAAAATCGACAATCGAATTGGTCAACTGTTGAAACATCTAACTCAATCGAATGTTTCTAAAATCCAAAACCTACCGCCACCAACACATCGTGCGGAATATTGAATATTGAGTAGTTTAAATAATTGTTAAGACGTGTTAAGACCTTTAGGTCATATATGTTTAGGCAATCAATTACATTTGTTTTAATGCATACATAATAAATCCTATGTCCTATTTACAAAATGCTTCAGAAATCATTATCCCGAGCCCGTGAGGGAGCACAAGCTACATAAAATTCATATTGAACGATGTATGATTTTCTTATGTGAACGCATATGCTTTTCATAAGGTTCACCTATGAATTTCTCCATGGTCTTTGCGTTTTTCATAAGGTTGGTTGTTGAAATTCATTCTGGTTCAAACAGCAAATAAATCATAAGATAATCGAGGAAAGATTACAAAGAGTTCTTATAGCAAAAAATCATAAGGTATTATTATGGTTTTTGCTATATTTCTTGGCTCAGTGAGGGACTTTTGATGGGGGGAGGGGTGTTTGGTGGGTTAAATTGGGGAGAGAAAGGGGGGTGGGTTTGTTTTGGAGGGTTATGTGGGGATTTTGGGAGGGGTACCAAGCGGAATTTTGACAATTGATCTGCATGGAACGAAATGTCACCTTCACTTACGGAATAATTGAGCGGGATATTTTTCCGAAAGTAAAAATGACAGCTCCCATTAGTTTGCGTGGAACCCTTACAAATTCCAACTTTATTTTTAGTTCTTCGAAGGTGGATACTGCTGCAGAAATTTCTTTTCGATTCTTTACTTTTCCGTTTCAGTGAACGGAATTTAACATGGGATTGAGATAGAAAAAGAAATTTCCTTCGAACACGATACCGACCTATAATGGGGAAAACTTGCTACATATGCAAAAATAATAAGCTCGACACAACAGCATTTTATCTATTTCCTAAGGAAATACAACGGTTCGGATGTTGAACTATTTTTTTTGAAGCAGCACTTGATTTGTGACAGCTCAAACTGAAATTTTATATTTTTAATTAATTAATCTTCAATCATCTTAATTACAGTAACTTACAAGATGTAGTCCACTTTTACTCTCTTGTGCGCTATACGACCGTCTTTGGTGCCTTTTTCTTCTCGACCCAATTTCCTCGCTATTCACGATTTTAATCGTTTCAATTAATTAATGTCCTTTCAGGACACCAAATGCAGTCACCTTTGACCGTGGAATGACTCGAGCGGGCCTTAAAAATATTAAATTTTCATTTATATTGGATATTGTATGCTACCGCTTTGAGCAAATGATAAGAGATCTGAGTTTAATCTTTACTTACTATAGGATTTTAACTTACATATGAGGTAGAATGGATTGACTAGAAATCAATGAATTCCAACAAAAGTGAGGTTACAAGCAAGAAAATAATTTTTTTGCTCCAACACTTCAACTTCTACTTGTATGAAGTAACTGTTCTGAATTTGCATTTTTCTCCGAGTATTTCTCACTTCAATAGCCGTAACTTGTTTGATGCTTTTTAGTACCGAGTATTCAACAAAGTATTAACCATGCAGTTCAAAACTGAAAATTTCAACCAGCGAGAATAAATTTATCTCCCGTTCTACACGTTGAATCTTACGCTGGAAGTAGTGCACTGTACAGCGTACACACAAAAAAGAAATATTGTTTTATTAAAAGCTTAGCACTTTACTTCTGAAAAGAGTTTATTTTTCATTAAATTAAAAGTAAAATCATCTACTGCGAAAGTTTTGTGTTTGAATTGAAAGTATATTTTTTCGGTTCAGTGTGTAAATTTAAAAGTATGTTCTCTTACTATGAAAATTGTAGAACTGCCAAATCCACCAACACAAAGGAAGTCGTCGTGTGGATTTTTTCTCTATACTGTTGTCAAATAATACAAAAGCTTCACATTCAAAATGTTCCTCTTGGCGAATCGTCCCAACGAATCGCTTATCAGGAAAGTTCACAAACTTTCGGCGTTATTAAGTTCCGAACGGACCATGCAAACGGAATAAGCCATGTCACTGATAATAATCCCATCTTTTTTTTTTTGCAGCGGTGCCACAAGCGACGACGAGCGGCAGCAGATGCTAGAGCTGGCTCAGGTGCATTCGAAAGATATGGGGAAAATGTTTCGACTTGGATCTTTGGGATGGAAACATTGGTGATTGAACGACGCCAACCTCCGGTCTCTATGAATGTTATAATAATTCATTTGAAAATTAAAACCTTTTTATGTTAAAAACATTTTTACTTTCAATCAAAACAGCATACATTTATTTTGATTGCACGATAGTTTCTAGTTGAAAGTTCATTTACAAATAAAAATAATTTGCTTTCATTTTCAAATATGCCACGGTGTGGATTTGACAGTTCTACAATTCATCTGAAAAGAAAACTTTTTATGTTAAAAGTATTTTTACAGCATACTCTTATTTAAATTGCACGACACTTTCTGGATGAAAGTTTATTTTGGAATAAAAATAATTGGCTTTTATTTACAACGACGCCACGGTTTCGATTTGACAGTTCAACAATTTGTTTTAAAAATTTCAACTTTTAAATGTAGAGCAGCAAAATTTTGAATTGACAGTTTGAAGGTTTTGGTTTTGAAAGTAAACCGCTTTCTACGAAAAAGAACCAACGCAACTTTTCAATTTTGACAATGGTTTTTTTAATTTTAATAATCATTATTCTTTGTGTGTAGCGTACTACTTCCAACGTAAGGCTTATTGTACAGTACAGTTAAATTTTCAATTAAGAACTGCAAATAGAATGCTTTTAACTCTTACCTTTTTCGTTTTTGAACCTAGAGTTGAACCAGTTCCAACAGCCGATACCCGAATTCATGATCGTTGCCAACCTTAACCCGATACGAGCTACAAACTAAAATAGAAATACCTACCTTCAACACACAACGAGCCAATCCGATCTTGATACCTGATCCAGGTTGCTACTGAATCAAAAACGAAAACGGTATTGGACTGCATTATAGATTACTTAGCCATTTTAAGGATTCTGCAGACTGCTTTTTTGCGCTGCGGCAGCGAATAATCGCAGTAAATAATTCGCCGCGATGAGATTACATGGAGGCTTATAGTAGCGCACATACTGATGCGATTAAAAAACGCATCGCGTCGGTTTTTGCGCTCCTATAAGTCGGTATGTAATCTTATCGCGGCCACTTTTTTGCTGCCGCGGCAAAAAAAAAACGCGAGAATCTGCAGAAAGCTTTAACTTACTTTCAACTTCAACCCTATGAGGGTGTTCTGGCCCTCTCCATGGCTGGATTTTGTAACTGGACGCTGGTGGGAGGGCCCAATCTCATGTTAATGATGCATCTGAGATAGCTGATTTATGATTGATGTCGCTAGGTCATGTCATTGTATGACCTTCTTCTCTAATGAACCATTCATGGGAGATCCAAAGGTCCAGCCACACAAAGTAGTGATAATATCACACTCGCTCCACTTTCTATTTAATAGCCGCGTCGTAGCACGCATGTATACAGGCACTAAAGTTGAGTGTGATATTGGCGGGTTGGGCCCCAATCACTAAAAATTTAAGCATAGATAGATTTATTCAATTTTGAAAACGTTTAATATTCAATTTGGGGTGGAAGTTTGAACTGTGTCCTAGAATCTCCTATGCAGTGGACTTCTAGACCGTGGCCACAAGTGTTGTGGTTTTGTGGGATGCGGAGGGCCCGTTTAGGAACTCAGAGTATCGTATCACTGGGGTTTGTCATAGGAGGGTTTGTTCAGAATGAAAGAGGTGTGCTACCGGCTGGCTTTGCCGCAATTTACGCTTAGACGAGGCTAGAAACAGTTTGTAGACGCCTGACATCAAGTAGTTAAGGGACACGACAGGAGGTGCAGTTTTCATTTGCGTGGCAATTCTTTCATTGATGTTTATTCATTGATTGTCATTAACTAAACACCAAGTATACCTAAATTGCAATTCTAATTCTTATTCTTATATTGATTATAATTTTAAAATGTGCGGTATACGACAGCCGACTGTCATATTATTGCAAATCATAGAGAGATGTTACTTTGATATAGCAACTTGCAGCGTAAAAACAACATTAAATTTACAGTGGCATCTCAAATAGCCTGGTCACATTGATACGAACTACAGGGAATAACTCGCTCTATCTTTTCGGGATGTGCCGTATACCATTGTAATGTGGAATTGTAAATTAACGATTTTATGATTTTCTTATTGCAGAATTTTTAACCGGTCCAAAACGCCCTACCTTAACCACCTACCCTAACCTATCCTTGTTCCTTCCCATGGAGTTCATGTGGTCTGAATAGACTAGTTCGCCATTACCCCTCCTCCATCATCGGCTTTGGACTGACTTGCGCTCTTATTGCCCCACCAAATGCTGCAAAATGAAAATGAAAAATGAAAACTTCAATCCTATGAGAGTGTTCTTATGTTGTGGGTTTTTTGGTTTTTGTTAAATTTTTCAATTAAATTCAATTTTTAAGGAAAGGAAAATCAACCTGGGGGGTGGGCAATCGTTTATGTTCTATGTAGAAAAAAACAACACCTTTAAGCAATATGTAATGTGTTTATGAGTCCTCCCTTAGCTCAGTCGGCAAAGGCGCAGCTACAAAGCAATCCATGCAGGAGGTATGGCTGTGTCTAGGAATTTTTCGTTAAGGAAAATTTCTCGACTCCTACCTGGTATCGAAAGCATTCAATCAATAGCTGTGGACGTGCATTTAGAACAGTTGAGACCAAGCAATAAGCAACTTATGAAAGCAATAAGCTTGAAATGCTAAAGAAAAAGGAATTTATGTGCTCATGTACCTAATTTTAAATATAATTTTATCTCTTCTTTCAGGTTAAAACAATGATTGTTTTTTTTGTGGACTATCGGAACAATCAGAAGGATTTGTTCGATTAATTTTACTGAAGAATGTTTTATAAACCCTTCATATATAAAGAGAGGGTAAGTTGGATTCATTTATAACAATGCGCTGCATAATTACTCTTCGTGTTTGTATCTGCTTCCCCTTCATTTGTAGATCACGTTGTTGCTTCTCCTTAGAATTGCCATTTTTATCGAATTCGTTTGTTATCGGTGTTGGAACTGGTGAGTTCCAACTCCAAACTACTGTTTCCTCTGTTCATCCTTAGTGCAAAAGAAGCCACACCGAAAGTGTCCGTTAGGTAAGTGTTGCCACTAAATGTACGATTTAAAATAGTTTTAATAATGTAACATTTCAGCGAAACGGTTTTCCCTGGTAGTGGTCATTACCAATGCCATGTTCAACAGTCGAACCAAACTGGGCAAAGCTGCTCTCTCGACACCAATCAGTGGTAGCCCAGCGACCCCTGATGGTTCCAAGATGCGTGGAATGACTCCACTGCTGGTCGGTAGTGGAACACCATCGCTAAACTTCCAGCTGAACTAACAAAAAATGTGACACCAGCAACGAAAACTTCATCGTCATCATCACCATCGGAAGCAGCGACAAGCGTCACCTTCGCCATCGTTTACCATGGGTTCCGCTATGGCTGGATCGACTATCGGTACGATAATGGGTCAACAACAACAGGGATGATGAATGATAATGATGCGGTTTTTAAGAATTGTTTTGTTTTTGCAAAAAATAAAATGTAACGATCAGACTGCTTTTCCCTCTCTATAAAAGGAATAACAAGAAGATTTCTTTGAGCTTATTTTGGTTTACCTTTATCTGCAAATAGAAATGAATGAATTTTGTAATCAAACTATTTAAATGTTATCAACATTACTTACTTTATCAAAATACTACAGAGCTAATCCTTAATGAGACCCACACTCAACTCAGAATGTTTCAGTTAGCTAATCGCCATGGTATCCCTAGGAAAAACTAAATGAATTTCCATCGGAATGGTCCAGTAGCTCGTCCGGTAATTCCTCTTTGAACTCTGGCATTATATGGTATGCCGATACCTTTGGAGTGCCTCGTAGCTCAAGGTCGGATCATTCTCCTTGTCCATGTTGGCGAAATTCTCCCTCTTGATGCTCTTGTAGTTGACGCATCGCTTAGAGCTGGGAATCTTGCAGTAAACTGCACATGGTAGGGTGTGACAACCGGGAAAACCAGTCCCCTGACTGACTTCCGTCAATGCTGCGACGATCAAGGGACGTGTTGATACACTGTAGCAGGGTAGAGTAGCATGCATCGGCCGAGTTCTCCGTTACTGTAAGATCGGTAGCAGTATTCGGAATAATTGCAAATCACAGAGAATCACCATTGTGCAGGACATGGCACGCGTAAATGCATTTTTTTTCAGTGGATCCTTCAGGTGACCATATGGACGGGTTACCGTGTAACCTGCCGAATACATCGTGTACTCGTTCCTTGGTTTGGCGGCCACAATTTCTCCAAGATTATAAACAGTAAATCCTGCCACCTTCATTGGATAAGTTGGATGGCGTGATGGGCTCAGTGACATGTTCTTCTTGGCGGAGGTCTTATCGGTAACTGCTGCATTAGAATTAGCCCGACCTTTTCTTGTTTTTCCTTTCCTTTTAATAGGTGGATAGCCGCCACTACCCTCTGGCACAGCTAATTTTGGAGGTAAGCTATTGGCTCTCAATTCATTCAATTTGCTACATGGCCTTCCAATTTGTGTCTAAAGGTCATTCTCGTGTTCAAGTAGCTTTTCAGCAAATACCATCACTCTTCTTTCACAAGAAAAAAATCTACTGGATCTGGGCAACTTGATCACATATAGGACAGCATTTTCCTTGAATTTCGTTCTAGTTGAATGTGTAAACAATATCAGCTGATATAACCACAGAGAACAGACATTGATGTCCATATACCTTTTTTTGAAAAACGTGTGTAAAAGTATAGGGGGGCAGCCGGTATAAGAAGCAATTGAAGAAAAAAACAAACAAAACTTTTCAGGTGACGGCCTGGGCCCATAACCTATTGGATAAATACGACTGTACGTCTAGTAGGTTTGGTAGTGTAATACAGAATGAAGTTTTTATTCTAGTCTAGATCATGGTATACTATAATTCTATGGTTATTATTCTATTAGTAATAAATTCAGAAAATCATCATCCATCTTCTTTCTAACAACTAAACGTGCGTGAATTTCTAAATATCGGAATAAAAAAATGTTGCATCTCAGATAGACTCGCACATATCGCTGGAAAATATTAGCGTTTAAGTTGAAAACTGAATTTATCATCTAGCGACAATCGATTTTACTGTCGATCCATACGTTGTATCTAATGTCGGAAGTACTCTGAGAAAAATGTCATCGTTGTACCGACAATTAAATCATGGTCAGGATGACTATCGCATATAATGGTTTCAATAACCATGAAAATGGTCGAATTCACCACGTTCATGGCATTTTTTACTATGATCATGGTAACAAGGACTATTCCGACATTATGGAAAATGTTGCATCAACTATTTTTAATGGTAGTTTTGACCATGATCATAGTCGGTTCAAAATCACTATACTGCAATAGTTATCCTAACCCCCAATAATGGTAAAATTGACTATCAAATTCCTCTCTGTGTAGCGGGCTGTATAGCGCATCAGATGCGCCATACAGCGCACAACTTCCGACATTAGGTATAACGTACAAAACGAGAGTAAAATCGATTGTCGCTAGTCGATAAATTCGGTTTTCAACAGAAATGATAATACTGTTCATCGAGATGATCCTTCCTGAAAAAGGAAATACCTAATTGAGATATTCATTGTTGCAATTTTAGTTTAACTTTGATAGTAAGTTTGATTAAGAAATTCAGTGCAAAATTCAAAATAGTGAATTTCATTCGAATGTACGTAATATACATAATACACATGTTTATTAAGGCTGTGAACCATTTGGCGAAATTTTTTAACTTTTGGTTAAAATTTTACAGTACGATAGTAATTTCCCCTCCGGTTGAAAATAACCCAGCTCTGGAGCATGGTTAATTTTGACAGCTCGATAGTTATTTGTAGATCCCAAAGTGATTAGACAGCGTGCTCTATTTCTAGTCGAACATGTTAAAAAGACGTGTGTACCAAAATGTAAAGATGTAAACATCAGATGTTTTACAATTGTGAATAAATTTATTTACATGCAATGGATTTTAACCTGGGTTTAATCACATTTCAGGTGTGCTAATAGAATAAGGTAATTCAAATTTAAATCACATTTAATCACATTTAATTTTTTTCAAATACAGAACCTGTTTGAAACAAAAAACAAAACAGTTGCTGCCAACAATTTATTTCTTTGAAACTTAAAAAAAATAATGTTGCGGCTATAATTGATATTTTATACATGAAGAATTTTATTTTTGTTTTAAATATTTTAGTTGTCAATCTAACCAGATTGTGTTTTGTTTCGAAATAATGCAAATGATTTTGATTTGGTTTAATTTTTATTCAACATAAGAATGAATTGACAAACAGTCTAGCTGCGGATAAGTTGAGCTTGCCCAATGATTCTGTTGACGATAACGATGGATATCCCTTTAATTTTGAATGAAAGAGCATTAATCTAAAAACACAGATTTTTCTAGATTCATACCTATCGTTCTCCTCAAGAATTTAATCAGTACATGCATTTCTTTTTCGTTCCGTCAGATTGCTAAGAAAGTCCAAAACCAAGCCATAAATCGACAAGCGTGACGTTAACTTCCTCGACCTCTTCAAATAATATTTCCTCCGGCGAGTCCGCTTTTTAAATTAAAGCGTAGAAATTGAGGCTACGAAACTGGCGCATTCGGAAATATTGAAAACCTACACATACTTGACAACTGTAAAGCAGTAATTGTTAGGGAGTTGTTGGTTTTTAAATCTGCAATTATTTTTTTTAAATTGATTGAAATTATTTTTGAGCACGAGCATTTGGTTTTGAAACAACAATCAGAATTGTTGAAGCAACAAAAATAAAGTATTGAATTTAAAAATAAAAATATTTGAAGTTACAAAATAGTTCAATAATTTTATTTTTTAAATCAAAGAGGTCAATTTTCTCTGCGTGTAGTATCACGATGATGGTACAGAAGAGGAGTTCCCCTTTACAATAGAAGTGTGGAAAGTTGTGGAAGAATCCATTGTTCACGTTTGCGACATTGGCCCTTATGAAAACTCCATGTCGAATTCCAAATAACTATGCATCTGTGAAAATTTCAAATGGGTCGTATTCATAGTTAAATTTTATATTTGAGGGGAAATAACCAACGAACTGTCAAATTTTTACCAAAAGTTAAAACATTTCGCCAAATGGTTCACAGCCTTGTTCACAGCCTAATGGTTTCCAATCGTTACGCAGACCAAGGTTCATATAAACGTGATGAACTTACGAATGGCTGAGCGAGTACGTCCCTGTGAGAAGCGTCTGATTTGAAATTTTGACAGCTACTTATCATGATAATATTGGGGCATTGTTTTGGTTGCGTTCGATATCAGCGAATCGCGTAAAAAGGGAGGACACTTTTTTTCTTTCACAATATTTATTTTCGTGTTTTCTCCATATTATCGCGTAATTCCTACCGAATAAACCTATTCAGATCGGGACTCACAATGTTTTTGATGTGTAATACCGGCGATTGGTTCACGCTGGGCCATGGAAACTCTTATAGGTAAGTATTGAAACGCTTTTCAACGCGAACTTTAAAATATTTTTAGCGTTAATGCATATTGTAAACAAATAATTTGAAAGCCGATTTCTCAAGAAAATTGCCTATGATCTTCAACATTAAAAGCACGTGAATCAGCAATTCAGATGTTTGATCGAAATTTCAGCGAGGCGAATCACTCCTGAAATGAGTCATCCCGATGATAATGTTTCGATCTTTTTTTCTAGGAAAATTGACCTTTACACCATGGACTGGCCGGCCAACATCAATTTGGAACATATGACCGTTCACGCCGCGCCGTACGGGGGTCCAATAGCGTTGGCCAGAGATTCCAAACAGTTTCTGAAGCTGTCGGGCGGCGAATCTGCCAAGCCGGTCATACGGATATTCAACTGCTACGGGAAGTTGATCTCGACGATCAATGTAAGTTCATTATTGATGTTTTGCTTGGTTGGTTAAGTTTAAATAATTCTTCCAACAGTGGGATAATGGCAACAGTGGAAAACTAATTTGCATGGGCTGGTCCGACGCCGAGGAATTCCTGTGTGTTCAGAGCGACGGCTCCGTGTGGCGGTACGATATGTTCGGGAACTTTCAGCACAAGTTCAGCATGGGCAATGATGTGACGGACGTGCTTGATGCGAAGATTTTCGCTTCCAGTTCGGGTACGGGAATAGCCGTGCTGACGGCAAATCACAAAATCTACATCGTGAATAGTGTCATGGATCCAAAGTTGCGTCCGCTGTCGGAATTGCTAACGCTATCCAGGTTTGTGGGCCTTTGATTTGACGTGACAGAATAATAGTTTAATTTTCATTTCCAATAGTGACCTCACATGCTGGGAATTGGTTTCGATGGAACGTAATACTTGCTGCCTGCTCGCTCGGGGAACGGAAATTATCCTGGCAAGACACGGCGATAGTGCACCTGTTACTCACACTTTGACCCTTCTTACACCAAAAGAAGGGCATTAAGATCGCTTGAAAATTCGACTTTTTATCCGGAGGCCCAGAGGGCTGAGTTTTTATACTCATCTGACTCAGCTCGACGAACTGAGCACATGTCTGTGTGTAGGGGGGGGGTTGTATGTGTGTGTGTGTATGTGTGTGTGTGTGTGTATGTGTGTGTGTGCGTTACAAATAATGTCACATCGGTTTCTCAGCCATTTGTATAGAACCGATTTCAGTTCTGTTGACGGCAAATGAAAGCTACAACATTCCCGTAAAGCTATTTGTGTACCGATTTTAGTTTTGTTAGCGCCAAATTAAACTTATAAAATTTTTAAATAGTTGATCAAAATTTCATTAGGATTGGATAATCCTTCATGGAGATATGACCAAAACAATACCTGAGAGCATATAATTGCACATAATTCGTTGCAGTTCAAAACCGGAAAACACAATTCGCACTAATCGATCCTGTTTGCATTCTATAGTGTCGCATCTGTTACGTTTTATGACGCATGAGATAGTCAGAACTGACGGTTAAAAATTGTCTAATACTTCATTTTATATATTGAATATTTGAAAACATAGTATATTTCTACAACCTTCTCTTTTTACCCTTCTTACACCAAAAGAAGGGTATTAAGATCGCTTGAAAATTCGACTTTTTATCCGGAGGCCCAGAGGGCCGAGTGTCATATACCATTCGACTCAGCTCGACGAACTGAGCACATGTCTGTGTGTATGTGTGTGTGTGTGTGTGTGTGTGTGTGTGTGTGTGTGTGTGTGTGTGTGTGTGTGTGTGTGTGTGTGTGTATGTGTGTGTGTGCGTTACAAATAATGTCACATCGGTTTCTCAGCCATTTGTGAACCGATTTCAGTTCTGTTGACGGCAAATGAAAGCTACAACATTCCCATAGAACGCTATTGATTTTTTTTTTATTCGGACATTTCGTTACGAAGATATCAACGAAACAGTACTTGACGGCCTATTATAATAGTAATCAAACAGTGGTAGTCTCCGATTACATACTGAGCTATTTGTGTACCGATTTTAGTTTTGTTAGCGCCAAATTAAACTTATAAAATTTTTAAATAGTTGATCAAAATTTCATTAGGATTGGATAATCCTTCATGGAGATATGACCAAAACAATACCTGAGAGCATATAATTGCACATAATTCGTTGCAGTTCAAAACCGGAAAACACAATTCGCACTAATCGATCCTGTTTGCATTCTATAGTGTCGCATCTGTTACGTTTTATGACGCATGAGATAGTCAGAACTGACGGTTAAAAATTGTCTAATACTTCATTTTATATATTGAATATTTGAAACATAGTATATTTCTACAACTTCTCTTTTTACCCTTCTTACACCAAAAGAAGGGTATTAAGATCGCTTGAAAATTCGACTTTTTATCCGAGGCCCAGAGGGCCGAGTGTCATATACCATTCGACTCAGCTCGACGAACTGAGCACATGTCTGTGTGTGTGTGTGTGTGTGTGTGTGTGTGTGTGTGTGTGTGTGTGTGTGTGTGTGTGTGTGTGTGTGTGTGTGTGTGTGTGTGTGTGTGTGTGTGTGTGTGTGTGTGTGTGTGTATGTGTGTGTGTGCGTTACAAATAATGTCACATCGGTTTCTCAGCCATTTGTGAACCGATTTCAGTTCTGTTGACGGCAAATGAAAGCTACAACATTCCCATAGAACGCTATTGATTTTTTTTTTATTCGGACATTTCGTTACGAAGATATCAACGAAACAGTACTTGACGGCCTATTATAATGGTAATCAAACAGTTTAGTCTCCGATTGCATACTGAGCTATTTGTGTACCGATTTTAGTTTTGTTAGCGCCAAATTGAAGTTATAAAATCTTCAAATAACTGATCAAAATTTCATAATGATTGGATAATCCTGCATGGAGATATGACCAAAACAATACCTGAGAGCACATAATTGTGAGATGAAAATATACTCGTTGCAGTTCAAAACCGAACAAGACCACTCACCCCAATCGATGCCGCTTGTATTCTATTGTTCTGCATCTGGTGCGTTGTATAGCACATTCAGCGGACTAGCCACACTATGTGACTCTATAGAATTAGAGTGGGATCGATTGGCTCGAGTGGTCCGGTTTTGAACTGCAACGAGTATATTCGAAAATTACACAAAGTCTCCATTCACTATAACTACACAATTTTCAAGGACCATGTACTTGTTAAGCATCTTGAATCCATATCGATAATCAAAATTGACGCTTAGGATTGTGTAATAATTCATTATATGGACTGATTATATGGAATTTCTAATATTTCTGTAATTTTTCCTTTTATATACCTAATATAAACAGGTCGTTAAAGACTATTAATAGCAATATTTTAATCACATCGATGAACAATACGTTCAGGATTGACAAATAATTCATTTTATAAACTGAATGTATGACATATCGAATATTCCTGGATCTTCCTGGAATTTCTGATGAAAATATGTATACAGTACCATATTGGCCACATTTGAGTTCGTAATTCTGGTGAAGTGTAAGAAGGGTTCAGTCACACCATCGGTGGATTAATTCAGGTTTTTTTAACCACCCGAATTAGGTCAACAACAGTGAAACATTGCACCCATCGATTTGACTGACCGTTGCCTCCTACACATTCCGGGACAACATATTTTACGATGGAGCAACTATAAAAGGCCTCGACGAAGAAAGGAAGTTCTCTTTGGAATTATTGTTTACGTGCAGTGGAGTAAACGAAGTAGATAATAGTTTAAAATATAGAGGAATCGAAATAAATCTATCCAAATTTATTCAGCCGCTCTCGCTGTGCTTATCAGACATGTTCCGTTGACACTGTCACGGCATCGACGTGATGACATCGTGAATGTCGTCCGTGAGCCCAGTGCAAAGGTAAAATAATAGTATGATACAAGGTCCAAGCATCTTCCCTATAATATTGTCCAGAAAATTCCCCGAGGAGAAAAATCCCGCTGCTTGCAGCTCTTCGGATAATTCATACATATCAGCCTGGAAGATGAGTTCGCTTGGTTGCTTCGGGTAGCACAAACCTTTTTTGATTGTTGCCTCGGTGACAGTTTGCTTACCACGCATCACTCGGCATCCTTTGGTGTCGAAAATAACAGTTGCATGTTTTTGCACTAGCGACAACCATGGGTGTGTACAACGCATTGCTTTCTTCCCGTCGGCCAGCGTAAGGTGCTTCACTTCGCTCTCGTGCAGTTCCATGGGCCATACGGTTCACGTCGGTATGGCTTGCAGCTTACCCGTTGGATTGCGGATGAAACAGTGCGATAGGAAGGTGGTCAATACCGTTCTTCACAAAGAACCCTTGGAATTCAGCACTGATAAACTTCAGCCCGTTGTCGCTAACCAACGTTGCAGGCATACCAAACCGTGCGAAGACGTCGCTCAGGATACCAATCGTTGCGGTGCTTGTCGTACTACGAATTAGTATGATTTCAGGCCCCTTCGAGTGAGGTAATATTCTCCGGTAATAGGTCCAGCATAATTGATGTGAATGTGCTTCCATGGCCACGATACTGAGGCACACTTTCGTGAAGACTTCGCAGCGGGGGTGCATTATCGGCATACCTTGACATAGTCGGTAATTTCGGTGTTCAAGGATGGCCAGTAGGCGTCTAAACTGGTGATAGTATCTGGCGTCCAACGCAGGAAGGGCGTCAGGATGTCCAGGAGCTTTTCGAGGTACCATTTGTGGTACGTGCGTGGAATGAATTACCAGACGTTCGCCGAAGAGTATACAATCGTGGGTTGTCTTGAGTGACTCATGACGGTACATGACAGGACTGTATGATCTTAAAGCTCAAAGGAAGGTTGTTAATTACATATGAGGTAACTGACCTGATATCGTCCTCAAGGGCAACTAAGGCGACAACGTAATCTTCATCATCCAAACAGCGTTCTTTAAACGTTGTTACCGCAAATATGATCGCTAAGCCCTCGCGATTGGGTTGGCTATTGTTCTGCTCAGCTGGTGTAAGTGTTCAACCTTCATGGTACCGTTCGGGAATAAGAGGCTGATAGTGGCACCAACACTGAAAGAAGAATTATTTGTCGCTACGACGATATCGAAATTCGGGTTGTAATGCATAAGGAACAAACAGAAGGCTATAATTTCTTTGAGCTTTGTAAACACCTGCAGACATTTGGTTGTCCAATAGAATTCAATTTTCGTCCATAGATTTGAAGTTCGTAAACACATCTTTAACGCTGTTTTTCGACTTCAAGAAGAATACAAAGTCCTTGCGATTGGCATTGTCGACTAATGTAAAGAAGCGACTACCATCAACCGAGAGCACTTCTATTGGTCCACAAAGACCCCTGTGCACCAAATCCAACAATCCTTCTGCTCTCCTTGTGCTAGAATGAAATGGATCACGAGCTTGTTTCCCTGTAGTACAGGTCACACAATCGAATGCGGCTTCCTTCCGAAATTCCGTACTTCATACTTTGTTGATTCAGGTGTCCTAGTTTCCTGTGCCAGATCTCCGTTTCCGTTGTGAGCATCTCGGTCCCAGAAGCAATCACATCTCCATCTTTATCACAAACTTTACAGTAAATTGCAATGAACGTTACCGCCAATCTCTTTCGGCAAATCTTGCTGACAGATAGGAGGTTCGTTGCCAAATCCGGGACATGTAGCACTTCTTGCACTTTAGTTTCGATTGAGCACCTTGGTTTTGTTTATGAGGGCAATCAGCTGCGAAATGTCTAAGCTTGTTACAGTTGAAACATGTTTTGTTATTCTTGTCAGCCGCGTCCTTCGGTCGTCTGAACTTGTTCTTCGTTTAAAGTGCGCCTTCCCTTCCGAAGGCTGAAATAAACTACTTAACGTCTTGCAGGATTATCGTTTTGACCGTATCAGCTGTTAGCGCCTTCAATCCCATGACCATTGGGTGATAGTATTCTGGAAGACCTTTCATCAACAGCGACCTCAACTACTGGTAGACCACATTAACTTCGAACCCGGTTTCGCTTAGATCGTTGACCGTGGACACCAAGTTGTCCATATCATCCTCCGCGGAAGTCGTGTTCTGCAAACCAAATCTTTGAATCAGTCCCTTGTCTTGAAATGCCTTCCGGAGTTTTTCCCATGCGTCCTTAGCACTAGTCGCGGTCCTGATTGAAGTAGTGAATCGATCATGTGCGAGTCAAGGTCCACAGTCCTCCCTTCGCTTGATCGCTTCGAGCAGCTGGACACAATTCGTTTTTCGGCACCAAATATACCTTCTGCTTTGGTTTCTTCTGTTCAACTATCATACTGTTTTTGGGTAGTTCCTTGCATTCACGACGGTAGTGCTTTTTATTCTGGTAGTAGTAACACGTTATCTCGAGCTTTTCAGACGATGTTTCCGTTGTCTCGCTTCCGATTCGCAACACTTTCTCTGCCACCTTGCATTCCTCACGGCGTCTCCATTCATCCAGTAGCTTGCACTTCACAAATTTCAGTGTGAGGTACTCCTCCGGGCGGCTGCGAACTCTAGACTTTCGTAGGATTCCGAGAGGCTTGAAAACAACATCACGACGATCAGATGTTTCTTTAGACCCCCCATCGCGTCAGTCGATTTGTGAAAACTGTCTCCACATTTAAGTGGTCCGACATGCGCTCGCCTTCATGTAGCCGTCGCGAACAGAACTTCCGTAAGACGTGCACCTTGCAGGAGGGAAAGAGAGGGCCGCTCATGATACTTAGCCAGTCCATCCCACATGGCCTTCGGCGTTTGGGTACCAATCACATGACAAAGTTGATTATCTTCTTAGGACAGCCCACTAAATGCCCCTGCCTTTGCGTCGCTCTAGGTGCAGGTAGCATCCGGTTCTTCCAGCTTCTACAATTTCACGATTTCATTCAGCCCTTCGTAGATTAACGCCAACTACAACTTGAATTTCCATATCGGGTGGTTCGCGTATTCTGTCCAAGGTCTGCAGATTGCTAATCTTGAGAAGAAACCTCTAAATAAATCTTCGAAGTTTCGCTTCTTGTGGTCTTCTGGGCCCATAACCTGAAGGTTATGTGAGAACTTCAGTAAGAGGCAACTTTTTAGGTTATTGGTTAATTAGGCTTAGTGACGTTTAATGTAAGCACACTATAGCGCCGTTTAGATCAAAGGAGTGCAAGTAAAAAGGAAAATCTTTTGGAGGAAAACAAACCATCATTCCTCTGCATGTGCCAGAAAGGGAAAGCTGATTAAACGTCAAAAAGCCTAAAGCGAAGGAATAAAACTTTTGTACTATAAGTTGTACATAGATTTCTGTCGTGTTGCTATGATCTACAAACCCTCCTCGACCTGGTGTTGTCACATGTCTTCAATAATGTTTAAATAATCAATCTCCACCACGAAGAAATAAACAAATAAGGGAATCTTTTTCAAATAAAAATTGCCGATAAAACTACTATCCTAACCGTATAGAACAATCTACCTAACGCTTTCAAAATTTCAACCTCCATTTCAGACGACGAAGAAGTGGCCCGCAAAATCTCCGACAAATTCCACTCGCACCAGATGGGCGAGCGCATCTCGTTCGCTAACGTGGCCAAAAAGGCCCAGCAGAAGGGGCGGAACAAGCTGGCCATTACGCTACTAGAGCAGGAACCACGCAAAAGTCTCCGGGTGCCGCTACTGCTAGAGCTGGAAGCGAACGAGAAGGCCCTGATGGCTGCCACCCAATCGGGCGATACCGATCTAATCTATATGGTGATCCTGAAGATGAAGAGCACGACTGCCTTGTCCAAGTTCCAGATGATCATCCGGCGGTTCCCGCTGGCGCAGGATCTCTACAAAAAGTACTGCCAGGCGAACAGTTTGTCCACACTGAAAGACATCTACTCGCAGGAAGACGATTTCCAGTCGCAGGCTGAATTAGCTCTGCGGGAAGCCTTGGAGAGTAACAACGTGCAGGTGTCGATACCGGATATCAGCGGAAACTTCAAGAAAGCCAACCGGTCTCTGGAGGTGGACGCGTGTGATGAGACGAAGAAGCTGATGCAACATCAGAAGGTTGGTTTTGTTAAATTATCGTTTGAGCGTAAATTATTTATTTGGGATTTTTCGTAGGCGCTGGATGAAAAATACCAAAAGCGACTGTACGGGCTGCCGTTGCACGAAACCATACGTCAGCTGTTGCTGTTGGGTGATCTCAAGTACGCCGACCGTTTGAAGAGCGAGTTCAAAGTTCCCGAACGGCGCTACTGGTGGCTTCGGGTGTCGGTTATGGCCCAGCAGTTCCAGTGGGAAGACTTGGAAAAGTTTGCCAAGACGAAGAAAAGCCCCATCGGGTATGAACCGTTCGTGGAGGTTTGCCTGGGGCAGAACAATGTCGAGCAGGCGAAGAAGTATCTGCCGAGGTGCAGCGAGGAAAACAAGTTCAAGTGGTATCTCAAGGCCGGCTGTCTGCTGGAAGCGGCGACGATCGCCTACGACCAGAAGGACATCGAAGCCTTGTGGCGGGTTTACGATCGTTGTTCGAACGATCCGACCCTGTCGGCGCGGGTCGATAATCTCATCGGGCAGCTGTCGTCGAAGAAGTGAATTCCAAAAATGTTAGGTTATGAAATTTATATTTGCAAGGTAAGTTTTCGTATTTAATACATGTAATCGGAAATGAAAAGTATGTCTATTTTTTCTACTGTGAGAAGGGAAAGAAATCCTGTTTAGGTAGGGACTGTGTATGTGCCTTTCGTTATCGTTTTCAATGAAACGCCACCTTATTTTTTGGAAAATATTTCCTCATTTTATTCAGTATTTTGCTTTGCCGTTTAAATATCTATATATTCATGTACAAGGGTTTTCGATCGTATTTGCTTTTTCTCATTCGATCCATGTTTCGCAAAAAAAATTAAATGTTTCATTAACACTATGGGGGTTGGGTTTCTTTATTCCCTTTTCTCGTTTCCCACCTTTTTTTGCAATCGTTGATGTTAGCTTTGTGAGTGTTTGAGTGTTTTTTTTCTCCATCTTACTCTTCCGTTTGTTATAATAATAGCTCATCAAAAGGGTAATAATGGAATAATAAGTAAATATATCGTCGTTGAAAAATCCATTTACACTTAGAGGATAATGAAACGCTATCGGTTCATTCTACATACATTAAATCCAACTGTGGTCACTCCGTTGAACCGCTTGTAGGCACGTTTTCCAAACGTTCCCGGCGGACTCCTGGTATACTCTTCGCCAAAGTGAGTTTTTTTTTAAGAGTTACGACCTAAAAACCTACAACTATTGCAACAAGTAAGAGTGTGTCTGTGTTTTTGTTAGACTACTTGTGAGTAAGTTTACTACCATAAACAAATGCCTAGGAAACTAAATAATAGGATCGTTTGTGTCGGTGTCTGTGTTAGTGTGAATGACTGTTTTGTATTTCTTCTATGAACTTTATCTGTTGCTGAGAATTAAATAACAGAGTTAGGCTGAAAACATTCTATATTTAAAATTGAACGGTTGAAATCTGTTTGAGTGTGAGTGTGAATACAAAACAAAACAGGTGGCGCTACGGTTGCATCAAGTCGCCTTATTCGATCTATTGCATTTTTGTTTTACAAACGAACGAAAAGTGTGATGATGATATTTCTTCCATTTTCTACTAAACGGCTACTATTTACAATAAGTTGTTCCACATCCCGAATTGCTACGTTTCTTTTCTTTTGCTTTTTAAATAATTTTAGTTCACCATTTTTTTGACGAATAGAATTAAAACAAAAGGAACCTAAACACAAATAGTATTAATAATAATAGTTTTGATGATGACCAGAATTGCAATAATATCCAAAACAGACAAGAGTAAAAGGTGTTGGAACAGATTTAGATTCTTTGTTTTCGTTTGATATTTTGTTTTTTGTTTACAAAGCACTCCTTCAAGGATGCGTCCCGGTAAAATTTGCGGTTCATTCTCTGCTAGCAGACGTCCTCGCTTGTTCGTCTAGATAAAGCATCCGATCGAAGAGGGTCTGGGTTTTGGAGCCTCGAAGGTACCTGAAAAACAAAACGGGGTAATTAATTTTCTGTTCTCTTGATTTTTTTTTTTTTGCAGATGGTCGTACGCCATGTCGACGTTTGTTAGTTGAAACCGGTGCGTGGATTTGCAAGGAGTACGGATAATTATTACTAAACAAATTGTCGCCCAGGCATTTCCAGATCATGATGACTAGTAAGTATGCATTTCCTTCAAACTGGTGGTCAAAGGAGCCGACACCAGCAACATGACCTTTGTTTCTTTTAAAGTCAATCTGGACCCATTCTTAAAAACGGGCGCAGTGGATCGACGTGGCCGGAAGAAGTGCATTAAGCACCCGCTATATCTAACTTCTTAGGACTTTAGTAGTTAGATGGTCCCTCTGACCTCCGACTGGTCATTACGCCATCTGTTCTGGAGCGCTAGGACAATCTGAGAGGCCGCTGTACTTACAGCGTCGTAGATGTCCCGGTCTCGACACATCCTCTGGACAAGGTTGTCCAGGCAACCCCGACCGCACAAGGTCATCATGCTGTTTCTCGCGCCGTCAAAGTGAGGACATGCGAAGAATACATGTTCTGCGCCCAGGACACATTTACTTCACCATGTTGCCGACTGACTCATCCGGATAACTCCGGAATTAGTCGGTGGGTCCAGCTATTTCATTCCCTCATTCCAGCTATTTCATTCCCTCTGCCACTTGGCTATAGATGCGGATCTAATGGGCCTCAGGATACCTCTTGTGCCACATTGTTCGGATCACTCTACGTCCTCTTTTATGATGATGCCTACGAGCATTATGGCACAGTATGATATACCACAGTATGATATACCGCAGAATGGTTCTGGGCCAATAAACTGTGCATTTGAACCTTGTTTAGCAAGCTCGTCTGCCCTTTCATTGCCTTCAATGCCACAGTGTCCCGGAACCCAGAATAAATTTACCGAGTTCTCTTGGCACACCTTTCGCAGTGAAAGAATGCATTCCCAGACAAGTTTGGATGTACATTTATAATTACTTAACGCTTTGAGTGCTGCTTGGCTGTCTGTAAAAATACAAATATTTGCATATCTATATTTTCTCTTCAGACAAACGTTAACACATTTTATTATAGCAAAGATCTCCGCTTGGAAAACCGTTGGAAAGTTTCCCCACCCCCCTGGGATTTTTTCCCCGAGGGCGAAATTTTCTTTCCCGTTTTTTTTTTCATTTTTTGGCCCATTGGGGAGGAATTTTTGGGGCCCAGGGGAAAACGGGGGCCCCCCGCTTCCCCATTCTATTGGGGAGGTTTTAATTTGGTGTAAGGGATGTCATGGTTTTCCACAGGTTTCATCCAGTCTCCATTCATATACATCACTGGCCCATTTTGAAAGCTTTGTGAAATGCTCAGGTGACCGACTAAGTCACCAGACAGGAAAGTTTTCAGCCGTTTAAGTCTAAGCATACTCTTTTCCGCTTCTAGTTGCACGTATTCGTGCAAAGGCAGCAGATTTAGAATTGCATTCAACGCATTTGATGGAGTACTGCGCATCGCTCCCGTTATAGCAATGGATACTAGCCGTTGAAGTTTTGTAAGCTTTTTCTGTGCAGTAGCCTCTTTTGTTTTTGGCCACCACACAAGAGAAGCATACGTTACTTTTGGAGGTATTATGGATGTATAAATCCACATTATCATTTTTGGTTTAGAACCCATTTTTTGGCCAAAGTTTTTTGGAATAAAGCACTGGTTGCCTTACCGATCACACACTCAAGATGAGCATTCCAGTTCAGTTTGGCATCCAGTATCACTCCTAAGTATTTAACCTGTTCACTAAGATGAATCTTTAATCCTCCTAGCTGAAACGCTTTTAGACTAAACTTCCTTTTCCTAGTGAAAGGTACAATTACTACTTTTGATGGATTTATGCTAAGGCCCTCCTTGATACACCAAGACTGGGTAAATTTTAGGGCCCATTGCGTTCTTTCTGAAATGATGTTGTCAAATTTTCCCCTCACTATAATGACTATATCGTCTGCAAAACCTACAACCTCGAAACCTTTTTCCTCTAAGCTTCTTAGAAGATCGTCTACAACTAAGGACCACATTAGTGGTGAGAGGACTCCTCCTTGGGGACAACCTTTCGTTGCCCGTACTGTAATAGACGTACTTCCCAGCTCTGAAGTGATTTCTCTTTTTGCGAGCATGGTATGAACCCAGTTAATTATGTTCATGTCAAAGTTCCTTTTCTTCATGGCACGAGCCATAGACGAATAGGAAGCGTTGTCGAAAGCTCCTTCAATATCTAAGAAAGAGCAAAGTGCTATTTCTTTTACCGATAGAGCTTTTTCTACCTTTGAAACCACACTATGCAGTGCCGTAACTGTTGACTTACCAGACTGGTAAGCAAACTGGAACTCAGATAGTGGATGCTTGTTCATGTAATTTGAATTGATATAATCATTCAACACTTTTTCCATAGTCTTTAATAGAACTGATGAAAGACTAATGGGTCTGTATGATTTAGGATGCGCCTTGTCTCGCTTTCCTACTTTAGGTATGAAGATAACTTTTACTTGTGTCCATGACGTTGGAATATGGTTGAGTCTTAAACTTGCCTTAAAAATCTCAATTAATGGCGAGATCAACACTGCTTCGCCGTTTTGAAGTAATGCTGGAAATATCCCGTCCATTCCTGCAGATTTGTAAGGCTGAAAAGATCTCAACGCATTTTCTACCCTGGCTTTTTTAAAGATTTTATCAGCCAAGTCATTTGCGGCGATTTTTGTTCTAACAGACATTTGAGATGTCCTTGTAGAACTTCTTCCATCTTCAAGTGATCCATCTCTGATTGGATCTACACACAAAACTGATCCAGGAAAATGTGTTTCCATAATCAACTTTAACGTTTCACTAGGAGTTTTTGTAAAAACTCCATCCTCATTTTTCAGATGCCCAAGTTCAATCGTGTGATCCTTTGCAAGAGCCCTCTGAAGTCTTGCGACTTCCGGACTATTGCTTATGTTTTCACACGTCAGAACCCAGGATCTTCGTTTGGATTTTCTTATTTCTCTATTGTACTCAGTAAGTGCACTCCTATAGGGGGTCCAATCTGAGGTTCTTTTCGCTTTATTAAACAATCTACGAGACGTTTTACGCAGACGTTCCAATTTAGAGTTCCACCATGGAACATCCCTGTTAGAGGACGATTTTTTGATAGGACAACTAGTGGTGAAAGAATTTAAAATCTTATCATTTACCTTTTGGGAAAACGATTCCAATTTCTGAACAGAATCGATCTTTCCACCTTCTGTAAATAACTCCGAATTCAAACACTGTACATATTGATCCCAGTTAGTTTTCCTAGGATTTCTAAACGTAGTAGTTGACCGATTCCCCTCACTCCATTCAAACATAATGTGTCTATGATCTGACAATGACGTTTCTTCAGAAACTTCCCAATTTGCAATTCTTTCATAAATTGCACTATTGCACAATGTTAGATCTAAGACTTCTTGTCTAATAGCATTTAAAAAGGTAGGTACGTTTCCCTTATTGCATATGTCTATATTATTTGATGAGAGATATTCCAATAAGCACTCCCCTCGACTGTTGATATCCGTACTACCCCATACGGAATGATGTGCGTTGGCGTCACAGCCAATGATGAATGACTTATTATTTGCTCTACAGTACTTGACAAATGAATCGATCTCAGGAGGAGGCACCTCAGGAGCATCACCCGGAAAATAGGCTGAAGCCACTATGACCTCAGTTTTTCCTCTGGTGGTAGGCACCTCAACCATGACCGCAACAATGTCCCGTTTGACGAATTCTGTAATGGGATAGCACTTCAGTGTTTTATCAACCAAAACAGCAGTTCTAGGCGTACTCTGCTTTTCATCATAGAACAGCTTACAGTCCTGTGATTCAATACCAAGTATTTTCCCTTTATTGGTCCATGGCTCTTGAATTAGTACCACGCCCAGCCCCTCTTTTCTAAACCTCCGACTCATAACAGCCGATGCTCCTTTTGCATGATGGAGGTTCACCTGCAGGAACTTAGTTGGTTTCATTTCTCAGGGTGGCCCGCTCTTTCTTGCTTGTGCGGGGAGCGATAGACCCTTCGATGTTTTTAATGGTCAGAGCAATAAGCTCGGCATTTATGTATGGAGTAAAAGACCCAGTTACACCTTTTAGCCAGTTTGCTGTAATTTGATCCTTGCATTCAAGAGATAAATCACCTTGCTTGTAGCTACATTTTGTAAACTTAGGTTTTACGTCATGTATTTGCTCCTCTACTTTTTGTAGATGAGCTTGTTGCAGAGCATCGAACTGCACTGTCGAAATTTTGAGTTGTGGATAATTTCTAATGATTATTCCACTCTTTACCATTTTTGCCGATTACCCTCGATTTAGATAAAAGCAAACTCATCCTAAATTTTTTATTTTATTTTTATTTGTTTATTTATTTATTAATTTTTTTTTCCTTCTCCTTTGTTTTATTTATTTTTAAATTATGAAAATTATGAAAATAGTTTAATATTTGCGTTTATCAGTTTCGATTTCACTTCGGTTTCAGTGAAACTAGCATCACTGGTATTTTATTACTTTCACGCAACAAACATGTATGCGCTAGCTTTTTAGCAAGTCTGAAAGCTTTCCAAGCAAGTTCAAAAGTTCCTCATGCAAGTTTGCAAGCTAAACTTGCACCAAAGTTTGCAAGCTAAGCTTGCATCCAAGCTTGCAATGTGGTCTTATGCAAGCCAAGTTGAATAATGTTTTATTCAAGCTTTCAATGCAACAGCTTTCTATCACTTGCCGCGTTTTATTTTCTTTTCTTTTTCTACTTTTCTATATGGCACACAGTTAATAAAGGATAATTACCTTTTTACACTGGTTCTCACCTGATACACTTAACTTTTGTCACCGGTATCGATTCAACTATCACTTTTTCACTCACTCTCGATTTATCGATTCGTTATGCACTCGAAAAAGCAGCAATATACAGAGCCCGAAGACAAAGGTAGTGTAAACATAACCAGTGATGCCAGAGCGATTTCTGTTGCTGTTGCTAGATGCTTATCGAAAAAAAACTTTTTCTTTTTTTTCTCTTTTTGACACAGAGAGAAAAGCAAAAAGTGTAATTTAGAAAAAAAAACAGCAGAAAAAAATTTTTTTTTTTTTTTTTTTTTTTGTAGGAAGGGAGGGCGGAAAAAAAAAAAAAAACCGGCTGTGGGTGATTAGGTGGGTGGGGGGGGGGTTTGGTGGGGGGGGGTGGGGGGAAGAGGGGAGAAAGAGGGGGGGGGGGGGTGGGGGGGGTTTTTGGGGGGTTTGGTGTTGCCGGGGGGGGAGGGTGGGGGTGTGGGGTTGAGGGGGGAAGGGAAAAAACATAAAAAAAAATCCGTCTAGGGCGTGGATGCGCGTCGTTTTTTTTCATTTTGTCAATCATCCCCTCTCTCCTTTTCCTTCGTTGGTGTTCGTGGGGGATTTAAAACGCTTTTTGGACCGTTGTATACAGCAGCAGGTATAACTGTGAACCGTACGGTTGTGGCAGGAATGGTGGACGATTTGGCTGTTATGGCTCGGCAGCTCGTTGCGAATTAATTGAAGGAACAACCACTTATAAAGCTAGAAGTTAGATTTTAGTGATTGAAATAGACCTTTTAGGTTTATAAGATGCAATATTACTTCCCAGGATTTTCTCACCAAACTTCAAGGTTGTGTAAATGGAAAAGCCGAAGATTCCATCGATGACCTGGAGATAATATTGGCAGGATTTTTTAACGAAGATAGTCATGGCAGCTGATCGATGCACACAGGGCTGGTAGCGGATGTATGGATAAATAATAGTGACTTTAGTGACTAAAATAATAAAAATAGTGACCAAATAGTGACTTCAAAATTTTAGAATTTTTTTAATCTTTTATCATTTGTTGTATAAGTACAGTAAACATGAACTAAGTGATCACCCCCGTTTGAAAAAATGAATACTACTGCGGCGCAGTATCACTTTTTGGGTTTTTTTTTTTGTAAAGAAGCCTGTAATCAAGTGACTTTTTTTCTCAACGACCTCCTGCCTTGGTCCTCCGCAGCTCGTTTTTGTGGAGACAGGTCTATACGTACGGTTGAAACGCCTTCCACCATGGCCTGTGCTAGAATTACTTCTGACTTCACTACCTTAATCACCTGAGGGTATTTAGGCTCACCTACAGCCGTTTTTCTCTTAGTAAACAACTGGTTCCAATACTCCTCAATTCTGTACTCTGTACTCAAGGTCAGCACCTAGCATTTTAACAAGTTCCATTCGTCAATAAGAAGATCATAGTTGACCTGAATCAACTGAAGTAACTTGGCGATTTTCACAATATACTTGGAGCTTTCACTGGATGCAACGGCTGGTGGGTTGAGGCATTGGCAATATTTTATAAACGAGTTCTGCAAACCAGACTGTCTACGCATCAATTTCAATACAGAACATTGTTGATTACGGGTCACATACTTTCATAAATGTTAAACCTTGCCTTAAAAAGCATATTAACTCCTTCAGGCCAAAGTGGTCATATATGACTCCAAAAGGATAATGGCTGTATACAATCACACAGACTGAATAAAAGTGTACACTGTCTTCGGCAAGTTTATTTTCCATCACTTTTTCTATCGGGAAATTTAAAAAAAAACATATGAGTTTAAGGCCAATTGACGACCTAGAACATCCTGAATATGACGAAGTTCAGGAAGAAAAAAATTAATGCCTTATTAATAGTGTACACCGTTGTTTTAGAATATTGTACGAATGCATACGTATTCTCGTTAAATATTTTTGTATCTTTCTGGGAAGTTCTAGGTCATCCAAAATGTACTTGAGTTCAAAACTTCATATCTACAGTTGTAACAGTAGCTTTTAGGGCTATATCAGGTTACGATATGTATTCAAACATATTGAATGAACCTTTCGGAAGGTTAACAGTCATTATTTGACAACTTTATGATGTTCTAGGTCATCCAAACTGTCCTTGAGTTCAGAACTTAAAATCTACAGAAGTAACTAAAGCTCTTTGGGCTAAACAAAGTTACGCTACGTATTCAACCATATTCAGTGAATATTTTCGAACGTAAAAAAACACTATGACATAAACGGAGATGATCTAGGTCATCCCAACTGTCCTTGAGTTTAGAACATAAGATCTACAGTAACAGTAGGTGTTTGTAGTGTGCAAAGGGACGATATGTATTTAACCATATTGATTGAATAGTGTGGAAGGCCAACATACATAATGTGACAATCTTGGGATATTCTAGGTACTCCAAGCTGTCCTTAAGTCCAAAACATAAGATCTACAGTTGTAACAGTATGAGCTTTCTATGGTGACCACATGCATTCAAATATATTCAATTAATCTTTTGAAAGGTCAACAGTTATTATTTTATAACTTTGAGATCCTCTAGGTAATCCAAACCATCCTGGAGCTCAGAACTTGAAATTTGCGGTAGTAACAGTACGTTTTTGGGCTATTCAAATTTACGTCACGTATTCCAGTATATTCAGTGAATATTTTCGAACGTAAAAATACACAAGAAGATAATCTTGGGATAGTCTAGGTCATCCAAACTGTCTTGGCGTTCAGAACTTACGATTTACAGTTGTAACAGTACATTTTAGTCAATACAAAGCTACAATAAATATTCAAACATTTTCAATTATTATTCTTAAATTTAAAAAACATCATAATCGAATATGAAATGTTCTAGGTCATCCAAACTATCCTTGAGATCAGAACATAGGACCTACAGTTGTAACAAAAGCTTTCTGGGCTGTGCAAAGCTACGATGTGTATTGAAACATATTCATTGAATATTTTGGAACAGACATTATCAGATAATCTTCGGATGTTCTAGGTTATCCAAACTTTCCTGGAATTTCAAACCTAAAAACTACAGCTGAAGATTTTCAGTCTTGAATTGTAGCTTAAAATCTACAGCTGTTTGGACTAAACAAAGTAACAATATGTATTTGACTGAATTAAGTGAATCTTTTGAAAGGTCAACCGATATAACGAGATATCTTGGGATGTTATACACAGCTCGAAAAAGTAGTGTGAATTTCTGTTCAATATCATGCACATAAATGGAGCGTCACAAAACATAAAATACTACATTATACATCGTGTAATGTTTTGGGACATTGCATATATTGCGGATAATATTGTGTGCAAAAGCTCTTCTTCGTTAGAACTGTTTTATGCAAGTTGCTGCTTCGTGTGTAATAAAACATAGTTTTCCATGCTCTGATATTTACATCACAATGAAAACTCAGATTTTTTTTCTGTGTAGGTCATAAAAACTGCCCTTGAGTTCAGAATTTAGGATCTATAGTCGTAAAGTTAGCTTTATAATCTATGAAAGGTGACGATATGCATTCAAGCTTCTGTAAGCTCACCAGTTATTATCAGATTATCTCGGGATGTCCAGGTTCATAAAAACTGACCTTGAGTTCCGAACTTAAGACATACGGTAGTAACCGTAGCCTTTTGAGCTTTGCAAAGCTACGATAAATATTAAAACATATTCAATGAATTTTCTGAAACGTCCACATACATCATAGGATAACCTTGTTAGTTTCAGGTCATTCAAACTGTCCTTGTAGGTATCTTGGGGTTATGATCGACGACAAGCTGTCCTTTGTCAGTCACGTCGATTACGCTTGCAAGAAAGCCTCTATGGCTATATCGGCATTATCCCGCATGATGTCGAATAGCTCGGCGGTGCAAGGGAGTAAGCGTAAACTCCTGGCCAGTGTCGCCCTGTCCATACTTAGGTACGGCGGGCCGGCATGGATCACCGCCTTGAGTACCAAGAGCTACGCAAATAAGCTCGAGAGTACACACAGGCTTATGTGCCTAAGAGTGGTGAGTGCATACCGAACGGTATCACGCGACGCGGTCTGCGTCCTAGCGGGGATGATGCCAATAGGCATCGTCATAAAAGAGGACGTAGAGTGCTTCGAGCAACGTGGAACAAGAGGTATCCGAAAGACCACTAGAGCCGCATCCATGGTTAAGTGGCAGAGGGAATGGAACAACTCCACTAAAGGTCGGTGGACCCACCGACTAATCCCGGAATTAACCGGGTGGGTCGGTAGGCGACACGGTGAAGTGAACTTCCACTTAACGCAGATATTGTCTGGCCACGGCTGTTTTAGACAATACCTGCATAAATATGGGCATGCACAGTCCTCCGCATGCAGTGAGTGCGCGGGAGTCGAAGAAACTGCAGAACATGTGTTTTTCGCATGTCCTCGCTTCGACGGCGCGAGATCCGGCATGATGGCCGTATGCGGTCGCGACACGACTCCGGATAACTTGGTCCAGAGGATGTGTCAAGACCGGGACGTCTGGGACGCGGTATGCGTAGCAGCCTCCCAGATCGTCCTTGATCTCCAACAAAAATGGCGAAACGACCAAAGGCAGGTCGCAGGGACCACCTAACTACTAAAGCCCTAAGTAGTTAGACATAGTGGGTGCTTAACAAGCACAATAGCCCCCTCCCCGAAGTAATACCGAAAGGTGGTTCCGGGGAGGGACCAGGGCTAAAGGCACGGGTGGGTTTTTAGTGGGTCGAGGAGTTGGCACCCTCATCCCCACACCCTGAGTTCTTCAGGTGTCTGGTTGCAGATTTTCCATCCCGTCTAAAAAAAAAAAAAAAAAAAACTTTTGTTCTAAAAATATGGTGTTCAAATGTAGGAATATATATAGGTGGGGTAGAATGTTTTGTATGTGTTTTTGATATAAAATATTTCTATATTTTGTCATATTGTGTGTGGGTTTTTAGGGTTATTGTATATATTTTTTTGAGTAAAGTATAAAAAGGATGAAGGGCAAATAAGTGTTGTATGTGTGTTGTTAGGTGTTGGGGAGTGGGGGGGTGTGGGGACATTCATATATTTCAAAAATATTTTTTCTTTTTTTTTAATGTTATTGAGCACCAAATCAATCAGAATTCACCAAATTGCTTGTATAAATTAGGCCTGAAAGGGTCTATTCAAAGAACATTGAGTTGTACCATCTAAATGGCTTACATTTGGTATCGCAGTTCTACGTCATCATTTCGAACAACGTAATGGGACTGTACTTTGTAATTTTAGATTACGTGCTTACCAGCAGCAACGTTATGCTTATTTGCATTGTTGAAAAAGAGGAGTTTGTCGATCTCCTTTATTTTGACCAGCTCTGCCATTGCAAACTTTTTCCGCTGGTAGCAAGTTCTCAATATTGTCCAAAATGTCCTCTGAAAGTGAAGTATTCGCGGGCCACACATTGGGCTTACAAACTCGACCGACGATGGTTCGCACCAACCTTTCCAGATCAGCGTACATTAGATGTATGAGTGGTTCTTCCCTCTAGAAGAATCCCTTGAAAATAGCATTGGAATAGATCAGTATGCTTATCAATACCTCATAAACTTTATCAAAAAATTTAGATCAAATTCTACCAAACAAGCTTTACAACTTTGCCAAGAAACATTCGTTTTAACAGCAGTCAATCAAAGTCAGAAAAAACTTAAATAATTCATGAATTATGATTTTTTTTTTGAATCTACTGTATCATAAACTAAGAATATTCGTCTCAGAAATTTCATTAAAAAAGTATAAAATTTCAATATACGAGTTTTAATGGAACTTTGAAATCATAACGCTTTTATAAACTGGTCGAATTGCACTGTATTCCGATTTCACTTATGATTGAATTGAGTTCACTTGACTGTCGGGATACGAACAATCAAATCTAGATTCAGAATTACTAAGCGAGTAACCGAAAATAAGTCCTTTATCTGATTTACAAATCTTCCCCACTTTTCTCGACAATTTGGATACCAAACGAGTAGTCCGCTTTTGAAAAAACTGAATCTAATAAAATATTTTTGAAAAAAAGTGAGTGTAAATCAAAAATGACTTGATTCTTTTGATAAATATATTGCATATTGAATAAACGTTTTAAGTGTTTTACTCCTATCCCGTTCGATTCGTCGTGGGGTTCACTGGGTTTATATGTATAGAAATATGAAAAAATATTATGAAATACCTGGAAGATTGAAAAATAATGAAAGATGATGTAATATGGGACCACGTGCGTCGCATTCAAGCTTGAGTGCTGTGACCGACCAGCGCTCTGCATTTGACAAGTTCAATTGAGGTAGAGGCGGGACAGCGTTCGCCAGGGCATCTAGTTTTTTGGTGTATATTTTGCGACTTTTATATAGTGTAAGCAGAACGCTTAATTTGGTTGACTATTGAACAATAGGTACAAGTGATTTTTTAAACTTTTTACAATCGGCGGTGCGAAAATAGTGACTTTAGTGACCATTTTCCTGAAAATAGTGACTTTAGTGACTTTTGGATGCAAATAGTGACTTTTCAGTGACTAGACTCAAAATAGTGACCAAGTCACTAAAAAGTGACCTGCTACCAGCCCTGTGCACAGCCACTCTTGCATTGCTCAGAGAATCAAGCAGCTCGAAATGGGGGAGAAAGTGCCAATCATAGAAACCTCACCTTCAAAATCACTCAAGAGCAGTGAATCAAGAGCTCATTTTGATATCATCCAATACTGGGAATCTCAAAACAAATTTCCAACCCTGAGCTATACCGAGTGGCAATGATCGTTCTGTTAAGTTCAGCTCAGGTTTCAGTTGCGCGGCTTTGGTTCACTGAAGCTTATGTTGTCTGACCGTAGAATGAATTTAAATGCAGGATCAGTTGAGAATTCTCTCCTACTTAAGCTCACCTCAGACCTTCTTCCTAAGATTTCTTTGATGATGAGTGAAGAAGATGATTGAATCTGAATGCTGTTATGATAATCGCTTTTTTAATTTAAAATAAATCTGGTGAAAACTCGGTTTATTTCTCATTTGCAAATAGGCTTGACTTCCTTTAGCATTAACTAGATTCATTATGCATTTAACAAAACATAGAAACGCATACATTTAGCGCAGTAACGGACTTCCCGCCTCTCACGCTAGATTGCCAACTCTGCCGTCCTGGTAACGGACCGTTTTTTACATCCACCGTTGACTTTCACTTAGGGAAGTCAAAATGGGTGTTTGACAGGCCGCCTGTTCCCTCCGTGGACTTCGACAGCCTGTTGAGGATTACCCTCTCAAGTATCTCACCCGCCGTGTCCAACAGGTCGGTCGGTACGCCGATGGGTCACCTGATGGCTTCCCTGTCTTGGGTAGCAATACGAAGAGCGACTTTGCTATCACGATGAGTTCATCGTTCGTCACCGTCGCCTCAACCACGTCCTCCGCGGTGCCGTTGTCGTTGTCCACGTGATTGTGGATGTTCGCCGTGTTTGCCGACAAATCTACGGCAGTGGGAGGCCACGGACACGGGTCGTCCTCCAACGATTACCTACAGTAGCTCTGGTGATTGCTCGGTAGGAGCCACCACTTCCTTGGTTTTGGCCATTACCACCCTCTAGGCGTCACCCCAAAAGGTCCGTATTGGCTTTCGAACACAAGCCCTCGAAGCAAGCTCGTTTGCTGGCGGCATTTGCGGCAACACAACCACTTAGGACGCATTCTCGACCTGTTCTTCAGCCCAACGGATCTTCCTGCTGAAATCTCGAGTTCTGTGTCATCACTCTTTCCAATTGACTTTTATCGAGTGCTCGACACTGAAGAACTCTGTAAATTGCAGATGAAATAGGCCTATCTGTCAAAGGATAAGCTTCTATTAGAAGAATTAAAAGGAATTTGCTCGCGCTTACTAGTGATAGCTTGAAAAAATGTTTCAATTTTTATTTTTTATTTTTTAAAAAGTGATCGAGTGAAGTGTTAATTTAAATTTTCCTAGTTTTTCAATAACAATTGTTCTACTAATAGCTCTCAAACGTGTTTTTTTTATAAAACTGTTAAAAAAGTGAAAACAGATAAGAAATTATTGACTTGAATAATACAAGCTAAGCCCAAAGGAGGTGTTTCTTCGCTCTAAATGATCAGAAATATACGATTGTCCACGCATTCACATAAGCCACGCTATGGATATAAATGAATCTGATGATCAAATTCAGTTAAAGCTTTTCGACCACTACCAGACATGATGATTTTAAGGCTCTGGTCTGCTTTGAGAGATTCATTATATTAACGTCTCTTTAAACTGTACGTCTGCTGTAGACGTTTTAGTTCATTCGAGACGGAAGCTGCTTTGAGAGAGCTTATTTGTATTTGTATTTAAAATAATTCATCTGACAATGGGTAGACTTAATGAATAAAATTTAACTAATAAACTAATAAAAACACGAAATTTGTCAGAACCAGATAATTTCCCATCAACATGAGAGGCTCTAGGAGTGGACAGTAATTCATTGCTAGAACTAAGAGAATTGAAGAGAAAGCATTGATAGGTTCGTTTAGAGTAACGGCAGGTTACGGCAGGAAAATTGAAAGATACAAGTTGAAAACGAGCGGAAGGCATATGAAGGTAGTATACAGTCGGGCGCATAATCTTTTACCATCTGGGGTCATCACGGAACTATCAATGCTTTCTCTTCAATTCTCTTAGTTCTAGCAATAAATTAATGTCCACTCCTAGAGCCTCTCATGTTGATGGGAAATTATCTGCTTCTGACAAATTTCATCATTAGATATCGTTACTCCGCGCATTAGGAGAATACAGCAGAACAACAATCAAAGTGTAATAAAAACACGTTTCTATTGAAAAATAAGTTCAACATCGTTCTTATCCGATTCGCGAAACGTCCAGATGGTTAATTAAACTCGAATAGCTCTTCGACTGCAGTAAACGCAAGAATACATGACGAAATCGGTTCATTGTATCCCAACACAGCCCGGTGAAAAATTGGTTGCAGCAACGTAGAGTTGCGTAGGGTTCTGTTCGGTACCCTAAAGTTCAACGTAGAAAGTAGTTCGGGGGCATCAGCTTCACCATTCAACAGTTTAGCAATAAACAACGACTGCTTTGTTTTCCGACGTCGTTCAAGCGTGTCCAAACCTAGTAGTCGGCATCTATCAGGATACGGTGGCAAGTTGTCACGATCTCGCCACGGCAAGTTTTTCAGAGCCAAACGAATAAACCGCTTCTGAACTCGTTCGATTCTGAGGCACCACGTGACCTGGTAAGGCTGCCATACCACCGACGCGTTTTCCAAAATTGGACGGACAAGTGCATAGTACAATGACTTCCAGCACTGTGGGTCCCTTTGCCACCTTGGAAATAAAGCCGAACTGTCGAGTTGCTTTTGATATGATCGCAGAACGGTGTAGTTCGAAAGTCATTTTTGAATCTAGTTGAACACCCAGATCAGTCACACTGGTCACTCTACTAAGAGTATTGCCATTAACGTCAAACAAAATTGGATTTTCCATACGGTGAAATGTGATTAACTGACATTTATCCACGCCAAGTATCAGTTTGTTTCTCTGACACCACTCAGAAAATGAACTCAACGAATTTTGCAAAAGTAAGCAGTCTTCTTGCGTGCGCACCACGATGTACAACTTTAAATCATCTGCATAAACCACTTTGAAATCATCTATCTTCACCCGCAGCTGACGGTCAGTAAGGTAGGATTCTAACCAGAATACCAATTGCGTAGAAACTCCAAGCCGTGACAACTTGTGCAGCAATATTCCATGGTCAATTTTATCGAACGTTGCTTTCAGGCCAGTGTAAACTACATCAACTTGCGCATTATCCTCCAAACTCGCAATACACCTCGACGTAAAACTTAACAAGTTGGTGGTAACCGATCATCCAGGCAAAAGTCCGTGTTGACCGGTAGATATGTAGCTTTTTGTAGCATCAAGAACAATTCCACAAACTATTATTTCAAACAACTTCGAAACGACTGACAAACTCGTTATACCTCGATAGTAAATAACATCGTGGCGATCTCCACGTTTAAAAACTGGTGTCATAAACGATTGCTTTCAGATGAACGATTGAACATATCACACAATGGTTGTGCTAAAACGGCAATACAATGACAGATCACAACTGCAGGCAAACCATCAGGGCCAGGAACAAACGAACGTTTCAATTATTGTTTTGGCAGCCATGGAGACCATTTCTGGATTAACATCAAAAACTCCAAGATCAACAAAACTAACGGGAACATCACGTATGGCTTCTTCGATTTCCAATATTGAGGCAGGGTTCGTTGCAAATACGGACGCAAAATGCTCAGCAAACAACTGACTAGACTCTGTTGCAGACGCTGCAGTCGTGTCGTTCAAACAAACGTTCTTCGGAATCGTTGCGCTTTTTCGTTTGGCATTAACAAACTTTCAAAAACTACGAGGGTTTATTTTCAGACTCATTTGCACACGCAAAACATAAGATTTATAAAGCGTGGCATTCAAAAATCGGTACGCATTGCTGGCTTGTTGATAATTTATTTTGTTGCTAGGCGATCGATGACGTCGTAATTTCCGGTGGCAACTGTTACGCGAACGTTTTAATTCCCGTAAATGGAAAGTACTCCATGCGGGTGAAACTGGTGGTTTAATTCTTGGGACGTTATAAACAAACCAATCCTTCAAAACGGAACAGAACATTTCCGACATCTCATCAATATTATTGCTAGCAGCTATTGCATTCCAGTCAACGGTTTCCAAGTAGTCCGAGAGCGCAACAAAATTAATCATACGAAAGTTCAGCGGCCGCTCCAATTGACTTTCAATGCGTTCGTCACATACCACACGCGCAGGTACAGAAATTTCAAGCGGGGGGTGATGAGAGTCAACGGGAAGCAACGAAGTTGAGCATCTATTCACATTTGCCACACAATCAGGCAAACTAAACAATCACATTTGCCACACAATCATGGAAACTAAACAATACACCTCACTAGCCTTTATTACTATCCGTGGAGCAACATATTCTACCAAATGACAGAACCTTCATCCCAGAAACGATATCCATCCTCTATCGCAGATACAGAAAGAAAAAACTAGCTCTTAGATGAAAACTACATTGTTCAGGTGCAGGAAGAGGGTCAACCCAAGGGAAGTCAAAGTCAGTAAAAACACAGAAGAATTATTGATCATTATGATGACGCAGCTCAGTGCCACTGTCAAGGCAACGAAGACGAAAGTTAACAGTCTGATTGCCAGCCGGCAGTGAAATTACTTAGTAAACAAGATAATCTGAAAATAAGCTCATGACAATTTGAAACCGTGATCATCGGCCGAAGATGTGGAACCTGAAACTTAAAATTCGAAAAACGAAAATTAAATCAATGGGAAATAGACAAAAGGTCAATGTTCTATTACCATTTTGTTTTGAAAACAATCTGCATCCGGACGAAAAGAAAAATATTGTTAAATGGATAATTCAGCGCAAAAAAAGGTAATCTAATGCAACTTTGTTGTTTCTCTTGGAAGACGGAGTGAGGTATGAACCAGGCTAGTGAAAATAGCTTGAAGTTGGTTTAACGTATCTATTGAATTGAAATGAAGACGTTAAAAAACCGTCAAGCTATTTTCACTAGCCTGGTTCATTCCTCACTCCGTTTTCCATGAGTTAAGCGCTCAGCATTGTACTGTTCAAATCTGTTGATCTTTTGCAGAAGAAACATTTCGAGAGCTTGGAACCAGTTTGAAGAGCCGCTTTCGAAGAATCGTCATCTGCACTTCCGCGGCTTCTTCGCGTTTGCCAATGCCGATGAGTTTCTTCTGCACAAGGTCGAGAGTTAAATCCGCGTCTTGCCTTGCCTTCAATGCCGTCAACAATACAGGGATAGACAAAATAATAGTGCTCTAATTTCATGATTTAATTTTGCCAAAAAGCATTTGACTGGGAAATTAATATAGTTTTTTTTATCTCGGTAACATAATTGGCAATAGCTCCCGGACACCGGAGTTGTTCCAGGTTTCCGGAGAGGCTATCTCACACGTTGAATTTCTGATGAAATTTTGTACAAGATGCCGTTGTCAAACAATTTATTTTAGTAAACACAATGATGTTAATGTCCGGTGACGGAGCAGGTCACTCAAGGTGATCGAAATCACTTGCGTGGTCCTCATACTACTTTTTAATGGATTTCGCTGTATGGATTGCAGCGTTGTCACCCTGGAAGACGCCGTTCCCCTCTGGGAATGTGGATCGCATCATGGGAAGCACCTAGTTGTAATTTAAAAATGATAATTCTTTGTAGTGTACGTCACCAACAGTTGAAATACTTGCTCATCCAATATGGTCCTGTAGTGCTCAGCCTTCATTTTGCCTTTTACGACGACAATTGGACCAACTCCATGCCAGGATAAAATATAAAACCCACTCTTCCCTATACTCAATCGAATTATTGCTTGCTTATCCGAACCAAAGCTAAATAAATTGATCCTCAGAGGTACCAGGAAGCTGGATCAGGCTAGCCAGTGAGTCTTATAGTCCATATTTTGTGGTAAAATCGTAATTGATCCTTACTACAGGTTCCCCCAAAAATGTTCCGGGAGTGGCCAATGTAGCCAATGGCTTTCTCAAGTCTATCAAAATCATAATTATGAAAAATCATGAAGATAGAGCTGCCGCACGGCATGTTTTGGAGTAAAATCGTAAATGGCCTCTACTACAGGTTCCCCCGGGACGTTCCGGTGGTTCCGGGAGTGGCCAATATGGTCAAGGATCCACTTTAAGTTTATAATAAGGTTTGTGATGAAAAACCAAGAAGAAAGAGCTGTCACATGGCATGTTTTGAGTAAAATAAAGAGTTAACCGCATCCAGGACCCTTTATCAGAACCTGTTTCACGGAAATGGCCATATCTCGGTCAATTTAAGGCCGATTCCTGTAATCGACATTTCATTCGCTTGGAAAATATTTTGTCTTTACGTGTGTTTACTAAAAAAAAATGTTTGACAACGGCATCTTGTACAAAATCTCATCACAAATTCAACATGTGAGATAGCCTCTCCGGAAACCCGGAACAACTCCGGTGTCCGGGGGCCATGGCCAATTATGTTACCGAGATATAAAACTTACATTAATTTCCCAGTCGAATGCTTCTTGGTGAAATTAAATCGGATAATATTTCATGAAGTTAGAGCACTACAAAGTTGATCAAAAATTTGCCTGTCCCGATCATTTTGTCTATCCCCTGTATGTCGTATTCCTAGGAAAGGCTGCTGAACACGATTGCCACAAGCCAGGATTCACCCAGCACCTTGTCGGGTTGAATCATGGCTTGAGGCAATCTTTTGCTGTATACAGAAGCTCTCTCCAATCTATTCGGTCCATGGCTGCACTTCGCCAGCCTCGCAATCTGCGAAGGGTCCTCAGGTCACATTCTACTTGATCGATCTACCTTGCTCGTTGCGCGCCTCTTCTTCTTGTGCTCGTCGGTTCGTTTTCGAGAATGATTTTAACTGGGCTGTCGTCTGACATTCTTACGAAATGCCCAGCCCATCGTAGTCGACCGATTTTAGCGATGTGTACGATTTGAGGTTCTCCCAGCGACTGGTGCAATTCGTGGTTCATTCGCTTCCTCCATGTTCCGTCTTCCATCTGCACTCCACCGTAGATCGTACGCAACACCTTCCACTTTCCAAAGACACCAATAGCGCGTTGGTCCTCCACGAGCAATGTCCATGTTTGGTGGCCGTAGATGACTTCCGGTCTAATTAATGTCTTGTAGAACGGCGAACTTTGTTCGATCTTAGCGTTCTGCAGAGTTCAAAGTAGGCACGATTGCCAACCATAATGCGCCTTTGTATCTCTCTGCTGGTGTCGATATCGGCGATCACCAATAAGCCTAGGTACACGAATGCGTCAACCGCATCGATTTAAGGTGAATTGCTGCTCCATGTATTTTTTTCCTATCTTTTATCTCTCTCTCGCAAACTGACTTCGATATTCCAAATTTATAAATCTCGATTGTTAGTGGATGAACATCGAATCGAACTCCTTCAGATTGCTCACAGCAAGTACGCATACAAACTGATGTGATGAAATATTCAATATCTAGTACAGATTCTGAGTTATATCAATTCTAAATTTTGAAATAATGGCTGCCGTCGAGAATGCTTCAGCGTAAGCCTTTAATCACAGTCGATCTGAACTCGTGGTGTGAGGCTAAAATTGTCTTCTCGCGAGCCTCTTCCTTTCATGTATTTTGTATTCAACGCATTAATCCCAAGCCCAATCTTACTAGCGTCCGCCTTAAGTCTGATGTACGTTTCCGCCATCGTCATTTGTATCTATCATAGCCTCCAATGTAATGTTCAACAGCCAACACGATATATCAGAACAGCCCGCCTTTTTTGTAATCTATCTGGGAGATGTTCGAAGCGTCTCGGGGTGTCCGGTCGGTTGTCAATTCTTGTTCGGTGGCATTAAAATTATTATTGTGGGGGTGGTGTTTGGGTGTTGGTGGGGGGGGGGGTCGGTTTCTTTGTTCTTATTTGTGTTGTTTGTGGAGTCTCTAATAGATGGAAATAGCTGCGAAACGAATGAGTCGAAACGAGTCGACTCTTCGTATAGATTAAATGGAGAGCCGACAATTGTCGACTTCGTATTGAATGATTTGCCGGTTGATCCAAAACCAAATGCATTTCAATTCAGGATGACAAACGTACTGGAAAAAGCATTAAAACTGTAGGACCTTTCGCTTCTTGGAAATTCATACGGCATTTAACACCAACATCACCTCATTTCCAAACTTTCGTAATTTACAGCAGCTATCATTCGAAAATGCGATTTCTACTTTTTGACTTAATTGATCTGAGAGTTCATACGAATAGAAGTGTCGCTTCAGTTACGAGTAACATTAAATCAAATTCGTTCAACACCACTATTTCCCCAAATAATTTTTTTAAATAGAATTTATGATAAGAAACCTCCCTTAGCTCAGTCGGTAAAGGCGCAGCTACAAAGCAACACCATGCTGGAGGTGGCTGGGTTCGATTCCCGGTCTGGTATAGGATTTTTTCGTTAAGGAAAATTTCTCGACTCCCTGGGCATAGCGTATGATTGTACTTGCCACACAATCATACTAATCCAAAAATGGTACTTGGCATCGAAAGCTCTCAATCAATAACTGTGGAAGTGCATTTAGAACACTAAGTTGAGAGCAAGCAATAAGCTAATTGTGAAAGCAATAAGCTTAAAATGCCAAAGAATAAGAAGAAGTTATGATAAGAAACGCATGGACATAGATAACACTCTTTCAAACTTAATGCCCCAGATTGCCTTTGTCCATTCGCAGAACTAAGCCAAACTTCTTCGAACTGGGATCAAAACTCCTTAACTTTGAAACATTACTTGCATCACAAAATATTCCATCCGCACTTCCCTGAAACCGGCCAAAACATTCCACTCACCATTTCGAAGTAACACCTCGTCGCCTTACAGATACTTCCGGTAGTTCCGCAGATCCGCACTGCCACCGTAGCCAGCTCCGTTCTCGCCATTCTCGTTCAAATCCACCGCCGCAGCCACCGATTCGAACGACGGCGGTTCCACCAAACTCTCGTTCAAACTATTCTCCAGTTCCTTCTCGATTGACGACACCGCATCCTTGGCGTTCCGTTTCCTACCTCGCTTGCCGGCACTGCCACCGGGTGGTCGTCCCTTTCGGGATGAACCTCCCGGCGATGCCACCGAATCGTAATCTCCCGCAGCGGCTGCTGCTGCTTGACTAGCCTTAGACTTCCTGCCTCCTCCGGTAGTCGATCGTCTGCTCTTCTTGGTCTTTCGTTTGTATCCATTAACGTTGTAGTCGTAATCCGAGTCGCCGCCTTCCGGATCGTCCAAGTCGTCGTCGTTGAGGGCCATCTCGTCGTAGTACCAATCTTTGGGCAGGGGTTCCTCTTTTACCAAAGGTTGGTTCTGGTGGCTGTCCTTGCTGTCTGCATCCATCGTCGCACCTAATGAGGACTCTTCGAGTAGTGAGGCGTTGAAGTCTGGTTCGGGTGGTACCACCAATTCAGTCACTTCTCCCATCACTAAGCTGGAGGTTCCACTCGTTTTGAAATTGCTAAACGGCCGCAGGTTCTGTAGTTTGTTCAGATATTGTCGCTTGGATTTCCGCCACCGTGATGAGGGGTATGTGTACAGCTGACCTTCCCGGTGACCGGGCATCCGTCGACAGTGTTTCATGTACAGAGTGCTGTGATTTTGCGCTACTCCGGTTTGCGAATCAAAGAACGGTAATCGCATCCTTCGTTCTAGACAGAGCCTGGTATTAAATGACGCACTGACTTCCAGCGTTTCCCGGTAAGTGGAATCTCGCATATAATTTTCAATCTTTTGCAGATTTGGCATCGACACAATCTGGATGTCCAATCCGCCCGCCGAGGCCATCCTGATTAACTCTTCTCACCCACTAAATGTCACTGTAGTTCGTTTTATTGCACCGCACTATACTCCGTCTAATCCTTTGAAGCTTTCACTCACTCGAGCAATTGCAATCAATCGCAATGGAATTCTTTGATTTTGCCTACGTTTTGCGTTGAAGTGATTATCTCAATGACGGCAATGGCCACTGCGATATAGGTTTCTATTTTTCAACTTTTTTCCTCCTGAGCTGGCCTGCTTTCATTCGTTTTGCTCTCCCTCTCTCGCGTTAGATAGATTCAGCCGCGGTCCAGCACTAGTAAAATCATCACCAACCCACCAACAAACAGCAGTGTGTTGCATTCAACGCGAGATGGGCTTCGGAGGAGGATGATGAAGATGCAGCGAGAGTGAGAGTGTGGAGTAGGTAACCGAGCGATGGCAGCAAGCAATCCGAGGACCGTTCAAAACATAGATGAATAAAACTTTTTTTTTCTCACTCCGACTGCTTTTGATAGTATTTGTGTGCGGAAAAAAGCAGCACAAAAAATTACCGAACCGTCGCCACCTTGGATGACGGGGGCAGCGGTTCTTGAAGATTCAATTTAGAAACCACTCAACTGCACTCGGACCGCAACTTGACGTTCAAACGATGCACCATTGTGGCCGGTTTTCGCTACTTCCGGTGGAAGATAAATATTGTTATCGGTTTTCCTACTAGGTCGGTTCTTCTTTTTCGGGGCCACCAGCCAAATGCCACTGTTACACACTCAGAAAGAATGACGGATCTCGCTCTCGCAGTCTCTTTGAAATACTTTCGTTCTACCTAAATTTTTGTGTGTATTTGACAGATTTGTTGATAGCGCACCGCTTTCGAAGGAGTGAAGGCGATGGGTAGCAGCACTCATTGGTAGGAAGAAAGTGAAAGAAATTGTGGGAAGGGAGTAGAGAAAAGTTAGAATACAGTGGAACCTCAGAGCCATCTGTGAGCAGCAGACGCGAACCCATGAAGCGACGCTTCAGCAGAAATTTTAATATGACGGTTGGAAATTTCGGATCTGAGGAAAACATTTCAGTACCACCTACCACTAAGTTTATTTTTTCGACGAAATACAAAACGTACATATGGCTGCCCTTCCCGTTCCCTCCATGCTGTTGATTTCGATTCCTAGGGGTTCGTAGTTTTCGATTCCGAGCTCCACAGTTCGCAAAAGAGCCGCTCCCGGAGCGCTACACTGGCTGCTGTCATCGCTAGTGCTTCCACATTCACCGAGTTCGTCCGCGCCGAAGAAGCCCATCTGCGACGATTGCGTTATCAGACAGGGCTGTCGTGTGTTCCCTAGAATGAGAGAGCAAGGATGTTGGAAGGGAATTGGGGTTAAAGGTCAGCATTAAATCAAACCGGTTATCAGTACGGCAATCAGATGGGAAATGTAACTTTTGGCCAGTCGCAGTGTTTCAATCTTGGATAGCTTTCGGTTCTTAGGTTCTGTTGGGATCAGAAGTCGCAGGTTGTTGAACGCTGAGTTGACGCTGGAAGGATGATACAAATTTCAACGGAATTAATAACTGATCTTTGATAATTTTTCGAAAATAAATAATGCAAAGAAAAGAGGAAAGGCGAGAGCTGTCAATTCATAACTGCAGAGGTTTATTTTAGACACGAAGTGAAGGGAAGGCAATGAGCTTGAAATGCGAAGAAAGAAGTTGTTTTAAGCAACTGTTGATTAAAAAAAAAACAGTCTACTCGTAATCTACTCTATCTCTAATTACTCTACCATTATTCTACTCATTTTGGCTAGCGAACGAAGTAGCAAAATAACTAAGTAAAGTAACCAAATAAAGTAAACTACTAGGTAAATAACCAATTAATCATATGAATGAAGTGAAGAACTTCGATGGAAGAATATAAAGAGTAAGAGTTTTGAAAATGGATTTATTTATTTATTTATTTATTTATTTATTTGATTTAATTATCAACAGACTAATTTGGTGTCCAAATGATAAAAACAAAGTATCTTAACGCTAACAAAAACTGTCGTCTTGTAAAGTCTCGCGACATATAAAAATCAAAACAAGGGCCTCGCCAAGGCCAAGAAACGCGGATATTGGCGTCACTTCATCGAAGGGCTATCGCGTGAGACGTCGATGAGAACTCTTTGGACCGTCGGGAGAAGAATGCGAAATGCGTCGTCGGTGCATGAAGACAAGGAAAGCTCTTCCAGGTGGGTCTACGCGTTCGCCAAGAAAGTGTGCCCAGATTCGGTTCCGGTGCAACGAATTGCTCGCGATACTCAAACCAATCGTAACGAAGTTCTATGCTCGAATTCTCACTTGCTCTTGTTTCATGCATCAATTCTGCACCAGTAATGGATAAAATCAAGTTTAACTTGTTGAAAAATCTCCCAGACGTCGTAAAGAGGCGCTTGCTGAACTTATTTAATCAGTTCCTGGAAAGCAATATTGTTCCGGATGAATGGAGGCAGGTTAGAGTTATAGCTATACATAAACCCGGGAAAGTATCTGTCTTAGCTTTTTTTTTATCACCATCCGAAAAAAGTCAATTTTTAATGCAAACGTTATGTGCGTGAATGCCAATTAATGTACGGGGAAGGTGAACGATCAGGCTGGGCGCTGATCTATAGTGAAAGCTGTCAAAATAAAAAAAAAAAACAGCGTTGGGCGATAACATAAAGACTGGACTCAGAAAAAATGAGACACACAAAAATGATCACCAAAAATTCATTTTCAATCGGATACTTCTCAAATTTTCAGGGATTAAATAACTATATATTAGCTATGTTTTGGCATAATTTATTTATTGAATTTCCTCGCCCAAGCTGAATGCTCGTACATTTCTCTTAACACTGCTCATGAGATCTTGGGCGAGGCTTTGTCCATCTTCCTTACACAATTTCTCCCAGTTTTTCTTCAAAGCTTCATCGGTTTGAATGTTTTTCCGCTTTTCTTCAACTTCTTCTTCATTATCGCCCAAAGCTTTTCGATCGGACGAAGTTCTGGTGTATTTGGCGGGTTCGCCTCCGTCGGGACCCTTCGCTTCGTACCAATCCTTTACAGGCTTGGCGTAATGGCACGAAGCGAGATCCGGCCAGAACAGCGTGGGACCACGGTGAGAGCGGAGGAAGGGCAGCAAGCGCTTCTGCAAGCATTCCTCTCGTTAAATCTGCCCCTTTATGGTGCCGGTTGTCACGAACGGCTTGCCGTACCGTCGGAACTCGCAGATCGCCTGCCACAACAGGTACTTCTTCGCGAATTTGTCCATCTTTCTCTTCCGGAACTTTTCCGGAACCTCCATGCGCGACGTACCGACAAAAAACTCGAGGCCGGGGATTTGTTTGGTGTCCGCCTTGATATGTGTCTCGTCGTCCATGACGAGACAGCCTGGCTTGACCAGCCACTCACGGTACAGCTTCCGCGCACGCAATTTGGCCACCGTGTTTTGCTTGTCAGTCCGGTTTGGCGCCTTTCTGACCTTAAAAACACGTAGCCCAGCCCGCTTCATGGTCTGCTAGACGAACCACTTCGACGAATTGACCTTTTTGGCCACGTCTCGGGTGGAAAGGTTCGGGTTATTCTTAAAGTACAGCTTATCTTCCGCGCCTTCTCTGGGTATTCCGTTTTCGGGTTTCGGCCGTTTCCAGCGCGCCGCTCGATGGTCTTCGTCTCCTGGAACATCTTCACAACGCGGGACACGGTGGAATGGTGGATTCCAAGCCATTTGCCGATCCATCTGTGCAACTGACCAGGATTATCGATCACCGCGCCCAAGATTTGCTGGCGTAGCTCTTCTTGTTTCGAATGCATCTTGAAAACTACTTGGCAGATCGCGATAATTTTGCACACATAAACATAATACTCTAAACTAGTATTACCCAAAATTTCATTAATTTTTACCCCCGCGATAAAAAGTTACACCCAAAACAAAGTGTCACATTTTTTCCGAGTCCAATCTTTATTCTCCATTGCAAGTTTGATCGATATCGATCAACTTCTTGCACTCAATAATGTGGAAAAACTTCCCAATTCACGAATTAATTTTAATTTTCACTTAAACTTGACATATGGAAAATAATCGATTAAGTCTACTACTCGAGCTGACTTATTTCAGACAGACGAGAACTCAATTTCGACATACATCTTATCGAAAGTGTGTTGATCAATCACAAAGGGATTTTAATCGATTATTCGATTATTTTCCATCTGTAAAGTTTAAGTAAAATTAAAATTAATTCGCGAATTGCTACACAGCCTAAAACATCGATTTCAGCTTTAAAAAAATCGATGTTGTCAAATATTTTACAGAACAGATCTGATGCAAAAAATCGATTTATCGAGGTAAACATATCGATTCTGTAGACATCGCATCGACATCGTCCATTCCTACCCGAACTTTACCATTGAAAGGCCAGTATCGACTTAAAAAGTAGAGAGGTTACGGAATTTTGTTCAATATTACCAAGCGGAATTTTGACAATTGATCTGCATGGAACGAAATGTCACTTTCACTTACGGAATAATTGAGCGGAATATTTTTCCGAAAGTAAAAGTGACAGCTCCCATTGTTTGCGTGGAAACCTTACAAATTCCAATTTTATTTTTCGTTCGTTTCAGGTGGATACTGCTGCAGAAATTTCTTTTCGATTCTTTACTTTTCCGTTTCGGTAAACGGAATTTAACATGGGATTGAGATAGAAAAAGAAATTTCTTTCGAACACGATACCGACCTGAATATATTTTGAAAAGTGTTCTTCTAGAACCTCTTGGATATTGGGGTTTTGTTTATGCTAAGCTTGAAAAATAAAATGGAAATTTTTTTTTTTTTCCAAAAAAAAAAAAAATAAAATATTTTTTTTTTTTGTTGTGTTGTTAGGAGGGGGGGGAGAAGGAAAGGAAGGGGCAGAGCGGGGGGGGGGGGGGCGGGGAAGAAAAAAAAAGTAGGGGGAGGAAGGTAGCGAGAGTTTAATTGTTTTTTTTTGATTGATGTTTGTGTGGGGGGGGAGATTGAAAAATAAGAGGCTGGTGGGATGAAGAAGAAGAGTAATAGGTGTTTTTTTTTTTTTAAGAAAAAAAAAATGGGTGCTGAGTGTGCAACAGGATGTAACGTTAATGTTGTGAAAGATGGCATTATAAGCGATTTGGGTGAAAATTATAACGCTGTTTTTCCCTCCTCGGTGCTAAGACTTAAAGTGATGGACATGAGTGAGAAGTTTTTCTCCGATGAGTTCATTCGGATTTTAAAAGATCAAAATGAAGACATCGCGATTAATGAAGTTAAAATAATAAGAATGTATGAAAATCCACGCTTCAAGCACAACAAGTTTAATACGGTAATTGAAGTTGATAAAAACTCCTATAATTGTTTATTGACCGAGAAACACGTTAATATTAAATTTGATTGGCGTCGTGTTGTTCCTGAGATTCAAGTTTTGAGATGTTTCAAATGTGGAGAATTTGGACACATGAGCATGGATTGTAAAATAATGTTGCATGATCTATGTGTAGTGAAAGTCACACGACATCTGAATGCACATCAACTGTTTTGAAATGTATCAATTGTAAAAAAACGAATGACGCACGTGAAATTATCTTGGAGGTAAACCACGGCGCGTTTAGTTATGAATGTGAAATTTTCAAGCGATTATCTGAACGAAAAAAAAGCAGTCTGCACTTCAATGAATAGCAACCAAGTTCCAGAAGTAATGTGAGTAAGTTCGATATTTTGTACTTCAATATTGCCGGGTTGTCTACAAACTACGTAGAATTGCGTCAGATTGTAAAAGAAAAACGTCCATATTTAGTCTTTTTTTTTTTTTTTTTTTTTTTTTCTTCAGAAACGCGTATAGTTGACATGCAAGCATTTCATCAATATAGTATTCCGGGATATAATGTGGCTGCTTGTTTATCATATTCTACACTCACTGGCGGTGTTTATGCTAAAGAATCAGTTCAATTCAATCAGTTCAATTGAACGAAGTTTGTGACGGCAAGTGGTTTTTAAGCATTGCAGTTGTCCGTGGCATGCAGATCGGTAATTATGGTGTACTGTACCATTCTCCCAGTTCTAGTGACCAGCGTTTTATTGAAATTTTGGAAAACTGGTATGAGATTTTTGTAGATTCTAGTAAACTAAATGTGCTTGCTGGTAATTTTAATATCAAATATTGTGACAATGATAATTCGAAGCATTTGAAACGATTCGCAGATTTCTTTAATTTAAAACAATTGGTTAATGGACATACGCGTATTTCCAGACACAGTAAAACTTTGATTGACCATGTATACTGTAATTTTGATTCTGTAAGTGTTGTTATAAACTCTGACTTGAAAGTAACCGATCATGAAACCATTATTATTAACGTTGAAGATATTAGTAGTGTTGACAGCGATTACGTGAAATTTAAGTGTTGGAAAAAGTATTCGAAACAAGCTATTTTGAGACTTGTCAAAAGAAGTGTGGATTTTCAAACAAATACCGGTTCTCTAGATCAGAAATCAGCTGTTTTGACAGACGTCTTAAAAATATGTACCAATAAACTAGTCGAACATAAATTTGTTTTAGTAAAGAACTCGAACAGCTACGATTTGGATCTTTTGCGCCTTAAACGTAAAAGAGACAAACTGTACAAGACGAACTCATAGGCATATCTTTTTAAATAGGTACAAGGATGCGCGTAACAAATATTCGCATTCCGTTAAACAAACTCGTTATGAATATATTCAGAAGAAAATTGATTTGCATCAAAACAACAGCAAAGAGTTATGGAAAATTTTGAAATCCTTGTTAAAACCTAGTAATTGCAAACCACGATCCATAACCTTCAATGGCACATTAGAACAGTCAGAGCACAACATAGCATGTAGATTTAATGAATATTTTGTCGATAGTATTTTGTCAATTAATCAATCCATTGATCTAGTAGATGAGCCAGACGAAATAAAACAGTCGATTAATGTTAACTGTAGTTTTGAAAGTTTTCACCCAATAACGTTAGAGGATCTAAAATCTATTTGCTTTTCTTTGAACAAAACGGCTGGAGTAGATAACGCAAATGCAAGAGTAGTACAAGATTGCTTTAATGTCATCGGAAACAACCTGCTGGACCTAATTAATGAATCGCTGCAAACTGGGCACGTGCCACAAGTTTGGAAAGGATCTTTAGTCATTCACATTCAAAAAGTCGCAGGAACGATTAAAGCCGAAGAGTTTCGTCCTATTAACATGTTGCACACTTTAGAAAAAAATTTGGAACTTGTTGTAAAAGGCCAGCTGTTAGGGCATCTTCAACGGCGATCCAAATCGTGGTTTTGATTTACGATTTACGGAAATCACGGTTGACGTTGGGGCGTCATCTAGGATGTGACCCTCTATGTTTCGACTCTTGTTTATCCGCTTCTAAACTATAAATCAGCATTATCTAATATCGTTTTAATGAAATGCATGCATTCACACACTCACCTTCACCCAAACGAAAGAACAAGTATTCCTTGTCGTCAGCTAACGACGCACTATTGGCATTAAAAATTATTTGGTCAAACCAATCAATGGCAAAATGTTTGTGAAAAATCTGCGAATTCTGAAAAATAGACTTCTGATCTCTAATGTTGAATGATCGACAGGATGACAGGTGTTGGCGGGTTTACCAACAAGAAATACAACACCGGTGCGTGGAACGCAAAGTTAGTCTATTTTAGCTAGTTCTATTCAAGTTTCGCTGATGCAAATCAGGTATAAAGTTGATCTAAAAATAGACCGCCGCTGAAGATGCCCTTAAAACTTGTATATGTTTTGATCTATTCTTGCAGCAATTTGGAACAAGAAAACTACCGTTCCATAACACTACACGCTACTTGATAATACCAATTAATGAGTAATTCAGCTATTCAGCTTTTACATAGCAGTATTCAGCTTTAACATAACAAAAATTCAAGTTTGTAATCTAACGTGTTGTTTACTAACGCAAACACTCGCGCAAATCAACAAAACTTTGAATGCAGACCGATGGACCGAATGTCTGTAACTTTTTAGTTGTTGCAGATATTGTTCCGGTGTTTTTTTTGTTCCGGAAAAGCATTGAGGATTGCTGAGGTATATTTATGAGCCGAAAAGTGGCCGTGTTTGATGCGGGTGATGCTGGCGCCACACAGAAAGTTGTGTTGCTCGCCTGATAATTCCCTCAAGTTGCTTCCGGTGCTAACGAATTGCCTTTTCGTTTCATTCTTGCATAACGGATGGTTCTCTAAGTTTTTTACAGCAACTGTATTTTCCGGGAATCGCTGACTGGTTCGAAATGAGGAGGCTCCCGGAAGTGTTACTAGTGTGGATTTTACGACAATTTTCTGGTAAGTTCCGATTCCGAATAATATTTCGATTGCTTCGAAACGAAAAGTTATGAAGTCTTCAAAGTGAATAATCGGTTTATTGATGGATTGGTCATGACTAGCAGTTGCCAATAGCTCATACAGATACACTTTAGAGAAACCTATTAAATAGAAACTTTCGGCAGGTTTACTGGGGATCAGGATATTCAGGATTATCTTCTGGGGGAGAGGATACATTTTACTATAGCAGGTTTGATAAGCTTTCTGGGGGAAACCGATGATATCTTGAAGATAGATTTGTATTTCGCGGAAGGAAAGTTCGAAAACTCTTTAATTTTTCCAGGAACCGTTTTTAAATATTATATTATTCAATTGCATATTCTACAGCTTTTAAACCGTCTCGGCAGCTACATGAATTGGTCAGAACTTTTATAAGCTTCTAGAAACTAAACGAACTCTTTGAAATTTATTTTCTGAATGACTATGAACTTCGGAATATCTATGAAGATTGGGTGGAAATATAATAAACTTGACAGAAGTTGATTAAGCTTCTCGGAAGTTGAATAAACTTATTTGAAGTTTCAAGATAATCATTAAGTTTGCTCACTCTTTTTTAAGAAGAGAAATGGGGGAACTTCAGAGAAGTCCATTGATTAGCAGAAAAATTCTCAACGTTTCTGGAAACTTGGTTGAACTTCCAAAAAGTTTGCTGATCATCCATGGAATAGAAACAACTTTCTGGAAATAACCTTTCCCAGATAACACCCAAAAGTTGAAAAGGTGGCAAAAAATGCAATTGCAGTTTTTGCAATCATATCTTGAGAAATTTGCATGATTCAGAAATGGCACTTTTGCCCATCATGATCCACAAAGCGTTTTATGGTATAAACGAAGCCATGCAAGTGTGTGCAAGCTGTTGGCAGCACACAGATTCCTCGAAACAAATTTAGCGCTGTGTGCTTAGTGCCTCGACAGCCGAAGCAACCATTGGTTCAATATGGGTGAGAGAATACCAAAAAATGCCGCAACGCTATTGGCCACTGTTGTGATTCCGCAGACAAGTGTTCTATTTTTATTTTCACTCGTCATCGTACTCCCATCTCCCTCTCTTCAAGTTTGGCCTTCTTGATCACCACACGAAGCCATGCAAGTGTGTGCGAGCGACATTTGCTTTGTTGCTGTACCAATGAGTGCCTCGACAATCATAGCAACTGTAGGGCCTTTATTCCAATCCCTTCAACTCGTTAAAGTGGCTGAATGGTTACTATCTAGAGCCGTGACGCTGACGTGAGCTCGGACTCCAATCTTATACTCAACAACCAATACACTGCACAACCCACGCACACATCGATTTTTTCAAAGCGAATTGATGTGATGCTTTTTTGCCCACGACCAATGTTGCATTTTCTCTCCAAGTTACGATCCATTACGAGAAATGAAACAAAATCATTCGAAATTGCATTACAATCTTGCTTTTTTATTTTGGGTGAACCAATAAACAGTTCCAAAGCGTCTTTACGGCAGCCTATTAAGCAACTAAGTCGCCTTAAATGCAACATAAATGTTTTTTTTGGGCCAAAATACGGGTGCTTTTCTGCGATGTTTTTTTATTTTTTTTTTTATGTTTTTTTTGATCTCCAAAAACAGAACATATTGAATTCTCTTATTTTTTTTTTATTTTTTGTTTGTTTTGTATTGTGTTGTGTGTGGGGAGGGGAGAAAATTTCATTTCAGGTGTTTTGTGGGCTTGCGGGTGGGTATATTTCATGATAAAAAGCAGAATATCACAAATATATCAATAATTTACGAAATTTTTTAAATTACCTGGGAAGTTGGTCGATTTGCTAAGCTTTTAATAAGTTGGTGGAATTTCTGTGAAATAAATAGCATTTCTGAGATGTTATTGAACCTTCAGGCAAATAAAAAAGCAAGTATTCCTCGTCGTCTGCTAACGACGCACTACTGGCAGTAAAAATTATTTCGTCAAACCAATCCATGGCAACAAGTTTGCAAAAAATCTGCGATCTCTGATAAAAAAACTTCTGATCTCTGATGTTGAATGATTGACAGGTGTTGGCCGGTTTAACAACAAGAAATACAACACCGGTACAGGGAACTCGAAGTTGGTCTATTTTAGCTGGTTCTATTCAAGTTTTGCTGATGCAAATCAAGTATTAAGTTGTTCCAAAAATAGACCACCGCTGAAGATTCCCTTAACGTATTTAAATATTAATAATTTGATTGCACCGGAACAATCGGGATATCGCGATATCGCGAGTGCACGTTAAGTTTAGTGTTAGAAAAATGAAAAGAAAATGTAGAGCATAAAGATACGATTATTGCTGTTTTTTTTAAATCTGAAACACGCTTTTGAATAGATTTCTCGGCCGCTTTGGATTTTCGGGTGCTGCATATAGATATTGATAAAAATATTGAAAAACGATTTAACTATTGCTAGTAAACTACAATTGAACAAATCAATCATCTCTCCTCACATTGAATTTTGCCCTTCCATTTTGTTTTTAGATAATCAAACACAAATATCGAGATTACAGCGTTCGCAAAATAAGATAATGCGTTTGATCTTGAGACTTTTTACTCTTGACTAATTTTGTATCTTGACGATGTTATTACAACCAGGGGGCTACCCAAGTAACCACGAGGCTATAATAGCTTGCATATATAGGGCATATGCATTACGTCTAGTGCATCATTGAAGTTGGAATAAAGTTGAAAAGGGCCCCACTTAGATCGAACTAATGCTATATGTTTTGTTATGCCATAAGATATTGCTAAAGTAGCATTATTGCATTGGTAATGCATCATTATATTCTTAAAGCTAATCTAACGCTTCATTACTTGACAACTGTTGAATTGATGCAATCCCTCATTAATGATGTTGATTTTGTGTTGAATAAGAACAATAATATAATGCTTGTGGTTACTTGGGTAGTCACTCTGCCACGTTGTGTTTGTGTTTCAGTGTGTCGGAAAGTGTTTCTATTTTTCAACTTATCTGTCAATACTACAATCGAAAATGTATGCTTATTGGCAACCATGGACCTTTTTGGCGGTTAATTCACGAACATTTATGCATCATTTAAATCACATGAGTGCAAGCGAGAGGGAAACAAAACAGTGAGAAAACAAACAATCGATTCGTGTAAGAAGAGGTGCCAGATATGAATTTATTTTTCATGTGGTGGCGAGTTTATTTGAAGTGTGGTGGATTGTGTTTTTTAGGGTGCTAACACAAGGTGGCCGAGTGACTTACCCCCTGATTACAACGGATATTTTGTATGGTTTATTGTTAAATGTTTAATATTTGTCATGGGGCACAAACAAACTATACTTTCCGCCTAGATGATGATGATGATGGATTCATAGTTTTTATTTTGTTATTGTGATTAACGTAATATCTTTTTGTGTAGTCTACAAAAGTTTGGGCCACGCGCGCGTAAAAATGTGAAGATGGCTGTTTTGTATTTTTTTAACCAAATTGAAAGCTTTAGCTGTTTGAGGGATTCTTTGGCCCAGTAGTGAGCCGTCTGGTTGAATGTTAGAAATGCCTTTAAAATGCAATTGTTGCTCATAGTTTTTGAACTTAGCGGGATTTTTAATTACTGGGGGGGAGGTAGCTCATCAAATCTTCCGGTCCGCCTCTAAGCATATTGCTATGAGGTACCAGGTGGGTCTCCATCGATTGCCTGTCGATCTGCCAAATTTGGAAGACGTCTGCATTGAGTTATCTCAAATTATAATAATCCGTCCACTATATCACAAAACATTGCGATTGGTTGAGCGGATTGGAGATAATGAAATCATTGGGTATAGGACCAAGTCTCCCGCGGGTGGTGCTAAATCGATGAGCTTGTATATAGTGGAAGCACAGTGTATTATTCTGTAAATTTTAAATTTCAATCTAAATTTCAGTGAGCGAGATAAGGCGCTATAACCTTGGCAAATTATTGCCAGACTTTTGGTTCAAATGCCAAAAGTCCACCCACAGTCAAAAGGAGCATAAACTAATCTTTCTAGCATCTATGCTCCCAACGATAAATACAAATTATCACATTATTTAACTCCTTATGGAGGCGTTTGGTACGGGAGGTCCACGCTTTCTTCCTTCCCTTGATTCGAAGTAGTAGAGCGATTTCAGACACTCTTTCTGGAATCGCTCTATTTCTTGGAATCCTCTCTGCGGTACATGCTACGCAGTTGGCCTGGCCGGTGACAAGAAAAATGATGCATTCAAGAAGACTTCATTTTCCAGGATGCTTTCAAGAATTGGCTGCGTTAGTATGAGATTAGATTAGATTAGATTAGCGGGATTTTTAATTACTGGCAATGTCCTGGATTTTGTTGGCCTTTCTGATCACTGCTCACGAAAATTTTAAGTTGAAATCAACGGCATTTTTTAATTTTTAACATTGCTGTATAGTGATGGAAAGTGATCCAGGAGTTTATATTTGTAAATGGAATCAGATCGCTTTTGATTTTGTTTGTAAATCTGATTAATTAGTTGTTCAATATTAAATTATCTTAAAGATAAATCGTCCGGATCAAACCTTTGTGGGGCTATGTGGCGGGACCATCATCATCATAATCATCATCATCATCATTACCTGGCTCTAGGTTTGGTGGAAAAATTATTTATTGGGGGGATCCTTTTTTTGTCGAAAATCGGTCAAACTTTTATTTTTGGGTTTGGAAAAGGGGAAACAAAATTTGGGCTTTGTTTTTTTTTTGGGCCGGGGGTGAATATTTCAGAGCTGAATATTAACCGAGTTGTAATTAGACACTGTCTGAGGAAATATCGCTTGCAAACCATCGGGAATGTTTTGGGTGACCTCTGTTGGTTCTGTGACCTGGAACGAGGAACCTTGGATTACCACCATCAATTAAAAATTCAGGTCACAATTGCCTCTGTGATCTACAATTCACACTTAAAACGCTGGAGATTTTTCGCACAAGCCGAATCAATCGCCATGTTGATTACTAAATTGGTCCATTTACAAGATCCCTCACCTGACTAACAACATAATACACCATTTACCTATGCGTTCTGAACCGCTCCCTGGCGTTAGCCTGTGATCGCTGATGGTGCCCATCCGCGGCACCGAGTCCGGAATCCTTGGGCAATCCATTTACCTTGCATCCGAGTGCCAACTCCGATTCTCCAAACAGCTCATCGTACACACTTCTCATCACCTTTTCCACCCGCGCGGCATTACTGCACCTGCTCTTATTTGTTCTCCGGCTCCTGGCGACACTCATGATCACTTATTATTGCTTGTCACCTTGCCAGAACATACATCCTTCCCGTTGTAAACCGCGATCGTAACTAACGGTCACACTTAATCGGATCTTGACGCAAGCGGCTCCTTCACTCCAGTTCTAGCAGTGGCGCACACTTGTTAAACGAATTAAGTCGTTAATGAGCGATGAGTGAGAAAAGATGCCGCCCGCCGAATGATGATCCAGAGGAAGTTCAAACCTACATGCAACGGTCTCACTCAGTAAGCGGTTTGTTGAGTGTACGATTTCTCTGTGTAGGCGTTTGTTTGTTTTCTTTTCTTCCTCGCCCGCTTCGATCCCGTTCAAGAAGCCGATGATCAGCTCAGCACTGATTCCTAGCAAGTGATACCGCTTTTGCCAGCCCTTCTCGTCCTCAACTTCTCAACAACTGCTACCAGTTCTGATCGTTGTCTATTTCTGGTGAAAATTTATGACCTCCTTACCGTTTAAGGAACGTCACGTGTTTACACTTCGATGCGGTACTAATTTGCGGGTATCCTATGTAAACACCGAGGGATGGACGCGTTTCCAATTGCAAGAGGTTACTGTACTGATTTATCGGGATGTATGTATAGTGAGATTATTTAATTTTACAGCTAGAAAAAAAAAAACTAACAACCCATTGAAATACCCCAGACAGAGAGCCAATCACGGAAGCAAACGTGGAAAATTGCTGCTGCCAAAAATACTCGAATAGTCACGTCCCTTCCGGTGTTTGTCCAGCACAGACAGCGCATATGCACCTGAATGTAGGCAATCCATGTTTGCACGGAATGATTTGATTGGACGTTTTACAACTTCCTGCCGGCCGGTCGGTCGAGCTTTGAGTGTTTGTGTGTGTATGTGCTTAGAACGATTTTCGATTTTAGCTAAAATTGCCAGCAAAAGCTTTGCATGCTAATGTCGGTGGCGTTTTCTCTCTCTCCATCCTCATCATTTATATCGGCTTAGATGCCAATAAACGGGACGTAATCATTTTATCGCTGCTGCCATTTTTTTTTTCATCGCTCATTCTTACATGCTCGAGAGCGCTTATCTCGTTATCATCAAAGTGGCTGCTCTTCCCGTTTCTCTTCTCAAGGCCCGTGCACGCGATACCAATCGGAGTGGGATAAGCAGGATAATCCTTTCTAAGTGATTGTTTTGCTCCTTATCGCGTTGGGTCGTCCGTTCGTTGGTTTCTTCCATAGCCAGTTGTTATTGTTTCACATAAGGATACTCATTTTTTTTTTCCAGGGACTTACGCTAGTTGATGATGGGAAAAGTATCAAAATCGTTTGAATTGAGATTCAATTTTATATGTATTGTAAAATCAGCACTACACGGGGACAATCTGTCAATTTTAAGTTTTTTTTATTCAAAATTTATGTTAATTTGTTTGTTTATTGGTCATCAAGGGCTGGTGGCGGGTCACTTTCTTGTGAATTCGTCCATATTTTGAAGCCAGTCGCTATAAAGGCTCTATTTTAAATGTAAATTAAATAAGGTCTGTATCCGCAATAATCTGGACTCGCAATATGTAGTAAAACATGCATGAATCATTTCATTTCTTAAAGCTATGTCCATTTAGAATCCGGATTATAAAATCATCTGTATCTCGGTAACGGATTGACGTACAAATAAGTTTAATACATCAAAACAAAGTAATTCACTGTACTTGAGGGAAAAAATATCAATACAAATCATTTCTCTTCGTTTCTAATGAAAATTCGCACTTTCTTCTCTATTCATCCCATCAAACGCTGCATACCTCCGGAGTCTACTTCCTTGACACATTTGTTCCACATTTTGGTCATATGAGTCGCGTCCCGAGCCGTTTTTCCACTTTTCTAAAGCTTCCGCTTCATTACTGCCCAAAATCTCTCGATGGGCCGGAACTGCGGGCAGTTGGGTGGATTTATGTTTCTATCGATGAAATCTACGTTATTATCGCGGTACAACTGGATGACTTCCCGGCTGTAGTGGCAACTCGCCAAATCTGGCCAAAACTTCATGGGACCTTTATGGGGTTTAATGATAGGTAGTACGCGGTTTTTGTGGCATTCTTCCTTGTACTGCTTCGAGTCCATCGTCTTATTCGTCACGAACACTTTGGTCTTCTTGCCAAATCAACAGTTTTTTTTGGCAAATGTGTCCATAAAAGCAAACTTAACCGTTATGTGTCCAACAGGGAACAAAGTTGAAAAAGGCAACTTTGTTCCCTGTTGGACACATAACGGTTAAGTTTGCTTTTATGGACACATTTGCCAAAAAAAACTGTTGATTTGGCAAGAAGACCAAAGTGTTCGTGACGAATAAGACGATGGACTCGAAGCAGTACAAGGAAGAATGCCACAAAAACCGCGTACTACCTATCATTAAACCCCATAAAGGTCCCGTGAAGTTTAGGCCAGATTTGGCGAGTTGCCACTACAGCCGGGAAGTCATCCAGTTGTACCGCGATAATAACGTAGATTTCATCGATAGAAACATAAATCCACCCAACTGCCCGCAGTTCCGGCCCATCGAGAGATTTGGGCAGTAATGAAGCGGAAGCTTTAGAAAAGTGGAAAAACGGCTCGGGACGCGACTCATATGACCAAAATGTGGAACAAATGTGTCAAGGAAGTAGACTCCGGATTTCAAAACATGATATTTCATTAAGTTGTCATAGTAGGATATTGAAATTTGTGTCATCTCATATCTCGTTAATACTTATCATCTTAGAGTGAAAGAATAATGACATAGCTAGAGGGGGCGCGAGGGGGGGCTTTTGATTTTTTTTATTACGAAAAGGCCGACAGGGAACGTTTTTACCCACGGAACTAAAATGACCATTTGTATGGAAATATCCAACCGATTTGGAATATTTTAGCAGTTTTGGATTCAAGAGCTCAACCGCTTTCTCTAAATTGTCTAACATGACCGATGGCCATTATCCGTCTCAGGAAAAAAAACCCGGATATCCGGAATCGTGTTCCGAAAATGGTATACTTATAAATGTTTCAAAAGAAAATCAACAATAATGATACAAAAACTGTAGAATAAACACACAGGAATGTGTGTGATTGCCATATGAAAATCCCGTGACTTGATTCAGGAACAGTCACTCCGGAGCAGGTTCCCATGAGGCCACGGATGGCCAGAAATGTATATGAATTGAACCTTAACAATATGGGTGTCAAAATTCTTGAAATCGTTCCAGAAGAATGTTTGCCATAGTTATTGGACCATCCGGTCACTTGGTTTCGGAATGGCCAGTTCAGAAATTTTCTTCTGGAACGATTCCAAGAATTTTGACACCCATATTGTCAGGGTTCTGGCCATTTGTGGCCTCCCACTCTGAACTGGCCAATCCAAAGTCAAGTGACCGGATGGTCCAACAACTATGGAAAACGTTGTTCTGGAACGATTCCAAGAATTTTGACACATATTTTGTTAGGGTTCGATTCAAATAATTTTCTTGCCATCCCTGACCGCATGGGAACCTGCTCCGGGGTGACTGTTCCAGGATCAAGTCATCGGATTGTCATTTGGCAGTCACACACATTCCTGTGTATTCTTTGAATGACTTTTAGTGTCATTACTGCTGATTTTCTATTGTGATCTTTTAAAAGTATACCATATTCGGAACATGGTTCCGGATATCCGGTATTTTGGAAGACGGATGATATCCATCGGTCATATTAGACAATTTTGAAGAAGTGGTTGAGTTTTTGAATCCAAAACCGTGAAAATATTCCAAATCAGTTTGATATTTCCATAGTTATGGTCATTTTAATTCCGTGGGTAAAAACGTTCCCTGTCGGCCTCTTAAAGGTGTTTGTTTTGTTGGACACACAACGGTTAAACTTCGCAGGAACATCTGCTCGTGCCGTCGTCATGTAGAATTTTTGGCCAGGAAGCTATCCGAAATCCATTTTGACGTAGGTTTCATCGTCGATGAGCAGGCAACCTTGGTACTTTGTCAAAACCTGCTGGTACAATTTCCGAGCTTGAGTTTTGGTGACGAAACTTTGCTTCAACTTTCAGTTTGGTTGCTTGCTGGCTCGATAAGAACGATATCCTGCTCGAAAACGAATTCTTCGAACGGTACTGCGAGCAGCAGCGTATTTTTGTGCGATTTCATTATCTGATAGTCCTGAGTTTGCTCTGACAGTTCTCAACACCTTCTGGTTCAGCTTGCGGTCATATGTTCCACTACGACGCTTACCTTGAGGCACTCGATCCACACTCTTTCGCTCCCTGAAACGTTTGAGCACATCATACAAGGTTGATTTGGCGATTTTCAACGTTTTTGCGATTTTTATTGCGGACCACGTTGGATTTTTTCTCTCCTGTCGGCTTCCATCTGGAATAACTTTTGACTCACTGCACGAAACGCCGTGAAATACCACAGATAGTGGGCGTCTAGGAAAACAAACCGCTGTAAAAGAATTCTTGCAGCGGTCACTTTCCGTGCCGCTGCAACACAATAACTGATTCCGGATTCTAACTGGACAGAACTTTATATAACTTTTGTTTGTTCGGGCTTCGGGCTGGTTCATCTCCCATCGTAGTAACTCATACATCTTTTGGGAATTTGTCGTGACTTGTCCGGATGTGAGATGTGAACTCGTGACTTTGGCGTGAAAGGTATGTTAAACACTACGCCGGGGGCTAAAGATATAGATTACAAATTTACACAATCAAAACATCGTTTTTGAATTGATTTTAAAAATCTCGAACTTTGCGCTTTACCCCAGACATAGAGGTTTGTATAGACTCCCTAGCGACCTTGCTGGCAGTTCCAGATTTGTTGGAAATGTTTGGCGTTTTTAACCTCCTGCTTATTTCCAGAAAGCGCCCACTTTAGCAGAGCACAATCTCCTCCAATTGGACGAAATTGTTGGGAAGATTCGAAGGTTTTTGTCTTAGCATAAAGACTGTACTCGAAACAAATGAGACACAATGATTAGCTTGTAACTTTTTAGCATGTGTGTAAAAATTGATGAAAACCTTGACTGAAGCTAGCTAAGAGTAATGTTTGTGTTGGCAATATTTCATCACAATCTGTCAAGATTGTGATGAATTGACAGATTGTGATGAAATGATGTCATTGAGATGGCATCGTAACAAGAACAGATCCACCAAAAAAATATGTTTGCCGTCGTGGAAAATCCGACTGCGTCCCACAGATGGATCGGAAGACATTTGTGAATCCATCATTCAACGGTGTCCCGGTGGTGAAGTCATTCAAAAAGACCAGACGACCCAGCGGTGGTTAATCAGCAGGCAAGGAACGTGTTGAATCTGTTCAAGCGCCGACCGAACCTTTCGATCTGCGATGTTTCGAAGAAGACGGAGTTTTCCATCTGGTATGTCGAAAAAACAAAAACGATGAAACGTGCCGGCCTCCACGTCTTCAAGGTCAGGAAGGCACCAAACCGGTACGTCAAACAAAACACGGTAGCCAAAACTCGCGCCAGGAAGCTGTACCGAGAGTGGCTGACGAAACCGCAGTGCGTCGTAGTCGACGACACTTTCGGGCACAAAGCAAGTTTCACGTTTCACGTTGCCACATAACGGTCGGTTATTTCTGAGGAGGTAAGAAAAAAGACGGTGAAAAAAAATTGCCAAAAAGTTCTTGGTTTGGCAGGCCATCTGAGGGTGGGGAGAGACGAGCCAGCCATACACCACGACGGGGACCATGAATGGGTCAAATCTACCGAGACGATTGCCTCCGGAAGTGCCTGCTGCCCTTGCGGCGGTCTCACAGAGGCGAGATGCTATTTTGGACAGATTTGGCATCCCGCCATTAGGTGCGGCAGGTGATAGACTGGTACAGATAAAACAAGGTTTGTTTTCACACCAACAGACTTCAATCCACCGAACTCCCCGAGCAGGAACGAATAATTTGATAACTGGCCTTGGTATTTAAGAGCTCAGATTAAGAGGTAAAATACCTGAGGATAATACCATAAAATTGTTCCCACAATGTTATGCGATTATCACATCGTGGTAAGACAATACCAAAACAGTACCCCTCAGGTATTCCCAGGTATCCGAAATAACAAGTTTTGTTATTCGAGAGATATTTTGCCTGCAATTGTTAGGTTTTCTTAGGTATTCTTTTGTTTAGGTATTTTACCTCTTAATCTTAGCTCTTTAATACCAAGGCCAGTTATCAAGATCAAAATTAGGTATTCATATGTTGTTGTCTCCCTTAGTTCAGTCGGTAAAGGCGCAGCTACAAAGCAACACCATGCTGGAGGTGGCTGGGTTCGATTCCCGGTCTGGTCTAGGAATTTTTCGTAAAGGAAAATTTCTCGACTCCCTGGGCATAGGGTATGATTGTACTTGCCACATAATCATACTAATGCAAAAATGGTATCTGGCATCGAAAGCTTTCAATTAATAACTGTGGAAATGCATTTAGAACACTAAGTTGAGAGCAAGCAATAAGCTAATTGTGAAAGCAATAAGCTTGAAATGCTAAAGAAGATGTTGTTGTCTCCTGCTCAGGTCGCCGGCACTGCGTCCGATCGAAAATTTTTTAGCCACCATGAAGGCCAAACTTTGTAAAACACCTAAAGTATTCGAGAACAAGCTGACTTTGAAGAAACAGTGGGTAGAAGTATCAAATGATGTTGGCTCAACTCTTGCTCAAAACCGTATGAGTGGTGCCAAGGACAATGTCCGAGCTCTCGGCCATGGAGAGTAGATCCAATAAAGGGTGGAACGATCAAAAATTGGTCAAACATGATTAAGTGCACACCGATTAGTTTATTATAAAAATAATCAATCTTTATTTCTTTTTGGAGTTAATGGTCTACAAAACACAGGAAAATTATTCGATTAGGCTTCCGATTTTCCAAAATGCGAACTGTCGTCCTTTACGTTTCACACCTTCCTTAAAGTTTTGTACCGCAGTTATATCCACCTTATTTGATGCTGAACGCCAATTTGCCTTGAACTGTTGAGTTTTCTTGAGGTTTCTCTTTATGATTGCCCAGTATTTTTCAAATAGCCGCAGTTCCGGCGAGTTTGGAGGGTTTTTCTCCTTGGGTATGGTTTGCACACTATTGGCTGTATACCATTCCTGAGCATTTTTTCCGTAATGGCAAGAAGCGAGGGCTGGCTAAAATAGCACGGAACAACTATGTTTCTCCAAGAAAGGCAATAAGCGTTTTTGCAAGCATTCCTTTACATAAATATCTTGGTGGACAGTGCCAGTTGTCACGAAACTTTCGCTTTTTAGCCCACAGGTGCAAATCGCCTGCCAAACCAATTATTTCTTCGGGAACTTTGATATTTTTTTTCTGCTTAAACTTATCTTGAACCTTTCCGTTTCCGGTATAAAAACTCTTGACCTGGGAGCTGCTTGAAATCAGCCTGGACGTATGTTTCATCGTCCATTACGATGCCATCAAACTTGGTCAACTAACTCGTGTACAACTTACGCGTTCTTCATTAGGCTGTTGTGTTTTGCTTATCATCTCGATTTGGTGTCAATGTTACCTAATATGTTGACAGTCCGGCTCGTTTCTTTGCTCTTTGCACTGTTGTGTGGGACTTTCCCGATTTTTTTCCCCGATATCTCTCATGGAAAGGTTGGGATTGCATTTGGTCACTATTCTTCCGGTCGCTGCGGCCTCCTGGGTTCGGTTTCCTCCTGATACCGGCTTCCTGACAGTCGTCAGACGTTTTCCAAACACTTTTATAACATTTTTCACGGTTGATTTGGCAATATTAAGTGATTTTTCCAAGTCGGCGTGGGAAGAATTTGGATTTTGTTCATGCGCGTGCAAAATTTGATACGCTGCTCTTCTTGGTTCAACGCCATTTTGACTACTGAATAGAAAATGGCAAAAACAAAATAGAGTCAATATTTTGTTCGCATACACCTACAAAATGAGGGGTTTTCAAGTTTATTAAATGCACGATTAAAAAAACTGCGTTATATTTGAGTCGATCAAGTTTTGACCATTCCACCCTTTAAACAAATAGAGTATAAACCTAACCATGATGGTGTAGTTTATTTCCTGAAACATTGACGAAAATCCGACTAAAAATGAATTATTGACGACCTTTTTTGTGTGTTTCATTTTTTTCAAGTACACTATTTGGTCACATGGTGCCAAAAGAAAGCGCTTCTAAAGAACGGCAACCCATTGCTTCCCAATGTATTTTTTTTTTGGGAAATTTTGACAGCTTGCTTACACTAAAAAATCAGGTGTAGCAGTATAGAAAGCAATCCATGTAAGTTGTTTCATATCTTCTAAGACAAAAGTTTCATCTTCCACACATGAATATTTTGTTAATAATCGCAATATAGTTTTCGAGAACTTAATTGTGCCGTCAAATTCTGTTTTTCATTGTGGCTGGGAGATTTTAGACGAATCCTATTTTCCAAGCCACAGGTCGAATAGAGAGGTTCGGGTTCCTCTCTAGAATCTTCTTCACTTTCCTGTATGTTTAAACCCGTTAAATTTCCGACACTTTTTTTTCACACGAAAAGAAAAATTCATATTGAATGTATTAAGCAAACCACATAGATTTTTGCCATTGCTACCTACGCATAAAGCATATAAAAAATGCATATGGTGTTTATAAACCTTGACCAAACAATTTCATAACATAGATTAATACATTGCATGCGCAACGAAACATACCCTTTATCAGTCGTCAAATAGATCTCATTGATCCGGTACATGGATACTGTATTGAAAAGAATAACAATTTCATTATTCTTGTGTACGACATTCATTATGCTACTTATGGTAAATGGTAAATATTGGGGGGAATTAAAAGTACGTACCGATTGCAACACACACCGATTGAAACAAGTAAATTAGATCAAATTTATTGTTTGTAGCATTTATCTTCATACATCCAAGTTAGTTTTGTAGATGACAATTATTTAGATTTACATAAACTTATTTATACATCAACTGGATCCCTACAATACAAAATTAAACATTCATTGTGTCAAAATCATTCTTTTTACGGAAATACATCTTACTATTTATGTTGTGTGGCATAATTGGAGGACCATCAATTTCATCGATTTTTACAATACAGTGAATGCAAGTTTTTCCGAGAAGTTCATACGCCAAAAAATGTTCATCGAACACTCCTACGGTCCATGACAGCCCTACTAAAAAAACACTGCCGCTAGAGATCAGGAGATCTATTATTTCAAAGAGTTTTATGCTTAGCTGCTCAGTAACAGTTACGTAGGTGCCTATCTTAAAAACAGTACCTTTGTATTTCAATTGGGTTGCTTCCTGCAGATCTTCACCAAATTGTGTTGGATATGGTAGAGGTATATGTTCGACATAATTCTTCAATGCAAAATTACACGGCCTCAGTGATCCCTCTATCGAAGATTTGAAGAATACCTCATTGAAAACATCGTGGCTGAATTGTAGAGCTGCTTTCATGCATAGCGTATAACATATGTTTTTCCTCGATGAAATAACATGAGCGTATTCCTTAAATGATTTGTGCTTAGCCTCGTATCTATAGTTCATCATGGAAATCACACTTCCACTCTTTTCGATTACAGAGCTATAATGACATAGAAAATGTTGCTTTGGTTTTAGACGCAGATTAAACAGTGACTGATACAGCGTATTATGCTCTGCGCAAAGGTGACGCAGTTCTTGTAAATCATTTTCCTTAAATGATGGCGACAAAATTTTATCCGTAAGTTTGACCAAAACTTTGCAAAAATGCCAAACCGGATCAGTTCTTGGCACAAAAGGGCCCAAGATAAACGTGAAATAATGAGCAAAAGATTTCAGCTCACTAGCTGTCGCTCTGATTACAACACTTTTTGATTTTGTTTGCTGTGAAAACATTTCATTCAAGTCCGGCATTCTTACTAGAGAAGTGTCTAATGCAATTTTACTTAACATTGATTTATGAACATTGAACATGTTGAGAGAGATGTACCGCTTTTGAAAAATACAATAGTTCAAAATCTCGGCAAATCCAAAAGTACACACTCCGCCACTAAAGAAATCATGCATCGCATCAACGTACAAATTCTCAACAACATGGAAGGAAGGTAATTGATTGAATATTGATGGTCCTTTGATCCCTGTCTCTGTTGGTCTATTAAGGTTTACGTCATAATTGTATGAAGCAACTGTCCGTAGATCTTCAATATGTTCTTTGGTATCAGTTTGACACTGATCACGAGATCGTGAGCAAAATCTACAGTAATAATTTGCACTAAAAGTCATAATTTGGTGTAACTGGTGAATACCAAGGTTATCCCCTTGTATTATTGATAGCACAAAACTAACCTGGATTGTTTCATTATCTATTTGAAATTTAGTTCCACTTTGCTCAATGTTCCTAAACTTTTGAACTACTACGTTAAAAAGCTTGCTGATTCCTATTTAATTCATTTCTACTTTTCTGACCATAGCAGCCACGAAAATGTTACATAACTTGGAACGGTACTGGTCTGGAATTGTGGGTATGGAATAATACGTGCCACAGATGACATGTTTCTTATTATGTGAACTTAGACAATCATTGACCTCGAATTCATCGGAATATAAAGAAATAGGAATCAATACTTCTCCTGGATTCTTGTTTTTAACGGTAGTCAACATTTTTGCGTTAACTATATTGTTTATAGATGTTTTCTTCTCTAAAGCAACAGTATTAGAAATAGTTTCTTTCAGAATATTAGAGCAACAAAAAAAACGCTTTTAATTGATGTTCAACGTCCATCAAAACAATATGACCTTTCCTATTATCAATTTCCTGGTTTTGACATAACTTGATCGATGTTTGATTGTTTTCAATAGTAATTGTGGAGGGGAAACGAAAAATATCAAGCTTCTCGATGTATTTAAAAAAATTGTAATCAGACTCTATGAAATCAAACGGCTGCCTGAGTCGTTCTATATATTTGCTTAATTCAAAGTCAGTCTGCGCATTTTTATCTCTGGTCAAAACTTCTTCTATCTTACTAACAATACTCGCATTAAGTTGACTTGCTTTTCTCTGTATTGTCATAACATCACTTCTCGAAATATTTGTTTCGTTATGTAGCTCTAGTGTAAAAGAAATTGCAGCTTGATATATATCCTCCAAATTTTTAGATAAAGCAGGAATAGTGTTTTTCTGATGAATTGTTTGATTATGATCATGCTCAAATCTAGAATATTTCTCTACTGAATTTTCAAGCGGTATGAAGTTTGTCTGTGTTACATTATCAGGATTTTCTAAACATACATTAGACACTATATGTTTTTCATCTCGACTATCATGACGTATACAATGACGCTTAAATGAATACCAGTTGGAGGATTTTTGTAAACATTCTGGATAAGTACAGATGTAACGATAATTTACCGGAGTTTTGTGGACACAACGAAGATGTTCAATGTATTTATTGCTGCTTTCGAACGTTTCCAAACAATCTTCGATAAAACAAGCAAACATGTTCAACTCGAAAGATAAGCCTTCAAATTATTAATACACTCGTACTGCTCCTACACTGGAATGTTGTAAAAAACCCCGGATATGAAAAGCCAAACCAGTCTTGAAATACGAGAATGCTCTTGACCAAACACTGCACAAAATTTCACCAGAACATCGATGGCTCTACTTGCACTGTTGAATCGATAGCTGAAGTTCTGAAAACGTACTTGAAACTCCTCTCCAAGAGAGTCAACGCCTTCGCCGATGAATATCAATTTCGGAACCGGTTGAAATCCGTGCTTTGAATAGTCTTCGTTGAATTTAGTGAAGACCCCTGCTGCCAACTGGTCTGATGCCGCAAATAATATTATTTCTTCTTGTGCGGCCAAAATCGATGGCTTAAATTTCCGAGTCACCTTAGTTGGTTTGAGAACATTGTTCAGCAGAAGTAGGGCGGAACAAGTCTTAGCATCTAGAAACATAAAAAAATGATGTTCACTTCTAAAAAAGCATCGCATAAAAAATAGGTTAGCAACTTACCTAAGTCCGACTCCGTAGATGTTAGGCAATTGAGAACTTGCTTAGAAAATTCGTCTTTGTATGGTCGATTCAAGTATGCCACCAATTTTGGAAACGCCAAATTCCATTTTTGAACTCCGTCACCGTTACCGTGCATCAACCGGAAATCAGCGTCGATCTAAGGAAACAAATGAACAAAATAAAAACAATTTATCATGTTAGTTTTAAGTAAGTGTGAACTAGCGCCTCTTCATTTATAATGTTTGTTATATGCAATGACAATCATTTACAAATATACACGGTAACCATAACAAAATCCAATATAACTATAAACTACACTCTTTGACGGAAAATTGAGACTATCCAATAAAGGAGTATAATGTGTTTAATCTTTTTTTTTTTGTCTAAACTGGATGTCCGTCTGAATCTGCATACTTTCTATTCCATACAACAAACTAAAAAATGAACACTTTTCACTCCCTTGAAAAAATCAAAATGTGTATTCTGTGTCTAACTGGGATTTAATTCTGTGTCTAACTGGGAATTCGTATGCCTTAACAATCTAAGAAAATAGGACAATTAAATAAAAACGTTAAAGTGCCTATTGCACCTAACATGGCACCCTTGTAAAATTTATAAACAAAAATTTCTTTGAAAATTGCATCAGCACCATAAATTTTCTTTTCTCAGCAAGTACTTCTTTTTACTCATTTTTTTTCATCGTTGAGATGTGATAAACCTAAAATAAGTATCCCAAATTCACCGTGTATCAGCAGCAGCGTGAAGGCAAATTCGACATGGAGTTTTCATAAGGGCCAATGTCGCAAACGTAAACAATGACTTCTTTCGCAAATTCCTTGATAATGCAAACTCGCTCAAGTAAACTACCACTTCTAATGTAAAGGGGAACACCCCTTCTGTACAATCATCGTGGTAATTCACTATGATTAAGTTAGCATTCTCGAGAAATTTGTGGAAAAAGCCATTGTTTACGTTTGCGACATTGGCCGTTATGAAAACTCCATGTCGAATTATTAATAATAACTCAATGTTTTTAAGTTTGTGAACGTTGTATGCCGGACTCAGTCGGATTGTCGAAGAGCTGTGGTGGATTCTAATAGCCAAGTGGATCCTTTTGGTTGCTGGTTTCTCTAGTAAGTTTAAAAGAACTAATTTGTTTATTCTCAGCCGTTCCTCAGTCGCTTTATTTCAGAAATCCAACAGATGTTACCTGTAACTAGAATCCAATTGGGTTGTCTTCATGGAATGCAACCACATAAAACGAAATGGAAAGGCTAATCAGCAACGTGTACAACAGAATCCAGACAGAAAACAATAAGGATGCATGTTAGTGCTTTGGCCATATACTACATAGATGAAATATTAAACCCTATGAATAAAATAAACTACCACCATGATAGAAGCACCGGACTTTTGCAAACTAAGCACAAATTACTTTGCTCATATCGTTCAACGATTCTCATTAGTTGAGAGAAACCGTACTGATTGCCGATCACAACATACTGCATCTACATATTCATGAATCGTTAGGACTGTTCTAAATCCACCACCAGCGTACCATAGACCGCAAATGCGCCTATAGATGCTCCAATATCTGTAAGATACTGCACTTTTGCAGGAACATAATATGGTCAAAACAAAATCATAAATTTAGAAGGCAGTATCAACCTTTGCAAACAAATCTTATTGTCGCTTTCTTTATCATAATTTTGCTAATATGAACCAAGTGGATTAAAACATAGCGATGTTGGACTGTGAAGTCGAATTAAATTTTGTTTACACTAGCTGACGCTTTTTTGATGTTTGTTCTTGCGATCAAACAAACAAGCATTACATTATCGTTAATTGGGCAACTCGTATTGTTTTTGCTACGAAACCTGCCCTGATTAAAGGATGTTAGTAGTATTACTTTTATTTTGATTAACTAATTCGAGACTTTGTTGTGTTGTTTTAAGAAGACGCAATAAAGATCATTGTTGTTAAGTATCTCACACTCAATATGGTATCATTGACCTTCGCTGTAAGCTATATGCAATATGTATTGTTGGTTCCATGTATGTGTTTTTAATTTTAATGTTCATAGTAGTATACTCATTCTTGAAAAAATGTAAGTCTTTTTCAAGCTTTGTAACTTTTTTATATCTAGTTTAGATTTGCATTGCATTATTGCACTCCTATTCACGTTTTCGTCCGAAGTGTATTCGTCATATTTTTTTTTTTGTAACATGAATACGCATGATACTCACCGCTTGATATCCGTATTCCTCCCTATACAGTTGGTATCGCCTGTACAAATCATTGATCAGTATCTTGTTCCCAAGCTGTTTCTTTCGAATAGGGTATGAAAGTTCCCATTTATCTAAGGCTGTCGTCCAAGGCTGACTGTTGTGATCCAACCATTGAATAGCTGCTTCGGCTGCGGGAAAGCTCACAGTATCTTCCAATTCCGATGAAACTTGTTTACTGCCCAAGTGTGCTTCCTCACGCAACTTTCGTTTTCCTGCTTTTTGTTTGAAATTTACGATTTTGTTGAAGAGTTTACCACCTGGACTCTTCCTTCCACCGGCGCGTGGTATGAAATATGTGTCCTTAACAATTGAAAACAATATTGATTTTATCATTTTTATATGATGAAATGGGTGATATTTTGAAATGACTTATAGCCTAAGAAATAAAATCTACGCTTTGGTTTATGAAGAAAGAGCCATCATTGTTAATCAACGACTGTTATTTGGGTGTTTCTTAGTTTCAACTTTCTTTCCCGGTTGTGTTGGATTAACTATAGTCGGTTTTTCCTGTTGGAGTTCTTCACACTCTAGGTCACTCTCAAATCCAATCTGCTCTGATGCTTCACTGATCTCAACTTCTTCGAACGCTATGAACTGGAAACCCTGTGAAACAAGTGTCTCGTTACTTTTAGTTTCTAACATATTTTCCATATCTTACGTTTTGCTGTCTCCACGAAGTCAGTCGACCGAAAATTTCGTCAACGTTCCAATCTTTCGGCTCAAAAATTCGCTCCAACTCGTCCTTGCCAATGAATGCGAGTTTAGTTGAGTCGATGTCGTTCTCTGCAAATAAAGAAGTGTACTATTAATATTAGTTTGTAGTCACAACTTATAGGCATAACTCGGGCATAAATAGGATTTATTTGAATCAACTTACGTATTAGAATTTCTAGTGCTCGTTCAGGTAATCGCAACTCGTTCAACACCACGTACGAAATGCTTTCTAGCGCCATTTTGAAAAAAAAAACCAAACTACGTCGAAAGTATTAATGTAACCATATAGTTTTTTGGCATAAGGCTAGCTTTATACTTTTGAATAGCAATACAAATACAAGGTATGTAGAAAGCGAATGCATTATGTGTTCAAGATTTATATAAAAGATCTAGTTTTCCATAAAAAAGTATTTACTGCTCACACATAAACATTACCGATTTGGCTTAATGAAAGCAATAAATAATATTTTTTGAGTGTATTTTGTAAAATAGGAAAAGGAGTTTGTGGAATTTTGACTTTTATTGCTCACGTTCCTAGACAAAAATACAGAAAAAAAGTGCTTCAAGTTCATCATACAGCACATTTAGTAATTTATCTTGTGACATAAGTTCTCGGCAAACGAGTCATATCCATACTAAATAAGTATAAGAATAAAGTATAAAAAATGCCAACCCCTTGGATTATGAATGATCAGAAATCTCTTGATCATTTTCTCCGAAAAGTAACTTCACAAACGCATGGAAATTTTAGGAGTAAAAAAAGGTTTTGCGATCAATATTTGGCAAAATTTGGAAATTTCGATTCTCGATGAAATTTGTGTTGAAATAAATTACAATAACAAACCAATATCCAAAATCGGCCAAGCAGCAATTTGGAGAGCAACAATAGATGTGGATTAAACAAAAGCTATTTATGGTCTTCAAATTACTGCCGGAGGCATATTGTTAAATTGTATCTTAACACTACTATGAGAATGCACTCACCACCGATGCCCTTTCGCGGCCAAAACATGTGATCCATCATGCCTCGGATCCATTTTTTCTTTCTCCTCTCCCTCCCGATAAACCATTTCGCTCGCAAAAAAAAACCGACCGGATGATACCGCACCACTTCCTTTATCGGACTAGCACATCCGGGTTAGCGGCGACGCTGTCGGCTCATCGGATCTAGGAATGGATGCATGATTCAAATTGTTAATTCCACCCGATGAAAAAAATAACAAATATTTACGCTAAACTGGCATTATTAATACTGATTTTAACAGCCTTATGATTGTGCATAACCTATTACTTATCTAAGTGATATTCTGGACCCAGTTTGCTAAATTAGCCGCCATGGTGATAAAATACAATCACCAACAATTATAAAAAAGCTTCAGCATACTCATCTGATGAAATTGATTCATCCAATCAATTCAAATTGTTACTGGAGCCAGCTGCATGCTCCGTCTTAGCTGAGTTATGAACTATTACAAACATCTTATTGGTGTAAGCAAACCCTCACGACAAGCTCACATAATTTTTGTTTACTACTCGTTTTAGATAATCCACTCAAATCTCGGACTTCATCCTTGTCGAAGCTACCAATATCAACTGCTGCTAATCTGATCCAGTTCTCTGCTTTAAAACAAGCGGTTTGAAGGAAAAGGAAAATATTACAACTGGTTTGACAAAGAATTGTTTTTGTTTTATGAGGATTTAAGCAAAATTTAATTACTAAGGTAAAATGATCTGAATATTGCACAAAAACCACATCGTCTTCAATTATATTGTGTAGAATCGCAATGTGAATATTTAATAAGGTAGGAGAAAGTACATCACCTTGTGGCAATCCATTAGAAACTGATCTTTCAATAACTTGGTTTAAATGATTATTTTCTTTTCTGAAGAAACTGGACAATCCATGACATAATATGGCCAGGAGTACCAAAATCATATACATTATTTTATACAGTGACAGCTATCACGGCATTAAATGCATTTGACAAATCGATAAATACTACTGCTGTTAATTGTGTTTACTCTCCGTTTCGTGCGAAGCGAGACAATTTTCACTTCGTCGTCGTGTGACAGTCCTGATTCTATTCCGATGCTCGACTCGAGCGAAGTGAGAAGTTCATTTTATGTCAAGTGGAAGAGTGAACTGTCTCGAACATCGTATTCATTCGAAGAACTGTCAAACTGAGGCGTCTTTTTTCAAAAAGCCATATAGTTTTCAATTGGAAAAAAAACGGGTTTTTATTATTCTTCTATTTTATGTTCTTTTTCTTGCAATATGAAAAACTAGACCAATAAAAAAATATCTCTTTTTTCGACTTTTCATCAACTCATATTGATGCCGTCCAATAATAAATGGTTTTCAAAGCTATTTCTTTGATATAGAAAAATCTAGCAAAATTAACATTTGAAAAAGACCTTTTTTTTTTTTTTTTACAAAAACCAGAAAACCCAGAAAGTTGTGTCTTTTATTGTTCTGGATTGATACGAAGACAACTTTGCTGAAAAATTTGAAATAAACAAGTTAGAGCAAAATAACTGATTTTTATAGGAACACCCTAAGCTCAGTGGAAAAATTTCTCTAATTCGGCCATTTTAAAAGCAACAGAAAAATTTATTCCATCAAAGTTGCTTAAAATTTTAGAATCTACAACTTTTTTCTATGACATATGCCTTTATTTCTGCAAATACACTCAAGGCTTTTTTATACGCGGATACGTACTTTGTAAAAAAAACCGTGTTAAAAAACCGCATTAAGGAGTGTATCGAATATAAGCTATCCACATACATTTGCGTTGTACGCATGTATTTGTGATGGTTTTTTATGCTCTGAACACTGCATGCTGTGCGTTTGACTGTCAGCTTTCTTTTGTTTACTTGTTTGTGCGGTTCAAATTCTGCGTTTTCAAAATGTCGCGTATTGAAAAGGAAGTGAAAATTAAGGTTCTGGACACATGGCTAAGTGAGAAGGGTATTACTATGCGAAAATTGGCGAAGCGGTTTGGAATTCATCATGCGAGTGTTAAAACCATCATTAATAAGTTTGAGGAACACTATTCTTTGGATGAGCTACCAGGAAGAGGCAGAAAACCCGGTTCTTCCAACCCGAAACTGGAGCAGAAAGTGGTATCTCTAATCATGAAGAACAAATCAATGTCAATACGTGATTTGGCCAAAAAAGCAGGAACGAGTTTCGGAATGATCCAGCGTATCAAGAGGCGAAACCACCTGAAGACCTACAAGAAGCAGAAAATCTCGAAACAAAGTGCAGAACAGAAGAAGCGAGCAGCAACAAGGGCCCGGAAATTGTATTCGCGTCTTTTGCAGCGTCCGGATGCATGCGTTTTGATGGACGATGAGACCTATGTAAAGGAGGACTCAAAAACCCTTCCAGGTCCACAATACTTTACTGCCGTCGTTGGGGAGGATGTGAGCGATGCGGACAGGTCGATTCAAGTGGAGAAATTCGGTCGAAAGGTACTGGTATGGCAAGCAATATGTTCCTGTGGTTTGAAGTCAACCATTTTTTACACTACCGGAACTATAAATGCGGAAATCTATCGATCTGAGTGTCTCCAGAAGAGATTGTTGCCTTTATATAAGAAGCATAGTACACCTCCACTGTTTTGGCCGGATTTAGCGTCGGCTCACTATGCCAAAACCACTCTCAATTGGCTTGCGGAAAAGGGTATAGATTTCGTTGAGAAAAATATCAATCCACCAAATTGCCCTCAGCTTCGACCCATCGAACGTTACTGGGCAATCGTGAAGAGGGTCTTCAAGAAGTCTGGTAAGGCAGCTGGGAACATGCAGGAGTTCAAAAAAATTTGGGCTCAAGCGTCCAAAAAACGCGATGCAACACTTGTCCGGAACTTGATGAAGAGCATTCGATCCAAAGTTCGAAAATTCGTGAAGGAATAACTTAAATTTCATCCGGTCTTCATTATGTTCAAGTTTAACCTCGTACAATAAAGGATCAATTTTTTGTATGAATAAAATATCGGTTTTCAACAAAATTTGAAAGAAAGTTTGTGGATAGCTTATTTTCGATACACTCCTTATTTCAAAAATCGTCGTAAAAAAAACCGCGTTATTGCAAAAATCGTTGTAAACAATACCGCGTTATTTGAAAAATCGTCGTAAAATAAAACCAAGTTATTTCAAAAATCGTCGTAAAAAACAGTTTTATTTGAAAAATCGTCGTAAAAAAACCGTTTTATATCGAAAAACATTGTTATAACTAATAACTGTGAAAGCGCATATGCATTGTTTCAACGCATATTGCATCAAGACAAAATTCATGGTTATCATTAATTTATTGCAAAAACAGGATGAAAATCATCTGTTTTTATCAGCATTTATGTATTTACAGTCAACTTTCCATATCTCGATATTGAAGGGACCATCGAGATAGGGAGGGATCGACATTCAGAACAGAAATGGACTAGCCTGCTAGAACGACCCTAGAAGCATTTCGCGTTTTTTTTGTGTATTCCGTATCGAAAGCAAATCTCGATAGCTTGCTCCAAACATAGGTGAACTTGGTTTTTCGCAGTTTTTTCATCGACATATGGAAGGTAATTTTTTTTTCCAGTTCATTTATTTGTAAAGGCTCAATCGGTTTAACTTTACAGAGCCAAGTTTTCATGTTTATATACATCATTTATCTTAAACCTAACGTTAAGGGGATAGGACCGATTACTCGCCGCCGTCTCGAGGTTAATAGGAATAACAACTGAAAGGATGGGAAGGTGGGCTGGAATGGAAGGTAATTTGCTCACAAATATTTTCAAGGGACTATAGACATTGAGAATCATCGAGATAGAGAGAATATCGAGATAAAGATAATCAAGTTTGCTCAGTTTGTTTAATGGTTTAGAAGCGAAGCACCTTTCTATTGCTGGTTTCCTTCAGTGAAGTTAATTTCTGCGTATGTACCAACATGGAGGATTGAAATATAAATTGTGTACCTTTGATTTTCAGGCCAACTTCAATGAAAAGAGCATATGTAAAATATCATATGTAAAAAAGTATATCACATAATGATTTTTGTAATTTTTTTTGTGCTGAACGGAATCAGATGAAACCAAACCAGACTCCAGAATGAGGCATTTAGGTAAAACTGCTCGAACTTCTTACAGAATTAACCAGTTGGGTTCAAAATCATACCGGGTGTGTGGGGTGTGTGTGTGTGTGTGTGTGTGTGTGTGTGTGTGTGTGTGTGTGTGTGTGTGTGTGTGTGTTTTTTTGGGGGGGGGGGGGGGGGGTGGAGTTGTGGCGAAAAATCATGCAACCATTGTTTCTCACCAACCACTGGACCGAAATGAGCGCAACTACCGAAGCTGGAAGATATTACGGTCCCATAAGAGCCTATTAAATGGTTTTTGAATCGGTTTTTCACAACACGTATGTCGTTTTTTGGTTTCCAAAATGGCGTCGGACATCGAATTCCGACCTTTACACGTCGTCCCTTCCGAAATACCCATATTGTTGAATGTTTGGCAGCTTTTCACAAATCGGAAGTCGCCATCTTGGTTTCCAAAATGGCGTCGGACATCGATTTCCGGCCTCTACACGTCGTCTTCGTTCCGAGAATATCCATATTGTAGACTATTTGACAATTTTTCATGAACCGGAAGTCGCCATCTTGGATTCCAAAATGGCGTTGGACATCGATTGCCGGCCTGTACACGTTGTCCCCTACAATACCCATATTGTAGGATATTCGGCGGCTTTTCACAAACCGGAAGTCGCTATCTTGCTATTCACAATGGTGTCGGACGTTAAATAATATGTGAACAGTCCCTCCACAGCACACCATTGAAGGCGTAGGTTAACTAAACACCAAGGAAACTAATCTTCTTCATGACGTACCAATCGTATCCAATAATGTTTTTCGCGTTTTTTGACTTTTTCATTGTATGTACATCCTCAGAAAACACTTAGGCTTTTTTGGCAGTTTAACCGCTTCAAAAATCGTCGTAAAAAACCGTGTAAAAAAAATTTGTAAAAAAAAAAAACCGTGAATACATGAGTGTAAACAAGTTAGATTTTCGATTTCTCTAAAAATAAGGACCACCCTAATTTTCATTCTCACCGAAAGAAGAGCTTCATTATTAGAAACAGCTTTGTCATTCTGGACCACTGTGTACTGACACGGAGTGGTTAAACAGATACACGTTGCGGCAGTGTTGAAACACCGCATACAGTGTTATCTGGTGCTTGGACAAGCCTCGCCGTTACGCTTGAATTTCAAGAGGTTGTTGACACTACACAGAAAAAAAAATCTTGTAGTAAAAACTACCATTTTACCCGACTATGCCAATTTTTAAAACTACCATGAAATTTCACTCAAATTTACTATGTTTTTGGTACAACCTTCAATATTTGTGGTATATTTGACAGACCTCATATTGATATCAACCGCACCATGGTGCTAATCGCAGGCATGGTAATATCAAACGCATTTATAGTCAGGTGACAATTGTTGGTGTTTGTGCTTAATTTAACCCTCGAAATGGTAGTTTCTACTGCGTTTTTTTTTGCGTGTACGATTTTTAATCATTTAAGCACAGGAGAGAAACAATTTTAAAATTTCCATCAATCTAGTGTCCCATGACTAATATGCTACAGTCAATTGCATTTGTTATTGTTATTAACTTAATAATTAAATACGACATTCTACTCGAATACGCTTTCTAGATAAGTTCAATGTCTCATACATAATGTTGCAAAACCTACTTCCAAGGAACGTGGAAGTAAAGTCGGTTTGTAGGCTACATATTGGGTTTATTACTTAGGCACAACTCAGCTTCTTCGTCTAGATGAGTTGAGAAAAAAAAAAGAAAACGATAGCAAAGTGAGTCCGGTACTGACCACCCTAACCTAAAATACAGGGAACAATGCCTCCAATTGTTTGTGGGATCGTGGCGTTCCCCCAGTTGCTGTGTGCCGATGTTGATCCGGAAACGCCACCAATGAATCATTTCGTAATTAAAACAAACTGCAACCGATGCTCTGACCCAACCCAATTTTAGGAAGCCACGGATGGTCGAATGTGGCGAATTTTAGCGCAACTGTTTCGCGGTTTTTTCGGTAGTGATTTGTAGCTGCCTTCGAGCGGTCGCTACCACTATCCGCAAAAGTTGTGCGATTCCGGCTCTGGGCTGCCATAGTTGGTTGGTGCGCTGATAATCCGCTTAGATTGATATTGCTTCACATAACCTCGCACTGAAAAGGGGTTTATACCCAGAAAATCGTTATCTCATCAATTTGCTCCACTTTGAAAGACTGTTGTATCATTTTCTCTCGCAGTAAAGAAATGAAAAAACAGACCCGACGAGCAATGCAATATTTCATATCACCATTCGTCGCCAGAGGGCCACTTTTTATCCTCGTTCGTAGTTGGCTTTCATGTTTGTATATCTTCTTGCAACACTACTGGGGCTTGCACATAACCTGCTCCTATTTGAAGATTGAGAGCCAAGAAATATAAACTCAACGCTAGTATAAAAGCGTTCGCTCTGCTCCTCATTCCTACCATTTGAATAAAAGACATTGAATTCATGGGCACGGAAAATGGAGGAAAATGAAATATTACTTTACTTTCCGGGTTGGTGTTTTGAGCCGGCAACATTTTCCCAATAATGAAGCTATCGATCAAAATTTCGCCCGGCTCACTTCCCTAACGCAAATGTATCATTTTAAAAAAAAACTTCGAACTCTTTTGAAACGATCTGAACCCTGAAAAATGTGACATCGCTTCCCGCATGGAACGAATTTCCGGTCTTCCCCAAAGTTGGTTGTCTGGATTCGGACTACTACATATTACCACCACATCCTCCCCGTCGCGTCAGCGTTCGTTTTTGCGAAGATAGAGGTTATGTCGCCCAAATGGTCGTCTCTTCCTTTTGCCATCAATTTCCTCCCGATTTTGTTGGGATGTTTTTTTTTTCACCTCCCGGGGATGTGTGTTTTCATTGCAAAATTTGCTGCAACCCACCCTTGGCATTCCCGTTGGTTTCTGGGTGGTCGATTCACAGCATCTCCCAGATACATAACCTGTACAAGCACATCAACACAGATCTTAATGATGCTGATTATGGTGAAACGGTGTCGTCGACGTCGACGAACGATGCTAGAGGAATTCCGGGTGTAATCTAGACCCCTTACCCTTCCTGTGCCGTTCCGACCAAACGGCTTCTTCTCCGAAATCGGTCGATCTGCTGGCAAAGCTGGGAAGGATGATGGAACAGAAAGAAATCGAATGTTATAAAAATTCTACGGCAACTTTTCGCAGTGGAAATGTTTCCCGGTAAATATTTGCCTTCGAGGAGGGCAAATATTTTAGAGAAATTTTGCTTCTATGTTTATCGAGGAATCTTCTCGGTGAAGAGGAATGAGGATGGGTTTGATTTGTTCGTTATAAGCAATGTTATGTTAAAGAGTTCGTTATCGGGATTAGCTGGAGGCTTAGATTGTTGAATTATCGGTTCAAGGCTCGATTAGAAACTATCTTTGGCTTTTTATTCATTGAACTATTTTTTTTTCTCATTTAGCCTGTTCATGTCAAATTTGGACACTAATATAATGTCAGCCAAAAAGTCTAAACATAATACAACAAAACCAATTATTGCTTTCATTGAAAAAGATTTTATCTTGTTCGATTGTAATATTTTCGAAATTTCCTTCGGAGATCATTAACACCATTTGCTTTCTTCCTAGTATCAAACAGTTTCAGTTTAACCCACCCGGGTGCTAACTTTGACGTTTGCTTTGAATTGAGGTAAAGCTGATAGAACCACTTTTGCTCATCAGTGCTGTACATTTTCATGACGGTTATAAGACTATGACCATTATCTTCTCATGATCATTACAACTCACGAAAAATTATTTTAGGCATAATAGGAGTGCATATTAAAAATACTTCTTTTTATGTTGTCGTTTTATTAAAACTAAAAACTGACATTAGGGGCAATATTAACCCGGATTTCAACCCTTTCTAGAATTATGCAACTTCAACCTAGACACAATTTTTGTACCCCTTTTTAAAGGTTATGGTCTCGAAAATGCATTGATGGTGAAAAAAACCTGGTTCCAGTAACATTGGTTACCGAAAATCAAAGGCAACACACAAAGGGAAGGAGGTTTTGATTTCGATGAGTGAACAGAATTACAAACAAAACATTCCAGACTAGTTGTAGAAAATTGCCATCTTGGACAAGGTTTC